>JAQNBH010000013.1:13047815-13670315 GCA_028752905.1 Cladorhizidae sp. MBARI D1340-BT2
TATCATAAGAGAGCACACAGAGAAATCATATATTAAGGTCATAGAGTGAAGTCTTCAGAAATTATGGAGCTCCAAAGTGTTAACTATAGTTTTTTAACACCAATGTTTTGATTTACCAGGAAAGTGTAATTTCATGCATTTCTATATATCTCATAAAGGAGTCTAACTCGAGTCATTTTTTAATATATAATATGAAAGCTCTTGCATTGTCCTGTATTTTAAATTGAACAGTTTTCTAATCCAGTTATTTTCTGATGAGATATAGTCAGTCACCTGACAGCAAAAATGAATAGGGGGAAATAAAATTGTTTTATAAAACACTTTTCAATTAATAAGTTGTATCTGTGGGTACTGTTAATATCATCATAAATAACAAGTGTAGAAGCCTATAGTTGGGGAGCAAGAGTGCATATAAGGACTTTTGTGGTTTTGCCCATATTTCAGCCAAGTTTATTGCAACACCACTATTGTAGCATCTTTGGAAATCACACAGAATGGGCTACCTTTTGATACCAAAATCTTTGAAGTACTAAAAAGTGATAATTAAAAAATAATAATAATACCACGAGAAACTTCTATTCTACCCCTTTTTTTAAAAAAAACCTCGCCATTGATCTTATGCTCATGCATAGTACCTTACTTACCTCGCAGATATATGAAAATACAAATATAGTACATCACTGCCTCAGTGGTTCCCTTCTATATCAATGTGATGAAATGGATATGCTCACTATTGTGTGTGTCTACTATTGCTATTCAGTTCTTATTCAGTGTAGATGCATATCCAGAATGTACTAGAATTTGCTTCTAGCTCATATAAACAGTGAAAACTTCTCTCTTCTTATTTAAGGTGTTGCCCAAATGCCATAGGTGCTGGATATCATTCCACACCAGAATATCACATAGTAGATGGTGGAACTCGTATTCTGCATCTATCTCTATAGGTAATTAGCTAATGGTGGGTTACCTGTGATGGGTAAGAAGTCTCTGTGAGCCCCAGTGAGGAAGTGGTCATATATCCATTTGGAATACACCATGGTTTTGGCTGCTCTTGTGTCTAGTAGAAATCTGGTGACAGGACTTCTGATGACACTTCTGGTGCACATCACTAGTGGAGCGAAGGTGTTGTGATGTAGTGGATGGATGGGTGAGACATTCTCTCTGCATTAGGCTGCTATGTGACCATCAGGGCCAAGTGGGTCATATTGTGGCAGGGTGATCTGCTTGGAAGGGAGGAAAATAGTAGAGGTTGGGGTATAGATGATCTGAGTTATCTAAAGAGTGAGGTGGTTCTCTTCATTCTGTAGGTGCCGATGTGATCGTCAGTGATGTTCATTTGGCCTCTCATCCACTTGATGGTTACCTATAATTATCTGAACCACATCCTCATGTCATCTGGCATCCTGACAGGGCTCGCTCAGTGGTTATGGTATCAAGGAAGTCCTCTTTCTTTAGTCTTGTTGCGGGTTCCATTTCTTGCTAATGAAGGTCTTTCTCTTCTGGTATATTTCCTCTTCTCTTCTCTCTCTCTACTTCTTCTGTTTTAGTTATTCTGCCACTCTGGTTTCTTGATGGGCTACTTCAGCTAATCTTTCTTCTCTTTCTTTGGGTCTCTGATGACACATCACATTAATGATGTTGTCCTTGGAAGCTGGGTTGATAGCATGTTGTGGGACAGATGCTTGGCTGTTTGGGTCTTCGGTGTCAGAATCATTGTCAGAGTCTCAGGTGAGTGTATACTCTCCAGCCATCTCTTTCTTGATTATAGCTCATGTCTCTCTGGTAGCCATGTTTAGTGCTGGCGAAAGGTGGGAAAATCTGTGTTGAGAAATGAAATAAGAGGGTTAGAGTGGAGTAAGTTCAGGCCTGTTTTCTAAGGGCTTCTTGACCGGTCTTCTCTTTGGTGAGGTTTGTTTCTGTAGCTGCCACCAGATGTGAGGAATAGAGTCCTTATACTGTAGGTCTGTACTCACTAGATATAGTGCTTGAAGGGTAGCTTATGCAGAAGGGTCCAACAAAACTTGTCATTATGAGTCAGTCCATCCCCGTTATACGGCTGGCTGGCTGCAGCACATAAGTACTAAATAAGGAAGTGTTACGAACATGACCAATGAGATGTTACAGAATATTCTGGAGTTCTCACTATTGCATTGCCCAATGATTGTGTGTGCAAGTGATCTTGTGGTTCAAAGATAAGTCTATGGTGTTGATTCATCAGTAGTCCTTAGTCAAATATTGATTATAGATATCAATGGCAATACTCTACTGGCTCATTGTCTAATGTGGTGTGTATCCTACCCCCATCATTATTAACCAACTGAAGTTGAATTAATTGTACAGAAGTGTGGAACAAACCACTAACTTGTCAGTTATCAGGAAAGGTTTGTGACGGCCATCATGAGGAAATTCCAAATCTAAATCATTTGCAGGGGGGGGGAGGATAGGAAGCAAAGTGGTGGTGTGTGACTTGACCATTTTTATTGACCCAAAATTTGGGGGTTTCAATAATTTAGGATGAGAGAATGAGGAGAAAAATGTTGGGGGAAAGGGCGTTGGGGTGGGATGAAAAGTGTGAAACAGTCTGTTAATCATGTGAGATGCCACCCTAAGATGTTGCGAGGGTGATGTCAACTTTCTGCAAAGGTCTGTTGTTGATGACCTTGTCCCATGAATGCGCATGATGATCAGATGGCAGCAAAGGATAGCTTGCGCAACTCAGCCAACTGATGACAACAGAGTACGACTTCTGTTGTTTCCAGGCAAGCACACCAGCCTTTTGTAACAAGTAGTAGTTCTTTGCCAACCAGTGGTGGGAAACACAAGAAAAAATGTAATGACCCCATGTTCAACATCTGCATGCTGGCAATGTGCCCACTTTATGCTTTCTTGTAGTGTGCAGAAATGGATCATGAGCCATTGGTTGATGCATTCAGGTGAAAAATCCTTACATCAAAATAAGCATCTTGAGAGGCAGACCATCATTTTCTTGCACCAATGTCAAGGCGAGCATCATGAGTCGGAATAGGGTCATGGATTCAACATTGAGAGGTTGTAGTTGAGGTTCGGTGGCTACATTATGGCACACGTCACAGAGCAATGAGGCTGTTATCAGTGTGCCAAATTGTAGGGAAATCACCTATAGGACTATTCTTGCCATGGTTGGCTGCACCACAGTTGCATTTGGCAGGAATACTTGGCAGATTCCTGCCATAGTGCACGAGATTTCATCTTTAAATGCTCACTTGTGGAAAGAAAAACCATAGTCATCAAGTGGAAAAAAGGACAGGAGTCACTTTTCTCCTTAGCAAGGTCAACATAGCGTTTCAGCTGTGGGGAGAGGTGACCATAAACAATCTCAGCTTGATTGCCATATTGATGCCTTTACTATGATTACGAATATACCCACTGGTTGATCTTGATTTTGGGTGGCAATGATGGTGATGTTAGTCTCACTGATGCCTCTAAGGTACAATTCATATCTACAATTATTTCTTAATTCATGTGAAATGAATCTAACAATGCTATTATAGCAATGAACATTTTCACCTGGATAAAAATAACTCTATACATCTCATTGCCCCAACATCAAGGAGTTTGGAAGTAGCTTTTGTGTCTGTGGATTTATATTTGTGAACAATTAAAGGCAGAGTTAAGAAGGAGCATCAAACTAGTTCATGACAATGTCACTGTTATCTTTGACATGTAATCTGACCATTGGGGAACTTAGACATTCAGGTAGAGTTTCTACTTCCTGTGTTTCAAGTACAAGTGAGCACTCCCACACTATTATATGATATCTGTTTAATGGACCGATGCACAATTCCAGAGATATGGGATGACAAATTCCGACTTTATCTTTGCTCCAAACTCCATTTAGAGCTAGATAAGTATGATGGAATGACTAGAACATACACTTACATAGGGTTTGAAAAATATTCTAGACTTTTTTCTTTCAATGCAGCCGTTAGGGATTTGACTAAAACTAATGAGTTGTTATACAAGTTAAAGAAATATCATCCCAGATCCATTATATATATTATTGCATTTATAAATTAGAGCCAAAATGGAGCCATTATTACGGTAAGAATTCCAAATCAATTTAAATTAGATCCTGAAGCAGTGTCATGGAAACAACCTTCCATGACTTGAACTACAACACGATACCGGAAATGTATTATTATGTAATTATTACACAATACACAGTAGTTATTACATCACCTATGTATACGGAGAAACAGAAGGTTCGGAAGGACAGATGGAAAGGTCTGATTGGACAGTCGAACCTCATGATCTAAAATAAGATATAATATAGCCTGTTAGACAGAACTGGGGAGTTCTGGACTAGGATGTGATTTGCTAAGGGACCGTATTATTCTATCAAATGTTGTTAATTAAGTCATATTGATGGGAATAAACAAGTGGTCTAGCTAAGGGAGTAGAGCTAGGCATCGCAGGGAGTATTCTGTGGTTCGGTCTATATGACCCAAGGGTACCAAGAATACATTTCCTGACATTGGTGGCAGCGGTGGGATTCTTCTCTCAAAGAAGATCCCGGACCAGCCTTTAGGTAGTGTAGAGGTTTGGAAGTCTAGTTAGAATAGATCAGGCCTACAACCTGGGCACGGCCTATGAGGTTTGAGAACCAACCCTGGATAGCTAGTGTTGAGGAGTTTTTTTTTGTTTGGTTGGTGGAGGTGGGGTGAAGGATGAGCAGTGAGGACAGGAGAGCCCTGAGAGAGTCTCGCCGTCTCCAGAGCAATGCTCCCGAGGCCTCTCCTGGGGCAGTGGACCCCATGGAGAAATTCCTGTCCCAATGGTTGCAGATAGACCAACTAAGGATAGAGCAAGAGGAGAAAAGGAGAGCAGAGGAGCGGCAAAGGCAAGACCAGCTCCAGGAGAGACTCATGAAGAACCAGACCGAACGACAAGAGCATCTGATTCGACTGCTAACAGAAGTCCGAGAGCCTGCAAGGCTACTTCCGGCCGTGGCAGAGTCTGCTGCTTGTACCCCGAAACTGACCATGCACAAGTTCGAGGAAGGTGTAGATGACATGGGAGCCTTCTTGGATGCGTTCGAGGCGACTACAGTGGCTGGAGGGTGGCCATGACGCCAGTGGACGGCCTTTCTGCGTAGTTCCTTATCAGGAGTGGGCTTGACTGCCGTAGCTGCTATGCCTGCAGACAACCAGGCGGATTACTGTTCAGTGCAGGAATTGTTGCTTTGGGAATACAGGATAACAACTGCCGAAAAAGAACATTTGATGTACCTTTCAACACCATCCATTCCGACACCTGGCTAGCAAGACACCGCCAGCAGTGGTTGGCATCATCCCCCCTCGATGACCAGGAAACAATGCTAATGGAGATAGCACTCAAACGCCTGCCCCGATGGTTGGAGATTCAAATGAGGAACCTCAACCCTGGCAATTTTGAGACACTGAGCGAAGCAGTTGTGAGGCACTTGTCTAATCAGTCACAGAGAGAGACAGAGCAGCCAAGACCAACTGAGAAAGCGACCGACAGAGGGAGAACTCGCCCCGAGACTCCTTTCCGGTCGGGACCTCAGCAACAGGCCCCCAGACGACTTGGCTGGGACAGACTGATGCCGAGGGGAAGTCAAGAGAGTGGGGAAAACGGACCCCATCCCAAAGAACCAACCAGGAAGTCCGATGCTTTCGTTGCAACCGTGTGGGACACATGAAAAGGGACTGCAGAGTCAAACTGGAACAAGCGCAGCTGGTGGGAGAGACAACCAGGGAAGAGACCTCTAATCGTTGGACAAGGAGGGCTAAGTTGAACGGACGAGTCATGAAGGTGTGGCTAGACACTGGATGCATGAAGTCCATGGTGCACCCAAGATGTGTGCAGGAGAAAGCCAAGCTGGGGTGGAGCATACCGTATGCCACAGCCACCTCCAGCGAGACATGGTTCCCAGCAGCCCGGGTGGTGCTGAAGCTGGCTGGAAGAACATACCATCTGACGGTAGGCATCTCGCCTTACCTACCGGTGGATATGCTGGTGTGGCAGGATGTGCCCCAGCTGAAGCAGTTGCTGGCAGGAGTGTGCTCAGAGAAGACACAACTCGCCAGGGAGGACACGAGTGAAATGGCCCTCGTAACCACCAGAGCACAGGCACAGACACGAGTGCAGGAAAAGGAAGCGTCATGGGTACAGCAAGCAGACAACGAGGTCGTACTGACAGACCCCACAGACGGAGACCACGAGGAAGAAGAGAAGGGAAATGAACTCCCTTATGATTTTGAAGACGAGTTCTTCACCGAGAAGAGAATCGAGAAGGAGCAACAGACCAGAAACGAGGCTGAGACTGTTAGCCTTCCCGACCGAATGCCCCCAGATGAATTACGGGCCCTACAGCAAACAGACCCATCCCTGGAGAAGATAAGGACACAAGCAGACCGAGGAGAAAACCCATACCTTTGGGAGAATGGACTCCTCATGAGGAAGTCGCTCACAGTGGATGGGGGGAACTTGGTGGTGGTGCCGCATGAAGCTCGGACGGAGATCCTAAGGATGGCCCACAACGCCCCAACGGCCGGACATTTCGGGAAAGCAAGGACGCTCTCCACCATCAGGCAGAGCATGGACTGGCCAAATATCGCTTCAGACGTAAGGTCAATGTGCATGTCTTGTCCCACCTGTCAGAGAGCCAAACCTATAACCGCCCAGAGAGCACCCTTACACTCCCTACCCGTAATAAGCATACCATTCGAAAGGGTGGCTATGGATATATTTGGGCCCCTGAAAAGAACGAAGGGAGGGAACAAGTATGTGTTGATAATCATGGATTATGCTACCAATTAATGGCCGGAAGCATTTCCTCTCAAGAATACCTCAACTGAGACGCTTCTGGGCTGTTTGGTAGAGGTCTTTGCTAGACTAGGGACCCCCAAGGAAACCCTCTCGGATAATGGTAGTAATTTCGTCTCATGCATCATGGCCCAATTTTGCCGGTTAACAGGCATCCACCAAATAAAAACCTCCCCATACCATCCCCAAACTGATGGTATGGTGGAGAGATTTAATGCTACCATGAAGAGATTGCTAAAGAAGCTAACCCAAAAGAGTGAGAGAGAGTGGGACCAATGTCTACCATTTGTAGTGTGGGCCTACAGGGGAACGGTCCATAATACCACAGGGTATTCCCCTTTTGAATTGCTGTATGGGAGAAGGATGCGAACCACGATAGATGAATTAGCCCGATATTGGAGAGAGAAACAGGGAGAGGAAGGTATAGAGGTCATTGAGTACCTGAGAATACTGAGAGAGAAGTTCGAATTAGTTCGGGAGGTAGCAGCGATTAACGAGAGACAAGCTAAGCAAGCCCATCAGAAGTACCATAATCTAAAGGCTACCGAGAGAGAGTTCAATGTGGGAGATTTTGTGTGTTTTTTTTCCAGCCACGGAAAGCAAGCAAACTCCAAAATGAATGGAGAGGGCCGGTAATAATTACCCGGAAGTTGACAGATGTAACTTACCAAGTAGATTTGGGGGAGGGGTCGAAGCGGTTGAGAACCTTCCATGTGAACAGAATGAAGGAGTGGCATTCTCCAATGCCAGCCGTGTTGCTAGCCGTGGACAATGAACCAAGCGACCCCGAACCCAATGAAACACCACAATGGGAGGAGCATCTGAATCAACTTCAGCCCTATCAAAAGGAAGCATTACAACAACTGAAGGCCGAGTTCAGTGAGGTGATCAGCGACGTACCTGGAAGGACAGAAGTGGTGGAGCACACCATCAACACCGGGGACGCATCCCCCATCCGACTCCCACCGTACCACCTCCCACACTCATCGCACGAATTCCTGCGAAAGGAGATAAAGACATTGCTAGAGCAGAACATCATCATACCCTCCAAAAGCCCCTGGGCTGCCCCAGTGGTGCTAGTACCAAAAAAGGACGAATCAAAGAGGCTCTGCATTGACTTTCGGAAATTGAACATGATCACCCAATCCGACCCCTATCCAATACCCCGGATAGAGGATTGACAATATTGGAAACTCACAATGGATTACCGCCATAGATTTAACAAAAGGCTATTGGCAGGTGCCCATGGAAAGTTCAAGCAGAGAAAAAACAGCATTCATAGCACCGGTGGGGCAAATACGAGTTCACCACAATGCCATTTGGACTAGTATCTGCCCCATCGACCTTCCAGCAAATGATGGATCAGGTCTTGGACGACACTCAGGAGTACGCAAGTGCCTACCTTGATGACATTATTGTTCACAGCAGAAACTGGGAAGACCACATTACCCACTTACGAGAAGTGTTCACGAGATTGAGACGAGCAGGACTAAGAATAAAAGAAAAAAAGTGCAAGTTTGCATGCAACACCTGTACCTATCTAGGCCATGTAGTGGGAAGAGGCCAAATCAAACCGATGGAGGCCAAAGTGAAGCAGTAAAGAATTTTGACACCCCGAAAACGAAGAGGGAAGTACGAGCATTCCTTGGACTTTGTGGCTATTATCGGAGATTTATTCCATCGTTCTCGACAATAGCCACCGCCCTCTCGAACCTAACACGGAAGGATATGCCAAACAAAGTGATATGGACGGACCAGACAAGAGAGGTGTTTGAAAAATTGAAAGAATTGCTATCTCAAGAACCAGTTCTACACCCACCTATTTGGGGGAAGGAATTTATACTGCAAACCTACGCTTCGAGTTGTGGGATCGGGTATGTGTTAAGCCAGCGGGACGAACTAGGCGAGGAGCATCCAATCGCCTTCGGTTCGAGAAAGCTACTTCCCAGAGAAACCAAGTATTCAGCCATTGAGCGAGAAGGGTTGGCAATAGTGGAGGGCGTCAAACACTTCAGGGTGTATCTCGAAGGAGTACACTTCTGCATAGAGACAGACCACAACCCTCTCTATTTCATAATATATATATTAATATATTACAGTGTGTGTACATATAATATTTATCAACTGCTGGTTCTCTCTAAACATTGCAACCATGGCTACAGAAATGGAGGATGCAGAGAAGTATTTGATGGAGTTAGAGAAGGTAATCACATGTTCCATCTGCCAGGAGCACTACACTCTGCCCAAGGTCCTCCCTTGCTTTCATTGCTACTGCGGCACTGCATCCTCAAGCTAGCCCTCAGGACAGACAAAAACCAGCCTTTCTCTTGCTCAGAGTGTCGCAATGAAGCTACCCTGCCTGAGGCCAATGAAGAGAACCTAAAGACGGCTTTCTCTATAAACTACCTCAAAGAACTGTATGCCAAGCAGAAGAGAGCTCTTAGCAAGGAGGGAGTGAAGTGTGAGATATGCATGAACCCTTCAGTCAAAGCTGAATCATTTTGCTGACAATGTGACAAGTTCATGTGTGAGAAATGCTTGAGTCACTCAAGCTGTTCTGCTTCGACTGTGATGTATCAATTTGTCGCTATTTCACACTAAATGACCACAGGGACCACCCACCACTTTGACTTCACCAACTTAGCACCTGAGAATAAGAGAAAAGAGCTGATGGAGAGCTTGAGGCCTCTGAGAAAAGTGGTAGCCAATCTCTCTTGTGTGTTGAAGATATACAGACCACGAAATATGAGCTAGCAGCCCAGGGAGAGTCTGTAGCTAACATGATCGTGATATCCTTTAAGGAGCTATACGCTATCATTGAAAGGCACAAGCAAAATATGTTAGAGGAGGCCAAAAAGAGAGTGCATCAGAAAATGGAGAAGCTTGAAGGCCAGAAGATGGACATATCCATTTCCCTTGCAGAGGTGAGGAGGATAGTGGACTACACTGAGCAGTTTGTGAAGCACTGTTCAAATGATGAGGTTATGTGTGCACATGCTGAGATGGAGAGTAGGATCCAGCAAAAAAACAATTGAAGACAGCGCCAAACCGGGATAGAAGCTTACGCCAATGGAGGAGGTTGATGTAGCAGTGGAGGTGAGCTGTGCAGAGGCCCTGGAGCAGCTCCTCCAGACCCAGGCTAAGATAATTAGACTTCCCATTACTCTAGTCATCAACACTGTGTCCAGCAAGGCTGAGGCTGGGAAGTTATCAGAAGTGGTCTTGTGCACCACTAAACTCTGTGGCAACAAGCCAGCAACATGTGCTGTTCAAATACTGTCAACTCCATGGGTGACCTTATATTCACTGAATATGAAGGAGATGTCGTGGTGTTGGATAGAAAGGGACAAAGGTTGAGAAGTATCAATTAGTCGGAACATCAAATTCAATGTTCACGAGCTATTGCTGTAGACAGTAAAGACAACATCTACTTCACTGATGCAGGCACTAATAGAATCTTTAAGTCGAACAAGAACTGCAGCAAGGTTCAAGTACACAGATGCCAGCAAGTGAAAGGTCCAGGACATCTCAATATTGCAGTAGTTGGAGATGAAGTGATGGTTACTGAACGTGACAATGGTGGTAGGATCATGATGTATGACAGATAACTGAAATATTGAGACAGATTGTTTGGTGCAGATAAAAACACATTGTTGTGCCTATATCCTGACAGTCATCAAAATGTGTACGTCAATAGTGATGGGAGCTCTAGTATTCAAGTCTTTAGTAATGATGGTGCATTCCTATGCTCCTTTGGCTGTGATGAGGATGGAGTGAAGAGGTTGGAATCTCCATGTGGTTTATGTGTAGCTGGTCAGTATATGTGTATATGTATGTGGCAGATGATGGTGAATGTAAGATAGTAGTATTCACCACTGAGGGATTGGTGGTGGAGACTATAGTGATGTGTGTGTAGATCAAGATGGATTTGTGACTGCTAGTGACTTTGCCTCTAGTTTTCTGTTGGCAAATAGTTGATGCATGATTCAATGAAGCTTTTATTGTCCTCCACTCAAAGCAGATAATGGAAATTGTAAGAGTTGACATCCTTTGTCCTGAAGGAAACTACTAATATAATTCTAATTGTGGGTTGGTCCTAGTAACCTGCAATCCTTCACCCTCAGGATGTGGTGGAGGGAGGTATCCTGCACTCTTACTCACCTAGGCCTCTGAGATATATATGCTCCAGCAAGACATTCCCACTGGCTGGCCGACTTACATCACAGTCGTGAAGGCTGTGGGCACAAACCATAAGTATGCACTAATTAACAGCCATCACTATGGTGATGGTAGAATTAATGGCTGCTTGCACGAGTCCTTGATCCTCACTTCTCCTTTTATATAGGCCAGACCTGGCAGAGTCTCAGGTGGATACCCTTTACCAATTTTTACTCATGCAGTAAGCCACAGTGCAAAGTAATACATTCCATAATGTTAGGATGGATAATTACATATTAATGGTATTGGTGCATAACTCTTATCAGTTTTAATTACTTTGCTTGAGATGAGATCCCTTATGCTTATCTCTCCAGACATTATCCTAGCACAGTATTTGGTAAAGGATTAGCCTGAACCAAACTAGGCCACTCCTTGTTTGCACTCTGATCCTTGCCTTCTCCTTCACCAACGGGCCTTGATATATATTGGGATTTGGATGCAGCAGGTGGTACCACCCTCCTGGCTAGTTGAGATTGACCATTATATCCTTGTCCTGGCTAGTTGAGGTTCTAACCTTGTCCTGGCTAGTTGAGGTTCTAACCTTGTCCTGGCTAGTTGAGGTTCTAACCTTGTCCTGGCTAGTTGAGGTTCTATCCTTGTTCTGGCTATTTGAGGTTCTATCCTTGAAGAGGAAACAGCCATTGAATTGGGCTCCTGATGATTTAATGTCCTCCACCCGACTGCACTGACAAACACACTGCTGATGCCCAATCTACACCACTGTCAGGGAGCATCCTGACAACTGCCTTTGACACCTCTGAAAAAGGAGGAACAACCTGTGGGAATCACTCACCTGATTACTCACCTACATCAGAATATGTAAAACGACACGTTGTGACTGCCTCTGACACCTCTGGGAAAGGACGAACAACCTGTGGGAATCACTCACCTGATTACTCACCTACATCAGAAGGTGTAAAACCACAGAGATCAGAGAGGACAGACTACCCACAAACCACTACGTGAACTGTGATAGAATCTATAAAAGAGAAGAACAGCAAAGAGAAAAAGAGAACAAAGAAAGAAAGAAAGCGAACGATTAAGAAAGCCAATTAAGACTGAGTAAGTCTATCATCGAACGAGATAGATTACTAGTGACATTGTACTTATTGATATATGTTTTTAATGTGCATTTGAGCCATTGTTTTATTGTTCTTTAATTGTGCTTATTGATATATGTTTTTAATGTGCATTTGAGCCATTGTTTTATTGTTCTTTAATTCCTAACAAGCTCTAGTGAGGGAGTGAGGTTAGTGGTATTGGTCTTACCAAGGTCTTGAGGGCAAGAAGTGTGGTGCATCTAGGTTCTCAGACAAGGGTTTGGCATCATCAGAAACTGCTATATAGTGGCTTATAAGAGGTCACAGGGAGAGAGTTTCTGACATTTGGTGGCAGCGGTGGGATCAGCGAAACAGTGTTGGATCCTAGTGGAAGTCAACTTGGACAGGAGTTCCTAGTTGGTCGGAGCATCGCGTTGCGCTATTTTCTTTTCTCTATTGCTACGTTAGCAGGGAAACGGCTCGGGTATTCGTATCTAGGAGCCTATGAAACAAAACCCTACCTTAGGATAACATACAGTGTTAGTCCCTACATATTTCTGTTGTATCCTTTTCTTTTGTCGTTTATTAGAGCGACATTATCTTATTATTGGTTAATTGTGTTCTGTATAATTATATGCAACCCGTGAGCATGTCTCACGTATGAACACGACCAGGAGAAGAACGTCAGCTACGGAGTGGAAGTATTTTTCAGACACCTGGGGATGCTGAAACAGAAGGACATGGGGGGACGAACCGCCCCCGCTGTCTAGAACAGTGCTGATGGAGCGATTCATCCGAGCTGAAGAAAGACAGGCCCAGAGGGAGGAAGAAAGACTCCAGTGAGAGGAGGAACGAAGGGAGCATGAGCTTGCCCATCAGGAACGTCAAGATGAACGTTGGACTCAGATTTTCTTAGCACAATGTCCCCCACCTCCTCCACTGTCAGCAGAAGTAGCACCTCCCAAGATAAACTTGCAGAAGTTTAGTGAAGGCACCGACGATATGGGCGCATACCTGAAAATGCTCGAGGTGACAGCCAGCACGAATGGTTGGCCAGCGCGACATTGGGCGAACTACTTAAGGGGTTTGTTGTCTGGTCAAGGGTTGACGGCAGTGGCAGCTCTGCCAGCACCGAGTCAGACCGATTACGAGCAGGTCAAAGAAGCCCTCTTGAATATCTACAAGGTGACCTCTGAAACATACCGAGCCAAGGTATTTGACCAGACATTCGATGGAACTAACCCCGATGGATGGTTCAGGTCATACAAACAGTCCTTCCACCAGTGGTTGAACTCCTCCAACAAGACAGAACGAGAAACTATGCTCTATGAGCTAGCACTAAAGCGTCTTCCAGGGTGGTTGGAGGGGCAGATGCGACGGTTGCACCCCGACACTAACGAGGAACTGGGTGAGGCTGTTGTACGCTATTTGTCCAGTCAGCAACAAGGAGGAGGAATACCAAAGAAATCCGACCAGAGAGAGAGTTTTCGACCGAAACCTAGGGACACTCAGAACTGCCCCAGACCACTGGAACACAGATATCCAGAGATAGAGAGAAACAAAGGTGTCTACTCTCCACCTGTTAGGGACTTGAAACAGATCGAATGTTTCAGATGCGGGGAAAAGGACATTTTCGAAAAGATTGTCGAGTAAAAATGGAAAGTGTCAATTTTGGACACGGCACATACATCCGGACGAATTTACCGACTTGGACAAGAATGGACAAAGTCAACGGCAAGTCTGTAGTGGCGTTGCTGGATACAGGCTGCTCAAAATCCTAGTACATCCGAGGTACATCGACAGCATAGACCGACTAGGATGGAAAATACCCTACACCACTGCTAGTTCTCGAAAGACTTGGTTCCCTGCCGCAAGAATCGAGTTACAGATAGACGGGAAGACACACGAGCTTGCACTGGGTGTATCACCTCACATCAATGTGGACATGCTTTTGGGGAAAGATGTACCACACTTCAGGAAGCTACTCAGAGAGATGCTTCAGGATGATGTCAAGAAGGAGACTCAACCAACGGAAGAAGTGAGACCTCCTGATGTGGCCATGGTGACCACAAGAGCTGGACACAACCGACAGCAGGAAGAGAACCAAGCCGCAGAGTCGCAACAGAAGCAGGATGAAGCATTCATTCAGACTCTAGAACCTTTGGAAGAGGAAGAGTCAAGTTTGGGTAACATGTACAAATTTGATGATGAATCAATTGTTGTCCCAACCCAACGTTGTTTCCCAGATAAGGCTACAGAAGATCCTCTATGGCCGGAACAAGTCACCCCTAGCCAGCTACGCTCTCTCCAAGCAACAGACCCTACACTGGCGAAATTGAGACAGGAGGCTGAGGAGGCTAAGGATGGTGATGTGTTTTGGGAGAAGGGGCTACTAAGACGAAGACCGTACGAAAAAGGGGATACTAATTTGTTAGTTGTTCCTCAATCCTGTAGGACAGAGGTGCTGAAGCTTGCACATTGTTCCCCAACCGCAGGACATTATGGAGAGACAAGAACTCTGGATACTCTCACAGAGGGTTAGCTGGCCAGGTATGACCGTAGACGTAAGAGAAGCATGTAAATCCTGTCCAGAGTGCCAGCGAGCTGCCCAGGCAACCTTGAAGAGAGCTTCGCTTCATCCGCTGCCAATCATCAAGAATCCATTCGACCGCATAGCGATGGATATCTTTGGGCCCCTAAAAAGAATGAAAGCAGGTAACAAATCTGTACTTGTAGTACAAGATTATGCAACAAAATGGCCAGAGGCGTTTCCTCTACGAAACGTGACCACAGAATCAGTAATTGACTGTCTAGTGGAGCTCACTGCTAGATTGGGGGTGCCAAGAGAAATACTCACCGATAATGGGTCAAATTTTATTTCTAAAACCATGAGAGGGTTTTGTGAAAGGTCTGGAATAAAGCAGATCAAGACAACCCCTTATCATCCACAAACTGATGGGATGGTGGAAAGATGGAACTCCACCCTGAAGCATCTGCTTCGTAAGTTAACTAAAAAACATGGGTTAGAATGGGATCAGTGTCTATCCTATGTATTGTGGGCTTACCGTGGGACAACCCACAAATCTACGGGTTACTCGCCGTTTGAGCTTTTATTTGGCAGAAAGATGAAGACACCACTGGATGAGTTGGTAGAGCCTTGGACCAATGAGACAGATGAAGAAGGTCGACCCGTAATCGAGTACCTTCAACTCCTTTGAGAGAAGATGGAGACAGTGCGGGAGTTGGCTGCTGCAAATGAAACTGATGCGGGGAAAAAACACAAATAATAATTATTATGACAAAAAGGCTGTGAGTAGGTCATATGATATTGTTGATTTTGTCTTGGTTTTCCAACCCAGGAAGCAAAACAAGCTGGAAAACGAATGGAGGGGGCTGATGCAAATCACACGCAAGGTGACCGATGTGACATATGAAGTTGACATGGGCCAAGGACAGAAACGACTACGTACCTTCCATGTGAACGGGTTGAAGATGTGGCATTCACCAGCACCAGCAGTATTTCTATCTGTTGATGACATCATTGAGGAGGATACAGAAGGTATTCAATCACAGGAAAATAACATTGCTCTTACCTCCTCACAGACAGAAGAACTCTTAGAACTGAAGCAGGAGTTTGCTGACGTTATTCACGATGAGCCAGGACTTACGACATTGGTGGAACACGTAATTGACATGGGTGATGCAAGTCCGATTCGACTACCCCCCTACAGACTACCACATTCATCACACGAATATTTATGGAGAGAAATCAAGGAGTTGTTGGAGATGGGTATTATCGTTCCATCTAAAAGTCCTTGGGCAGCCCTAGCTATTCTAGTACCGAAGAAGGACGGAGACAAGCGTCTCTGCATTGAATACCGGAAGCTTAACTTAGTAACCAAGGTAGATCCGTATCCTATACCACGTATAGATGATCTAATTGATGATGTGGGGAAGGCTAAGTTCATAACAGCTTTAGATCTGACGAAAGGGTATTGGCAGGTACCAGTAGCTAAATCTAGCCAAGAAAAGACAGCATTTGTGATGCCGTGGGGAAAGTTTCAGTTCCGTACCATGCCCTTCGGCCTCATGGCTGCACCCTCTACATTCCAGAGACTAATGGATCATGTGCTGGAAGGAACTCAGTCCTTCGCCGCAGCATCCTCTATGACATTATTATCCACAGCCATACTTGGGATGAACATCTCACACATCTCAAGGACATCTTCGAGAGACTTCGAAAAGCAGGATTAACAATCAAAAATCGAAAGTGCAAGTTTGCGTGTAACACATGTGTTTACTTAGGGCATATTGTGGGGCAAGGAACAGTACAGCCTTTGCTAGCTAAGGTACAAGCCGTACAAAGCTTTAGGCAACCAACAACTAAAAAGGATGTGAGAGCTTTTCGGGGGTACTATAGAAAATTCATACCCAATTTCTCGACTATAACCACCCCCCTTTCAGAGCTTACTAAAAAGGATAAACCCAACTCAATTGAGTGGAATGAGCATATCCAACAGGCTTTCCAGAAATTGAAAACAGTTATCACCAAGTACCCAGTTCTATCCGCACCTAATTGGCACAGATCATTTATCTTACAAACTGATGCCTCTGATAGTGGCATAGGTTTTGTTCTTGCCCAGATTGATGAGTTGGGAGATGAACACCCAATCGCCTATGCATCCAGGAAACTTCTTCCACGGGAGAGGAAATATTCGACCATCGAGAAAGAAGCCCTGGCGGTTATCGAAGGAACCAGACACTTTCGCGTTTATCTGAAGGGTACCGAATTTACGATCCAGACTGACCACAATCCATTGACATACCTGTCACGACTGAAAGATAGCCATGGAAGACTAGCACGATGGGCTCTGCTGATGCAACAATACAACTACAAGATTGTACACAAGCCTGGCACATGCAATGCCAATGCTGATGGCCTATCACGAGAGCATGGCTCTCACTTGAATGATGGGGGAGTGTCAGGGAGCATCCTGACAACTGCCTCTGACACATCTGGAAAAGGAGGAACAACCTGTGGGAATCACTCACCTGATTACTCACCTACATCAGAAGGTGTAAAACCACAGAGATCAGAGAAGACAGACTACCCACAAACCACTACGTGAACTGTGATAGAATCTATAAAAGAGAAGAACAGCAAAGAGAAAAAGAGAACAAAGAAAGAAAGAAAGCGAACGAATAAGAAAGACGAGTAAGTCTATCATCGAACGAGATAGATTACTAGTGATATTGTACTTATTGATATATGTTTTTAATGTGCATTTGAGCCATTGTTTTATTGTTCTTTAATTCCTAACAAGCTCTAGTGAGGGAGTGAGGTTAGTGGTATTGGTCTTATCACAGGGGGGTAATTTCTGGGGGGGGGGGGCTGGTGGGGCCATGGCCCCCCCAACTTTTGTTGGCCAAAACAAGTTTTCTAAGGGAGTTTACGCAAGCTGTTGAAGGTGTTGACTAACAAGTTATAGCACATTCATAATTGTAATTGGTGTGAAATATGCTAGATAGAACAACACCATAGAACAAGGTAAAAAAAAAAAATTGTTCCCTAATCAGTTCAATACATGTGACCAGTTAGTGTATGTTAGGAATAACAGCCTGACAACTCAACCACCAAACAACCTCAGACCATACCATGGAACTAACACTTTAGGTGTGAGGATCATTTTAGCTGTTAGGATCATTTTGGCATTTATATAGTTCATGTATTTCATTGGTTCAGCCATGACAGCAGTGGAGTGCCTATATAAGTAAGCTCTCCACTGCCTTAAATATGTTGAGTTCTGCTATAAACCTAATGTGCGTTAATCATTATTCGGAATACTAAGCAATTTATAAGAGTGAACCCTAACAGTGTAGCAGTACATATATTGAGAAATTAGCTAGTGCTGCTGCAGAGTGAATCATGCCTAAAAGACAAGCCTCCTTGTTAAGTTTTTGTCAAAGTCCAACTAAGAGACAAAGGGAGTCTGAGGAGAAGGCTGATGATCAAGCGCAAGGATCTGATAGCCAAGATGTACAGGTTGAAGAAAACCCAGAAGAATCTGAACAGGTATGTCTGTCATAATCCATCACATGATAACAACATTAAGGCCTCTCAATTTTTATGTGGCATCTCAGCCTCTGATGTCAGTGAATCCTTATTAAATAATCATATATTGACAGACCCTGATGTTGTAGTTGTTTTTGCAAAATTAGACTTTGACTCAAGCTACAAGTACTTTTGATATCTCTCGGGAGCAGCAACAAGAAGCCAGTAGAATATCCCTGGCTCTGGATACCCTTCCTCAAGTTCCCTACCAGCCAATCAACATCAAATACCCTAAAAGCAAGATGGGTCATCAACGAGCATTCCAACCAGCCTGGTACTCGCAATTTTCATGGCTGCATTATCTTCCAATTTCAGACACTATTATTTGCCACACTTGTGGCACAGCCAATTTGAAGGGACTGCTTAAGCTGGATACAAGGTCTGAAACCTCCTTCTTGTCTGATGGGTTCAGAAATTAGAAAAATGCTCTGTGTAAAAACAAGGGTTTCCATAAGCACGAAAGCTCGCTATGTCACAAGCATGCAGTTGCTATGTTAACTCAACCTTGTCATATTGATGAGCAGCTGAAGGAGCAGATTAAGAGTCAGAAAGAGGAAAATAGGAACTGCCTCCTGAAAATCATTCAAAGTGTATCCTATCTTGCCCGCCAGGGCATTGCCCTTCGTAAGGGCAAGCAAGAGGAGGAGTCAAATTTCAAGCAACTCCTCCTTCTGTGAGCTGAAGATGATAAAGTGCTTCGTAAATGGATTGAAAAGTCTTACGACAAGCATATCAGTCCAGATGCTCAGGATGAAATCTTACAAATCATGGCTCTAAAAGTGCTTCATGGTATAGCAGCTGACATAGTTGAATCTGGATGTTACAGTATCTTGGCTGATGAGAATACAGATGCGAGCAACATTGAACAACTTGTGATTTGCATACTTTGGGTGAATGAGATGACAGTACGTGAGGAATATATTGGTCTGATGTCAGTTTCTCAGACCAATGCAGACACAATTGTTGCTTGCATAAAAGATGTGCTGCTATGCATGAATCTCAAAATTCAAGATGCCTGTGGGCAATGTTATGACGGATGTTTGACATGACTGGAACAAAAATGGGGTTGCTGCACAAATCAAGAAATTGAATGAAAAATGTCTGCTAACACACTGCTATTGCCACTCGCTTAATCTTGCTGTCGGGGATACAATAAAAAATATTTCCCTGTTGAAAGACATGCTTGATGTGGCTTATGAAATTACTAAATTTATAAAGAAGAGTCCAAAAAGAGAGAGTATTCCGCAGAAAGCAATCAGAAATTCTGGGGCAAATGGAACATGATCTCCATGTACACACAATATTGACTCACCAACTCTGAAAATCCTCTGCCCAACAAGGTGGACTGTCCGAGCAGCATCACTGAGTGCTATTCTGAAAAATTATGGCACTCTCATGATCCTATGGGACTGGGCACAAGACCATGTCAAAGACTCTGAAATGAAGGCAAGAATAATTGGATTGGAGACTAAAATGCAAACTTTTAGTTTCTTCTATGGTCTTCAGCTTGCCATTGTAGTACTTTCACATTCAGATAACCTCAGCACTTGCCTTCAGAGGGCAGAGCTATGTGCAGTGGATGCTCAAGCGAATGCCAAGCTATCTGTCACTGTCCTACGAGGAATGCGATCAGACAGCCTCCATTGGTAACTCAAACTGCTGTGAAGTTGGAACTAAAAGAGCCTTCACTTCCACGTCACCGTAAGATGCCTCATCAGTGAGGGTAATGCTCAACATGAGCACCATACCAATGTAGAGAACTTTTACCGCCAAATCTATTTTGAGGCTGTGGACACTGTAGCTAGCTGCATTGAATAGCATTTTAATCAGAAGGACTACACCACACATGCTACCTGTGAGAAGTTCCTAGTGAAAGGAACATTGGGGGAGGATGTCTCACAAAATGTTGACGAACTATGTGAGTTCTACACTGAGTTTGACCCTGATACCTTAAGAATCCAGCTATCTATAATGGCAGAGTCCTATCGCAAGTTTCAGTCAAGATGAAGGTGGTGGTGATACATTGCAAAATGTCGTTGATTTCCTCAAAAAGAACAAAAGCATCTGGCCTCTCATACCAGAGGTCATGTCTTTGGTCAAGGTTGTTCTGGTTATGCCAGCAACTAATGCAAGCTCCGAACGAGCCTTCAGTGCGCTGAGAAGGGTGAAGTCTTACCTTCATACAACAATGTCGAACAACCGCCTCAATCATCTCATGACATGCACAGTGCATAAAGAGCTGGTGAAGGAACTGAGCCTCAAGAAAGTGACAAATGCATTTGTGGATAGAGTAGAGAGGCACTCATCCATCTTCGGCCACTTTTCCATTTCTTAGTAGATGTGAATGATAGTCTCTTTCTCTCTCTTAGATGTTAGTGCTAGTATACTGTTTGTCATCTGGTTATGTTATGTGTTCGGGTGATTACTAAATTGAAATATTTTCAACACTAATTTACCCCAAAGTCTGTAGTTCTAATTACTCCTATTTTTCAAAATATCCTGGATGAGTATCTAGAGACTCCCCTAGAGACTCCGCTAGAGTAAGCAGCTTTAATACTGCTTTTGGCCCCCCCAACTTTCATATGGAAATTACCCCCCTGTATCAAGGTCTTGAGGGCAAGAGGTGTGGTGCATCTAGGTTCTCAGGACAAGGGTTTGGCGTCATCAGAAACTGCTAGTGGCTTATAAGAGGTCACAGGGAGAGAGTTTCTGACAACCACCATGTATGAACTTTTGGACCTGGCCCAATTTCAATAGCCTCTTGAGAAGCTCTCACCATGCTTTGCCTACAGTTTTTCACAGACATCTCTTCATACTCCTAATATTTCTTTTCTACAACCACTCCCCCCCCCCCAACACACACACACCTCCACACCGCCACCAAGGTGCTTTCTGCAGATTAAAGGTCCACTTGGCATTAACACTTGAGAGATGGTGCTTGGACCTCCGCACTATCCAGTATTGCAGTGATGGATATCTTGGCAGCCTTAAAGGTCCTGGCATTGTCAGACACACACAATCCCCACTGGGAAGCCTTTCCTGATGTGTAGCATTTGAAGAAACTAATGAACACTTGCCGTATCACATCAGGAACTTCATCCAGGAGGTGGACTACTCGAGTCACACCATAAATACACAGACACACCCATCCTTCCTTGAACTGGGAGCCATAGCATTACACATGTATACAGACACACTCATGCCTTCCTTGAACTGAAAGCCATTGCATTACACATGTATACAGACACATCCATTCCTTTTTTAACTGGAAGCCATCATATCACAGACATATACATGCCTTCCTTGAACTGGAAGCCATCGCTTAACACAAGCGGTTCCAAGCTAGTCAGACTGCCACGGCATCTCCACAGTCCATGCTTTTCCTCAAACAACCCAAACTCTCATCTCCACTATTGAAACTTCTCCATTTGAGGTAATGTTGACTGTGTCTCCCTGGTCAAAAACACCAGAGACATTTGGATGTCATTTGTGGTCCACTCACAATCTGCACTTGCCACTTTAGGGTCTGATTCTGAGATGTCCTGATGGATCTGTGAACTTTTGGACATGAGCAGTTAGCCTCTTGAGACCACTGTAGTTCTCACACCTGATTGTCATATCAGGTTCAGAAGAGTTGTGCAAGCTGTCTGTAAGCAAATTCCTTTCTTCATCTCCAGAGACACTCTTCCAGCAAGGCCACTATCTCCTAGGATGTAGTCGGATTCTGCAGGGATGGTAATGATGTAGGTCAGTTCAGCCACAAGCCAATCTTCTCCTGGAGTTCAAATGGGGAGGTGCCCACCGAAGGAATGTCAGCGGGGTTCTGTGATCCCAGATAATGCCTCAAGTTCTGGACTGGAACCAATTCTCTGATTTCAATCACCCTGTTTGGCAAAATCTGTTTCCACTCCTTGTTCTGGCCTTGGATTCACAGAGTGCTACTTGGGAGTCCGTATGGCAGGTTTGGCTGGTTAGCTTGATCTCATCCTACAGAGCTCCTCCCACTGAGGAGCCTGGCCAGAAGCAAGGCAGACAGAAGCTCCAATCTAGGGCCAGCTAGCTGGGGATACCCAGGTCTTTGCACAGAAGAAACACAAGAAGATTCCCACTCGGAGATGGACCACCTCTGCATGGGCCTTCTGAGAAGCATCACACAATCCGAGTACAACTTGATGGAGTAATTCTCCTCTTCTGTACAGCAACAACCTAACAAGATAGGCTCGGATTGTTGTAGTTCAGAGATCTATCTCTTCCACTCAGACAGTGACCTTCCATAGAGTGGTCCATTCCACCCCATGTTGGTCTTGCACAGGTGCTGACAGAGCAGTTTGAATCATATATTGGGTGGTGAGATCATTCCCAATGAAAGACCCTTATGGCAAGATTTACAGCATTCCTCTTGGCTGCTGGTGTCTCCTCTGCTTATGATCCAGCATCACCCAAGGTATAGCTCACTCATTAGGAGGAGAACCACATTAGTCCACCATAGTTGTCAGAGGTCACTCAGGCGGTGGCTTACTCATCAGGATGGACAAAATTAGTCCACCATAGCTGTCAGAGGTCACGGCTTACTCATCAGGATGGACAACATTAGTCCACCATAGCTGTCAGAGGCAACTGCAAGTGCTCTCAGCCTCTCACATTCTTCTCCACTATATTGACAAGGTGTCTGAGAGCCTTCAAGTAGTGCAGTGATGTCACCACTTCAGGGCTGAGTAGGAGACCATGTGTAGGTAAATAATCAGCTGCTTGTTCCTCAATCTCGATTTTTGTGTGGTCACTGCTTCTTTGTAATTGGCTTCTGTCAGTGTGAGAGCAGATGTG
The DNA here is from genome assembly GCA_028752905.1 of Cladorhizidae sp. MBARI D1340-BT2. NCBI lineage: Eukaryota > Metazoa > Porifera > Demospongiae > Poecilosclerida > Cladorhizidae > Cladorhizidae sp. MBARI D1340-BT2. The sequence goes on from JAQNBH010000013.1 coordinate 13,070,838, forward strand.
GCACCAGCTGCCCCAGCAGGGAGTTCAGATGATTGAATTTGTCTAAGCTTGGCCAGGAAGAGTTGCTGTGTGCACAGAGGACTCAGATCTAGCCCAGAAAGCCATCCAAATGGTCGGCTCCCCATTGTGCTTCTTCGGTGACAGTTTTGGTGTTCTCACACTGGGTGTGTGTCTCGCTAGATCAACAGTACCAGGAGGTGCAGTCATACATCCGGATGTGGCAGTCACAAGTGCACCTTCTGGTATGGTTTCAGTTTCAGGATGCATGCTTACCCATTTCTGGGGTGTGTTCACGGAATCTTAGGACTCTTCGTTTAAAAAGAAATCCATCCTTTCCTGCATCCACGGTTGTCCCTGTTTCAGTTTGGGTTCATGAAAAACAAATCCAACTTCTCATCTCGGCCACTGAGATATTCAATTCCCTAGACAACAACTGCCAATCTGATAATGGCATCTAAACTTCAGTTAGACTTTGGATACAGCCCCTCCTGCTGAAATTCTCTACAAGTTTTGGTGGATGGCTTTCACAGGTCCCCTGCAGTTCTGGTTCAGAAACTGCTTGACCAACAGAAGTCATTTTGTGGAAGTTGAAGGAGTCCTGTCCAAGATGCTTCCTGTCAGATCAGGTGTTCCTCAGGTAAGCATCCTTGGTCCTCTCCTGTTCATCATATACATTAAAGACATCTCGCTCAGCTCCTCCTCCTCTTTATCTCTATGCGGATGACACAAACTTGATCAAATCATTGCAGGACTTTTGACATTTACAAGATGGTCGTGACACATTGTATTCGTGTGCCAACATTCAAATGCCACCATTCCTCCACAAACCTCCAACATGACTTGAGTCTGTGTGGTCCCACTATGCAGCTCATTAACTCATAGCAACCTTATCTTCTTCTAGCACGTCAACAAAAAGAAATCTATTTAGCAAGTTTTGGAACATTTTCTGAAATAAATTTGACCACAAACACCGTTGTTCATTTTGTTCTTGGTGTCCTTGTTTTCACTGCAACTCATCTTGTGTGAACTTCTCTTCCCCTGCACCTATAGGGTCCTTGTTCTCACTGCCACTCATCTTGTGTGGACTTCTCTTCCCTGTAAATAGCTGCACCTATAGGGTCCTTGTTCTCACTGCCACTCATCTTGTGTAAACTTCTCTTCCGCTTAATTAGCTGCACCTATAAGGTCCTTGTTCTCACTGTCACTCATCTTGTGTGGACTTCTCTTCCCTGCACCTATAGGGTCCTTATTCTCACTGCCACTTATCTTGTGTGGACTTCTCTTCCCCTCACCTATAGGGTCCTTGTTCTCACTGCCACTCATCTTGTGTGGACTTCTCTTCCCTGCACCTATAGGGTCCTTATTCTCACTGCCACTTATCTTGTGTGGACTTCTCTTCCCCTTAATTAGCTGCACCTATAGGGGCCTTGTTCTCACTGCCACTCATCTTGTGTGGACTTCTCTTCCCCTTAATTAGCTGCACCTATAGGGTCCTTGTCTCACTGCCACTCATCTTGTGTGGACTTCTCTTCCCCTTAATTAGCTGCGCCTATAGGGTCCTTGTTCTCACTGCCACTCATCTTGTGTAAACTTCTCTTCCACTTAATTAGCTGCACCTATAGGGTCCTTGTTCTCACTGGCACTCATCTTGTGTGGACTTCTCTTCCCTGCACCTATAGGGTCCTTATTCTCACTGCCACTTATCTTGTGTGGACTTCTCTTCCCCTTAATTAGCTGCACCTATAGGGGCCTTGTTCTCACTGCCACTCATCTTGTGTGGACTTCTCTTCCCCTTAATTAGCTGCACCTATAGGGTCCTTGTTCTCACTGCCACTAATCTTGTGTGGACTTTTAATTAGCTGCACCTATAGTGTCCTTGTTCTCAGGACCGTATTATCCATAAGGCTGACTAGGCTGAAGCCTAGGGGCCCACCAAGAGTAGGGACCAAAAACAGGGGCCCATGCGCAACCTTTTTTTTTCGTACCCGAAAAGTAAACTTGAGATTGGTGCGCGCATCTATTCTAGAGTGTGTTTATGATATCGGTGGGCAATATTTAGTTTCTCCTCGTGTCCGAAGAACTGGAGGCTTGATAGATGAGTTCTAGGTGCTACTGCTCTCTAGGATTACTTACTGGTACTTCATTCTCAAATCTCAAAAGGTTTTCAAGTATATGAGCTGATATAATAATAAAAAGTAAAGCGAAGCACTCTTGTTACCAAGGTGAGGAACTAACTTTACTTCAGCTAACTTAATAGTTTCTTTTATGACTGTTAGATCAAGCTAAATAGTGTAGTAATAGTAAATAGTTTAGCTAGCGCATCTAAATAGTGCAGGAATAGTAAATAATTTAACTAGCGTAGCTAAATAGCTAGCTTACTAGCTAGTGCTTCATGAAGCTAGCTAGCTAACGCTTCATGAAGCTAGCTAGCTAACGGATCTAAGTAGCTAGCAAGCTAGCGCACCCATATAGCTAGTTAGCAGTTAAATAACTATCTAGCTTAGCTAAATAGCCTTTCCTTTACTGTGAGAACACTGTACTGAGAACACTGTACTGTTTTTTTAATATATTATAGCCCTTGCTCGCATTCAGTTGTTAATATATTTTACATATAGGATTGCAGCAACATCTGTGATGAAGCAACATCTGTCATGTAATCATAACCATGAGACTAGGATGAAGGTATACTTATATAGATTCAGTTTTATATGTCCTCTGTGAAGGTAGGTCTAGAAGCTGACGGCTAGCCACGGAGTGGGTGTGTTAGGCAGGTACATCTATACAGGGTGAGGTGTCTGGTGCCATCCTGCCATTGCAGAAAGCACAGTCACACCTGACTTCCTCACACTTTGTAATGGTCTCCCTTGCCATTCAGTCTGTTGGGGTACTTCTCAGCCAGGTTGGGCCCACTTCGGCAACCTATGCTCAGCATGTGCATTGGTCCTGCCAATGGTAAACTTTAGCGTGGTGGGTCCAAAGAATAGTGGAAAACAATCTTCTGCATTTGGCAGGATGGAGAAACATTAGGTCCTGGTTGAAAGATGAATGGGGTATATACTCTGTGGAGCAATATCATCTAGAATTTGAAATGAAATAATAATGGTTTATATGTAAAGTTTGCTTGATATAAAACATTTGTCTGTGTATATAGTAGCTAATAATATAGTAGTTAATAATATTAGTTGTTATTATTCTTGCAGGAATATCATACCTTCCCCAGCAGTTGTTCAGATAGCATCTACACGACTTACATCTGATCTTCCTCTCCTCTGCTATCCTCTTCCTGCAGCTCTTCCCTTCCTCTGCTGTCCTCTCACTGTTCTCTCCCCCTATTTCCACTTGCTCCAACATCCATACTTGCACTCTCATTCTTGATCTCTTCAAAATTTCTATTTCTCATCATCTTCACTACAACTATTTGAGTCACAGTATATACAATCACCAATGCTAATATCATCAGATAACGTCTCTAGTAGAGTCTTGGTATCATAACCACAGGCCATAGTAACAACCACGAATAGCGTAACTGAACAGGGTAACTAACCGAAGTAAAATATAATAACCGTCGAGGTCAAATTAAAGTGGCTGTCACGATGACAATGGTCTAAGGGTGACAATTACTACTGTCGCGAATACGTGACAATGGTACGCCTGAGCGTGTCACGAATTCGTGCTCAAGCAGCGGGGGTATGAATACGTGAGATCCTGTCAGGCAGCGGCAGTTAGCTGGGTGTGACCACTGCCAGAGGGCCAGTACACAAGGAGTGCGTTTCTTTTCCGGGGGGGGGGGGGGGGGTGGGGATGCTGAGGGGCCCAAAGAAGCTCGAAGCCTAGGGGCCCTGCCTTGGGCACTGCTTGTTCTCACTCACTGCCACTCATCTTGTGTCTTCCCCTTAATTAGCTGCACCTATAGGGTCCTTATTCTCACTGCCACTCATCTTGTGTGGACTTCTCTTCCCCTTAATTAGCTGCACCTATAGGGTCCTTGTTCTCACTGCCACTCATCTTGTGTGGACTTCTCTTCCCCTTTAGCTGCACCTATAGGGACCGTATTCTCGCTGCCAATCATCTTGTGTGGACTTCTCTTCCCCTTAATTAGCTGCACCTATAGGGTCCTTGTTCTCACTGCCACTCATCTTGTGTGGACTTCTCTTCCTCTTAATTAGCTACACCTATAGGGTCCTTGTTCTCACTGGCACTCATCTTGTGTGGACTTCTCTTCCCCTTAATTAGCTGCACCTATAGGGTCCTTGTTCTCACTGCCACTCATCTTGTGTGGACTTCTCTTCCCCTTAATTAGCTGCACCTATAGGGACCGTATTCTCGCTGCCAATCATCTTGTGTGGACTTCTCTTCCCCTTAATTAGCTGCACCTATAGGGTCCTTGTTCTCACTGCCACTCATCTTGTGTGGACTTCTCTTCCTCTTAATTAGCTACACCTATAGGGTCCTTGTTCTCACTGGCACTCATCTTGTGTGGACTTCTCTTCCCCTTAATTAGCTGCAAAATCTAGGGCTGGGGATAGGTAAGGCTAAGGCTAGTGTTGTGGTCAGTGGTGAGCTAGTGAGTGAGTCCTAGACTGTATGGGTTCTAGGGAGGGTGACTAGATAGACTGTTATTTATTGGTGCTGGGTGGAGTTTTGTCTTTCTTACCATGATCTCACCCTTAGTGAAAGTTAATAGTTAATAGCTAATAGTGTTTCTTCTATATGTTATAAAACCGATGGATATGTGGGGTTGTGGCGAGTAGGAAATGGTCTTTGTTTTAGCTTAGTGTCTTCCAATTTATTGCCCTGGCAGTATCTAGGACTTAGTCTATTGGTATTGTGCCAGTGATCTTCTGTTGAAAATCTAAGGGTGTGATGATATCACCTTTCGTTGGGCCCCAGGAACATGTTCATGGTGCAAGAGTGGTAGTTTGTGTATTGGAATTTAATTGTAGGCCTATGGCCTGTAATATTCTTCAATGATTAGTCTTCCTGTTGTTCTGAATCTGTTGGAAGACAGTTCTATAAAGTGAGTTGCCCAAGTAGCCACGGAGGTCAGATATGAGTTTGGATTGGTGGTAATGTCATTTCAACTTGGTTTAGAATTTCATTATGTCTTCCATACAGGTTTTAAAGCAGGTTTCTCTTCTAAAAATTTTTTTTTAATTAGGAACTCTCTAACTGTGTTAGCTACAAACTCTTCTTTGATGCATCCATAAAGATGTAGGGAAGGAGGGTACAAATTTTGTTCCTAGGACTTGTCCAGACACTTGGGTATAAAGTTCACCTACAAATGTGAATATGTTATGCTAGAGTATTATAACCATGCAAGTTCTGTAAATGATTCCCAGGTGTGTACTCATCTGCAAAGTGAGTATTAGAGTCGTCTAATATTTTGGAGATTTAACTCCAGCTGTTTAGATAGGTAGATATCCACAGTGTCATGTGTGTAGAGATATCCATGGCAAGTGAGTTGGCTTCTGTAGGTGCTGCTGTGTTTGAATGAATACTTTAGCATCCTTCATGTATGAGGTATTTAGGGATTTATGAGGCCAAGCACACACGAGAGATTCTTCGAGATCTAAAGTTGTGAATTTTGTTGAGAAGTAATTTGTATCTGTGTAGTTGGTGTTTATCTAGGGGGTGGTAGGTCTTTGTTATTTAGTTTGTGTCAGAGGATCTTGGTAAGTTACTCACTGCAGTGCAGGTATATTCATTGATTTCTCTGCAGGTTCGATAGATGCACGCATATATTGATCATCACAGTCTGTATATGGCATAGTAGTATCATAGAATGCAAGTCACAGTATTCTGATATATACATTATAAAATATCTAGCTACTACAGATACTATTATAAGTAGCACAACACATCTGCTTAAAGAGTATCAATGTTAATGAAATTGTATCATAGTTGCCTATCTGGAGTATTAGTAGTAGCAGGTGTGTGCATGTGCTCATAGATCTCGGTATCATAAAGATAATCTATATTGTCACAGATCCCAGTATTAGAAACATCATTTATGTTGTGATAGATCCCAGTTTTGGAAACATCACCTACAACCTCGCACTCTGCAGGAGGAGCTGAGAAGGGTGGTCTTAATGGAGCATTGTGTGGAGTCATGCTGGATGGAGGTTGTGTGTTGTTCCTGCTCTTTCTCCACCTATACACCACCAGTACACCCACTCCAGCAAGAGTACCACCCAACAGAAGCACAAGGATGGAACACACACCAGCTAAGATTGGTATGGTTGAGCTCGCCAAACCTGGGCATACACAAATATATGTAGAAGATTAATATACAAAAGTCTGAAAAAATCAATCCATATACCGAATTTAAAATTTAAATGCAGTACAGTATTGCATTTTAAATGGTAAAGGGTCTCTCACTGGTTAAGGTCTACATGGGCACAGGCTAGTTTTCTTCCTTTTTTACAGTACGTGCCACCTCATGACCTGTTCCTCCTGCTAAGTGTTTTCTCGGACCATTCCCGATTTATGAAGCGAACCCTCTCGGGGCTATATAGGATCGAAAACTTGATATTGCCCTATCTGTATGTACTCACCATAATATGTTCACCTGTAAGAAAATTAAAAACGGCAGGTTGCTTTTAATTAAAAACATTTTTTATCTTCTTTCAAGTTGGTGATTTTTTTGGTTTGTCTAAATATTATAGTTGAGTGGGGGAGGACTCCACACAAGTCTGATTGTCGGGATTTAGATGTTTTTCCTACAGATATATATATCAACACACGCCATGTTCGTCGCTGTGAAACTTTATTTATAGTTTTGTATATACAACATACAAATAATTCCATCCCATACTTATGTCAGCCAGAGACAAGCCACAGCCTCTTCCAAGACCTGGCAAGAGTTGCACAGAACCCCAGAACTAACCAAATACAGCAGATGATATGCTGAAGTAAATGTGCAAATATTCTTGTAAAGTTATTTGCTTTTGCTTTATTTTTGTTGGAAGCAGATTATTGATCAGGAAATGAACTGACTTCCCACTACACATTCAGCTGCATAGAGCATAGCATGGCTTGAGTCATGTCTTTGAGATGACGATCATTATCCAATAAGACAGCACATGATTTAGCTTGAATATGTCACCAATGAGCCTTACCACATCTTTTTGGCATTGGAGAAACAGATTAATTCTAGATGTGCACATCAATTATTATGTTATGTATATTGGTTGGACAAACTTTTTAAGAAGGTGGACAGAAAGACTCCATCAAAATCAACTAAAACTTGCATTGGCAGCTTTTTAGCTACCTAAATGGTGGTTTCAGCCACTGTTAGCTCCTAAGATCCTCCAAGCATCTATTCAGTCCTTCGCTAAAGTATTAATTTGGCGTACTAAAAGTGAAAAAAAATTGAAATTTATCTTCAATGTTCATATCTGGTATCTTTGTATCTACTACTTTTTCTCCAATTGCATTGCTTGTGTGCAATAGGTCCATTCGTATAAATTATATATATATAACTATGTGTATTGTCAGTGAAACCTCTGACAGGTAGTTTCTTGGCTCCTGCAAACCACAAGATGAATGGGGAGAACGTGGCAAACCATACCAATGCAGAGAACGTGGCAAACCACACGGATGCAGAGAACGTGGCAAACCACACCAATGTGGGAAGATATCGACGATCGCGAGTTCGACCTCGGGAGGAGAACACAGATGACAAAACTATTGCGTGGACTCGGGAGCGAGCTCCTGATAGGTTGCCACGAAGTCACCTTGGAGACAAGTGACGTCAAACTGAACAAGTAGCTCGTAATTATAAAAGGACTGAACTTTGTATACTATTGAGAGAGGGCGTTAAAAAGTGAGAGTTGTCTTTATTGAGTATGAATTGCTATTGAGTAAGAGCACTTGATTGATTCGTTATCCTTGGGATATATTAGCACTAGACTCTTGCTAATCAGCGACATGGCAAAGGGTGCTGTGTTTGTTGTTAGGTCTGAAGAGAGGTTCTAGCCAGGGAGGTTAGAAGAGGTTCAGGCGTCGGACCGGGAACTTGGATCTGGCAAGAGCAAAGCGCGTCTTGGCCAGAAAGAAGTTTCGGTTACATTGGTGGCAGCGGTGAGATTCTCAAAGAGGAGTATCCCAAATTTCGGTTAGGTCAGGATCTAGTTGTAGGTCCTTAGCCGAGTAGCTATCTCAGTATACGGAGAACGGTTCGAGCATTGTGCTTACGGGACCTGAAAACCCACTCTGACCAGTTAGGCTTGTCGTTGTTTTGTTTGCATATTTAAGTTTTATTTATTATTAGTTGGCATTTTGCTGTCAACGACTCTTATTGTGTGTGTTAGAGATGTCTCGACCGGGAGAAGACCGCCGGTTGCGGAGCAATGATATACTAGAGACCCCCGAACGTCAAGAACAAGGGAAACTGGACAGATTCATGGATCGTTGGGTGGAGATGGAACGGACCAAAGCTGAGAGAGTGGAAGAGCAAAGGCAGGAGACCGGAGGCAAGCGCAGCTGAACTGGAAGAGCAAAGGCAGGAGGACCGGAGGCATGCAGCTGAACAACAGGATAGATGGATCCAAGCGCTGGCTGAAGCCACCAGACCCCCTATACCTGCCCCAGTAGTAGTTTCCCCTCCCAGGCTGACCATGCAGAAGTTTGTCGAAAAGGTGGACGACATGGGTGCTTACCTGGAAACATTCGAAATGACAGCGAAGGTTGGAGAGTGGCCTAGAGCACAATGGAGTGCCCACCTAAGAAGCTCATTGTCGGGACAAGGTCTGACCGCTGTGTCGAACCTATCTGCTCTAGACCAATTGAACTACGAAGTAGTCAAACGGACCCTCCTGGCGACTTACCACATTTCTGCAGACACTTATCGGAAGAAGACATTTGAATATCCTTTTGACTCCAGCAATTCCGACCTCTGGTTCAGTACGTACTGACAATCTTTCACTCAATGGATTGAATCGACGGGAAAGAGAGCATTTAATGCTGTCTTGTATGAACTGGCCTTGAGAAAATTACCTAGATGGTTAGAGGTCCAAATGAGCAATTTGCAACCAGAGACATTCGAAGACCTTGCAGAAGCTGTGTCGAGGTATCTTGGGAACCAGCGAAGAGAAGTAGATCCGAGGAGACCTGAACAAAGGGAACGTTCCAGCCCAGCCCAGCAACATACCAACAAGTCGAGACCTACGGAAGAGAGAAGCAGTAATTGGAAAGCCGAAGACCGGAAACAGATCGAGTGTTTCAGATGTGGATGGAAGGGCCATATCAAGAGAGATTGTCGCGTCAAGCTGGAGGAAGCAAACCTTGTACGCGTACAAGAACACTTGCCCAAGTGGACAAGATCAGTCAAGGTCAATGGGAGTCCCGTCCTTGGTCTGATCGATACAGGCTGTACAAAGTTGGTTGTGCACCCCAGATGGATCAACCCAAAGAATTATTTGTCGTGGAAGATCCGCCGACACACTGCCAGCTCAAGGAAAGTGCTTTTCCCAGCCGCAAAGATCACATTGACTGTGGAGGGAAAGGACCACGACATGGCTGTGGGAGTATCAGAGCACATCACAGTGGATATGTTAATGGGACACGATGTTCCCCATTTAAAAAATATTCTGAAGGAAGCACTAAGGGAGGAAGACTCGATTCCACCAACCCCCTCGACGTAACCAAATCATGTATGGTGACGACACGTGCCCAGGAGCAAGCAAAGAGCGAGCTTGCAGCACGAGAACAGCTGGAACAAGAGTGAGACCAGCCAGTCACACATACATTAGACCCGGTTGATATTGTAAGTAAAGCGGAAGATGACCCAGAAGTGACTTGAGATGACCAAAGGATGGATTCTAGTGACATGAATCCGGAACTACTCGAGCCAAATGAGATAGGAGCAGAACAAGAACCAGATGACCCAGATCCTACACGTGACATCACGAATGAAGAGCAAAACGTTTTCGAGACCATTTCAGCAGAGCAGCTGAAGCTGGCCCAACAGACGGACTCCACGTTGGAGAGGATTCGTGAAAAGGTAAGCGAGGAGAACAGCCCCTACTTTTGGAAGGATAGGATTCTGCTTCGGAAACCGTACCAGGACCAAGGGAAGGATCTGGTGGTTGTCCCGCAGTTGGCTCGGACCAAAGTGTTGCAGTTAGGGCACAACTCAATGGTGGCTGGACACTTCGGTCCAGAGAGAACATTGGAGGCGATTCGTCGGAGGATGGATTGGCCTGGCCTGGCAAGAGACGTAAGGGAATTATGTATGTCTTGTCCTGTGTGTCAGAAAGCAAAACCAGCTGTGTTAGCCAAAGCACCTTTACACCCCTTACCCATTTTCACCGAGCCTTTCCAACGCATAGCGATGGACATTTTTGGCCCTTTGAAGAAGTCTAAATCCGGTAACAAATATATCTTGGTTGCCATGGATTACACCACAAAGTGGCCAGAAGCCTATGCCTTGAGAAACAGCACTGCTGAAACTGTGGTGAATTGCCTAATAGATCTGACAGCCAGGGTAGGAGTTCCACAGGAGCTCTTAACAGATAATGGGACAAATTTTGTGTCGAAAGTAGTTAAACAATTTTGTGAGACTACGGGGGTACACCAGATTAGGACTTCCCCATACCACCCAGAAACGGATGGTATGGTGGAACGTTTTAATTCTACACTTAAAAGGCTTTTACGAAAACTGACACAAAGCAGCACGGTTGAGTGGGATAAGTGCTTGCCTTTCATCATGTGGGCTTACCGTGGTAGTGTGCATGCCACGACAGGGTTTTCCCCTTATAAGTTACTGTTTGGCAGAGACATGAGAATGCCTATAGATGAATTTGTGAGATTCTGGAAAGGGAAGGAAGACCAGTGTGAGACAGATGTGACCGAGTACATTGAGGTCATGAGGTCTAACATAGAAGTTGTAAGAGACATTGCTCGAGAGAATGAGGAGAGAGAAAAGAAAAAGCAGAAGTTCCACCATGATAAGAGGGTAGTGGAAAGAAACTTTGAAGTGGGTGATTTTGTTCTAGTGTTTAGACCAACCCAAAAGAACAAATTACTCAATGAATGGCAGGGGCCTTTTGCAGTCAAATCACAGAAGTGACGTACCAGATAGACACTGGAGCCTGTAGGAAGCGTCACAAGACGTTCCACGTAAATGCTATGAAGCTTTGGACTTCACCAGCCCCTGCAGTCTTCCTGACAGAGGAACAGGAAATAGACGACCCATTCGAGTTGAATGAGGTAGAAAAGTTACACACACTCTCTCTCTCGCAAACAAGCCAACTCACCAAGGCATACAGGGATGTCATACAGGACGTCCCGGGGAGGACGTGCCTAGTTAGTCATGACATAACCACGGGAGACTCACCCCCAATTCGTTTACCACCATACAGGCTAGCACATACAGCACGGGAATTTCTAAGGGAGGAGATTAAGACTTTATTACACCAAGGTATCATTGGACCCTCCAAGAGCCCTTGGGCAGCCCCTATAGTGTTAGTACAGAAAAAAGATGGATCCACCCGTATGTGTGTGGATTACAGGAAGTTAAACGCAGTGACTACTGTTGACCCGTACCCTTTACCTCACATTGAAGATTTAATCAATGACATTGGGAGGGCGAGGTACATTACCACTCTAGACCTCACTAAAGGATTTTACCAGGTTCCCATGGGAAAAGATAGTAAGGCCAAAACAGCCTTCATTACACCTTACGGGAAGTATCAGTTCAACACCATGCCCTTTGGGTTAGTATCTGCCCCATCCACATTTCAGCGTCTGATGGACCACGTGCTGCATGGGTTACACGATTTTACCACTGCTTATCTGGATGACATCCTAATACGTAGTAACACATGGGATGAGCACATCTGCCACCTAAAGGAAGTGTTGCAGAGATTACGAGAAGCAGGTTTACATATCAAAGAGAGAAAGTGTAGTTTCGCTGTCAATAAGTGTAACTACTTGGGACATATAGTGGGTGGCGGAGAAGTGAGGCCCTTGGAATGTAAAGTTAAGGCAGTGAAAGAATATAGCCAACCACAGACAAAAAAACAGGTACGGGCATTCCTTGGGTTATGCGGTTATTACCGTAGGTTCATCCCCACATTTTCCACCATAGCCAACCCCTTAACCGAATTAACCCGGAAAAACAAAAGTAATATGGTTGAATGGAGTGAAGAGTGTGAACATTCCTTTAACTTGCTTAAAGAAGCGCTCACTAGTGAGCCAGTGCTAACGACCCCGGATTGGGCGAGGAAGTTCACTCTACAGACGGATGAGTCAGCCACTGGACTGGGATACGTGCTGAGCCAAAAAGATCAAGCTGGAGACGAGCATCCTGTAGCCTTTGGCTCGAAGAAACTGCTACCCAGGGATACTTGGCTATAGAGTGTGAGGCTTTAGCGATTGTGCAGGGTGTCAAGCACTTTAGGACTTACCTGCAAGGCACAACGTTTCACATTGAGACTGATCACGATCCTCTCACACATCTTGGAAGCCTGAAAGATGCACATGGAAGATTGGCTAGATGGGCTTTAGCACTGCAGTCTTACCGGTTCACTGTAAGCCACAGAGCTGGTACGGCAAACGCCAATGCTGATGGATTGTCTCGTGACCAGGGCTCACGATCAAAGGAAAAGGGAATGTCAGTGAAACCTCTGACAGGTAGTTCCTGGCTCCTGCAAACCACAAGATGAATGGGGAGAACGTGGCAAACCATACCAATGCAGAGAACGTGGCAAACCACACAGATGCAGAGAACGTGGCAAACCACACCAATGTGGGAAGATATCGACGATCGCGAGTTCGACCTCGGGAGGAGAACACAGATGACAAAACTATTGCATGGACTCGGGAGCGAGCTCCTGATAGGTTGCCACGAAGTCACCTTGGAGACAAGTGACGTCAAACTGAACAAGTAGCTCGTAATTATAAAAGGACTGAACTTTGTATACTATTGAGAGAGGGCGTTAAAAAGTGAGGGTTGTCTTTATTGAGTATGAATTGTTATTGAGTAAGAGCACTTGATTGATTCGTTATCCTTGGGATATATTAGCACTAGACTCTTGCTAATCAGCGACACGGCAAAGGGTGCTGTGTTTGTTGTTAGGTCTGAAGAGAGGTTCTAGCCAGGGAGGTTAGAAGAGGTTCAGGCGTCGGACCGGGAACTTGGATCTGGCAAGAGCAAAGCGCATCTTGGCCAGAAAGAAGTTTCGGTTACATGTATTTAGAACACAAGGAAGGAGATGCACCAAGGTTAATGAGGACAGATGAGAGCTCTGAGCACCAGACATATATAGCATTGAAAACATGTTAATGATTGACTTGACATTGATAGAATGTTCATCATCACTTGCAAATGGTGCATAGCCCCCCCCCCCCCCCCCCCCCCCCCCCCACCTTCTGCAGAGAGCCTGCTAATACTGAAACTAAAGATGATTGTTATTGGCTAAAGAGATGAAGAGAGATGTGTGTTGCTAGGTGGTAGTTAGTTAACCATAGAGTTAACTGGTACATACCATATTTCTTCGGATATGCAATCATGAGCTACTTACCTCCATATACAATTCGAGGGTGTGTTCTATTTGAGAGTGCTATCTATTGCCTAATGGACATGTGCACAAGATTTGCGAGATCATCCGATCTCAATAAGATGGCTATTACTGATAGCAGTGTACGTGCTTTAGCCATTTATTGTTTTTCGACTTCTTCATAGTCAGCCTCATTGCTTGTGAAGGGATCCTCATCGTCAGTCTGTCTCACTTTTGCTGTGAAGTTTGGCCATCTTGCTGGCAATGTTTGCTGCAGCACTTTCTGCTACTTGGCCAAACTTTAAACAGTGAATGCTGTCACAATGTGACCCATCTGTCTGAATCAAACTCTTGATTATGACTTGGAGGTGATAGGTTGCCAAGCTTTCTTCATTCTCTCCGGACAGCATTTTTTTTGGAGCTTTCATACTTCCTGCTGGTGCATGGCCTAATTGTGATGCATTCTATTTCTTTCAATAAAGTGAATCTATTCTAGAGCGAGTTATATTTGAAGGCAAATTCCTAATCGAGGAAATGTGGTACTTATTACCTGTAGAATATCAGGGGAAAGATTCATGTGGGCAATTTAGGATTTCTAAAATATTATAGGCAATGTTTAAACATTGGATGTCAAGCCAAGATGTGTGACAATACATAGTTAAAATAGAGCACACTCAAAGAACTATTAGTGAATTACAATGACTTTCTATTGAAATTAACTCTTTTGACATTTTGGCTAGATGTTCTAAACCTTAATCAGGTTGCATTATCTTAGAAGCTGGCTATTCACCATGTGAACCATGGGACATGCATCCAGCATGTCAACTGAATGCGGCAAAAACAATAATAACAATAAATAAAAATTCATTATAATGACTAAATTATACATCAAATAAATATATAAATAAAATAATATATAAGATTTATAAGAAGAAATAAATACAAAATAAACAAGCAATTACAAATATCACAAAATTCATAAATATTAATAAAAAAAGTAAAAAAGGCATGCAATGATGTAAATTTAAGCTAGTACTGGTTTAAAGGCTCTTGAGAGTGGCTCCCCAGCAGCCAGGTAAGTCCATTCCTCAATCTCGATTGAACTGCTAGGCTGTGTACAATGCCTCCTAACTAGAAGTTCCTTCTGTTTTCATGGCTGGTCTAAGTTGGTGGCTTCCTCCCATAGAATAAGATGTCCATTGTCTGTTGCATGTTCATCAATTGCAGATTTCTCTTTGGCACACTTTTTACAGAGATCTTGATGTTTTTTCATTATTTATCAGTCTTCTGGTCTCCCCTATGCAGTACTTCTCACAGCTGCAAGGTGTGCAGTACAGAATGCATGAGTGCTTACTAGCTATTATATTTTCTTTCACTCTGCTCAGTTGTGCATTCAGAGATTTTTCCCAATCTGAGAATGACTCTGATGTTGAAGCTCCTGCAGATTCTCCTGATGTCTTTGTCTTCACTCATCCCTACACAGGGAATTAATCCCATAGGATCCGTCTTTTCAGACCCCTGATTGCCTGTATTGATGTACTTATCATTCTTTCAACATTTATATGTACTTGCAGAGGAAAGGTTGAAGAAAGTTGTGGATAACTATTCTCCATTATAGACCCAATACAAATGATGTTCTTCCTTCTGTAGTTCCTCCTTCACCATCACAACTCTCTTGGTTCTATCATACAAGCTCTTCACCACTTATGGATAGTAGAATGATGTGATCTATAATCAAGGTACCAGTTGGTGTGTGGGTGGGTTTTCTGTAAACTGTTGCAGTTAGCCTTACAGAAAACACATGCACAACCCAACTGGTTCCTTGATTATAGATCACGTCATACCATCCATGTTAGAAGAGGAGTGGTGAAAAGCTTATACCATAGAGCCAGGAGGGTAGTGAAGGATGAGGAGGACCGAAGGAAGATAGAACACCATCAGAATTGGAGAATGGTTATCGGTATGCCTTCATCAAAGGTTTCTCTGCATGTGCATCTAAATGCAGAAAGGAAGGTAAGTTCACCTACTATAGGCAATATGGGTTCTTAAAAGAAGGATCTTATTGTAATAGTTTAGCATGGATGAGTGAAGACATAAAGAAGAGCTGCAGAAAGTTCAATATCAGGGTCCGTTTGATGTCAAGAGGATGCATAACTTAGCAGAGTGAACAATGAATTACTATTTAGCATGTACTCATACATTGTGTACCGCATTCCTTCACTGTGGGAAGTACTACATAGAGGAGACCAACAGAACACTGGAGAACGGAATGAAAGAACATCAAGATGCCTGTAGAAAGTGTGCTAAAGAGAAATCTACAATTGCTGCTGAACATAGATGGGACAATGGACACCTATTTTGTGGGAGGAAGCCAACATCATAGACCTGGAAAGAAGACAGAAGGAACTGCTAGTGAAGGAGGCATTAAACATAGCACCAGAATGTGAGTAGATCAAACAAGATTGTGGAATGAACTTACCAGGCTGCTGGGTAGCCACTCTCAAAGCATGAACTCGAAACCATGACAACCAAATATTTTGCACTTTACTTGATTTGTTTATTCAGGTAGCTTATAGTCAAGTTATTGATTTGTGTTTTAGTAGTCTTGTTAACAATAATATTGTTAAAAGATAATTACAATGGTGCCGTTCATACACACAGGGTATGTGATGGCTTTATTTTCCTCTGTTTGATGTATGGTACGTACCCCTGTGGTGAAAAGAGTTGTCATAATTCGTATAGTGTCTCACTTTGCTTGACGATAAGCTATAGTCTATTACTGACTGTACACTTTTTTTTACATACCTGAGAACTCTTTAGCCTGTTCTCTAACATCACTGCATTATGATTGCCAGAAAAGTAACCACCCCTATGTCTACCAACATGGAGTCATATGATAACTTCACTCATTGCTGATTCATACTGGAAGAGTGTTGTGGTTAAAAAGATAATTAAAATAAAAAAGACATGCAAAAAAAATTATTATTCATTTTTTTCTGATTGATTGATTGATTTAGTCTTTATTTCTTTATTTGCTTGTTATTTATATTTAGTTTTTATTATTCTTTTTGCCACATCTGGTTCATGTGCTGGATGGGTGTTCCAGAGTGGTTTACATCACATGGTGGATATCTAGCTACCGATATATACCAAGCTCACGTGACTCTCAGCATCTCATTGTTCCTGAAGGCTAGCCAAAATGTCGAAAGATATATAGTAAATTTCAAGTTGATTATTGAGCAAGTCATTTTAATATAATTGAGCAGTACATGCACAAACAGAAACCATTTATTACTCCGTGTAATGAACATATTATATTATATATACACACATGCTTGAGGCAAAAAATGGTTTTCATAGCCTAGCTCTCCTCAGTTCCTCCATTTCTTCAGCATGCTTTTCTCTTTCTCGCTAGTTTCATGCTCTAATATTCATCCTATTTGTGTTAGTTGTTTCCATCTTTACGCTAAACTATCTCTTAGCGGTGTAATTAATATATGTGCAGAAATACAATGGTGCCGTTCATACACACAGTGTATATGGCGGCTTTATTTTCCTCTGTTTGATGTATGGTACGTATCTCTGAGGTGAAAAGAGTTGTCATAATTCGTATAGTGTCTCACTTTGCTCGATGATAAGCTATAGTCTATTACTGACTCTACACCTTTTTTTGGCATACCTGAGGACTCTTTAGCCTGCTCTTTACCATCACTGGATTATGATTGCCAGAAAAGTTACCACCCCTCTGGCTACCAACATGGAGTCATATGACAACTTTGATTCAGTATACTGGAAGAGTATTGTGATACCTAGCTGGTGTATCATTAATTAGAGCAGGCTATTGGGCATGCTCAGATATCTTTAGCACCTGCAGTGTGAAGAGTTGGATTTTTGGTGTTTTATTAAAGTTGTCATCAAACAGCGTATGGTGTCTATGGTGATGAAAGGGTTTATCTTCAAATTTTAATCAATTTATTTTAGAACACGACATAAATCAGTCAGTTGATCTCTTCACTTAAAAATACATTCAGCCATAGTATTATATCATAGCTGATCACATGACTCTGCCAGCAATGAACAAGCTACATAGTAATAGGCCTCACCTTGAGATGCAGCAGTTGAAGAAGTTGCAGGTCCAGCAGTTGGATCAGTTGTGGGTTCAGCAGTTGGATCAGTTGTGGGTGCAGCAGTTGGATCAGTTGTTGGTGCAGCTGGATCAGTTGTGGGTGCAGCAGTTGGAGAAGTGGATGGAGAAGTTGGATCAGTTGTGCATTCTACAGTAGAAGGTGGATTAACTAACAGACACAATTAACTCTGCATGTGCAGGCAACAACAACAAATTCTATAAACAAACTTCTATTACATAACTTGGTGCTATAGAGTTTGTGCTGCTAATCTAGATAACCAGCACCAAACAACTGCTAGGTGTCTAACAGCTAGGTGTCTGGGCAAGACCATTGACACTGCCACCTTACCTAGTTATTTATGCAACAACTAGCAAGATCTTATAACAGAACCCTCCACAAGATTTGCAGGTGATTATCGCAGCATGCATGGAAACAACACTACCCAATCTTGTGGAAAATGACCTCAGTGATTGATACATCCCGGAAATGGAGCCTTACGAAGGAGGCACTGCACATCCATCTTACACTTAGGTGTGAGCACTTCAATTGAAATGTAGGGGTGGAGCTACCTGATTGCTGGGGTTTAATGATGAATACTATGCACATGAAGCCAAATCCATCTTCATCACATTGCCACGCTTGTACACTGTTATTTGGATGGTCCATGAATCACGTCCATTTATTGCATCTCCAGTGAGCATGGATGCATTGCATTGTTTCGTTTTTTAATTTTCCCTGACAAAGACCGAAGTATTTCAGTTGAAATATTGGCATTAAGGACAAAATAGCTGGTCAAAACAGAAACCTTAAGGTACATGAGGCCAGCTGAAAATAATAGAGCAATTTGATTCACCAAAATTATTGAGTTTCAAGCCATGCTTATGTAGTCTAAGCATTGAAAACTGTCATGTAGTTCTAGAATGCTAAAAATGTGATCCATTTCTTTCCAAATTATATAACATGTGAATGTCTAACTACTAAAGCAATCTCATTTATATATCACTTATAAGTAACAAAATGCTGAAATTATTGCGAATAATAGGCACCAAACATGTTTTTTTTGCAGATGTACAACTGACACCCTCTGACTAGACCTCATCATCCATGCAGTCCTCATTGGTCGGCAACAAGAATGGTCTGTCCAGGTAGTAAGATCTCCATCTCACTTTCTCAATCCACCACTTCAATCACTTATGTTATAATTCATACCTCTTTTCAAAGAAGATGAACACTTTGTTTTGACTAATGTAGCAGTGGCAAGCACTGAGTCTCGACTGAACTGCTCACAATGCTGGAGACACAATATATGGAATACTGAAGAAGGATCCTAACAAGGCCACAGGAAAGCAAGATGAATCGTGTATTAAAGAATACGGAGAAGACAGGAGAAATAACAACTGCATTATAAATAGAATTAGGCCTACTGAAAGTAGACCACCACTGATTTATGGTTCCCCCAAGATACATAAACCTTATATTCCCCTTAGGCAAATTGTGTCTCGTATACTTGCACTATCGTAATAATGTTTCCAAGTTCATATCAGATTTGATATCACCTCTAACTAGTAATACAAGTACATATGTCAAGGATTCTGAGCAATTTATCAAACATATTCAAGGTGAATGTTTGGCATGGGATGAGTGTCCTGTTTTGATGTTTCCCTGTCTTTTTACCAATGTTCCCATTGATGAGGCCATGGAAGTAATTTTTTAAATGTTGACGAAGGAGTTGAGCTTGCATGAGAGGACTACGCTAGGTACTGACAGGATTTCTGAACTGTTGGAGTTGTGCCTAAAATCCACCTACATCAGGTATCAAGAAAAATACTACGAGCAGAAAGAGGGTGCAGCAATGGGCTCTCCAGTATCTGCAGTGGTCACCAACCTTTTATGGAATTCTTTGAGGAATTGGCACTCACAACTACTCCACTGAAGCCAATGTTTTGGAAGAGATATGTGGATGATACCTTCAGCATTGTGGAGAATGGAAGTTGTTACCATCTGAACAATATCAGGCTATCCATAAATTTGTTTAATTTATTTATTTATCATTCTTTTTTGTGTGTACATGTATATATATATATATTTTAGCTTTATTTTATTTTTCCACATCTGGTTCATGTGCGTTCATGTATCTGATGCGTGTGCCGAGGTGTGGTTTGTAGCACAAGATAAATAGCTAGCTACCGGCATATAACAAGCTAATGCAAATCTTAGCACCACACTATTCCTGATGAAGGCCAGAGCATAATTATAGTCTAAATGGCGAGAGAGTACAATTTCAAGTTGATTATATCTAAGTAGTATATGCTACATAAGTATTCTTGTCTATGGATGGAAATAAACATATTTGTGATGCAATCCAGCATGAAATACCTAGTAATATTCCCCTATTGATACCAAAACTAAAAGCACAGATATTGCAACCTTGAAATCTGCTTGGTGGGGCATTGATCACAAATAGATGAGAATGATGGCAACTAAGTGGAACATTCAGTGTAACATGTTTTTTCAAAGGTTCAAAAAATGTGGTATGAATTTAACGAAACAAGGATTCTTTTCCTAAAGGTATTGCAGCTACTATGGCAGACAGGCAGGGAGATTGTTCAGCCATGTTTCATAGAGAGGGAGGAGGGAATGTGAGGTATTGTTCCATAACCCCTCCCTTCTCACCCTTCTTCATCCTAACTGGAGCTGCACAAGCTAGAAATGTTTGTTGCCACGAGCACATCCAGATTGATTCTTACATCATGCCAGCATATTATCATAGAAGACTGCCACTAGGATAGAATATTGCTCAAGCAGGGAAGAATTGGGTGTGGCATGCTAGGAGCTGTGTAGACTAATGAGCACATTGTCAGGAGGTTTATTTGGATGTCAAAAATCCAGGAGATGAAATCAGCCTTTAAAAATGTGGAGAGATCCATGAGAATGAAGAGGTATTGCTCATAACTGATAAAACCCAACTACATCATAGTAGCCTGGATAACTAACATTGATATAGTTACTCGTGTGAGTGTATGTCTGGCAAAGCAGGAGGGAAAAAATTGTATTGAAACTTTTTATATTAACTTCAACACCTCAAATAGTGTGGCTACAAGAGACTTCTGTCATAATGAGTCTAACACCATACAAGCAGCACAGAGTTATGGTAAAGATTAGTGTCAAACATCCACCCCTGTCCATGTCACCTAATGTATTGCACCACCAGCACATGCTGGAAATGCAATAATCCAGTGCTGTATAGAATGGGCTAGTTTTGAAGTCTTTGTATAGAGTTTTCCATCAAAACATATCACAATGTACTGGGTAGACTTCCGCTTCATCTGCTTTCATGGTATACAGGATAACCATTGCTACCTCAATGATTATGCAAGTCATAGCTTCTTCAAGTTATCGAGTTTGGTTTGAAATATATATCTGGAAAACTGGAATTATAGGGTGCAGATTATGCCATTTCAAATCATATTCATATTCATATTTGGGATAATTCTGTGATCACAATGTGTATTAATGAATGCCATAATATATGGTTGTTAGAGACCTTAGTGCTTTCCTTCTTTGACTTTTATGATAATATCCAACAATGAGAGAGTTTGTAAATGCCACATACCTGGAGAGGGGATGCAGCCAAGTGCCTCTAGTCTGACACACACTTGAAATGGAGGTCTCCACTCATCTGCCACTATGCGTAGAACTCGGGTGGTGACTGGTGAAGGTAGCACTGAATTCTCAACTTCATATGTCCCCTTACGCACAAAGACCTTTTATAATATAAAAACTCTTGTTAATGAGATTTTCAAGCAGCATATGTATACCAATAATTATTCCAACTCAACTTCACACATAATGCAAGAAACATACTCATTACTTGCTCTTGGCAAAACTATTATTAAAATATCACTGTCTTACGATAGCTTGTGTTGAATCATCAGAAATTTTCAATGGATGAAGATTTCCCTCTGTGCCATCACTGATGTAAACTCTAAAACTGGTCAGATAATAATTAAATATAAAAAATCCATCATATCCACCAGTTTGAATGATGCTAATATTGACATCCAATCCAAAGTCGACCTGCAGCCAGGGATGTTCTGATGATGCAGTGAGAGAATCAGAAGAACACCATGACACTCCTTCCAGCCTTGCCTGTTGAGGAGTGTGAATACCATGCACAGAATTTGCTGCAAAGGACCGGTCAGGGACTCTGTCAGATATCAGTGGTTCAGCGATGCAAATGCAAGATTCTGCACAAGATTATTATCACACAAACTGTATAACATGCACTCCATAACAGTGTAATTAAATTTCTGATCTGTCGTTGTTAACTTACAAAAAAATCTTCAGATTAGTTAATGATGATGATAAATAATGATGATGGTGGTTAATGATGATTGCCGAGTGAAACACACCCTCAGTGGGGGGTTGTGTGTTGTGTGGAAATGTTGGTGGTGCTCTGCATGGTGTATCTTATATATGGTATATATCTATCTATGAGTCTATGCATTCACAATACATTCACCCATAAAAAATATGCACCGCTCGTCCATAAATAATGCAGCCTTATATAACGGTCGTCATAATGAAGAGGTCGATGACACAGCAGCATATTCGAAGCTAGACTGGCTTGACTGTGCGACAAAAGTGTGAACATGCTGCAAAGTTAATGTGGATTCTCCCTCTTACCAGATAGCAGAACAAGCCATCCTGAAATAGGACAAAGAATAAACCAAGGCTCTAATAACCCACCACAAAACCTCAAAACTACCTTCCCCAACCCCTCAACAGATACTTTCCAATAAGCCTTCATACAAAAAAAATATTGTTGCACAGGCAGGTGAGAATGGGCTGCATGACTGACTGGCAGGAAAGGATGATGGACATAGTGGTTCATCAACATGCTCTAGATATATATATATTTTTTGCATGGGCACTCTATGCCTAGTTAACATTACAAGGAATGAATACTGAAGATTCATCTGTCAATCAAAAAAAATCACCATACAAATTGGAATGATGACAATGATATGATGGCAGTGATGCTGCTACGCTGTACTGAAGACAGAGCTGATAATATTTATATTTCCATACATACCATATTTCCTTGAAAAATTATAAAGTGATCTTCACCCCCTCAAAAAACTAGTACTACTTTTTCTTTCCTCGCTGGATTAAATTCTAAACTTTTGACTGCCGCAATGTACAGGGATATTTATTACTTTGTATGTGGTGATCAAAGAATCATGGTCAGCACATTAAAAAATTAACACCACTTAGATACCACTTCAGTCTATTTTGTAACAGCTTGAGTACTTAAGCTACCCACAAAACAAGTTTGAACCCTGTTGATATTATGATCTTGGACAAACTTTGCAAAAAGTCAATTTGAATCACATCAACTATTTTTCCTATCCTTTACCTAATATTGACTGACCCCAGTCTTGTTGTATGTCATTTTAAAAGCACATAAACATTATCTTTTTGTAACAAAATTATATCCACAGAATTTGCATTATATCATCTACTGGGAAGGGAGATTACTTCAACCATTGGCAGTTAAAGTGTAAGACCCTCCTTTAAACTTCATTTACTTGGAATTCTATTCAGGATTAGTTGAAATTTAATATCATCAGATACTTTTGACTTCCTCCAAAAGGTATCAATATCATGCAAAGTTGAACCTTTAATATCATGTCAAAATAAATTATTAACATGAGGTGGGCTGGTACCAAGCAGAGGAGTGCAATTTCAAAAGCTAAACCATGTGAGTTAGAGTATGGCAATGCAGGAATACATGCCTGTAGGAAGCAATGCTGAAAGTGGCCAAGTGAACAGATGGCAAAGTTTAAACCAACTAACTTATGTTTTACTTTCATCATTTTTCCAATGGAATTTTTCCATGAGCTATCACACTATGCAACTCTATCTTTTGGGTACTTCAGTTGTACAACACAAACATATATATATATATCTGGTATTAAAATATATGAACATTAATGCACAAATGTCACAAATTACATCACACTGACATGCACTTCCATGAAACCTTCAAAAATAGCAAATCTATCCTCAAAATTAGTCATTTGCTATTGAGGTTGCTGTCAGTTATATGTATGTGATGTAAAAGCATTAAATGATTGAGACTATTCTGTTTCATGGAACTTCTTAGGCAGTATAATGCACTGAATGAGCATGCACTGATGGCATTGCAGGTTGGTATTACTGATACTATTTTTGTCAGAATGCAAACTTGTGACAGTAGTTCCTTCTGAGCACAGTCGAGAGATTCTACAACATGGTAAATATATCTTCCAATGTTGGTTTGTATGCTTCCCTCAATTTTTTAGCAAATACTTCAATCTGAATGTTCAGTATTTGAGGAGTTAAATCTGAACCATAGAAGTTAGTGAAAAATTTGAATTCGGTCATTCTTTCTTCTTATTTTGCTGCTTTAAAGAACTGTCAATAAACTTTTTAACCATATTCATGAAACTGTTAAAGACTAGTACTTCAATGTAGATCTTCCAATAATAATTCATGTGTGAGCTGGTTACTCTGCTTCACTCTTCCATTTTTAAACAGCTTATATACTTTTCTGTGATGAAGTAAGATAGGTTCTGAAAGGTTCAGTTTTGAGGATACTCCCCGTGCTTTTCCCCAAAACAGCTCTAATTTGTTATCAGATTGAATGGACATTAGAGTTTGAATCGTAACTTCTGCAACTTCTTACCCTCTAACAGCTAAAATATAGTGTTCAGCTAAGATTATCACTGTGACAGGGAGAACAAACACTAACAATGGTACTCTCTATATGGCATCAACTAAAATCTTGTAAAGGCTAAGATGCTCAAACAGAGCAAATCATTACAGTAATGGCTTCAATGGTGATATTTCATAAAACCTACAGTGATGGTTCAGACTTAGCACATCTAAGAAATCTTAATCACATGTACAACTTCCTTTGAAGTATATATATACAAGTACTAGCAAATCTGCAAAATTAGACTATGACAAAGTTCTAAGTTGACAAGCATTAATTTCATGAGAAATGAAGGTTCTCTAGAGCCTGCCTGAATTATTGATAGGGCCCCTGATTGCTAATTACCATATGAAAGTCAGTCATATATATACAAGCACACCTTTAGAGCTATAATGTGGAAAAACATGTGCTCATTCTGATTTTTTGTGTCGGATATGGCATCTCTAGCTATACATGACCAACTAAAACATCAGTCAAACCAGCTCCGCTGCTAGAACTATGACCAAAACCACAATCACAGGCCTGATAAATTATTGTCTATCTAAGAGCTCGAAGACAGTTCTAGTACACTCTAGAATATGTATCCATACCTGAAAAGGTACAGAATAGCAATAGCAGACACAGTGGTATGCACATCCATTTCATCGTGGGTATACTGCCAATTGGATAGAGTTCCACTCAGGAGCAGTGATGATATAGAAGAGGACCACTCAAAGGCAGTGATGTGCGATATAGATATCCAGGTATACTATGGAACTATATATATATCGAAGTGTATCTTTCATTTTGATTGGATAATTATTATTTGTAGATATATTCAACATCCTACACAGTAAAATTCACCCCCTCCTTTATATCATGTACGCATGCGTGTATTTAAATTTGTTTTTAGACTCAATTTAGGGTCAGATTACCGGTACTTCGAGTTATAGGGCTTGTCCCTGGGTTGGTACTGCGTACCTCATCTTATGCGAGCTCCTCGACAAAAAAAAACCCATATCTTAACAAACCATGCCTATTAACTTCATACAATGAAATATTTCTCTAATGGTTTAATTACTGGCCATATCCTACCAATGACACGATAAAATGCATCTATAGTTAGTACGATACTATGCATGTATGAGTTGTCTGGTTGTTGTGTAAATATAGCATCACCTTTAACAGGTATTTTCCAAGGCCTTGCCTAATTGAAATATAATTTGTAATGATTGACAAATTTCGATATATTTTTGTTTTATGGGAATCGATACAAATTTTCTCTAGTCTTGGAGCTTGTCGATTACAGATAATCTGCAGCCCACCCAACCTTGCCAATAACTAATGTTACATACATGCTTAGATTACTCATGTATGAAACACATGGGCAACTAGGTGCTTGTAATGCCATAACGTTAGGCCTATTATCAATTACATTATAGTATCATCTAATTAAAATGTTCATGAAACCATGTGATTGGCCTGAATCAATGAATGTATTGCTTTCACTCTGAGTTAGGTAGATTGTTAGGTAGTCAATATTTCAAGTGGCGATGAGGACAAATTTTCCTTTGCGAATTTATTAATAGAGTATAAACTAGCACCACTTCCACCATTTTAACCCATGTATGACCCACTCCATTGGAAGTAAGGACATACGTTTAATTTGAACTTTGCACGGTGGGACAAATGTTTCCACCCACTCACCTAGTCCCACAATTTTGTGCCAGCGTTCCTTCCCCTTCCCATGGAATACACCTGCATGCTTGCGAAACTACATCCCCCCTCTCCCTCTCTCCTTTGGTAGCCACCTCCCATCTGTTGATTCACGTAGCATTATTAAACTATAGTAAAGCCCATAACCACATGTCTGTCTGTGTGTATGTCTCTTCGCTTTGGAGGCCCAATGGTACAATACCATCAAGGAAGAGGAGTGCACTCATTTCACCTTCAATGGCTTACTATGGTCACTGCATGAAAGCATTAGTCAACAACTCTGCACTATTTTACCATCAATGCACTCAGATGCACTCAATGCCTGTGGTGATGGATGGGCACCTTAAAAAGCTGCAATTTAGAAATGCAATACTAATTTCATCTGCACATGTTGTTCTCTATAATGACATGTGCACACGTGTAATATAAATACATGTGGACATGTTCTGCTCTTAATAACCACAGCGGGTTGCTTATCAATGGTCCCATAATTAGTAATTTCACGATATACGTATTATCCAGAAATATCATCAGTGTTAGTGTAAGTCATTCTCAGAGATTGAGGACCCTAGGAGCCACAAGGTCCTGGACCTGAGCAGTTTTTGCTGTTTAGGTTTCCTTCTAGAGTGGATACAATTTAATGAAGAAAGGGCATTGTCAAATATCACATGTGCACAATGCAAGATTAATTCACTGCTGTGCTTAATTAACCCTGTTGGTCAAGGCTAGTAGTAGTTCAGGAAGACATCATGCTTCAGTCGATTTACCTGAACATCTCTTATCTGTGGGTATTGTCTTTCCTAATTATGCGGTAATTAATAACATTACCTTATTCCAAATCTACCTACCACACTCAGTAATGGTAGTACCAAAGCACTGTAATTATTAGTCAACAACTTATTTATCAAGAATAGAATATCAATTCATTATAATGATGTTATGGTAATTGCTGTTCTGGATTAGCAAGAGAGTGTCTTGTGTTCTCATAGATCCCAGGATTAGAAACATCACCATGTTGTCATCTAGTGTAGGAGGAGCTAGCAAAGTGGATAGATGGAGCCATTTTGTAGAGTCATGCTATATAGATGGATACTCACTCTTGCTCCTTCTCTATCTCCACCTGTACACCACCAGTGCACCCACTCTAGCAAGGGCACCACACAACAGCAGCACAAGGATGGAACACACAGTTCTTTTACACCAATGGCTTTGATGGTTCCATTGAAAAGTTCCACCTTGCTGTTGATCTGGGGGTGGTAGGGTGAAGTGCCATATGTGGTTCAACTTTAGCATCTGGAATAGTTTGGTTATCAGTGTTGAGGAAAAGTTGGATCCTTGGTCAATGAGGATTTCTTCTGGAAACCCCACTCTGGAGAATGTCTGCACCAGTGCTTCTGCCACCATCTTGGCATCTGCAATATTGTTTCAGGATACTTGGTCGCAATAATCCATCAAGGTCAAGATGAATCTGTTCCCTTGTCTGGTCCTCTGTAATGGTCCCACTATATCCACGGAAATAGGTTTAAAAGGTTCTTTAATCACTGCCATGGGCACAAATGGTGCCTTGTTCTTGAACACTCTGGTAGTTCTCTCGCTATCCATACACATTTCGCAACACTGTGCTGCATCTCTGTTGATGCCCGGTCAGAAGAAGCATTGGAAGAGTCAATTGGTTGTTAGTCTGGGAGATGCCTGTGAACAATTTTGAGCACTTTCTCCCTCTGTAGGCTGATAGCACCAACTGGAGTAGCTAGCTCTTCTCCTGTGCTGGTCTGACTTCTGTGATAGAACAGATTATCCTCCATAAAGTATTCCATGGCTGAATATTCAGCAAAGCCCCAAACCTTTTCTAGGATCTGGTCTGAATTTATTAACTTACGAAAGCTGGAATTTTTTCGAGCCAAAATAGTTCAAAATCATTGTTTAGGATATTAAGAAGCCACCAGAGTAATTTTTTGCTGAGATATAAACTTTGGTCATGTGAATATGTGTGTTTGTGTGTGTGTGTGTGTGTGTTTGTGGCTACTTGACAAGGATAATTGGCATTGCATATAATTGTGTGTATATTAAGCAGTCTAAATGGGATGATTGAACTGGTGCAGATGGGGATAGTGCTTGTCAGCCTTTGCCTTACGAGGAAGAGATGTGATGAAGCAAGTTTGTAGTGTGTGCACTACTTGAGCAATTTTAAGAGCCATTTCCTGAATAAAAAGAACACCTTTCATCTCACCATAATACCACACACATTTCCAGGAAATACGTAAGAGAGAAAATTGTCTCGCCAAAAAATAATGGTCTTGTTCATGAGATTTTTCCTACGTTATGTTTATCAGTCCCAGCTTTTTGTAGCAGGAACGGTACAGAACACATTTTTCCCAGTCAGTTCCCATGGATTAGTGACAACAATTGTATGGAAAACTTGGTTGGCCGTGCATGATGTATCTACATAATTATCACACCATCAATTAATTTCTAGTTATTTGATTGGCTAATGACTGGGTATATAGATATATTCCGTATCCCACTCCTTAATCCATAAGTTTATTTTCGACAGTTTAGGAGAGAAGGTGAGTAATCGACCACAGGGTTTTGTTGGGGCTTTGGCCATGTTTTGACTATCACTTAGCGAGGGGTAAAGTTGACTTGTGGTCTTTTCTTGCCATCATAAACCAGTGAGACACATTTGTCTATAAGGTCAAGATCAGAACACCAATTGTTTAGCACACAGAAGGGAGATTTGTGATCCTTGGTATATCAGAAGAGGTCATCGGTGAAACCTTAAACAGTATGGGAGGATGAATTTCCAAACTTGCACTTTTCACTCTCTTCATGAATCCTCTTTAGAGGGGGAAATGGAGGGTATTCTGCAAGATGAAAATAAGGTTTCCAACCTTTCTGACCTTTCCTGGTGTATTAACTTTACCAGATGATTTGACTTTTCTGTAGCTGCAGGTGAGTACATCATCAGGGTGGATTTGCTTGAGCATGGCATAATACTATCCGGGTGACCCTTTTGAATGTAGTTTATTCTACTAGACATAAACCGATGAATTCACTGGAGGTAGATCAGCCGAATTGGGAATTGGTAATAGGAGAGAGAATCTAAATGTCTCCAGTTTGTTACAGGATTCAATCACTACCGAACCCAAGGCATCCCTAGGTTTAGAAAGGGGGAGCTAGTGGGCAGCAATGATCTGGCATTATCCACAATCAACGCAGTGGTGAAGATATGTTCAACAGGACCATTTATTCCCAATAGGAATTCTTTTTGGATATTTGAGTTTACAATGTTGTTCCCTAGCATATAGCATTGCAGATGTTTTGCTAAAGATCTTATGGAACAGATTAGAGATAACTGAAGAGAGTGCTATTGGATGGCATTACTTGGTTGAGTAGGTTCCCACCTTTAAGGATATGAGAAACATGAAGGGGAGGGAGACTATCTCAAAGAGAGTTGCCATGAAGCTGTGAGTGCAAGGAAGATTTCGAAGGTGGAAATACAAAATTTGAACTTGACGAGGGGAGGAAGTCTTTGAGTGTCTTTGGAGAGTACATTTGACTTTTCTCGGCATGATTGCTGACACCTCAGGGGAAGTGACGCCATTTCCACCTCTGGTGGCTTTGTGTAGGACATTTCATAATCTGAATGTGAATGCTGGAAGTACTGGAAGTATTTCTCCTGGGAAAAAGTGGGTATAGTTCAAACCGGTTCTTCACAGTAGATTTCAATGGAATTGTTCCTAAAAGATTTCTCCTGTTTTCTGGCTGGCCAAGATAGGTCAATGCCAGTCAAATCCTCAGATTTCTCGTGTGTTTGAACTGCATTGAGGAATTTTTTTCTGTCATACGGAGGTAAATTCTCAAATGGTTCTTTAAGGTTGCTTGCTACTTGTTGAGCCTTACTATGTTTCATGGATTGCTTGGCTAGAATATGAGACACAACTTATCTGTGTTGAAGTGGATGGGCTCTGATTAGAGCTGAGAATTCCACAACTGCTTTACACGAGGAAGTGATGTCGGTAAGTTCAGTATAGAGGCGAGTAATCATCGAGGTTAGTGCTTCATTAATGTAAGGCCAGTCTCTGCTGCGGAGGTCTGGGACAATCACCACTTGCGAGGAGGGGTAAGTTGAAGTCACTCCTCTCATGATATATTGTTATCTAATCTCAACAATCATCATAAAAATAATAATTGTTCTCTTTTCCTCTAGCTCTCTACAACTTCTCCTGATCACTGCCCTATGTTGCTGCTCTAGTATTTCATAGCTGTACCATTACTTGTTAAGGACTCGCGAGAAAGGTGGTTCTTGTTTTGTTATTCATTCTAGTGGGCAGCTTCTACTCAGCGCTGCCCTAGGTAATTATTCCATGGCCAGCCATCATCAAAGAGGACAGAGTCTAGTATGAACAACAAAGAGAAGTAGAGATAAGGATATGGTTGATATTATCTTTATGACACACTGGTGATGCAGTGGAAAGTAAAAATGACTCCTGTCTTGAACACTGTATTGGCCATAGGAATCAGCTATCATCAATATTATAACATCCAAAACATTCTTACTTGATCAGAGCTGCCAATTTCTCCATTGCCCATGAAGTTGTTCTATACCCGATAATAGGCAGGCACATCTTTCACTTGAAGAAAGTGAGCTAATTTTTTGTAGAGTTACTGTAAAATTTTAGTCACTTTGGGAGAATAATAATATAATTAGCTAGCTAACCAGCTCGAGAAACAGCCTTAGCAACTATCTAAATATCAGAAAATGGCTAGCCACTAAGTATAGCTAGCTATTCCCAGAAGTAAGTTCAGAATGGCAGACACATTGCGACCTGAAAGAAAACGATAGCATAAGCATTACTCTATCGGTGAGAACAAACTGCATTTCTGGATGATGGGCATTGTTAGAATTCAAACTTTTGATTAATTGTTATTGTTTTTAACCCTCTTCATTGCAACCTTGGCTCACTCAATGCTCCATGTATTCAGGATGCGCTAGGAAGGAGTCAGGGGCCTGGATTCATACTCTTCCCATGCCATCACTGAGCCTCCGAATGGATTGACGATGTGATCAGGGTGTCTGCTGGTTTGTAGTTGGGTGTTCCCCTCTCATATCCCCATGGATCCCCCCTATGGTCCTGTCTCAAGAGTCAAGGTCACTTTTCAAGGCTTGTATCTGTCAATGACATTGTCGGTACTCTCACCTCAATTATTAATTATTATTCCCTCTCAACTGGAGCCTTCAGGCATTTCTCGTTCTAATTGTAAACAGCCTGATTGGGCATCATAACCTGGAAGAATGGCTGTATTCTGGTGTGGGATGCTACTTGTGTGGACTTCTTTGCACCTTCTTATGCCAACCTACTATCTGAAAGTCCAGGTGTTAGGCCAACAGAGCTGAGTCCTTGAAGAAAGAAAATACCACCCAGCTCCATTGGGATAGAAGCTACTGGAGTATTTATTATGATGGCATCCTTGTTTTTTAAAAGTTGGGCTAGGGCTAGGGGGTGACCGTCTAAAATGTGAGTGTGATGAAACACATTCCCATCATTTCTTGTGTAAACTTTTAATATTTGAAGAAAGTAAAGAAAAATTACTCGCCACATGAAAACCTTTATCATTGATCTAAAACTTAAATCCAAGACAATTACACATCCCCTCAACAAATCCTCCTCTTCCTGAAGTGAGATGGCAATATCATTCATTTTCCTCCATAATGTTTGACCTAATCCCTCCGACTGGTCCTCCTGATCACCCTAGTTCTCAAAAGGTGTTGCCTGCCTGTATCCATCTGCTTGACAGGAAAGTGTGCATCCATCAACCTCCTCTCTTTTTATCTGCCTGTGTGCCTCCAAATGGATGATGTGATTAGGAAGGCTGCTGGCTTGTAGTTGGATGTTCCCCTCACAGTTGCCTGCAGTGTAGTTCCTAGTGAATCAGTTTGGTCATGGTATCAGCTGCCTGAAGAGTCAAGACCATTTTTTAGGCACGTATATCTGTCTGTAGATCTTTTACCTCGATCAACATTTCCTCTCACCTGGCTCCTAGCATTCTCATTCTGATGCAAGTGGCCTGATGGGATTCCATTCCGTGCCATATTATTGCGTGGGATGCTACTTGTGTGGACTTCTTTGCACCTTCCTATGCCACCTTACCAGCTGAAGGTTCAGACGTAATGGTCAACATGGCTGAATCTTTGAAGAATGTCAAGTATGTGAACATTACTAGACCTTTTTTGTTCCAATTGGGATATAAACTACTGGAATGTTTTGAGCTGAGGCATCTTTGTTTCTTAGAGAGTTGGGAGGCCATCTCAAAATCTAACCACATTCCCATCATTTTCTCCTTCAGAGCATCTCTGGTGTGGGAACACTGCAGCTGTGCCAAGTACTATATAGTCCGGCCGCTAGTGATGACTAGTTCTCAAAAAAAAAATTAATAAAAAAATATTTAAATCACCTTCTCAATAATCAACTTGAAATTGTCTTCACTTGACATTTCGACTAGATGCTCTAGCCTTCATCAGGAATAATGACACGCTAAGACTCTATAGTAAAATTAATTTCTACAAGACAAAAGGACTGTGTTAGATCAGCTTTCAAAGAAGAAATGCAACTAGAACTTAGCAATGTAGACAACTAACATTTATAGGATGCTCCTTCAACTATTCACATATACAAAGACAAAGATTTATAAGATTAAGACCAATATTATACCGCTTATTTTAAATTATTTGGGTAAACGGTCAAATAAATATTGGTGGCTTACAAGCTGGTTTCATTTTGGTTGAAGTAAAACTATTTTGGTCATGTGTATCTTTACCACATGTAACTTACATGTATAATATGTGCACTCTTTATATAATTTTACTATCAGAAGTCCTCTGCATTGCAGTCACTATTTGTCAATACTTGCTTGTGGATATATATGCAGTCTTGAGGATTTATAGATCCACTCAACAATAGCAACAAGATATGCTATGTGCTGAATTGCTAGGATACAGTGTGGGTAATCAATAATATATGGCATGTGCTGATTTGTGTAGCACATATAGCTACAATGGTTAGAAGCAGTGTTTAAAAATGTTGAAGGTCAAGAAGGTAGTTAGTCTGTAATCATTCACCGCTCAATTGAAAAAACAACAGCAAAAAAACACACAGACTATTTGCTGTCAAAAAAATAATGCACACAAAAACTATAGCAGTTTTGATGCAATGATGGAGAGCCTCCCCTGGCAAACATTAGAGAGAAGGCCGACTCATTCCAGGCTGATCATGACCACGTGTCCAGTTCTAAAGTGATGGCGGAGAGCTTCGTCTGGCAGGCACTAGAGAGATGCACTCACGCCAGGCTGATCAAGACCGTATGTCAAGTTCTGATTGGGGCTCTGCTGGCAGGCACTCTACAGACAAGTCGTGTTATTCTAAAACGCTGTCAATAGCTAGCCAGTCATCTTTCCTCAAAACTTCCCCCCCCCCCCCCCCCCCCCCCCAAATGATGGTACATGTATGTGAGAATGGATGTGCTCCACGCATACCTCCGATCAAGTAAGGAGGCAACCCTTCTGCTATACTTTCCTACTTGCCGGGCAATCATTACAAGATGGAAGATACCAGTAGTATACAGAAGCACCCCAGAAGGTCCAAGTCCACCATACTCCCTAACTTAGGCGGGACTAATCCATTAGTTCCAAAAAACCCTTTTTTTTTAAAATATAGATATTTATTCATTCTATAGTATAGTTCATGTAGTATTTCTATTTCAAGTTTCAGAGCATTTGAAGGCTTCACTGCAAAGTTATACACACTTTTGTCCATGCTATTGACTACATAAATTCGAAGTTACGAACCTGAAAGGAAGATAGAGAACATAATAATGTACTTTTTTCAAGAGCCGTTATCTCAAAATGAGTTATTTCAAGTTTGTGTGCACATAACTGGGCCATGCTTTGTCCTATATCAACTTTTAATATATCATTTGAAAGCTCTTTTCATACTCTTTCATTTGAATAGAAAGAATCTACTAAAAAAATAATCTATAGGGGAGATATTAGCCCTGGAATGTTGCTAATCATGAGCAAATTACTGACCTTTCTTAAAAATCCATTTTACAAGTTATGATGTTTTCATCTATTCTAAATGCATGTCTGTGGGTTCTCTAAGTGCTGTCAAAATTGTAAGGGGTTATGTCACACAGGTGTTGAGTAAAGTGCAATAATGCGAAATCACGTTGGTGTCCACAACTGCCCACAACTCTGACCAGGATGGCGCTAGGTCAAAACTAAATATACCATTGGAAAGCTCTCTGAATGAGCAGCATTTTGGTACTAATTGCAACATCATAGTATATAGAACAAAAAAAGTTATGAACGAATTAAAAAAAATGTCCCAGAAATGGATTAGTCCCGCCTTAACTATATATATATAGGCATTTAAATAAACTAAACTTTTATCCCTAACCCACACTAATACTCTTATCTTCACTCTGACCCTTATATGCAAATCATATTCTTATACACCAAGCACACACATTCATTGTGACACATCTCACTTGAGAATCTGTAACCTTAAAACAAATTAATCGCTTAATGAAAATAAGGAGTCTCTCGTGCAATTGTAATTGCTATATACTTGTGTGCAAGTTATGCCTGGGGGAAAGAAGTCTTTAAGGATCTACCCGTCAAGATGTATTCTGCATTTTCTGAAAACAGCCGCAATTTTTAATTTGACTTCACTTCTACACAAGCTGTAGGTATTCAAGTGGATCCGACTAAACACACTAACACATGAAACTTACACCAGCTGACTCAACGAGTGATAATCTTACATACATGTATGTAATAGTTGACCACCTTGACGAAGCATTCAAGATACGCTGGAAGTGTTTCGGAACGAAACAGATCAAGTGAAGTGCAGGACTTTACATGTTTAAATTCTGGGGTGAAATCTGTTTGCGAGAAGCACACTAAATGCTGACATGTCAAGTTTTCCGCATTCCGATGTCCAGCCACAGTCTTGTGCAAGATCGTGCGTTTCTCACGCATCTCAGAGTTTTTCCTCTAACACAAACATAAATAAATCACAACGTTTTTAGCAACCAAGGATTAGGCTGAGTGCACGAAGCAAGCGCCCAAGTACGCACATCGATTATGTTGAAAATGTTTGTGAAATGGACGAGAAGGATAGAGAGAGCGATGACAAGAAGGATAGGAAGAGCGATGATGAGAAGGACAGGAAGAGCGATGATGAGAAGGACAGGAAGAGTGATGACGAGAAGGACAGGAAGAGCGATGACGAGAAGGACAGGAAGAGCGATGACGAGAAGGACAGGAAGAGCGATGACGAGAAGGATAGGAAGAGCGATGACGAGAAGGATAGGAAGAGCGATGACGAGAAGTATAGGAAGAGTGATGATGAGAAGGACAGGAAGAGCGATGACGAGAAGGACAGGAAGAGCGATGACGAGGACAGGAAGAGCGATGAGAAGGACAGGAAGAGCGATGACGAGAAGGACAGGAAGAGCGATGATGAGAAGGACAGGAAGAACGATGACGAGAAGGACAGGAAGAGCGATGACGAGAAGGACAGGAAGAGCGATGATGAGAAGGACAGGAAGAGCGATGACGAGAAGGACAGGAAGAGCGATGACGAGAAGGACAGGAAGAGCGATGACGAGAAGGACAGGAAGAGTGATGATGAGAATGATAGGTAGGAAGAGCGATGACGAGAATGATAGGAAGAGCGATGACGAGAATGATAGGTAGGAAGAGCGATGACTAGAATTATAGGAAGAGCGATGACGAGAATGATAGGTAGGAAGAGCGATGACTAGAATGATAGGAAGAGCGATGATGAGAATGATAGGTAGGAAGAGCGATGACTAGAATGATAGGAAGAGCGATGACGAGAATGATAGGTTGGAAGAGCGATGACGAGAATGATAGGAAGAGCGATGACGAGAATGATAGGTAGGAAGAGCGATGACGAGAATGATAGGAAGAGCGATGACGAGAATGATAGGTAGGAAGAGTGATGACGAGAATGATAGGAAGAGCGATGACGAGAAGGACAGGAAGAGCGATGACGAGGACAGGAAGAGCGATGACGAGAAGGACAGGAAGAGTGATGACGAGAAGGACAGGAAGAGCGATGAAGAGAAGGATAGAAAGAGCAATGAAGAGAAG
Organism: Cladorhizidae sp. MBARI D1340-BT2; assembly: GCA_028752905.1. NCBI lineage: Eukaryota > Metazoa > Porifera > Demospongiae > Poecilosclerida > Cladorhizidae > Cladorhizidae sp. MBARI D1340-BT2. The sequence continues at coordinate 13,107,102 of JAQNBH010000013.1, forward strand.
GACAGGAAGAGCAATGAAGAGAAGGACAGGAAGAGCGATGACAAGAAGGACAGGAAGAACGATGAAGAGAAGGATAGTAAGAGCGATGACGATCCATTTGCAAGCTTGAATGGAGCTGGTCGACAACAATTATTGAAACAACATGCAGAGCTAGCTATATCATCTTGACTGACTCCATTGCAAATGACACTCAACGTCAGATTCTTGTACTTACAGTTAACCAGACTGGTGAACTCAGTTTTGCTCTAGCATCACAATAGTAAGCCTTGGATCAAATATTACAACAGCATTAGCATTAAATTTCAGACCCAAGCTTCAAGCATGGAAAAATGTGCTTTCAATTACTATCAAATTTTGGATAAGTGGCTTCAATTTCCACTTTCCAAGTTTGGATAAGGGAACCTTGGATAAGGGATTAATTTTCCTACGAGGACTGTAATCACACAATAAAAAATGACCTTCATATGAGTCTATTTATCTATTTACAGCAAAAATGTCTTAAGAACACAATGATATCCACTTAGGGATTTATAAAATGTACTGACAGTTCCATATTACTAGTAGTAATAATACGAATCATGGTTAAACTCCGAGGAGAAGTAGACCTTGAGAGCAAACACCATTATGATGAGGGTAGTCCCAAACACCACTGCAGCTGACCCCCAACTATAGGCTTGCTTAGAGGCTCTGAGTGCCCCCAGATAATCACCTCGTTTATACAGACGTTGCACCTGGAGAGGTCAGCAAAGAAAATATCAAGTACATGTACATATAAGAACAAGACAAAGCTGCAAGATCCCCCCCCCCCCGCCTCAAAGAGGCGTGGCATCCAATGCCTACCATTTACATTGCATCCTACATGTGAGCGAGATGATAGGCTAGTTCAGAATGTGTCATTCACTTAGCTTATTGTATTGTTCCTTTGCATTACGCTATCAAATACTAGCCACCCAAGTGCTGTCTGTAGAGCAAGATATATAATACTAGTCACCAGTGCTGTCTGTAGAGCAAGCTATATAATACTATCCACCAGTGCTGTCTGTAGAGCAAGCTATATAATACTAGTCACCAGAGCTGTCTGTAGAGCAAGCTATATAATACTATCCACCAGTGCTGTCTGTAGAGCAAGCTATATAATACTAGCCACCAGTGCTGTCTGTAGAGCAAGCTATATAATACTAGTCACCAGTGTTGTCTGTAGAGCAAGCTATATAATACTAGTCACCAGTGCTGTATGTAGAGCAAGCTATATAATACTAGCCACCAGTGTTGTCCGTAGAGCAAGCTATATAATACTAGTCACCAGTGCTGTCTGTAGAGCAAGCTATATAATACTAGCCATCAGTGCTGTCTGTAGAGCAAGCTATATAATACTAGTCACCAGTGCTGTATGTAGAGCAAGCTATATAATACTAGCCATCAGTGCTGTCTGTAGAGCAAGCTATATAATACTAGTCACCAGTGCTGTTTGTAGAGCAAGCTATATAATACTAGTCACCAGTGCTGTCTGTAGAGCAAGCTATATAATACTAGTCACCAGTGCTGTCTGTAGAGCAAGCTATATAATACTAGTCACCAGTGCTGTATGTAGAGCAAGCTATATAATACTAGCCACAAGTGCTGTCTGTAGAGCAAGCTATATAATACTAGCCATCAGTGCTGTATGTAGAGCAAGCTATACAATACTAGTCACTAGTGCTGTCTGTAGAGCAAGCTATATAATACTAGTCACCAGTGCTGTCTGTAGAGCAAGCTATATAATACTAGCCACCAGTGCTGTCTGTAGAGCAAGCTATATAATACTAGTCACCAGTGCTGTCTGTAGAGCAAGCTATATAATACTAGTCACCAGTGCTGTCTGTAGAGCAAGCTATATAATACTAGTCACCAGTGCTGTATGTAGAGCAAGCTATATAATACTAGCCACCAGTGCTGTCTGTAGAGCAAGCTATATAATACTAGCCACTGTCTGTAGAGCAAGCTATATAATACTAGTCACCAGTGCTGTCTGTAGAGCAAGCTATATAATACTAGTCACCAGTGCTGTATGTAGAGCAAGCTATATAATACTAGCCACCAGTGCTGTCTGTAGAGCAAGCTATATAATACTAGCCACCTACAGTGCTGTATGTAGAGCAAGCTATATAATACTAGTCACCAGTGCTGTATGTAGAGCAAGCTATATAATACTAGCCATCAGTGCTGTATGTAGAGCAAGCTATATAATACTAGCCACCAGTGCTGTCTGTAGAGCAAGCTATATAATACTAGTCACCAGTGCTGTATGTAGAGCAAGCTATATAATACTAGCCACCAGTGCTGTCTGTAGAGCAAGCTATATAATACTAGTCACCAGTGTTGTCTGTAGAGCAAGCTATATAATACTAGCCACCAGTGCTGTCTGTAGAGCAAGCTATATAATACTAGTCACCAGTGCTGTCTGTAGAGCAAGCTATATAATACTAGTCACCAGTGTTGTCTGTAGAGCAAGCTATATAATACTAGTCACCAGTGCTGTATGTAGAGCAAGCTATATAATACTAGCCACCAGTGCTGTCTGTAGAGCAAGCTATATAATACTAGTCACCAGTGCTGTCTGTAGAGCAAGCTATATAATACTAGTCACCAGTGCTGTCTGTAGAGCAAGCTATATAATACTAGTCACCAGTGCTGTCTGTAGAGCAAGCTATATAATACTAGCCATCAGTGCTGTATGTAGAGCAAGCTATATAATACTAGCCACCAGTGTTGTCTGTAGAGCAAGCTATATAATACTAGTCACCAGTGCTGTATGTAGAGCAAGCTATATAATACTAGTCACCAGTGCTGTCTGTAGAGCAAGCTATATAATACTAGTCACCAGTGCTGTCTGTAGAGCAAGCTATACAATACTAGTAATCAGTGCTGTATGTAGAGCAAGCTATATAATACTAGTCACCAGTGCTGTATGTAGAGCAAGCTATATAATACTAGTCACCAGTGCTGTATGTAGAGCAAGCTATATAATACTAGCCATCAGTGCTGTATGTAGAGCAAGCTATATAATACTAGCCACCAGTGCTGTCTGTAGAGCAAGCTATATAATACTAGCCACCAGTGCTGTATGTAGAGCAAGCTATATAATACTAGCAAGTGCTGTCTGTAGAGCAAGCTATATAATACTAGCCACTGTCTGTAGAGCAAGCTATATAATACTAGTCACCAGTGCTGTATGTAGAGCAAGCTATATAATACTAGTCACCAGTGCTGTATGTAGAGCAAGCTATATAATACTAGTCACCAGTGCTGTATGTAGAGCAAGCTATATAATACTAGTCACCAGTGCTGTCTGTAGAGCAAGCTATATAATACTAGTCACCAGTGTTGTCTGCAGAGCAAGCTATATAATACTAGCCACCAGTGCTGTCTGTAGAGCAAGCTATATAATACTAGTCACCAGTGCTGTCTGTAGAGCAAGCTATATAATACTAGCCACCAGTGCTGTATGTAGAGCAAGCTATATAATACTAGTCACCAGTGCTGTCTGTAGAGCAAGCTATATAATACTAGTCACCAGTGCTGTCTGTAGAGCAAGCTATATAATACTAGTCACCAGTGCTGTATGTAGAGCAAGCTATATAATACTAGTCACCAGTGCTGTCTGTAGAGCAAGCTATATAATACTAGCCATCAGTGCTGTCTGTAGAGCAAGCTATATAATACTAGCCACCCAAGTGTTGTCTGTAGAGCAAGCAATATAATACTAGTCACCAGTGCTGTCTGTAGAGCAAGCTATATAATACTAGCCATCAGTGCTGTCTGTAGAGCAAGCTATATAATACTAGCCATCAGTGCTGTCTGTAGAGCAAGCTATATAATACTAGTCACCAGTGCTGTATGTAGAGCAAGCTATATAATACTAGCCATCAGTGCTGTCTGTAGAGCAAGCTATATAATACTAGCCACCAGTGCTGTCTGTAGAGCAAGCTATATAATACTAGTCACCAGTGCTGTCTGTAGAGCAAGCTATATAATACTAGCCACCAGTGCTGTCTGTAGAGCAAGCTATATAATACTAGCCATCAGTGCTGTCTGTAGAGCAAGCTATATAATACTAGCCACCAGTGCTGTCTGTAGAGCAAGCTATATAATACTAGTCACCAGTGCTGTCTGTAGAGCAAGCTATATAATACTAGCCACCAGTGCTGTCTGTAGAGCAAGCTATATAATACTAGTCACCAGTGCTGTCTGTAGAGCAAGCTATATAATACTAGCTACCAGTGCTGTCTGTAGAGCAAGCTATATAATACTAGTCACCAGTGCTGTCTGTAGAGCAAGCTATATAATACTAGCCATCAGTGCTGTCTGTAGAGCAAGCTATATAATACTAGTCACCAGTGCTGTCTGTAGAGCAAGCTATATAATACTAGTCACCAGTGCTGTATGTAGAGCAAGCTATATAATACTAGTCACCAGTGCTGTCTGTAGAGCAAGCTATATAATACTAGTCACCAGTGCTGTATGTAGAGCAAGCTATATAATACTAGTCACCAGTGCTGTCTGTAGAGCAAGCTATATAATACTAGTCACCAGTGTTGTCTGTAGAGCAAGCTATATAATACTAGTCACCAGTGCTGTATGTAGAGCAAGCTATATAATACTAGTCACCAGTGCTGTCTGTAGAGCAAGCTATATAATACTAGCCATCAGTGCTGTCTGTAGAGCAAGCTATATAATACTAGCCACCAGTGCTGTCTGTAGAGCAAGCTATATAATACTAGTCACCAGTGCTGTCTGTAGAGCAAGCTATATAATACTAGCCACCAGTGCTGTCTGTAGAGCAAGCTATATAATGCTAGTCACCAGTGCTGTCTGTAGAGCAAGCTATATAATACTAGTCACCAGTGCTGTATCTAGAGCAAGCTATATAATACTAGTCACCAGTGCTGTCTGTAGAGCAAGCTATATAATACTAGTCACCAGTGCTGTCTGTAGAGCAAGCTATATAATACTAGCCATCAGTGCTGTATGTAGAGCAAGCTATATAATACTAGCCACCAGTGCTGTCTGTAGAGCAAGCTATATAATACTAGTCACCAGTGCTGTCTGTAGAGCAAGCTATATAATACTAGTCACCAGTGCTGTCTGTAGAGCAAGCTATATAATACTAGTCACCAGTGCTGTCTGTAGAGCAAGCTATATAATACTAGTCACCAGTGCTGTCTGTAGAGCAAGCTATATAATACTAGTCACCAGTGCTGTCTGTAGAGCAAGCTATATAATACTAGTCACCAGTGCTGTCTGTAGAGCAAGCTATATAATACTAGTCACCAGTGCTGTCTGTAGAGCAAGCTATATAATACTAGTCACCAGTGCTGTATGTAGAGCAAGCTATATAATACTAGTCACCAGTGCTGTCTGTAGAGCAAGCTATATAATACTAGTCACCAGTGTTGTCTGTAGAGCAAGCTATATAATACTAGTCACCAGTGCTGTATGTAGAGCAAGCTATATAATACTAGCCACCAGTGCTGTCTGTAGAGCAAGCTATATAATACTAGCCACCAGTGCTGTATGTAGAGCAAGCTATATAATACTAGCCACCAGTGTTGTCTGTAGAGCAAGCTATATAATACTAGTCACCAGTGCTGTATGTAGAGCAAGCTATATAATACTAGTCACCAGTGCTGTCTGTAGAGCAAGCTATATAATACTAGTCACCAGTGCTGTATGTAGAGCAAGCTATATAATACTAGTCACCAGTGCTGTCTGTAGAGCAAGCTATATAATACTAGTCACCAGTGCTGTATGTAGAGCAAGCTATATAATACTAGCCACAAGTGCTGTCTGTAGAGCAAGCTATATAATACTAGTCATCAGTGCTGTCTGTAGAGCAAGCTATATAATACTAGTCACCAGTGCTGTCTATAGAGCAAGCTATATAATACTAGTCACCAGTGCTGTCTGTAGAGCAAGCTATATAATACTAGTCACCAGTGCTGTCTGTAGAGCAAGCTATATAATACTGTAGCTAGTGCTGTCTGTAGAGAAAGCTATATAATACTAGTCACCAGTGCTGTCTGTAGAGCAAGCTATATAATACTAGCCACCAGTGCTGTCTGTAGAGCAAGCTATATAATACTAGTCACCAGTGCTGTATGTAGAGCAAGCTATATAATACTAGCCACCAGTGCTGTCTGTAGAGCAAGCTATATAATACTAGCCACCAGTGCTGTATGTAGAGCAAGCTATATAATACTAGTCACCAGTGCTGTCTGTAGAGCAAGCTATATAATACTAGTCACCAGTGCTGTATGTAGAGCAAGCTATATAATACTAGTCACCAGTGCTGTATGTAGAGCAAGCTATATAATACTAGCCATCAGTGCTGTCTGTAGAGCAAGCTATATAATACTAGTCACCAGTGCTGTATGTAGAGCAAGCTATATAATACTAGTCACCAGTGCTGTCTGTAGAGCAAGCTATTTAATACTAGCCATCAGTGCTGTATGTAGAGCAAGCTATATAATACTAGTCACCAGTGCTGTCTGTAGAGCAAGCTATATAATACTAGTCACCAGTGCTGTATGTAGAGCAAGCTATATAATACTATTACAATAACCTTCTCAATAATCAACTTGAAATTGTACTCTCTAAACGTTAGATGCTCTAGAGTCCAAACGTCGAGCGAATACAACTTCAAGTCAATAACTCGATCCCCCACTGCAGAGGCGTGGCATCCGTTGTTCGGTTCACCGCTGCAAAAACGCCATACAAAGGTGAGGAATAAGCATGGGAGGGCTAGGTTTGGGCATACCACATCCACCACACGTGCAAACAGACACACAGGAGCAAACTGTACACCCTGCCTCCACTACTTGCATCATGGTGCACCTCGGTGAATTGAATAGCTATGACAGAATAAAACTCCAGTGTCTTTTCCCTTCAGCCATCTTTTCCCTTCAGCCATTAACCATGCAGCCCCAGCCCTTCTCCACACACACACACTTCATATGACCTCACCCTTCTTCCATACATGTATATGTCCTCACCCTTCTTCCATACATGTATATGTCCGCACCCTTCTTCCATACATGTATATGTCCTCACCCTTCTTCCATACATGTATATGTCCGCACCCTTCTTCCATACATGTATATGTCTCACCCTTCTTCCATACATGTATATGTCCTCACCCTTCTTCCATACATGTATATGTCCTCACCCTTCTTCCATACATGTATATGTCCGCACCCTTCTTCCATACATGTATATGTCCTCACCCTTCTTCCATACATGTATATGTCCTCACCCTTCTTCCATACATGTATATGTCCTCACCCTTCTTCCATACATGTATATGTCCGCACCCTTCTTCCTACATGTATATGTCCTCACCCTTCTTCCATACATGTATATGTCCATGGATGTCCAAAATTCAAAATTGTTGCCCATAGGAGGCAGGGTCAAGGGCAAGGATGGATGGACTATGGCTAAGACTAGGGCTTAGGCGGCTAAGACTAGGGCTAAGACTAGGGCTAAGACTAGGGCTAAGACTAGGGCTAAAGACTAGGGCCAAGACTAGATCTAACACTAGATCTAACACTAGGGCTAAGACTAGGGCTAAGACTAGGCTAAGACTAGGGCTAAGACTAGGGCTAAGACTAGGCTAAGACTAGGGCTAAGACTAGTAGGGCTAAGACTAGGGCTAAGACTAGGGCTAAGACTAGGGCTAAGACTAGGGCTAACTAGGGCTAAGACTAGGGCTAAGACTAGGGCTAAGACTAGATCTAAGACTAGATCTAACACTAGGGCTAAGACTAGGGCTAAGACTAGGGCTAAGACTAGGGCTAAGACTAGGGCTAAGACTAGGCTAAGACTAGGGCTAAGACTAGGGCTAAGACTAGGGCTAAGACTAGGGCTAAGACTAGGGCTAAGACTAGGGCTAAGACTAGGGCTAAGACTAGGGCTAAGACTAGGGCTAAGACTAGGGCTAAGACTAGGGCTAAGACTAGGGCTAAGACTAGGGCTAAGACTAGGGCCAAGACTAAATCTAAGACTAAATCTAAGACTAGGGCTAAGACTAGGGCTAAGACTAGGGCTAAGACTAGGCTAAGACTAGGGCTAAGACTAGGCTAAGACTAGGGCCAAGACTAAATCTAAGACTAGGGCTAAGACTAGGGCTAAGACTAGGGCTAAGACTAGGGCTAAGACTAGGGCTAAGACTAGGGCTAAGACTAGGGCTAAGACTAGGGCTAAGACTAGGGCTAAGACTAGGGCTAAGACTAGGGCTAAGACTAGGGCTAAGACTAGGGCTAAGACTAGGGCTAAGACTAGGCTAAGACTAGGGCTAAGACTAGATTAGGGCTAGGACTAAGGCTAGGATGGATGGGGCTAAAACTAGGCTAGGGCTAGGATGGGTAGTTACTATAGTACAAAGACAAGGCTAAGATTAGCAGGGGTATAATGGATAAGGTTAGTGTTAGATTAGGACTAGGTTGGACAGAGTTAGGGCTAAGGCTGGGTGAATTATAACCCCTCCCCTCTCCCACACACACAACATACCTCACACACTTATAATACTAGGTGCACATTCACACACACACTCACATACTGTACACACCTCTAAGGATTTGATTAGAGCAAATACTCCAAGAGGTGCACAGCAGCAGAGCAAACTGATCAGAGATAGGAAGATGTAGTCATTTGGACATCGCGGCTTCTCCATCGAGTCTGGCAAGGTGGAAGATGGCGCTTGGGGTTGGCAGATGTAGACCATGTGACGGCCCGAGGCCTGCACATTGGCACGAGGAGACGACAAGGTTGAAAAGAGGAGTGGGAGGGAGGGAAGAAGGGAAGGGGGGAGGTGAAGATGAGAAGGGGGGAAAAGAGAGAAAGGTGACAAAATGTGATCAGTATAAAGCCTCTTTCGGAGGGTTTATAGCACACATGCACCCCTGCATTGTGCGGACTTTTGACTAACCCACCCTCCCCCATGTGGTTACGCTCAGTGACGTATAATGATTAGAGTTTGTTTGTCTTATAACCAGATGTAAGTAAGTAATGCAAACTACAATAGCTGTTTGGTCTGTAGGCTCAGCCAAACTGGTGTAGGAGGAGCCATGATAGATGTCTGTGTTCTCATATTTCTTGGGCATGCCACAATACCAAGGGCTAGGGAGCTAGGTTATTTCAACCCCACGCAGCCAGGGCTTATACTTGGGGGGCTAGTCAACCCCACGCAGCCAGTAACAGGCTTGGATTTGGTTTTAAACGCCACCACCGCCAGAAATGGCATGGCACTTGGCATTGTCGGCCATTTTGTTTGCTGATATAAACTGCGCATGCATCTTTCACTTTGCTAGCGATAGCTAAAATTATGCAACTTGGTGACGTAGCTACTCCACTTCATTAGGTCTCGCAAAACCCCAAGTAGATTGCCAGCAAAGTTGACTAATAGGAGCCAATGCAGACTCAGACTTGGTTTAAGAGGTCTTTTAAATGTTGCTTCTACGAATCACCCTTCTCTCAAGCAAAGCGAGTAGTGCCTCCCTCCGCAGGAGCTAGAGAAAAGAAAAGGCCTGGAGAGCCTCCCCCCCGAGGGGATGAACAAAAGAAGAATCTTCTTTTTCAGATCTTTCCTGCTAGTTTTAGAGGTCTAAACAACTTCACAGCAGTCACTGATGGAAGACAAACTAGTGCCATAAATGCATCCAAGGTGTCTCCCCAACCCCTCCCACTTTCTAATTGCTGGAGTTAACCACATATCTATCCACATATCTTAATATATCTCACGAAATATTCAGGACAATATTTGAACAGTGAAAAAGTTAGCACATACCTATATATGCATGATGTAGACAAGCTGTAGCTACCGTCTCCTATTCTCTACTGTGTGTGTGTGGTGTGTGTGTGTGTGTGTCTAGATTCTCTACTACACTGTGTGTGTGTGTGTGTGTGTGTGTGCATGTGGTGTGTGTGTCTAGATTCTCTACTACACTGTGTGTGCGTGTGGTGTGTGTGTGTGCATGTGGTGTGTGTGCCTACTACACTGTGTGTGTGTGTGTGTGGTGTGTGTGTGTGTGCATGTGGTGTGTGTGTCTAGATTCTCTACTACACTGTGTGTGTGTGTGCATGTGGTGTGTGTGCATGTGGTGTGTGTGTCTAGATTCTCTACTACACTGTGCGTGTGTGTGGTGTGTGTGTGTGTGTCTGTGTGGACAAGCTATATCTACTGCCTCCTCTCCCTGAGCTGTCAGCTGTTGCCATGGAGTACTTCAAGTCCATCTTGGACTGCCTGTTCCCCCTAACACTTGCTATCATCACCACTCACACCAAACATTAGCAGTATCTAAACACGAGGTTGAGCAACTGCAATGAAGGAACATGCAGTGTTGCAAACAACATGTTGATGGACCTCTCTCTACACGGTTGCTGCTTAAAGGTTCCTTTCAAACTCCTCCATCCTTCAAGCACAAAAGGAGAATATTTGGTTCATCTACCATTTTAAAACGTAGCTCACATCAACATGGCGAGTGCTTAGCTACACACCAATGCAAAGTAGGCCACACCAATATAGGTGTGCTTAGCTACACACCAATGCAAACTAGGCCACACCAATATAGGGTGTGCTTAGCTACACACCAATGCAAACTAGGCCACACCAATATAGGGAGTGCTTAGCTACACACCAATGCAAACTAGGCCACACCAATATAGGGTGTGCTTAGCTACACACCAATGCAAACTAGGCCACACCAATATAGGGTGTGCTTAGCTGCTCACCAATGCAAACTAGGCCACACCAATATAGGGAGTGCTTAGCTGCTCACCAATGCAAAGTAGGCCACACCAATATAGGGTGTGCTTAGCTACACACCAATGCAAACTAGGCCACACCAATATAGGGAGTGCTTAGCTACACACCAATGCAAAGTAGGCCACACCAATATAGGGTGTGCTTAGCTACACACCAATGCAAACTAGGCCACACCAATATAGGGTGTGCTTAGCTACACACCAATGCAAAGTAGGCCACACCAATATAGGGTGTGCTTAGCTGCTCACCAATGCAAAGTAGGCCACACCAATATAGGGTGTGCTTAGCTGCTCACCAATGCAAAGTAGGCCACACCAATATAGGGTGTGTTTAGCTACACACCAATGCAGAATTGCCTACTCTACTTCACACACGCATGGTGACCCAACACACCCATAGGAATGTTTGAGTGAAAAACAGTAAACTTAGCTTATATCTCCGAGAAACTGTTTGAATGACAAGCTAACCTACAGCTAGCTAATCACAATGTAAACATTGCAAGTGGGCCACCTCCCACCATGTGAATGTCTCAGAACAGAGGCTAGCTTACAATACACAGGCTGCAGAATCAACCACAACCAAGCATGCACACAACACCTGTCATAAACAAACCAAGCGCAGAGTGAGTGTGTGTGTGTGTTTGATGGGTACATAAGTGTGTATGCATGTCTGTGAGTGTACATACATGTGTGCACACATGTATGTACATGTGTGTGCGTACAGTCCTCAGTATGTCAGCATTGTTATGATAGCTGTCTCATGCTAGGTGTATGTGTTCTACATGGCGTCCCGATATTTTGCACAGTCGCTCAGTCAAGTGGTCCTAATGGACCAGCCACATTCTTAACCTTCGGTGGACTACGACCTTATATTCATAGCTGTAACTTTATTTTTCAGGAACAACAAATATTCAAAATCAGCAAATGCAAGCAGCATGTTGGCATAGCAACCACCTCCGAGGTAAAATAGGTTTAAAATAACAAGTAATAGCAACAGTATGTGTGTATGTTTGTAAACTCGCAGGAAGGAACTCCATCTAGGAAACACCTCATTTCTCAGGCGAAGGAATTCAGAGTAGTTCCCGGTACGCTCAAGTGCCTGTTGCAACTTTCCTCGGTAGAAGCGCTTCCAGAATTGACGGCAGCACTGATGTCATTATTTCAACTCTCAACAAACTCTCAGTTGTCATTATTATTCATGAAGGCTGGAGTATACAGAGGAAACGTCTGGTGAGTAAATGATCGAGGCAGCCATTGGATTTACTTTTGGCCCACTTATCCTAACGATGCAAAAATCTACTGGGCATGTGCAGGTTATAAAAAAAATTTTATTTTATTTTAAGTGGGACCAGGGGGATAGAGGTGACGCGACCAGGGAGGAGGACATCGGCAGGGTTGACAGCCAAGTAGATATGGGGTCGGCACTGTAATATTTCACTTGACCGTATCTGTCCGTCTCCTAAAAGGATGCTCACCGGTAGAGGCAATGTCTGTGGTAGGATTACATGCATTCTGTACACCCAAGCCTCACACGCTCGACAGAAAGTGGCCACTTTTGAGGCTAGTATTGGGTACTGGCGGGGGACTGGCGTAGCATTCCCTATATTGCTTTCTCACTGCTTTTAAAATGGCAGCCCAGAAGCAACAGAGTCTATATCTCGGCTCGCTTCTTAAGAGTATCATAAATGGCGTCTAGAGCCAACTTTGACCCCAATACCACTTAGAGCGTGCCTTGAATCCTTTGTGAGGGTTGTACACCGACAGTCCCCCAAACAGTTATAACCATGTGAAGTTTCGTCTTCCAAGATCTTGACATATCCATCTTGCTTTCATACTCTACTTCTGGTTGGACGGAGTGAGCAAGCAAATTAATGACTTATTATATATATTTTAATGGTCGATGATTGCAACTGCCTTCGTGAAAGGTCTCTTCCTGACTTTTGCTACCATTTCTGGAAGTTCTTCTTCAGTGGAAAGCTGCACAGGCACCTATGCTTTCATACCAGAAAAATTCTGAATTCCTTCGCTTTTGAGCAATGAGTCTTTGGTGTAAGTTTTGTTACAGACGTAGCGCTATGTGGCTTTCGTTTGCTCTTACTTCAATGGAGCTGATCTTTACACCAAATGCCAGCTAACTGTGTTCCATTCCCATGACACTCATTGTGTTCCAATCACATGACACTCTTAATTAAAGAAGTTTTAGAGCTAAAAATACAACAAACCATGAATAAAGTCGGCGCTCAATCTGTCAATTAACTCAATCTGTCAATTAAGGAAAGATGACTGAGGAAAGTTGCTCGAGGCAGTGAGGAACTTTTGGATGTACGTACCCCACAAGTCATATAAGGATTGAAGGTTCATTAATTAATGGGTGGAGTTCAAATTCCAGGTGAAAGTTCAATTGCAATCGTTCAAAGCGATGCAGATATTGTGAACTGCTCAAAGCAAACATGATGTGCCCAAAGACCTCGCGACTCTTTGTGAACTGACCTCTAGGCCAGCCACACCCAACGCTAGCCATCACAGCCAGTCAGGGGGCAGATGTAGGCAGTGCATTTCAATGTTGTAGGTTAGGGTCGATTTAGGGTGGCAGCTACTTCCACAGGTCTAAAGTCTAAATGAGTCCGTGTGTGGGTGTGTGCTTACAGACTTGGCTGCCTTTGGGCCCACCCACATAATTAAAAACTGCTTGTTGACCCCTCGAAGGTTTTGTAACTCATTTTGGGCCCTTCCTCCCATGCCCCCCCCCCCCCCCCCTCCGAGCGGGCCAATCCACAACCGATACATCCAATTATCGAACGTAGCCAAAGGAAATTTGGCCATCAGTTGTAAATCAGTGTCAGCAAATATTCCTGACCCCCCTCCCCCCCCCCGTAATACAATAGAGCACTTCCATAATGACCCTGAATCTGCCCTGGTTTGGCCATTATGGCCAGCTTTAAGGGCATGGCAGGTCCAGGACAGTTGGCATGGCCTAAGGGCACAAAACCTTGATAGGGTCAATATATTACAGTTCAAAGTTCATTTTTGGCAAAAGAAATTCATTTTCATTTATATGTATTGTCCCCACGGGTGTGGCTGTTGAAAACTTGCAGCAGTTCTGGCTCCACAGGTAGCTCCCGTCTCACGAGTGAGACTCACCGAAGCATACAAGTCCAGACGAGGGCGCTCCTAGCAGAGCTCAAACAAGCACAGGAAGGCTGGCAATGAGGGGTGATGGTGCAGTCCCTAGGAGCGATTGTAGCTTAGGTGTCACTTGCCACCTAAAGAGTCCTTTTTCCCCTCTCTTGGTGTTTAAATATCTCAAGAAAATTATATTCACTATTATAATAAGAGCATTCAGGCTTCAGTACAATATATAACTTGTAGAATACGTATGTCAATCGCATTATGTACTGCTTGTTGCATGATACTGTACTGATTCATAGCTCGTTTACATGTAACAATATTATGTCTAGTCCAGTGCACCTCCTGTAAACACAATAATGAATACAAGGTATAAAAAAACACAGACCATCCTTCAGCTACTCCACCGATGACTTGCCAATATCCCTCACAAAAATAAAAATCCTGGGGAGAACACAGTCTATCTATCATCCATCCTCAAGAATAATGAGATGCCAGGGCTTACATACAATCATGATCAACCTCAAGTGTGTCTTGCATCTCTGATGAAGGATGAGAAATTCATTGTGTCCACTATGCCATCTGAGAGTTCATCGAGAGTCTCATCACATTCAGTGTTTATCATATATGGCTTATTTATTTCTTCACGAATGATATCCCTGAACTAAATATTCATTTCTTCACGAACGATATCCCTGAACTAAATATTTATTTCTTCACGAATGATATCCCTGAATTAAATATTCATTTCTTCACGAACGATATCCCTGACCTAAATATCCATTTCTTCACGAACGATATCCCTGAACTAAATGTTCATTTCTTCACGAACGATATCCAGTTCATACCCGGTACACACTTTCGAAGGCTACTGAACTAAATAGCAAACATACTTCATGAAGAGACTGCATAAGCATACATTGTAAAACTTACCTAGTCAGGATCCTGATATTGTCTGAGAAGATTCATGAACTATTCCCGCCCCCTTTTATTTCCTCTCGTTACTATTAAGTTATCAAAGATATGTATTCTTATGGACGATTTTAAAGTCCCTAACGACCGCACTCTTGAAGTAATCTGTGACCAGCGACAGCAGCGAGGTACTATAAGGACGCCAAACAAAGAGTGTTCGTAAAGACAATGAGAGGAAATTATGCAAGAGTTTTATTTTTATTTATCATCCTAGGCTAGCTGGCATAACTATGACTACCACCCAAAGGACAGATCAAATGAGGAGACGATGCTCCTCGCAAGCAAGCTGAGCAACCATGCAAGACATGGGCGAGAGTAAGCTGAAACCACTCCCACATCCTTGTTTAGGATGGGTAGAACGAGGCTGCATAGGCCACACCCACAGTTCCCCCTGCTGCTGAACAGGGAGGGAACTACAGCTCCCAGACGATCAGCATAATTAGAAGATGACATGACACAACATGAAGTAGACAGACTTCTCTTTAGTTTAAATCCCCAAACGCTGTGGAAAGGAAGAGAAAATGGCTGACATGTCAGTCACTAGACACTGATATAAGCTGAAAGAAAATGGCTGACACGTCAGTCACTACACACTGATATAAGCTGAAAGAAAATGGCTGACATGTCAGTCGCTACACTGATATAAGCTGAAAGAAAATGGCTGACATTGATATAAGCTGAAAGAAAATGGCTGACATGTCAGTCGCTACACACTGATATAAGCTGAAAGAAAATGGCTGACATGTCAGTCGCTACACACTGATATAAGCTGAAAGGAAATGGCTGACATGTCAGTCGCTACACACTGATATAAGCTGAAAGGAAATGGCTGACATGTCAGTCGCTACACACTGATATAAGCTGAAAGAAAATGGCTGACATGTCAGTCGCTACACACTGATATAAGCTGAAAGAAAATGGCTGACATGTCAGTCGCTACACACTGATATAAGCTGAAAGAAAATGGCTGACATTGATATAAGCTGAAGGAAAATGGCCGACATGTCAGTCGCTACACACTGATATAAGCTGAAAGAAAATGGCTGACATATCAGTCGCTACACACTGATATAAGCTGAAAGAAAATGGCAGACATGTCAGTCACAACACACTGATACAGTGTAAGCTGAAAGAAAATGGCTGACATGTCAGTCGCTACACACTGATATAAGCTGAAAGAAAATGGCTGATATGTCAGTCGCTACACACTGATATAAGCTGAAAGAAAATGGCTGACATGTCAGTCGCTACACACTGATATAAGCTGAAAGTCGAGCATTTACGGGACTATGAGACTATTGTTGCTTGCATCATGTAGTTGCACCCAATAGACTACTTGCTACGATTGTAGCATGGCTTGTGCAGATGTACTAAGAGTAAAAATGTTTAAATTTAGGACATGTGCTATGTAGTTGCACATGGAGGGAAATGACAGCTGGAAAGTTGGGGGGGAGGAACCCAAAGCCAATGTAGTTCACCTTCGGTAAATCTGTCCATCTACCTCCCTCCTCCCTTTCCAGCATTCTATACCAGAGCCCGAGTCAGTGGTGGCTGGGTCACATCACCATCAGGCCTGGTCTATGCTGGCAGACAAGCAATAATGCTCATGCCAGCACTCTCTTTACACAGCAGCTGATTCTGATGACTCGGGAGACTGGGGTGAGAACAACATTACATGTCTATAGCCAGTGTGACTAGCATGGATTGCTGTGCAGAACATTACATGTCTGTAGCTACTGTGAGTAGCATGGATTGCTGTGCAGAACATTACATATCTGTAGCTAGCATGGATTGCTGTGCAGAACATTACATATCTGTAGCTAGCATGGATTGCTGTGCAGAACATTACATGTCTGTAGCTACTGTGACTAGCATGGATTGCTGTGCAGAACATTACATGTCTGTAGCCACTGTGAGTAGCATGGATTGCTATGCAGAACTTGTACATAAGCACACCTCGACATAGCTCAACCACCAGGAATGATGCAGTTATGTGTACAGAGGTGTGGTTTGTTTTCATTCGGTTAAATATTCACTGACAGGAGTCCGGGTCCAGCCTGGGAGAATATTCGTGACGAGAGCGGGGGGGGGAGGGGATTTGGAGAATATTCGAGGCCATGGGGAGAATATATGCCATGGGGAGAATAGCCGTGCAGTGCATAGTGTACTTTGCTCTTTGCCGTACATTTGCAGATGGGATTATAACCGGAAATATGAGACTTCCCGAAAATATCCTGCCACTCATTTAGGTCACCTTGTATACAGTATTAAACGGAACTCTAAAAGATAACTCTCGTGAGGCCTTGTTTATTTGTGATTCACAGAAGGTCTTTGTCAATTATTGTAGTGTATGTTACCATGCAATAGAACAAGGTTTAGCACTTTAGAAGTTCCTTACATCTTCCATCACTGTGCCTGGCACCAATTGCCCGTCAATCTGGATGTGCACAGCCATTCCAGCCTTCTTTACAGGGTAGTCATCACTCTTGGAGGCATGCAAAGTGTAATCTGGAGGCGCTTCACTGGATCCCACAGCACCGCCCAAAACAAGGGGTTCCGACAATTCTGTGAGCCCAGATCCAACACGTCTGGTCGAGTTTTCTGTGAGCACCAATGTGGCTGGTTGGGGGGAACAGTATGAAGGTGGGGGGCTAGCTCGGCCAGCCGAAGACGAACGGAGTACGCCATTGGAAGAAACAAATGAAGCAAAGACTACATCCTCATCCTCGCTCTCTCCGTCCAACGCCTGGTTTGATAACAACCTTCGCCCTTCCTCTGAATAGAAAACACGATGTTAGCTAACAAGAAAGATGAATACAGCTCAAACTTACCCACGCTCATGGTCGATAGCACCCCTTATTGGTACGGCTAGGCCAAAAAAAAATCCTCAGTGTATATGACGTATGGAATTTCCCGTTTTATACAGTCATTTTTAGGGACTGTCCCTCAGACCGCCGTCCTACAGGAAAGTCAACCGTTGGACAGGTCTACGTCAGCAGTTTCCTAGTGTGAATCCTATAACTGGAGTCAAGTTTTGTCGTCTGTCATCAAATCGCCATGGCCGCCCGTAAGTTCTAGTGGAATCAATAAAGTAGGCCTTTTATCAGCCCGCCCCCAGTTTATGTTGATGAGTCGCTGATATGAATCCCTTGTTTATGCTGAATGTATCCTGTGTAGATGTATGACAGTGTTCACTGGGTATGTTGCCCTTATTTATTATAATTTTTTATAAATCCTACAAGCTCCTTCCACCATGGGTTTGTCTGGTCCAAAAAGACGTCAAAAGGTTCGACTTCCCCTGAGGACCCCGACCACCCCTGGATCGGCATCTCCTCTGGCTTTCACACCCACCCCAGCACCGTGAGTTATAGCTATTAGCATGTGTACTTGTAAGTAGCTTACATGCACAAGACAGATAGCCTTTCTTCTTCACTGCAATACTGCCAGTTCTGCAAGGGATAAAGAGTATCCTCCCATGACATCACCTTTCCACAGTGCTGCATCCTGACAAGCACGCATGTACTAGATGCATGTGGGCAGCGGCAGCCCCCAGCATGATTATTGCACACATATACACAAATTATTGGAGTTACTTTTAATAATAATTTATTCTTCGTATTTGGCTAGTATTGATAATACAGAACAGAATTGATGCTTTGAGGGGACCTATCTAGTAATAGTGGAATTTGTGGTCTAATGCCATGCTAAGTTCTCATGTCTCACTGGCTTTGATGTCAGGAGTTTCCACTGCTGAACAAATGTATACTTGACAAGTTCTTTTATCGCGTAGCTGAAATAGAAGCTAGCAGAATTGAAAGCTCAAATCTGCATCTTTATGCCCATGTAAGATTGTACAGTGGAATCTCGGTTACGAAGACCCCAATCAACCCAACAGCAAGGAGCATCGAGCGGGATATGATCGTCACACCAGAAAGAAGATCACGAAGTTTTGCTGGTGAAGCTACGCCGATGAACTCAGTACTTCTACAAGCTCCTTAGTAGCAAAGAAGAGACACGATTCCTAAAAACAACGTTATTCTTAGGTATAGAATTATTAGTGGATTCAGTCCAGGCACACTTGGTGGAATGGTATACATTTGTATTAGCAGCTATTAATATTCAATACATGCATAGTCTACGACATTTGCTTGCTTTGGGAGACGGTGAAAGAGTCTTGTACCAGAGAGATGCCTGCAAAAGAGCATACTAGATGTGCACAAATACTAATACTCCTGCACTGTTAAACATGTTTAAATATGCATGACATCATTAAGATGTAATAGTTAGTCAAGAGTTACAAACGCCAATTTTCCTGAGGGTTCTACTGTTACCACTACACAGTGCAAGTGGTCAGTCCAGTTATGGGATGTCCAGTTCCATAGCTTCACTTTGTTTTCCAAGGTTGTTGTAGATGTGGTTAATTAACTCCATCCTGGGCTGATCGTTCTGAATTACTAATTAACGCCAGGGAATACTCACCTGCTTAGTACTGAAACTAGTATGCCACAAGCTTTCACTGTTGTTCTTAACTTTGTTTATATTTGGGATAGCTGACTGAAGTAGTGAGTTCTGAAAGTAGTCAAGTCTGAAAGCAGTTCATGTCAAGTGTAATTTGCAATAGCCAACGTATTTGAGCTGAGAGAACAGATGATCATTAGTTTAAAAGCACCTCTGCGGTGATCACTGGGATCTAGACTGATCTGTCTGCACCCCACCATCCCACTTCCCCTCGCAGCAGAGGCTGATCCAGTGCAGCTAACGCAGGAGGGAATGTCTTCACTGATGATTGCCTGTCTAGTTGGTGGTGTCATCAGTGATGTTCCAGTGTGTGTGTGTGCATGCAGTGGTGTAGTGTGTGTGTGTGCATGCAGTGGTGTTCCAGTGTGTGTGTGTGCATGCAGTGGTGTGTGTGTGTGTGTGTGTGTGCATGCAGTGGTGTTCCAGTGTGTGTGTGTGCATGCAGTGGTGTTCCAGTGTGTGTGTGTGCATGCAGTGGTGTTCCAGTGTGTGTGTGTGCATGCAGTGGTGTTCCAGTGTGTGTGTGTGTGCATGCAGTGGTGTTCCAGTGTGTATGTGTGCATGCAGTGGTGTTCCAGTGTGTGTGTGTGTGCATGCAGTGGTGTTCCAGTGTGTGTGTGTGTGCATGCAGTGGTGTGTGTGTGTGTGTGTGTGCATGCAGTGGTGTTCCAGTGTGTGTGTGTGCATGCAGTGGTGTTCCAGTGTGTGTGTGTGCATGCAGTGGTGTTCCAGTGTGTATGTGTGCATGCAGTGGTGTTCCAGTGTGTGTGTGTGTGCATGCAGTGGTGTTCCAGTGTGTGTGTGTGCATGCAGTGGTGTTCCAGTGTGTGTGTGTGTGCATGCAGTGGTGTGTGTGTGTGTGTGTGTGCATGCAGTGGTGTTCCAGTGTGTGTGTGCATGCAGTGGTGTTCCAGTGTGTGTGTGTGTGCATGCAGTGGTGTTCCAGTGTGTGTGTGCATGCAGTGGTGTTCCAGTGTGTGTGTGTGCATGCAGTGGTGTTCCAGTGTGTGTGTGTGTGCATGCAGTGGTGTTCCAGTGTGTGTGTGTGCATGCAGTGGTGTTCCAGTGTGTGTGTGTGTGCATGCAGTGGTGTTCCAGTGTGTGTGTGCATGCAGTGGTGTTCCAGTGTGTGTGTGCATGCAGTGGTGTTCCAGTGTGTGTGTGTGCATGCAGTGGTGTTCCAGTGTGTGTGTGCATGCAGTGGTGTTCCAGTGTGTGTGTGTGCATGCAGTGGTGTTCCAGTGTGTGTGTGTGCATGCAGTGGTGTTCACAGTGTGTGTGTGCGTGCAGTGGTGTTCCAGTGTGTGTGTGTGCATGCAATGGTGTTCCAGTGTGTGTGTGTGCATGCAGTGGTGTTCACAGTGTGTGTGTGCGTGCAGTGGTGTTCCAGTGTGTGTGTGTGCATGCAATGGTGTTCCAGTGTGTGTGTGTGCATGCAGTGGTGTTCTAGTGTGTGAGCATGTATACATGTATGTGTGCATGCATGCACAGTATGTAAGTACTTACTGTACATTATTTAACAGGTCCCTTAAATATAATGGGCGTATGTAAACCGGGAATGGTCATCATGCTAATAAAGCTTAATATCGAGGAAAAGGCAGCAGGAAGCTAGAGGAAGGGTAACTGTCTGCACAGGCAAGTGCGGAGAAACTGCTGCATGATCTAGATGCGACAGGAAAGTATGATGCATTGCTACATATAGCTACTAAATTTTCCCACATGCTGTAGCTGTGGAGGTGTGATGCTATACATGAAAAACAGGTTTGCCTAACTGGAAATGATCTCACGATGAATCTGGAGAATATCTGAGCTGGCTCTTGCCTCAACCTTGCACCAGTTTGGAATCTGTAAGAAATCAAAAAAAATCAAAAATTCTTCGCTTCTTCCCTAGCATTACAATATAATATCATAATGCACACTTCAGTATTATATATATATATACATGTATATATACTGTGTTAAGCCTTCAGCTATGCTAGTGATGATAAATGGCTAGAGCAAGCGGATCTCAAACCAATATCTCGCTGTCCACCTCCTTTTACCCCTCAATGACGTGCATTGATAACTAGTAGCATATATTGTGGCATGTGCAGTTTGTATGTGAATAAACAGCTATGGGCTTGTCCGTGCGGCTGCTTTGTCGAGGCTATGAATATCAACAGAGTGTCGAGAGTACTGTTCCGAAAGCACATTCCACACGGTCTACTATTCTTGTGCTTATTCTAGTTGCTGCCAACCTGTCCACTTGCATCCTCCGAACATATCCGACATCACCATCAAGCTAGAAGAGTTCCGCATAGGAGTGAAAGTAAGACCCTTTACCAGATTACAACCCACACACATGCCTGCCAAGTACATCCAGATGTTGCGTGCTTGAACAGGTTTTTCTGGCGAGTGTTAGGCGTAATTATTTTCATAGAAATACAGGTTCCAGTCGAAGGACCTTGAGGTTCTCGGCTTCCTGGGGGAGGGGGCTTTCGGCACTGTGACTAAGATGTATTTCCGGGAGGCAGACACAAGAATGGCCGTCAAGGTAGTTCTATACTCTAATGCTGTCGTTCGATGGCTAAACAAGTTTGTGTTTGTAGAATGCATGCCCTTGGGGAGGTTCACTTGCCTGGCATCTGCTTGTCACCAAAACCACGAGCCATGTATATGCCAGATGGACCGTATTCCTGGTATCTGACTGTCTCCAAGACCATGAGCCATACATGTATATGCCAGATGGACCGTATTTCCTCGAATGGTCACTGCGGGGTTCAAATAGCCTCAGGTGCCTTACATTAAACGAGGGAAAGATGCAATTGATGGGCGTACACAATTACCCCCACAAGCCCGGGCTATAGGCATGTGCAAGCTCATTTAGCCTTTCACAACGGCTCCCCCCAGTCATGGTTGAGTTCCGAGTCAACAAATGCTAGCACAATATAGATTTAGGGGAAATAATAATGGCTGGGGCATGAACAATGTTCAAAAAAAGTTTGCTAGTCCTCCGTGTCTAGTGTGTTCGTCACCATCGAGGCATCTGAGAAAGTCTAGTGTGTTGTTAGTTTCCAGTTCTTCGTCGTCACGATCGAGGCATCTGAGGAAGGGTCGCTAGAAACCTGCTTCTCTATTTCCAGCTTGGGATGAGCTCAGTAATTTGTGGTGCAGGTTCTCTCTGCTTTAAGCGGTGAATTTCATCATCCTCATTGTCATCCTCCTCATGTTCTCGACCTTCAGCTTGGAATTAAAATTCATTTGTGCATGCGTGAGACGAGCGCATGTTGCGAATACTATTGGAGGGTGAACTCTATTTTGTTCAGACCTCGTAATGGGGTGAACACTGTTCTAGGGTGGACACTATTGGAGCGTTAACTCTATTTTGTTCAGATTTCGTAATGGGGTGAACACTGTTCTAGGATGGACACTATTGGAGGGTGAACTCTATTTTGTTCAGACTTCGTAATGGGGTGAACACTGTTCTAGGGTGGACACTATTGGAGGGTGAACTCTATTTTGTTCAGACCTCGTAATGGGGTGAACAGTGTTCTAGGGTGGACACTATTGGAGGGTGAACTCTATTTTGTTCAGACTTCATAATGGGGCAAACACTGTTCTAGGGTGGACACTTGGAGGGAGAACTCTATTTTGTTCAGACCTCGTAATGGGGTGAACAATGTTCTAGGGTGGACACTATTGGAGGATGAACTCTATTTTGTTCAGACCTCGTAATGGGGTGAACAGTGTTCTAGGGTGGACACTATTGGAGGGTGAACTCTATTTTGTTCAGACTTCATAATGGGGCAAACACTGTTCTAGGGTGGACACTATTGGAGGGAGAACTCTATTTTGTTCAGACCTCGTAATGGGGTGAACACTGTTCTAGGATGGATACTATTGGAGGGTGAACTCTATTTTGTTCAGACTTTGTAATGGGGCAAACACTGTTCGAGGATGGATACTATTGGAGGGTGAACTCTATTTTGTTCAGACCTCGTAATGGGGCAAGCACTGTTCGAGGGTGGATGCTATTGGAGGGTGAATACCCTTAGAGGAAATATGGTAGGTGGAGCTATGCTTGTCTCCAATTATAGCAGCTCGTATATCACCTGCTGGATTGAAAGGACTTATTAACGTAAACAGTGGCTGTTAATTTATTTCCGTTGCTTGTTGTGACTTTTCTTTTCTAGAGTAGAGATCAAAGTGGAGATGCTTCCTTGCCTGCACTCCACAACTATAATATTTCAAGTTTTTTCTGAAAGCTCAACGCCATTCAACACCTGCCATGTGATGATCAGAACAATGGGACAGAGTCCGACAACAACTAGCAGAGCCAACAAAGAACACCATTGTTCATGATGATGCAAGGGGTCACTCACAGTTAGAAGCCAACACTCTATTAGCACCCATTTGATGGCAATTGCTTGTGGATTGGTCTTCCATGCCCACCTAGAGATGCCACAAGCAGCATAGCTAGCGAATAACCGACCAGTTATCACTTTGTCCGAATCAGCACGACCACCGAGACCATATACCCGAAGTATGTGGAACAATGGTCGCTAACTTCACACAGCTTGCCTGCTGTTGAGGCGAAATGGAAATGCCGCCAATGTTTATAGAAGCGTTTCTATTTATGCCGACAAAGTGAAAAATTACAAGAACCTTCTCAATAATCAACTTGAAATTGTATTCTCTCGATGTTTCAACTAGATGTTCTAGCCTTCATCAGGAATGACAAAAAGTGAAAAATGACCAATAAAAAAACCCATGGCATCTGACACCCCCATTGTACAAACGTGAATCTTGAGGTCAAAGTGCAATTAAAAATGGGTCCATACAAATGCACGAACAATAACATGACACAATAACCCTCTCAATAATCAACTTGAAATTGTTCTCTCTCGACGTTTTGACCAGCTGCTCTAGCATCACTGTTCAAGGGTGGTGGAAGGCGGACGCTACTTTGTGCACTTTGTAATGGGATGAACTGAAGGCTAGAGCATCTGTTCGAAACGTCGAGAGAGTACAACTTCAAGTTGATTATTGAGAAGGTATTGTCAAAGTGAGAGTTCATTGAGAACATCTTATTTTTGGCGCTGTGATTATCAGGCTTGTGCTGCCACTATGTGTTCTAGTGTATCATGGCTGTGTGTGCTTGTTGTACTGTGGTAGAAAATCCCTATGCGTGAGATGCGTGCCACCGAAAAGAGCGACATCGTGGAGCTGGCTCTGACCATGCAGACGGGAATATGTCCCTACATCGTCGGCTTCTATGGTTGTCTCATCCGGGATGTGAGTTTGTGCGTACGGGAGTAGGGGAGGGTGAAGCAAAGGGAGGAGGGATGGGAGGAGCTAGGATTAGAGTTAGGGTTAGGATTAGAGTTAGAGTTAAGATTAAGGTGAGGGTTAGGACTAGTGTTAGGGGTAGGATTAAGGTGAGGGTTAGGGCTAGGATTATGCAATCCCTAACCCACACCCTAGAGGGTTCAGGGTGAGGTAGGATTAGAGTTAGGGGTAGGATTAAGCCTTAAGGTGAGGGTTAGGGCTGGGATTAGAGTTTGGGATTAGAGTTTGGGGTAGGATTAAGGTGAGGGTTAGGACTAGGATTATGCAAAAGTTAAGGGCTAGGATCAGGCATAGCTTAGACTAGAATTAAGGCTAAATGCTGCTTCACAACACGACACTGGCCAAGCGTTGCGTGTAGTCAATTGGCCTTTGACCCTCGAATCGCGCTCAACAAAGTTGGACACTGATTGGTCCGATGCTGCATTTCAGACGCTGGATTAGAACTTTTTTCTAATCCGGCAATCAGAACATCGCATGTCCATCTTTGTTGAGCGGCGGTTCGGGTCAAAGGTCAATTGACAACACAATGCACTGCTCGGCCAGTGTCCTGTTGTGCCCTAAGATTAGGACAAGTGTTAGGGCTAGAATTAGGGCAAGGCTTAGGGCTAAGATTAAGGCAAGAGTTTTAAGTTAATGCGAGGGCTAGGGCTAAGGTTAATTGTTTGGGGTTGATAGAATATATATCCGCATGTGTGAGCTTCTTTCACTTCCAGACGATAGCAAATATATCCGCACAAAGATTGCAACTTGGAAGACACTACAAAATAGCTTGCACATTGAAATCTACGTCAAGCTGTTGTCTAGCAAGGCTGTGTATCTAACCAGGGTGAAATCTAATCAGTCAAGCAGTTGTCTAGCTAAGCTGTATCTAACCAGGGTGAAATCTAATCAGTCAAGCTGTTGTCTAGCCAGGCTGTATCTAACCAGGGTGAAATCTAATCAGTCAAGCTGTTGTCTAGCCAGGCTGTATCTAACCAGGGTGAAATCTAATCAGTCAAGCTGTTGTCTAGCAAGGCTGTGTATCTAACCAGGGTGAAATCTAATCAGTCAAGCTGTTGTCTAGCCAGGCTGTATCTAACCAGGGTGAAATCTAATCAGTCAAGCTGTTGGCTGGCAAGGCTGTATCTAACCAGGGTGAAATCTAATCAGTCAAGCTGTTGTCTAGCCAGGCTGTATCTAACCAGGGTGAAATCTAATCAGTCAAGCTGTTGTCTAGCAAGGCTGTATCTAATCAGTCAAGCTGTTGTCTAGCAAGGCTGTATCTAACCAGGGTGAAATCTAATCAGTCAAGCTGTTGGCTGGCAAGGCTGTATCTAACCAGGGTGAAATCTAATCAGTCAAGCTGTTGTCTAGCCAGGCTGTATCTAACCAGGGTGAAATCTAATCAGTCAAGCTGTTGTCTAGCAAGGCTGTATCTAACCAGGGTGAAATCTAATCAGTCAAGCTGTTGTCTAGCCAGGCTGTATCTAACCACAGTGAAATCTAATCAGTCAAGCTGTTGTCTAGCCAGGCTGTATCTAACCAGGGTGAAATCTAATCAGTCAAGCTGTTGGCTAGCCAGGCTGTATCTAACCCTGCTCCAAGAGAACAACACTGCAGTTGCTGGAATGGAGAGGCTTATATTGCAAATGTCAGCGTTGAAATGTGAGATTCCCAATGGCAAGCATCCTCGACAAGCAAAAGGCTAAGCAGTTACAATAATGGCTAGTTCTAGCTGAAGGCACAAAGGATTTCATATATAAAGTGGAAGTGCTCTGAGGGGGAATCATTGCCTGCCACTAGAGCTTGAAGACCGAGGTATTGGGATAGCCAGGAGCTAAAATAACTGCTATAATCATTGACCTAAATGCTAGCACGGTAGGGAAGCAAAAAAGCATTCCAAGAGTTTTGTTTACTTTTATTGTAGCTAGGCTGTAGCTGGCATAGCAACAGTGCTTACCTGATGGAGCCCTCAAGCCAGCCATGAAGAAGGCACCCCTTGACTCTTGCTGTTTTCTACTCACTTGAAATAAGTCAGGCTGCTTAATGTTTGGCCCTAAAGAGTTAAGCAAAGGTTGAGTTAGTGCTAGGGTTGGGGCAAGGATTTGGGCTAGGGTTAAGGCAAGGGTTAGTGCTAAGGTTAAGGGAAGGGTTAAGTTAGATTAGGGTTGAGGCAAGGGTTGAGTTAGTGCTAGGGTTGGGGCAAGGATTTGGGATAGGGTTAAGGCAAGTGTTAGTGCTAAGGTTAAGGGAAGGGTTAAGTTAGATTAGGGTTGAGGCAAGGGTTGAGTTAGTGCTAGGGTTGGGGCAAGGATTTGGGCTAGGGTTAAGGCAAGTGTTAGTGCTAAGGTTAAGGGAAGGGTTAAGTTAGATTAGGGTTGAGGCAAGGGTTAAGTTAGGGCTAGTGTTAAGGAAAAAGGGTTAGGGCTAGGTAGGTTTTCTCATCAGAATATCTCCCCTGTAACCATAATTGAGGTGTATATATAAAGTTGTTAATTTTGGTTGTTTGTAACCCCCCCCCCCCCCCCCTGTCAGGGGGATGTGTGGATATGCATGGAGCTACTTGACTCCAGCATGGACAAAATAGCAGAAAAGGTGTATGGCCAGAAGAAAAGAATCCCGGAGAGAATACTCGGAAAGATGACCGTCTGTGTGAGTTTTTAGTGTTGTTGTGTGTTTTGTTGTTGCTGTTGTAGTCGCTCTCTTCTGTTTGTTGTTGCTGTTGTAGTCGCTGTCTTCTGTTTGTTGTTGCTGTTGTAGTCGCTGTCTTCTGTTTGTTGTTGCTGTTGTAGTCGCTCTCTTCTGTTTGTTGTCGCTGTTGTAGTCGCTCTCTTCTGTTTGTTGTTGCTGTTGTAGTCGCTCTCTTCTGTTTGTTGTTGCTGTTGTAGTCGCTCTCTTCTGTTTGTTGTTGCTGTTGTAGTCGCTCTCTTCTGTTTGTTGTTGCTGTTGTAGTCGCTCTCTTCTGTTTGTTGTTGCTGTTGTAGTCGCTCTCTTCTGTTTGTTGTTGCTGTTGTAGTCGCTCTCTTCTGTTTGTTGTTGCTGTTGTAGTCGCTGTCTTCTGTTTGATGTTGCTGTTGTAGTCGCTCTCTTCTGTTTGTTGTTGCTGTTGTAGTCACTCTTTTCTGTTTGTTGTTGCTGTTATAGTCGCTCTCTTCTGTTTGTTGTCGCTGTTATAGTCGCTCTCTTCTGTTTGTTGTTGCTGTTTTAGTCGCTCTCTTCTGTTTGTTGTTGCTGTTGTAGTCGCTCTCTTCTGTTTGTTGTTGCTGTTTTAGTCGCTCTCTTCTGTTTGTTGTTGCTGTTGTAGTCGCTCTCTTCTGTTTGATGTTGCTGTTGTAGTCGCTCTCTTCTGTTTGTGTAGTCGCTGTCTTCTGTTTGTACTGTAGTTGCTGTTGTCATAGTAATCTATCAGGTAATGAGAGAACATTTTATTCTCTTATGCACTTCCATTGTGGACTTCCGTGGGTTTAAGCCTGCAGGTATTGGAGGGTACAGGGTTTAAGCCTGCAGGTATCGGAGGGTACAGGGTTTAAGCCTGCAGGTATCGGAAGGTACGTGACATTTCACATGTGCCCCCCAAAATAACAAACAAAAAGTCTTTTAATAATATAACTAACGAAAAGGAAGAGGAGCACACAAGACATGAGGGGGAGGGGGGGGGGGGGGGAACAGGACGGAGATTGGATGAGGGAGGGGGGAGATGGGGGAACAGGACAGAGATTGGAGGGGGAGACGGGGGAACAGGACGTGTGGCCTTACACACATATCAGAGGGTGTGGCCTTACACTCTAGATCAGAGGGTGTGATCTTACACACAGATCAGAGGGTGTGGCCTTACACAGATCAGTGGGTGTGGCCTTACACTCTAGATCAGAGGGTGTGATCTTACACACATATCAGAGGGTGTGGCCTTACACTCTAGATCAGAGGGTGTGATCGTACACACAGATCAGAGGGTGTGGCCTTACACAGATCAGTGGGTGTGGCCTTACACTCTAGATCAGAGGGTGTGGCCTTACACAGATCATAGGGTGTGATCTTACACACAGATCAGAGGGTGTGATCTTACACACAGATCAGAGGGTGTGGCCTTACACAGATCAGAGGGTGTGGCCTTACACAGATCAGAGGGTGTGGCGTTACACTCTAGATCAGTGGGTGTGGCCTTACACTCTAGATCCGAGGATGTGGCATTACACACTAGATCAGAGGGTGTGATCTTACACACAGATCAGAGGGTGTGGCCTTACACAGATCAGAGGGTGTGACCTTACACTCTAGATCAGAGGGTGTGGCCTTACACTCTAGATCAGAGGGTAGGTGATGAAGGCTGGAACATACTGAAGCTGAAGCGTCAAGGGAATAAATTTGAGCCGATTATCGAGGCAGTTGTTGTGTGTGTAGCATGCCCTGAGGCTTGGCTGAGAAAATAAATATTGTGTACACTTGCATATAATAATACAGGGAGAGGGAATGGGCCGTGCTGGTATTAAACTTGAGAGCAAGTGACAATGTATTTACTGACACTCAAGAAATATCCCCCCCCCCCCCCTCCTCCCCCTTCCCCCGCGCCCAACTGGTGCAAAGTTGCATGAGCAGATCCCCTGCAACTCAATGGGGAGGGCCTGTTGTGAACCTGAAGCATGTTTGGGAGAAACATGGCCGCGGCTGTGGAGGAGGAGGGTTGGGAGTACTTGGAAGCAGCTCTCCTTGAAGCAGCACATGCACACTAGAAGTGAGGCCAATGGGCAGGTGCTTGGTGACAGAATTGTCCGAGTGCTGGAGGGAGGGATGGCCTTCTTGATATGCTGGCCGGCAAGAGCCAGCAGACATTTAGTTTGAAAGAGAGGGTTTGCATTTTTTTTACGATCTCATGCTGCGTCTGTGTTCAGTTTGTCCGGCATATCTCGTGGTTCTATCAGGGGTGGGGGAGTGGGAGGGGACAGTCACCCTCCCCCCCCTCCCTTGGATCTGGTTTCACAGACTTCCCCCCCCCCCCACACACACAATAACTTCACAACCCACGATTAGCTCCCCTTACAACACACCCTGAAAAGAAACATTGACAGATCTCCTCCACTGAGCTCCAGCCAGTTATCTTTCCTCCCTGTGCCAGCTACGTATGCGGCCAGTTATCTTTCCTCCCTGTACCAGCTATGTACAGTGTATGCAGCCAGTTCTCTTTCCTCCCTGTACCAGCTATGTATGCAGCCAGTTATCTTTCCTCCCTGTACCAGCTATGTATGCAGTTAGTTATCTTTCCTCCCTGTGCCAGCTATGTATGCAGCCAGTTATCTTTCTTCCCTGTACCAGCTATGTATGCGGCCAGTTATCTTTCCTCCCTGTACCAGCTATGTATGCGGCCAGTTATCTTTCCTCCCTGTACCAGCTATGTATGCGGCCAGTTATCTTTCCTCCCTGTACCAGCTATGTATGCGGCCAGTTATCTTTCCTCCCTGTACCAGCTATGTACAGTGTATGCAACCAGTTCTCTTTCCTCCCTGTGCCAGCTATGTATGCAGCCAGTTATCTTTCCTCCCTGTGCCAGCTATGTATGCGGCCAGTTATCTTTCCTCCCTGTGCCAGCTATGTATGCAGCCAGTTCTCTTTCCTCCCTGTACCAGCTATGTATGCAGCCAGTTATCTTTCCTCCCTGTACCAGCTATGTATGCAGTTAGTTATCTTTCCTCCAGGTACCAGCTATGTATGCAGCCAGTTATCTTTCCTCCCTGTGCCAGCTATGTATGCAGCCAGTTATCTTTCCTCCCTGTACCAGCTATGTATGCAGCCAGTTCTCTTTCTTCCCTGTACCAGCTATGTATGCAGCCAGTTATCTTTCCTTCCTGTACCAGCTATGTATGCAGCCAGTTATCTTTCTTCCCTGTACCAGCTATGTATGCAGTTAGTTATCTTTGCTCCCTGTAGCCAGTTCTCTCTCTGCCTTTAACTCACTCACTGGTGTAAGCCTGTACAAAAGCTATTAGAAGAAATCATAAGAGTTCTAAGATATCCTATGGACATTTAAAAAAAAAGCTGAATTCTTCTATGGCTTGCCTACCAAATAAGAAGGCCATAAACATTTGGTAACTAGAGGGGAAATATTGAAAAATGCAGATCATTAATTCAACTACCTGCCACAGCATGCTGAGGAACCAGAGTCTCCACAGTGTAGCTAGGGGATGCTGAGGAACCAGAGTCTCCACAGTATAGCTAGAGCATGCTGAGGAACCAGAGTCTCCACAGTGTAGCTAGAGCATGCTGAGGAACCAGAGTCTCCACAGTGTAGCTAGAGCATGCTGAGGAACCAGAGTCTCCACAGTGTGGCTAGAGCATGCTGAGGATCCAGAGTATCCACAGTGTAGCGAGGGGATGCTGAGGAACCAGAGTCTCCACAGTGTGGCTAGAGCATGCTGAGGAACCAGAGTCTCCACAGTGTAGAGCATGCTGAGGAACCAGAGTCTCCACAGTGTAGCTAGAGCATGCTGAGGAACCAGAGTCTCCACAGTGTGGCTAGGGGATGCTGAGGAACCAGAGTCTCCACAGTGTAGCTAGAGCATGCTGAGGAACCAGAGTCTCCACAGTGTGGCTAGAGCATGCTGAGGAACCAGAGTCTCCACAGTGTAGCTAGAGCATGCTGAGGAACCAGAGTCTCCACAGTGTGGCTAGAGCATGCTGAGGAACCAGAGTCTCCACAGTGTAGCTAGAGCATGCTGAGGAACCAGAGTCTCCACAGTGTGGCTAGGGGATGCCCAGAGTCTCCACAGTGTAGCTAGAGCATGCTGAGGAACCAGAGTCTCCACAGTGTAGCTAGAGCATGCTGAGGAACCAGAGTCTCCACAGTGTGGCTAGAGCATGCTGAGGAACCAGAGTATCCACAGTGTAGCTAGGGGATGCTGAGGAACCAGAGTCTCCACAGTGTAGCTAGAGCATGCTGAGGAACCAGAGTCTCCACAGTCTCCACAGTGTAGCTAGAGCATGCTGAGGAACCAGAGTATCCACAGTGTAGCTAGGGGATGCTGAGGAACCAGAGTCTCCACAGTGTGGCTAGAGCATGCTGAGGAACCAGAGTCTCCACAGTGTGGCTAGGGGATGCTGAGGAACCAGAGTCTCCACAGTGTGGCTAGAGCATGCTGAGGAACCAGAGTCTCCACAGTGTAGCTAGAGGAACCAGAGTCTCCACAGTGTGGCTAGAGCATGCTGAGGAACCAGAGTCTCTACAGTGTGGCTAGAGCATGCTGAGGAACCAGAGTCTCCACAGTGTGGCTAGAGCATGCTGAGGAACCAGTGTCTCCACAGTGTGGCTAGAGCATGCTGAGGAACCAGAGTCTCCACAGTGTAGAGCATGCTGAGGAACCAGAGTCTCCACAGTGTAGCTAGAGCATGCTGAAGAACCAGAATCTCCACAGTGTAGCTAGGGGGTGCTGAGGAACCAGAGTCTCCACAGTGTGGCTAGAGCATGCTGAGGAACCAGAGTATCCACGGTGTAGCTAGGGGATGCTGAGGAACCAGAGTCTCCACAGTGTAGCTAGAGCATGGTTTGGAATTGAGTAACAACGCCAGAAAGAAATCTCAGTCTCCTTGCTCTGACAGCTACTTACTGTGCGGCCAGTTCTCAATCCTTAAACTTGTATACAACCATTTCTCTTGACCTGTTTATTTTGTCCGAAGCGACCATTTTCTTTTTTGTTTAGGAAGGGGTCACCCTTTCATTTTTGTCTCGGTGAACTTACACTGCACAGGAAGAAAGGTATCCAGGAGATACGGTCATGTGTGACACACAAATTCCTTGTCCACTTTCCCAGCAAGGGCTACTTCGTTTACCAATTATCATTCTTTTGACAAAAGAAAAAAGACCACTTGCACCCTCTTGTCTGTTTAAGAGACCTTGATCATCTTACGGAGGCCGCAACTTGAATGTGAAAGAACCTTGAATTGTCAACTCACAGATAATGCTAACAAATGGTGCCATTATTTAGGATAACACACCTTGAGAAGGGATGATGGTAGCCATTGCTGTCTCTGTGCTTAAACCAGCTCTGTGTGTAGATTGCACAAAATGAATGATGGGAGCCGATATGGCAAACATTATGATGCATCCTTCAAAGCTTGACAGCCCTGTGGATGTAGTAGAACTTCAGCGTTTCAATGACTGTGGGATATGTAGCTACATCAGCCGTTCCAGCAAGTGGATGCCTCTTGGGAGGATCCTGAAGGGGAGATGTCCATTTGGAGGAGATATTAAACAAGATATGGATCGAACAGAACTGATGCTAGTAAACAGAACTGATGCTAGTAAGGTTACTTGAGCAGAACTTATGCTAGTAAGGTTACTTGAACAGAACTGATGCTACAGTAAGGTTACTTGAACAGAACTGATGCTAGTAAGGTTACTTGTACAGAACTGATGCTAGTAAGGCTACTTGAACAGAACTGATGCTAGTAAGGTTACTTGAACAGAACTGATGCTAGTAAGGTTACTTGAACAGAACTGATGCTAGTAAGGTTACTTGAACAGAACTGATGCTAGTAAGGTTACTTGAACAGAACTGATGCTAGTAAGGTCACTTGAACAGAACTCATGCTAGTAAGGTCACTTGAACAGAACTGATGCTAGTAAGGTTACTTGAACAGAACTGATGCTAGTAAGGATACTTGAGCAGAACTGATGCTAGTAAGGTTACTTGAACAGAACTGATGCTAGTAAGGCTAGTAAGGTTACTTGAACAGAACTGATGCTAGTAAGGTTACTTGAACAGAACTGATGCTAGTAAGGTTACTTGAACAGAACTGATGCTAGTAAGGTTACTTGAACAGAACTGATGCTAGTAAGGTTACTTGAACAGAACTGATGCTAGTAAGGTTACTTGAACAGAACTGATGCTAGTAAGGTTACTTCAACAGAACTGATGCTAGTAAGGTTACTTGAACAGAACTGATGCTAGTAAGGTTACTTCAACAGAACTGATGCTAGTAAGGTTACTTGAGCAGAACTGATGCTAGTAAGGTTACTTGAACAGAACTGATGCTAGTAAGGTTACTTGAACAGAACTGATGCTAGTAAGGTTACTTGAGCAGAACTGATGCTAGTAAGGTTACTTGAGCAGAACTGATGCTAGTAAGGTTACTTGAACAGAACTGATGCTAGTAAGGTTACTTGAACAGAACTGATGCTAGTAAGGTTACTTGAGTAGAACTGATGCTAGTAAGGTTACTTGAACAGAACTGATGCTAGTAAGGTTACTTGAACAGAACTGATGCTAGTAAGGTTACTTGAACAGAACTGATGCTAGTAAGGTTACTTGAACAGAACTGATGCTAGTAAGGTTACTTGAGCAGAACTGATGCTAGTAAGGTTACTTGAGCAGAACTGATGCTAGTAAGGTTACCTGAGCAGAACTGATGCTAGTAAGGCTACTTGAACAGAACTGATGCTATTAAGGTTACTTGAACAGAACTGATGCTAGTAAGGTTACTTGAACAGAACTGATGCTAGTAAGGTTACTTGAGCAGAACTGATGCTAGTAAGGCTAGTAAGGTTACTTGAACAGAACTGATGCTAGTAAGGTTACTTGAACAGAACTGATGCTAGTAAGGTTACTTGAACAGAACTGATGATAGTAAGGTTACTTGAACAGAACTGATGCTAGTAAGGTTACTTGAGTAGAACTGATGCTAGTAAGGTTACTTGAACAGAACTGATGCTAGTAAGGTTACTTGAACAGAACTGATGCTAGTAAGGTTACTTGAACAGAACTGATGCTAGTAAGGTTACTTGAGCAGAACTGATGCTAGTAAGGTTACTTGAGCAGAACTGATGCTAGTAAGGTTACTTGAACAGAACTGATGCTAGTAAGGTTACTTGAACAGAACTGATGCTAGTAAGGTTACTTGAACAGAACTGATGCTAGTAAGGTTACTTGAACAGAACTGATGCTAGTAAAGTTACTTGAGTAGAACTGATGCTAGTAAGGTTACTTGAGCAGAACTGATGCTAGTAAGGTTACCTGAGCAGAACTGATGCTAGTAAGGCTACTTGAACAGAACTGATGCTATTAAGGTTACTTGAACAGAACTGATGCTAGTAAGGTTACTTGAACAGAACTGATGCTAGTAAGGTTACTTGAGCAGAACTGATGCTAGTAAGGCTAGTAAGGTTACTTGAACAGAACTGATGCTAGTAAGGTTACTTGAACAGAACTGATGCTAGTAAGGTTACTTGAACAGAACTGATGATAGTAAGGTTACTTGAACAGAACTGATGCTAGTAAGGTTACTTGAGTAGAACTGATGCTAGTAAGGTTACTTGAACAGAACTGATGCTAGTAAGGTTACTTGAACAGAACTGATGCTAGTAAGGTTACTTGAGCAGAACTGATGCTAGTAAGGTTACTTGAACAGAACTGATGCTAGTAAGGTTACTTGAACAGAACTGATGCTAGTAAAGTTACTTGAGTAGAACTGATGCTAGTAAGGTTACTTGAACAGAACTGATGCTAGTAAGGTTACTTGAACAGAACTGATGCTAGTAAGGTTACTTGAACAGAACTGATGCTAGTAAGGTTACCTGAGCAGAACTGATGCTAGTAAGGCTACGTGAACAGAACTGATGCTAGTAATGTTACTTGAACAGAACTGATGCTAGTAAGGTTACTTGAACAGAACTGATGCTAGTAAGGTTTCTTGAACAGAACTGATGCTAGTAAGGTTACTTGAACAGAACTGATGCTAGTAAGGTTACTTGAACAGAACTGATGCTAGTAAGGTTACTTGAACAGAACTGATGCTAGTAAGGTTACTTGAACAGAACTGATGCTAGTAAGGTTACTTGAACAGAACTGATGCTAGTAAGGTTACTTGAACAGAACTGATGCTAGTAAGGTTACTTGAGCAGAACTGATGCTAGTAAGGTTACTTGAGCAGAACTGATGCTAGTAAGGTTACCTGAGCAGAACTGATGCTAGTAAGGCTACTTGAACAGAACTGATGCTATTAAGGTTACTTGAACAGAACTGATGCTAGTAAGGTTACTTGAACAGAACTGATGCTAGTAAGGTTACTTGAGCAGAACTGATGCTAGTAAGGCTAGTAAGGTTACTTGAACAGAACTGATGCTAGTAAGGTTACTTGAACAGAACTGATGCTAGTAAGGTTACTTGAACAGAACTGATGATAGTAAGGTTACTTGAACAGAACTGATGCTAGTAAGGTTACTTGAGTAGAACTGATGCTAGTAAGGTTACTTGAACAGAACTGATGCTAGTAAGGTTACTTGAACAGAACTGATGCTAGTAAGGTTACTTGAACAGAACTGATGCTAGTAAGGTTACTTGAGCAGAACTGATGCTAGTAAGGTTACTTGAGCAGAACTGATGCTAGTAAGGTTACTTGAACAGAACTGATGCTAGTAAGGTTACTTGAACAGAACTGATGCTAGTAAGGTTACTTGAACAGAACTGATGCTAGTAAGGTTACTTGAACAGAACTGATGCTAGTAAAGTTACTTGAGTAGAACTGATGCTAGTAAGGTTACTTGAGCAGAACTGATGCTAGTAAGGTTACCTGAGCAGAACTGATGCTAGTAAGGCTACTTGAACAGAACTGATGCTATTAAGGTTACTTGAACAGAACTGATGCTAGTAAGGTTACTTGAACAGAACTGATGCTAGTAAGGTTACTTGAGCAGAACTGATGCTAGTAAGGCTAGTAAGGTTACTTGAACAGAACTGATGCTAGTAAGGTTACTTGAACAGAACTGATGCTAGTAAGGTTACTTGAACAGAACTGATGATAGTAAGGTTACTTGAACAGAACTGATGCTAGTAAGGTTACTTGAGTAGAACTGATGCTAGTAAGGTTACTTGAACAGAACTGATGCTAGTAAGGTTACTTGAACAGAACTGATGCTAGTAAGGTTACTTGAGCAGAACTGATGCTAGTAAGGTTACTTGAACAGAACTGATGCTAGTAAGGTTACTTGAACAGAACTGATGCTAGTAAAGTTACTTGAGTAGAACTGATGCTAGTAAGGTTACTTGAACAGAACTGATGCTAGTAAGGTTACTTGAACAGAACTGATGCTAGTAAGGTTACTTGAACAGAACTGATGCTAGTAAGGTTACCTGAGCAGAACTGATGCTAGTAAGGCTACGTGAACAGAACTGATGCTAGTAATGTTACTTGAACAGAACTGATGCTAGTAAGGTTACTTGAACAGAACTGATGCTAGTAAGGTTTCTTGAACAGAACTGATGCTAGTAAGGTTACTTGAACAGAACTGATGCTAGTAAGGTTACTTGAACAGAACTGATGCTAGTAAGGTTACTTGAACAGAACTGATGCTAGTAAGGTTACTTGAACAGAACTGATGCTAGTAAGGTTACTTGAACAGAACTGATGCTAGTAAGGTTACTTGAACAGAACTGATGCTAGTAAGGATACTTGAGCAGAACTGATGCTAGTAAGGTTACTTGAACAGAACTGATGCTAGTAAGGTTACTTGAACAGAACTGATGCTAGTAAGGTTACTTGAACAGAACTGATGCTAGTAAGGTTACCTGAGCAGAACTGATGCTAGTAAGGCTACGTGAACAGAACTGATGCTAGTAATGTTACTTGAACAGAACTGATGCTAGTAAGGTTACTTGAACAGAACAGAACTGATGCTAGTAAGGTTACTTGAGCAGAACTGATGCTAGTAAGGTTACTTGAGCAGAACTGATGCTAGTAAGGTTACTTGAACAGAACTGATGCTAGTAAGGTTACTTGAACAGAACTGATGCTAGTAAGGTTACTTGAACAGAACTGATGCTAGTAAGGTTACTTGAACAGAACTGATGCTAGTAAGGTTACTTGAACAGAACTGATGCTAGTAAGGTTACTTGAACAGAACTGATGCTAGTAAGGTTACTTGAACAGAACTGATGCTAGTAAGGTTACTTGAACAGAACTGATGCTAGTAAGGTTACTTGAACAGAACTGATGCTAGTAAGGTTACTTGAACAGAACTGATGCTAGTAAGGTTACTTGAACAGAACTGATGCTAGTAAGGTTACTTGAACAGAACTGATGCTAGTAAGGTTACTTGAGCAGAACTGATGCTAGTAAGGTTACTTGAACAGAGCTGATGCTAGTAAGGTTACTTGAACAGAGCTGATGCTAGTAAGGTTACTTGAACAGAACTGATGCTAGTAAGGTTACTTGAACAGAACTGATGCTAGTAAGGTTACTTGAACAGAACTGATGCTGGTAAGGTTACTTGAACAGAACTGATGCTAGTAAGGTTACTTGAACAGAACTGATGCTAGTAAGGTTACTTCAACAGAACTGATGCTAGTAAGGTTACTTGAACAGAACTGATGCTAGTAAGGTTACTTGAGCAGAACTGATGCTAGTAAGGTTACTTGAACAGAGCTGATGCTAGTAAGGTTACTTGAACAGAGCTGATGCTAGTAAGGTTACTTGAACAGAACTGATGCTAGTAAGGTTACTTGAACAGAACTGATGCTAGTAAGGTTACTTGAACAGAACTGATGCTGGTAAGGTTACTTGAACAGAACTGATGCTAGTAAGGTTACTTGAGCAGAACTGATACTAGTAAGGGTTACTATGCCACACCCACTTACTGACGTCTTGTATTGGCAGCACAAAGAACACCCTGGAATGTAAACAGGCTAGGGGGAAACCCACTCTCCCCCGGATAAAAGACGCACCATAGCCACATGGAAGCGCATGTTTCATGGACATGGATTGACCTGTTTCTAAGTGGGTAAAGTGGAGTCTAAGAGGGTGTGGTCTAGACATCTATATTCTTGTTTCCATTCCTTTTTGACGTGCTAATCTATTGCAGTGTGTGTGTGTGTGTGTGTGTGTGTGTGCATACTAAATGTACCAGTGGACCATTGGGAAACTTCTTTTGGAGTAACTTGCATGTAGCTCGGGGGTCTGCTATTGGCTGCTGGTTATAATAGGCAGGGGTAGAGTAGCACTCGATTTCCTTTTGTAGAGCACCATAATTATAGTAAGTCACGCCCACCTCGACTTGGTTTCCTTTTTCTGTAGAGTGCACAATAAGCCACACCCACCAGGACTTCGTCCACCCCTCTGTAGAGCACATTATAAGCCACACCCACCAGGACTTGATCCTTCTGTAGAGCATATTATAAGCCACACCCACCAGGACTTCATCCACTTCTGTGGAGCACATTATAAGCCACACCCACCATGACTTCATCCACTTCTGTAGAGCACATTATATGCCACACCCACCAGGAGTTATTCGAGCACACAATAAGCCACACTCACCAGGACTTGATTCCCGCACAGTATAAGCCACACCCACTGGGACTTGATTCCCTTCTGTGGAGAATTCTAGTCAGTGATGCGCACTAGCTCCCACAGGCTTCCCCGTAGAGGACCCTTCTAGTATAAATGCCATGCTATATAATAGTCTGTGCACTAGCTCCCACAGGCTTCCCCGTAGAGGACCCTCCTAGTAGTATAAATGCCATGCTATATAAAAGTCTGTGCACTAGCTCAAACAGGCTTCCCCGTAGAGGACCCTCCTAGTATAAATGCCATGCTATATAATAGTCTGCTTTAAATGTACTTTTTGTTAGTGGATGTACATACCACTACTTCAGACATAGTTTTCTCTCAGTTGACATAATTAAATTACAGTGACCTCAATAATCACTCTCTCGACGTTTCGACTAGTTGCTCTAGCCTACATTAGGAACAACAACAAAAATTTAATGAAGGCTAGAGCATCTGGTCGAAACGTCGAGAGAGTAAAAATTCAAGTTTATTATTGAGGAGTAGTTTTCTTTGTTCCTGTCGTGTGCAAGGGGAGGGTGGAGGAGTTGGTCTTTATTTGGCATCCACTGGCAGCTCCAAGTGTGGACATCAAGTGTCCTCTTTATAAGGATGGTGATGATCTTCAGGCTTGTCTGCACTGGCACACGGGTCCTTGCCACTCCAAGAAGGGGCAAGTGTTGTCCACCCTGACCTGATCCTGTACAACCCTTGTCTACCCTGACCTGATCCTGTGCAACCCTTGTCCACCCTGACCTGATCCTGTGCAACCCTTGTCCACCCTGACCTGATCCCGTACAACCCTTGTCCACCCTGACCTGATACTTGTCCACCCTGACCTGATCCTGTGCCACCCTTGTCCACACTGACCTGATCTTGTGCAACCCTTGTCCACCCTGACCTGATCCTGTACAACCCTTGTCCACCCTGACCTGATCCTGTACAACCCTTGTCCACCCTGACCTGATCCTGTGCAACCCTTGTCCACCCTGACCTGATCCTGTGCAACCCTTGTCCACCCTGACCTGATCCTGTGCAACCCTTGTCCACCCTGACCTGATCCTGTGCAACCCTTGTCCACCCTGACCTGATCCTGTACAACCCTTGTCCACCCTGACCTGATCCTCTGCAACCCTTATCCACACTGACCTGATCCTGTGCAACCCTTGTCCACCCTGACCTGATCCTGTGCAACCCTAGTCCACCCTGACCTGATCCTGTACAACCCTTGTCCACCCTGACCTGATCCTGTGCAACTCTTGTCCACCCTGACCTAATCCTGCACAACCCTTATCCACCCTGACCTGATCCTGTGCAACCCTTGTCCACCCTGACCTGATCCTGTGCAAACCTTGTCCACCCTGACCTGATCCTGTACAACCCTTGTCCACCCTGACCTGATCCTGTGCAACCCTTATCCACCCTGACCTGATCCTGTGCAACCCTTGTCCACCCTGACCTGATCCTGTACAACCCTTGTCCACCCTGACCTGATCCTCTGCAACCCTTGTCCACCCTGACCTGATCCTGTGCAACCCTTGTCCACCCTGACCTGATCCTGTACAACCCTTGTCCACCCTGACCTGATCCTGTGCAACCCTTGTCCACCCTGACCTGATCCTGTACAACCCTTGTCCACCCTGACCTGATCCTGTGCAACCCTTGTCCACCCTGACCTGATCCTCTGCAACCCTTGTCCACCCTGACCTGATCCTGTGCAACCCTTGTCCACCCTGACCTGATCCTGTGCAACCCTTGTCCACCCTGACCTGATCCTGTGCAACCCTTGTCCACCCTGACCTGATCCTGTGCAACCCTTGTCCACCCTGACCTGATCCTGTGCAACCCTTGTCCACACTGACCTAATCCCGTACAACCCTTGTCCACCCTGACCTAATCCCGTACAACCCTTGTCCACACTGACCTGATCCTGTGCAACCCTTGTCCACCCTGACCTGATCCTGTGCAACCCTTGTCCACCCTGACCTGATCCTGTACAACCCTTGTCCACCCTGACCTGATCCTGTGCAACCCTTGTCCACCCTGACCTGATCCTGTGCAACCCTTGTCCACCCTGACCTGATCCTGTGCAACCCTTGTCCACCCTGACCTGATCCTGTGCAACCATTATCCACACTAACCTCATCCTGCACAGACCTATCCATCCTGACTGATCCTGCAGACTTGCACAACCCTATCCCCCACAAACAATCACCACCCAATCAACAACACATTCATGAGGACCACCACACACCTACTCCTGCAAGCACAGCACATTCCTAACAGATGCTCGCAGCAGATCCTGCAATGCTGCCCACAAGTTATTGCCACCAATCAGCAACACATTGTCACCACTACTCATTGTTCCCAGTCCCACCACATGGACTGCCCTAGCAGCAACAAACTTAGTAGTTACCCAGGCAATGATGAGGCAATGATGAGGTAATCTGCATGAAGCTTTGATGGGTAGAGCTGGTTAGGCATGCTCTAGCCTTTAATTAGAGCTGTAATTAGGTTTCCTCCCCCTTTGCAGCAGACACACAGTGCAGGTTCCTACTGGTATAGAATAGTATACTGAAGCAGCTAACCGGATGTTCAGTTCTTGGAATTATCAACCTCTTGGAGGGACTTCCAAACCTTATAGATAGATCATGGAACTCTGAACCTGGCAGGACTCACAAACCTTATAGATAGACCATGTCAGTCCAGGGAACTCTGAACCTCCTGGCAGGACTCACAAACCTTATAGATAGACCATGTCAGTCCAGGGAACTCTGAACCTCTTGGCAGGACTCACAAACCTTATAGATAGACCATGTCAGTCCAGGGAACTCTGAACCTCCTGGCAGCACTCACAAAACCTTATAGATAGACAATGTCAGTCCAGGGAATTCTGAACATCCTGGCAGCACTCACAAACCTTATAGATAGACCATGGAACTCTGAACCTCCTGGGACAGCACTCACAAACCTTATAAATAGACCATGTCAGTCCAGGGAACTCTGAACATCCTGGCAGCACTCACAAACCTTATAGATAGACCATGGAACTCTGAACCTCCTGGGGCAGCACTCACAAACCTTATAAATAGACCATGTCAGTCCAGGGAACTCTGAACATCCTGGCAGGACTCACAAACCTTATAGATAGACCATGGAACTCTGAACCTCCTGGCAGCACTCATAAACCGTATAGATAGATCATGGAACTCTGAACCCCCTGGCAGCACTCACAAACCTTATAGATAGACCATGGAACTCTGAACCCCCTGACAAACCTTATAGATAGACCATGTCAGTCCAGGGAACTCTGAACCTCCTGGCAGGACTCACAAACCTTATAGATAGACCATGTCAGTCCAGGGAACTCTGAACCTCCTGGCAGCACTCACAAACCTTATAGATAGACCATCAAACTCTGAACCTCCTGGACTTGTGAAGTATGAGGATGTTTAAAGAATATAAATGCATTTTGAAGATTTATCTTTTAAGGCCTATCCACACGGCACAAGTCAACGTGCATTAATACTCGTTATTCTGGTTCACCTCGATAGGTGGTTCGAATCGAATCAGAGCAACAAATTAAAGCTGTCAAATAACTAGGCGAGTGTGCACTTCGTGATGCTACAATTGGGAACTTTGGAACTAGCTGTATCTGTGGCTTGCGGCCAAAGAGTAGCTAGCTAGACCAACTACACAGCTAGAGAACTGTTGCTA
Source organism: Cladorhizidae sp. MBARI D1340-BT2 (assembly GCA_028752905.1). Classification (NCBI taxonomy): domain Eukaryota; kingdom Metazoa; phylum Porifera; class Demospongiae; order Poecilosclerida; family Cladorhizidae; species Cladorhizidae sp. MBARI D1340-BT2. The sequence goes on from JAQNBH010000013.1 coordinate 13,149,846, forward strand.
TGTTCATACACCCTGCATCTGCACTTCTGAAGTCCATGCAGTCGCAACCTTCATTGGGTCTGCCTTTCCCTCAGCTCTCTCCTCTTTCTTCTCTGCAGAAAATGTTTCCTGCACATCTGTAGGTAGCTGATCAGTAAGAAAAGGAAGCAAAAAAAAACACTCCCGTCTCGACTACAGCTACAGATTATGATTTTGACTGACTTTGGTAGGCTGATTATTTTAGCTTCGTACAGTTTATTTCACTGCTAGTGTGGACGTGACAAGACAAATGCGCATTTGACACGAAGAGTTGTTTTCCGTCCCTAGGACCCGACGTGCATTAATGCGCATCAGTTTAGGTGCAGTGTGGATAGCCTTTAAACAGCTCAAATTGGTTTTTATACTAATGTTTCAAACGAAGGCTTTGATCTCCATTAATCTGTTGTTTGCATTTTATGAACTCAGCTAAAAATCACCATTCTAATATTCATCTTACCTTACCATTGCTGGTCATTTTATTATTCAGGTCATCAAAGCTCTAAGTTACCTGAAGACGGAACTGAAGATTATTCACAGAGGTATGCTCACTTACTCTGGCCTGCACATACCTTTCTCACCCTTGTCTCCATGGCTAACCTCCTAACATTTGCTTCTCTCTCTCTCTCTTGCCTAACTTCCTTTCTCTCTCATTACCATTCACTCCACATATAAGTAATCTCTCTCTTCTCCCTTAAGTTTTCTCTCTCCTTTGACCTGTTCCCATGGTGAACCCTCTCATCACCATCTTCCCTTCTCTCTACATGTATCTCTCCTTCCTTCTTTGTTCCTGACTCTCTTTCTTGTCCACCACCAACCAATTATACTGTATGTCTTGTTCTCTCTTCTCTTTCCCTTTCTCCATCTTGCCCCTCTTCTTCTGCCTCCATTCCTCCCCTTCTTCCTCCTTCCCTTTCTCTGCCTCCATTATTGTTCCCACTAACCATACATCCATCTTGCCCCTCTTCTTCTGCCTCCATTCCTCCCCTTCTTCCTCCGCCTCCATTATTGTTCCCACTAACCATACATCCATCTTGTCACGTTCTCTCTCCTGCTTCCCTCACACTCTTCTCTCTCTTCTGGTTTCCACACCTTCTCTGTTTCTTCCCCTAACTCCTCCCTCCCTCCCTCCTCTATTCACACCCCCACTCCTCCCACCCCACCCTTGTCGTGTACCTTGCTTGTGTCCTCGTACTCCGTGCTGCAGACGTGAAGCCGTCGAATGTTCTAGTCAGTGGGCATGGCGATTTCAAGTTGTGCGATTTCGGGATTTCTGGCCGGCTAGTCGACTCCATCGCCAAGACCATGGAGGTTGGCTGTCGTCCCTACATGGCGGTACGTGATGAAGCAACAAACACAGCAACAAAATCAGACAACAACAACAACAACGATGACAACAACAAAAACTCATAAAATATCTTCGTAACACATTCCGTGTACATGCAGCACTGTTGTTGTTGTTGTTTGTTTTATTTTATGTGCTAATTATATTCCTTCTGTACTTGTTGATCTGTAGCCCGAGAGGATCGACCCGGCGAGAGCTGAGAAAGGCTACACCATCATGTCTGATGTCTGGAGCTTTGGAATCACTTTAGTAAGGCATTCCTAGGGCTAGGGCAAGGGATGAGGCTAGGGTTAGGGCGAGGCTAGGGCTAGGGCTACACCATCATGTCTGATGTCTGGAGCTTTGGAATCACTTTAGTAAGGCATCCCGAGAGAGGAAAGCAGCAATTCCTGATGAAGGCTAAAGCATCTAGTTGAAATGTCGAGAGAGCAAGTTGATTATTGAGAAGGTCATTGTAATTCCATTATGTTGACTGAGAGTTGGTTGAGAGATGATCTTGCTCCCACTAACAGGGGCTGGCTATAACTTTTGGGGCAATGCTGATAGTCGTTTGTGTGTGTGTGTGTGTTTCTATTTTTTCTTGAGTCTTGACAGGAACACTTGAACTGATGCACCCGAGTGCTGCAGACTTCTAAAGTAGTTTTTTCCCTTCTTCCACAAGGACACGAACTAATTGGGACCTAATGTAGTCCAAGCCCTAGCCCTAATTCGAATTTGTGAGATTGTGGAGTTAGTTAGAGAGGTTGAGGTTCTGTGAAGCCAAGGTGCCAAAAGTGGTCGGAGAAATGGAGAGGGGGAGAGCACTACATGTAGTGTATAATTGTATGGTAGTATTTGTGTAAAAACTAGACACCCACCAGCAGCAGCCACCTCACAGCTAGGGCAAGGCAAGGACTGGGTGATGGAATCAGAGCTAGGGCCAGGGCTACACCCTGGAGCACGACATAGGGCTAGGGCCAGGACTACATCCTGGAGCACGACATAGGGCTAGGGCTATGGCCAGGGCTAGGGCTAGAGCTAGGGCCAGGACTACATCCTGGAGCATGACATGACTTTGGACCAATACTCTTCCCCTCCTCCCTCCCCCAATCAACCACCTGCGACAATTACCTCCTCCATGTGAAGTCTTCCTTTCATTCTTAAAAAAAAAGTATATATATTATTATTGAACATTATTATTTAAAAAAAATTATTTTAAAAAAATGAATATAAAAAAATTAATAAAGTATAATAATAATCAATAATAATAATAATAAGTAATAGTAATAATTAGTAATAATCAATAATAATAATAATAACAATAATATATTTATTTTAAAAAAAATACTGAATCAGTCAGCCTTGATTTATTTATTTATTATTATTATTATTCCCCCTTCCTTACTAAATAGATGAAGATAGTGAGGAGGGATTGAGAGTAGTTATAGAATGAGAGAGTTCCACCTAGAAATTTAAATCAATGTGGCATAACTTCAAACAAGAGTGGTTGGTTCATGCCATGTGCTTCTGATGAAAGCTGTGCTATACAAGGCCTGGACATCTGGAGGAGAACTATTCCCAAGCTTATCTTACTTAGGTACATTGTGAATAAGTAGTACCAGGATATGTAGCTTCCCATTATCTTGTTGGCAAGTTTGTACATGAAATTACCTTTTACTCACCTATGTAAACCCCCCCTCAGTGAACAAGTATAGTCATTGGTACATAATTACTCACCTTTGCGGGCTGTAGCTAAGTGGTACATAAGAGCTTTGGGTAACTTGGCTGTAGTAACTGGCCATTGGTCTCTGGTTTGTGCAGCATGCACGCAATCTCAATAGAACCACAAACTATTCCTGAAGTAGGCGGAGAATAATTTCCTATAATTAGAGCAAACTAACTTTTACATATCTGGTCAGCTGGGTGGGAGAGCTTATTTATTTTAAGTTATTTTAAGTTATTGGCAGTTATTGGCATTACACTGAAATTTCATTCCTGGAATTTTGTATGTGTGTGTGTGTTTTTGAGAGGTAAACCCTGGTAATTATTTAGTCTGAGTTTAGAAATATTCACCTAGGAAGACAGACATGATTCCTTTACCCAGCTTTGCATGCGTGCAGTCATGTGTGTGGGTGTGAGAGAGAGATTGCAGTGCCCCCCGCTATAAGGCTACGATAGTTTATGATAGTAATTTTCAAAATTAATTGCCCCGTTCTAATCTGATTGCAGCTGGAACTCTGTCTCGGCTCCTTCCCGTATGGTCATTGGCATACCATTTTTGAGCAGCTGAATGCGGTGGTGAACGGACCTCCTCCATCACTACCAGAAGATGGAGAGTTCTCAGCCGAGCTCCGGGAGTTTACAGTGGCATGGTGGGTGTGGTCACAGACATGACTTAATGGTTATTGATATTGCAGGAAGGAATTCCTGTTTTGAGCTCGTTTCTGAGGATTCTAGTGATTGAGGGTTCTTCACAACCCTGTCCCTGGCCATTGGCTGTTGGCCCTAGCCTTGGCCCTAGCCTTGGCCCTAGCCTTGGCCCTAGCCTTGGCCCTAGCCTTGGCCCTAGCCTTGGCCCTAGCCTTGGCCCTAGCCTTGGCCCTAGCCTTGGCCCTAGCCTTGGCCCTAGCCTTGGCCCTAGCCTTGGCCCTAGCCTTGGCCCTAGCCTTGGCCCTAGCCTTGGCCCTAGCCTTGGCCCTAGCCTTGGCCCTAGCCTTGGCCCTAGCCTTGGCCCTAGCCTTGGCCCTAGCCTTGGCCCTAGCCTTGGCCCTAGCCTTGGCCCTAGCCTTGGCCCTAGCCTTGGCCCTAGCCTTGGCCCTAGCCTTGGCCCTAGCCTTGGCCCTAGCCTTGGCCCTAGCCTTGGCCCTAGCCTTGGCCCTAGCCTTGGCCCTAGCCTTGGCCCTAGCCTTGGCCCTAGCCTTGGCCCTAGCCTTGGCCCTAGCCTTGGCCCTAGCCTTGGCCCTAGCCTTGGCCCTAGCCTTGGCCCTAGCCTTGGCCCTAGCCTTGGCCCTAGCCTTGGCCCTAGCCTTGGCCCTAGCCCTATGGATACCCCCAGCCTTACCTAGAATATCCCAGCCTTTGCCTTGTCCATAGTTGGTGTCTATCTCTAGCCCTAGAATACCCCTACTCCTAGAATATCATAGCCCTAGAATACTTCTATTCCTGGAATATCCATGCCCTAAAATATCCCTACCCTTGAATACCCTAGCCCTAGAATATCCCTAGCCCTAGAATACCCTAGCCCTAGAACACCCTAGCCCTAGAATACCCTAGCCCTAGAATACCCCTAGACCTAGAATACCCTACCCCTACAGAACATCCTAGCCCTGGGCTAGAATATCCTAGCCCTACAATACCCCTAGCCCCAGCCCTAGAATATCCTAACCCTAGCCCTAGCCCTAGAATACCCCTAACCCTATCCCTAGAATACACCTATCCCTAGAATACACCTAGCCCTAGAATAACCTTGCCCTGGAATACCGTAGCCATAGAACACCCTTGCCCCTAGAATACCCTAGTCCCTAGCCTTAGCCCTAGAATATCCTAGCCCTAGAACACCCTAGCCCTAGGATACCCTAGCCCTAGAACACCCTAGCCCTAGAACACCCTAGCCCTAGAATAAGCCTAGAATACCCTAGCCCTAGAATACCTTAGCCCTAGAATACCCTGGCCCTAGAATATCCCTAGCCCTAGAATACTCCTAGCCCTAGAGCACCCTAGCCATAGAGAACCCTAGCCCTAGAGCATCCTAGCCTTAGAGCACCTTAGCCCTAGAATACCTTAGCCCTAGCACTACAGAACACCTAGCCCAGCCCTAGAGCCAAGTGCTATCTCTAATTCCTGCAGATGGTGTAAATATTTATTGGTCATAGAAACAGGCCATATACTTTTAATGACCCTTTACCTATTATTCCACATGGGAAAAAAATATTTCCCAATCTGCTAAGACCCACAAATAGGAAATTGTTCCACTGTGAATATGGTGCAACAAAGAAAATGACGCACATTTAGAATAATATGTTCTGTTTCCTGCATGTGATTAGATGAGCCTAAATAACTACTTCGCTCGCTAAGAGAGTCCTCTGGTATTGACTTGGAAGCCAAGCCAGCTACCAGAACCTAAGGTGGTGAAAAGAGGACCTGGAAGGCCACAAAAAGTTGTTGCAGTTCATTCTTACAGCTACAGCGGTAACCTCAAGTTTGACACCTATGCTGAGCTTCTAGCTTTTCTGTTGTGGAAGTGGCACAAAACATTGCAGTTCAGAATCTAGCTAAACCAGAGTAAGGTACCCATACATGTCATGAGGACTGAAGCATTTGTAACTACTTCACCGATTCAGGATGTCCGTACACCATGATGCTCGTGATGGCCGCTAACTGTCCAAGTAAAAGGGAACACGGGTCCTGCAGCAAATAAGTGATCGCAAGGTAGAAACATCATCAAGATGCACCACAAGAAATTTAGCTTAGAAATAAATGCATAAATAGAATGACGCATGATCGGAGCTTTTACACGGAATAGAGATTAAAACGTGATGTTTGTGGTCCGTTAATTCTTGTTTCATTTTTTTGGACTGGTCAATCCGATATATATTTAGTGTGGGGGTGGCGGGAGAGGGATTAACCATAAATTAAAAAAGATAACCTTCATTTTTTAATTGTAATTTTGGTACCAGAGGATGGCTTGTTTCAAGAGCTTTCCAATGCTTTACTTTATGAAGGCTAGTTGGTGTGTAGAAGATTCCATTAACCTTAGAACCTTAGAAGAATTCTGACCAGAAGTGCAAAAGCGAATGCGAAAGATGCAGAATATGTCCTCCCTCTGCTGGCTAACAGGTGTGCTGCTCTTGGCCTTCTTGGCTCTGGGGGGGGGCTTAATTCACCCCATTAGCAGGGGAATTTAAAAATACTTTAAATGCAATTGCAAGCCTACAGTACGACAACTACTGTCTAATTCCACTGTTGTTTTCATTCATCCCTAGATTTAGATCCACTGGTAAAAGGAAGTCTGACCCAATGAGCTGCAGCTCTAGTGCAGTATAAAAGGCATTAGCTACATACAAACCACAGCTGTAGCTAAGGCAGCTGCAATAGGTCTATAGGCTTGCAACTGCAGCCAATGAGAACACCCCGCACCCCATTTCTTGTTCATAATGATAATTCATTGAATTCCATTCCTTTTTAAACCTCTCTACTTATCATCTGATATCAGCACTGACATCTCCAGCCTAGAATGATATTGCTTTAGCACAGATCATAAATATGCGTTCTTATGAAAGATAAATATATGCATCGCTGGCTGGAATATATATATACCCTGCTGCTGTAATGGCTTGCTAGTTACCTGGATAAACTACTTCCTTCTACTTACTTATATAGCTGGTAAATGGCTAGTTACCTGGACAACCACTTCCTCCCAGGTACTTATATCAATGGTTAGCTATTACCTGGACAACCACTTCCTCCCAGGTACTTGTATATCAATGGTTAGCTATTACCTGGACAACCACTTCCTCCCAGGTACTTATATAAATGGTTAGCTATTACCTGGACAACCACTTCCTCCCAGTCCCAGGTACTTATATCAATGGTTAACTATTACCTGGACAACCACTTCCTCCCAAGTACTTATATCAATGGTTAGCTATTACCTGGACAACCACTTCCTCCCAGGTACTTATATCAATGGTTAGCTATTACCTGGACAACCACTTCCTCCCAGGTACTTATATCAATGGTTAGCTATTACCTGGACAACCACTTCCTCCCAGGTACTTATATCAATGGTTAACTATTACCTGGACAACCACTTCCTCCCAGGTACTTATATCAATGGTTAGCTATTACCTGGACAACCACTTCCTCCCAGGTACTTATATCAATGGTTAGCTATTACCTGGACAACCACTTCCTCCCAGGTACTTATATCAATGGTTAGCTATTACCTGGACAACCACTTCCTCCCCAGGTACTTATATCAATGGTTAACTATTACCTGGACAACCACTTCCTCCCAGGTACTTATATCAATGGTTAGCTATTACCTGGACAACCACTTCCTCCCAGGTACTTATATCAATGGTTAGCTATTACCTGGACAACCACTTCCTCCCAGGTACTTATATCAATGGTTAGCTATTACCTGGACAGTCACTTCCTCCCAATTACTTTGTAGTGAACTAAACTTTAATCATTTCATCATTATCATTGCATCATTATTCATTACATCATTAGATTACATCATCATTATTGTTAATCACAGAACTCTGGATCACGTGTTCAGTTGTCATGTTTACGTAGTCAAGGCATTTTTTGTGTAATACTCGAGCCTCTCACTTGTAACTCTCACTTGTAACTCTCGCTATTTAACTATCACTATAACTTATATAGCTTGCTAGTTACCTGGACACCACTTCCTCCCAAGTACTTATATAGCTGGTAATGGCTAGCTAGTTACCTGGACAACCACTCCCTCCCAGGTACTTATATAGCTGGTAATGGCTAGCTAATTACCTGGACACCACTTCCTCCCAAGTACTTATATAGCTGGTAATGGCTAGCTAATTACCTGGACACCACTTCCTCCCAAGTACTTATATAGCTGGTAATGACTAGCTAATTACCTGGACACCACTTCCTCCCAAGTACTTACATAGCTGTTAATGTCTAGCTAGTTACCTGGGTAGTCACTTCGTTCCAGGTATTTTTTTCACCCTGAGGTATAGCATTTGGCTTAGACCTGCCAGAGGTTCGGAAAGGTCGCACCACTTCACTGAGCAGCACTGAAAGTTCAACACGTGATAAGGTCAGGTTCCAGAATTGGATGCAAGGGTTGAATCAAATGCTTCTCTTGCATTATATATCCGTTCCGTTACCGCTATCCATTGCATTACTGGTCTGCACAATGGATCGGAACGACGCACTGCGTGCAATGGATTGCCTTGCATAATATTGTGAACCGTCCTTAATTAAAACACTCATTTTGTGGAGTAGTTTTCTCGTGCCACTGATCTCCAATCTGGAGCTGCAACTGTAGAGAACTGGCACGCTGGTTTTGAGGTCCCCAACTTTGACTGCCTGTAATTTTGGCATGGTTATACCTATGCAACAGTTTTAGTATCAAAAGGGAGCACACAGAGAGAGCTATTTGTTAGCCTTATATCAAGTTCATAGAGCGAGGTAATGAACTATGCCGAATCTATGATCATAACCTCAAGTTGTTGTATACATCGTCCCCCTTCATAAGGCTCTTGTTTCATTGTGGTCAAGAAGGCACCTACAAGAATATAGCAGCAGAACTAAACATTGACAGACACTAAGTAGACACATGTGCCTTTTACATAGATATATGCTATGTTCGTGTTATTTACACTTAAGTGTGTCTATGACATTAATGACCTTTACCAGTTTATGGCTGTTTCAGTTTTAATAATGAAATTATGGAATATAATGACATTAATGACCTTTACCTGTTTCAGTTTTAATAATGAAATTATAAATGAATGGATATATTGTATGCAACTTGTGTGTATGTGGGGGGGGGGGGGGGGGGGGGGGGGTAGATACAAGATCCTAAAGATGAAATTTCACGGTTTTAATCTTTTTGGGGCCCATTATACCTTTACTAAAGATTCAAACTAACACTAAGTATTTTGACCCTAGGCTGAACACTGCCAAGTGAGTTTTTGCTGAACATAAACTTGTTGTTTTTTTGTGTGTCTTTGTGGTCTACCATTTTAAAATAGGCAATATAGGGCATGCTGCCACACTCACCAATACAGTGAGTGCTGCCACACTCACCAATACAGGGAGTCCTACCACACTCACCAATACAGGGAGTGCTGCCACACTAACCAATACAGGGAGTGCTGCCACACTCACCAATACAGGGAGTCCTACCACACTCACCAATACAGGGAGTGCTATCACACTCACCAATACAGGGACTCCTACCACACTCACCAATATAGGGAGTGCTGCCACACTCACCAATACAGGGACTCCTACCACACTCACCAATATAGTGGCCACACTTCGGCACTTTCCAATGAGCACTGGCCATATAGGATTTGAACATTGTTGCTACTGACTTGCTTTTTGATTTTTATAAACTTGTTGAGCTGCCCACATGAACCTTGCACCTAACAGCAAGCATTATTGTTGTTCTGTTATTCCTACAGTCTGAACAAGAATGACACAGAAAGACCTAATTATGACCAGCTTCATGTAAGTTAAAGAGTCACTGTTCGTAATTGCATGATGGCTTGTCTGACTTCCACGAGGGTAACTGCAGTGCCTGGGTGGTGAATGTTCATAGTGCTTTCTTATCATTTATATATGCCACATGTGCTCTGTGCTCTCTCATACAAGTGGGTTTTTGGACAAACCCCCTCATCGGAACTTTGTGTTTCACATCCCATAAATGTCACAGGGTGGTGTGAGGGTTACTTACTGTGCACTATGTGGATTTTGGCTCTAATTCTTAATGTCGCAATCTTGGCATTATATTGCCATGATGACATCATGATGACATCATCGAGACTAGGCAGAGATCAGGATTGGATTAGGTCTTCAGTTAGATTAGGCCAGGATAATGGCTAGGATTAGGGTCAGGGTAATGGCTAAGGTTAGGGCCAGGGTAATGGCTAGGATTAGGGCCAGGGTGATGGCTAGGATTAGGGCCAGGGTAATGGCTAGGATTAGGGCCAGGATAATGGCTAAGGTTAGGGCCAGGGTAATGGCTAGGATTAGGGCCAGGGTAATGGCTAGGATTAGGGCCAGGGTAATGGCTAGGATTAGGGCCAGGGTAATGGCTAGGATTAGGGCCAGGGTAATGGCTAGGGTTAGGGCCAGGGTAATGGCTAGGATTAGGGCCAGGGTAATGGCTAGGATTAGGGCCAGGGTAATGGCTAGGATTAGGGCCAGGGTAATGGCTAGGATTAGGGCCAGGGTAATGGCTAAGGTTAGGGCCAGGGTAATGGCTAGGATTAGGGCCAGGGTAATGGCTAGGATTAGGGCCAGGGTAATGGCTAGGATTAGGGCCAGGGCAATGGCTAGGATTAGGGCCAGGGTAATGGCTAGGATTAGGGCCAGGGTCATGTCTAGGATTAGGGCCAGTGTAATGGCTAGGATTAGGGCCAGGGTAATGGCTAGGATTAGGGCCAGGGTTATTAATTAACCGAGCTGGTTCTATGACGAGAACAATGCCATCTAACAATGCTCATAGATTAAGGTGGTATGATGCTAGGGTTGTTGGGTCATTTCTTGTGACATGACTTGTGCATGAATCAGTGCTGAGCTACAACACCAATGACTCAGATAAGCTTTCGCCCTGACTTTTTGTGGGAGAGAGAGGCACGGCTAATCAATGGGACAACTAGTCGAAACATCGAGAGATTAAATTTCAAGTTGTGAGGTTATTGTACAACTGAGAGTTCATTGAGAGGTTAATTAATGACCAGTGTTTTTAAAGTTGTTTTTCCTACTTTCCCCCGCCCCCTCTCCCACTCCCTCTCTATATATTCCACAGAAATTCAAGTTTTTCACCCATTACAACGAAACAGAGGTGGATGTAGCTAGTTGGTACCTGACTGTGAAATAGGAAGACTTGCAGGAAACTGATAGATTTTAATTTTGTAACTTCATCTCCAAATATACTTTAAACTCTACTTCTCATAATGTTGGAGTGGAGAGTGCCTTTGATTCTAACTTTACTAATAGTACATGTATACTGAACTTATGTACCAATTGATGTATGTATAATGTGTATATAATATAGGGGGAATGTCAAACTCCCTACACTTTATCAATGCAGTGTTGCCATAATGTTTTTGGTAATTTCCAAAATTATTCGCCTGTGTTATCCAAAAAATCCAAACAAAATCCAAACAACAATTTCATGAGAAATAACATACTAAAGTGTGTTCATAGCATTTACACATCTTTAATAGTTCAGTGTTCGGTTTAAATTCATAGCATTTTTGAGGAACATTGAATTGCACTGTTAAAAAGTGAATTTAATGTAGAAATTCCTAGTCTGTTTCTGTGCTTCGTTTTGTTGGGACCAATGTGGCTGAATAAACGTTCGGTATCAGCATTGCCATGGGGTATAACTAGAATGGCGTTTGCGAGTTTTGCCAATGTGGAGTAGCGATATTCAGTTTCCAAGCAGTCTTTGATTTGGCTGATTGCATGCCAATACTTATCCACCTCTGTGATGGCCGTAACTTTAGGAGGTAATGGCGACGTGCAGAAATCCATAAGTTCCTCTTGAAGGCTGGGTTTGTCACCAATTTGAACTACCTGAGGAACACACTCTGCTGCAGCAAGCACCTGACCAGCCATACTGTATTGTTGTAAGCCTGGTTGAAGCCATTTGAGATTGGAGAGTAACTTGTGACTCAGGTAATCGTTTGACAGCTCCCTTGGCTGCAGCAATCCACCAAGCTTGGATAGTCTCCCTAAATTTTCTCACATCTTTAGATGATAATCCATCCTCTTCTTCAAGGTCTGATATTGTGTTGTGACCTACGAAAACTTCGTGTAAAGGGAGATACTCTTCTGAGTTATCAATACACACTTGTGAAACATGTTCAGCAGCACACACGTACTCAGAATTCATGAACCGCAACAGAAATTTTCGTATTAAGCCATCGAGCTCTTGGTAGAGAACATGAAGAATTGGAGATTGCTGCTGCATGTACCTGTTGAAATTATTAACAATTGGCATAGAAAGAGCAAGTAAGTTTTGGTCAGAGGCTTTGCAAGTACACTCTTCTAACTACTGCCTGCTTATCCTCAGTACTTCGAAAGTATGAGAGTAAGGCTTCATATTGCTCGATAAGACGATTTACACAAGCTTCAAGGCTGAGCCATCGTGTTTGGCATGCTTTTAACAACTTGTGTGGCTTGCATTCCACAAAACTCTGAAATTCTTCAAACTGTCGCAGCCTCCTTGGACTCTTCTGGAAATAATACCATTGTCAGATCTTCCAATTCATCAGGCAAAACTTTGCAGGCCTCATTTGCTATTAGTGCTGCTATGTGACAATGACAATGAAGAGCAACTAAAGCTGGCTGCTTACATCGTAACCGTGACATCACTGAATTTCGTGCTCCCAACATTACATTGGCCCCATCTGTACCTAATCTGACAAGATTATCATAAAGGAGGGTAGTGGATTCTTGAAAATGCTTATCGATTGCGTTAAATAGCAGCTCTGCAGTTGCCCTCTCTACACTCTCTAGGGCAAAGAAGACGCATCTCACCTGTCCTTGGGTGTTATCGAAGAATCGAAGCATAATAGCAGCTTGTTGTGTAACCAGGGCTGTATACAGAAATTTTGCCAAGGGGGGGCGAACTTGAGATATGGAAAAATAAGGGGGGGCGAGAATGATACAATGATGGTGTATGTAATGTATAAGGGTGGTGTCTAATTTCAAGGGGGGGGGGCGAGAATGATACAAGGGGGGGCGAATGCCCCCCCCCGCCCCCCCCTAAATACACCCCTGGTGTAACGGTAATATCAGTTGTGTCACATCAGTTTGGAGGCTGAAGTATTTAGTCTCTCTAACTGCTGCGGAAATGGGTTTTCCAACAATCCTGGGCAATAACTTTCAACACAGCTGTTGCTTTACTACGACTGCACTTAAAGTCTTTAGCAATAGAAGAATCAGGAAACATCAACTTGAATAGTCTGGTACAATGATCTCCCAATTGAAAGGCAAGATGGTGCTCTCCAAGGAAATATGCGAAGAGTACTTCTGCATGGATTACAGACTCCTCTCTTATTGGCCCAAAGTAGGACTGTAGAGGCAGTACACCCACACCATCTTTTTCTGTAATTTCATTTCCTGATGTCTCCTGAGATCTCTAGTACCACCTCTTCCAAGGTTTATATCACGAGAGCACTTCATACAGAAGGCAAAAGAAGATCCCTTTCTCGAAGTTGTGGCCCACGGGAAAGTCTTTGCTTACTGTCTACGATAGACACACAATCGCTTTTTTGCAGACTTAGAAGACCTGATAGATGTATAGATTTGACTGTCAATTGTGAAACCTCATTATCAGAGTCAGAATCTATATCTGAAGAATCTTCTTTTGGTAACCTTGAAGTACTGGGTTCTGAAGATGTCATCGCTAACTCTCTGACACTCACTGTGAAAGTTTCCAACTCTTGCACAAATCAGGCTTTAAATACCCAACTAGATAGCTCATGCATGAGCATGCACATAGATCAAAGGGTTCTGGCTCTGCAGGCATATTCCTGCACAGACCTGGGTGAACACAGGACAGTGCACAGACCAGGTGACCACATAATAACACCTCCACGTGACCACATGAATATTCCTGTACAGACCAGGTGACCACCAAATGACTAATACCACAGCGAGTGGTTTTGAAATAGGCTGCACATGGTCTGAAATGTCAAACAATTTTCTAATGATGAAAAATCCAAACAGAAAATTTAAGGGTCAAAAATCCAAACAGTTTGGATAAAATCCAACACTATTGCAAGACTGTCAACGTTAGCAGCATCTATGCCCTGCACTAGCAATTGGTAAGGGGTCTGACTGCGCGCTTATTGATTTGGAAAAGGGTCCTCAATTGTCGAGTTAGGTAAAGTCGATAACTGCCCTAGTTGTTTCCTTGTCTGTGTCTGCTGCAGAGAGCCATGGGGATTTTAGAAAAGATTTCTGAAATAGAGCGAGAAATCGCTCGTACTCAAAGGAACAAAGGTAAGAAAGAGGTCGCCTGCTTTCCGTAAATTTAATACCCACCCCGTAAATTTAATGCCCATCGTGTATACACCCTAACAAACTCCATGCAGCTACTGAGTATCATTTGGGCTTGCTCAAGGCCAAGCTTGCCAAGTACAGAGCACAGCTTTTGGACCCTCCCAAAACGGCAGGAGCTGGGAAGGTAAGGGTTGAGGGTTAAGTGGAGTAATAGCAGTTATTATATGTAGCAACAATTATGGAATGGGTAATTTGCGCTTGCCTCTGCAAGTATTACCTAACAGGCAAAAGAATCACCTGTGCTCGTTTCCATGGCAGTGGCAAAGGACTTGGGGATTGTAATTTTAACTGGTAAAGGGTTTCTCTGTAAATTGACCAGTTATGTCCCCTGTTTTTCAAACCTATGACCTAATTTGACTTGGATGGATGACCAAACAAACCTATGACCTAATTTGACTTGGATAACACCTCGAGTTTATACTGGTGCTAGAATATTTCTTGTTTCTCTAACCGGCGGAGTTGTTAATGTAAAAAGGTACAGGAAGCCAGGTTGTATTGTGATGAGCATCAGATGCTTACACACTTGCAATCTGATTCTTTTGCACTTCTAATGACGTTAAATTATGATCATCATAACTAATTATCTGTGAGTTCACTCTGTTTCACTACAACCCTGCTGCCATTTCAAGAACTTTTCCATACCTTCGAAGCTCACTAAGTTAGAGAAGAGTGTTGTTTCCAGATGTGGCCACCGAGCAAGACTACTTGATTGCACAAGAGTTGGCTGAGAATCAAGCAGACAGTGCAGCTGTGAAAGAAAAGAAGCTCACTAAGTTAGAGAAGAGTGTTGTTTCCAGATGTGGCCACCGAGCAAGACTACTTGATTGCACAAGAGTTGGCTGAGAATCAAGCAGACAGTGCAGCTGTGAAAGAAAAGAAGCTGATGCTCAAGAAGAAGCTACAAGTAGCTGCAATGATGTTGTAGTTAGCTAGCTGCATGGGTATAGCTACAGGTGGCTGTATGGAGTAGCTATCTATCTGTGTGGATGTAGCTACAGGTAGCTGCATGGGTATAGCTCAGAAGCTGGACGGATGTAACTAGCCAGTGCAGCATTGGCTCACAAGCTGAAATCGAGCGGACATGGCAGCAGTACAGAATCAAAAGTAAACCATCTGACCTCCAATCCAAAGGTGGAGCATACATGTATGTAAGTGTGTGCAGCTCTCCCTGTCCTCTAAAGGTGGAGTAGCTCTCCCTGTCCTCTAAAGGTGGAGCATATGTAAGTGTGTGCAGTTCTCCCTGTCCTCTAAAGGTGGAGAATATGTAAGTGTGTGTAGCTCTCCTCGTCTTCTAGAACATAGCGGGCCATGCTGAAGACATGGAAAGGTTACCTTCTGGACAACGAAAATAGTGGAACAGTTTGACCAATAGCTATTGGTCATTACTGACGCTTGATATTGAAGAAAGCGTCGCGTGGACGATCTGTGTGTGAACATGAGCAGAGAGCAGAATGACTTGAGTTGTGTTTGAATGAAAGAGACTCAAGGAGCACATCATAACATTATTTAGTGAGGATGTGCCGTAAGGAGGGTTCAAATACGAGGAAACAGATGCAAGAGGCGTAGCAGATATTCCAAGGCATGGCGATGCTTCACAATGCTGCCGGTGCTTCCACCCTTTGGGTGACCCGGCCTTGATGTGTGTCACATGTGCAGTGTGGACACCTTAGCCCAAGTAAGGACTTCATTTTCTAGCACAGGCCAGCCTGTTCATGTTTAGGACATGTGAGCCGAGCCGGTCCTGTTTAGGACGGATGAGCCATTCGTATTTAGGACAGATAAACTCGGGGAAGGTGACCTGTTCATGCCGACCTTATTTGTGGTTTATTGCAAAAAAACATATATTATTTTTTAATAAAAAAAAAATTCTCGAACTGTTCATATCATAAATACAATGAGCTGCAGTTTGCTATAAGAACCAGCTCTGTTGAAGTAAGCACACAAAAGCTATGCAGCTCTAAGTCGCTATACGTCTACAACAAAACTTACCGCAAGAAATCCATCCAGGAGCACAGCCTTGTTCATGAGCGAAGGAATTCAGAATGATTCCTGGTAAGCACAGGTGCCTGTGCAACTTTCCGAAGAAGAAGAACTCATCCCAGAAACAGAAGGAAAAGCCAGCAAGAGATTGTCCACGAAGGCATGTGATTGTCGGCCATTTAAAAAAAAATACAATAATTTTGATCGCTCGCCCCGTCCGACCTGAAGTAAAGTTTTATGACTAATTTTATTCCACTAATTTTATTCCACTAAGTGGCACATGCATGCCAAGTATGAGAATGTAATACAAATTCTTCGATTTAAATTCTTTTTTCGTGACGATGTCCGAGTCTGTGCCATATGGCATCTATGGTGTTTAAAATCAGTTAAGGATGGGAAATCTCTCCATCTTCGTGGAAATTCATCAAGTTCATATTTAAGTAGGATGTACGAATGACAGATTTGTGTCTCAGACATTACGCGTATAATTTTGGTACGTAACTTGATGTGCATGTTGTGATGGTGATCTTTGCTTGCAGGGTGAAGGCTTCGATGTTATGAAGTCTGGTGACGCAAGGGTTGCCCTCGTCGGATTCCCTTCAGTTGGTAAGGTGTGTCCACTTCCAGAAACAATGATTGAAGTTGACTTCATTGCATTGTGCCACATTTGTGTGTGTGTGTGTGTTTGTGTGGTGTTTTATTCTTGCAGTCGACACTCCTGAATAAACTGACCAAGACGCACAGTGAGTCAGCGTCCTATGAGTTCACGACCCTCACTTGCATCCCTGGCGTCATAGAGGTCAGCTGAGATCCTGTGCACTTCATCAATGTTTCTGGCTTGCTGGCATTTTACCTCATATTCTTAATTTTACCCTCGAGGGTGGGGGGGGTGGGGTGGGGGGGAGTGGCACTATGACAAGCTAAGAAGCCTACTGAGTCATTTCATGCCTGATTACCTAGGGGTTCCCCAGGTGACCCTTTCAGACTGACTCTGATTGTGATTAATGTTTTCACAAAGAGCTACAAGAACTTGATGGCTACCACAGGCAAACATTTAGTGCATGGAGCACCTTCAAAGGAAATCACAACAGTGTCCTTTGCACTCAGCTCAGCCAAATCCCAGAGAAGTAATTCTTGAATCATTAGTGAGTGCAACTTTGTGCTCAGTGGAGCTGTACCTAAGATGAATGAAGATGCATCGATCTAATTCTATAAGCAAGCACATCGTTACATATGTAGTGTGCCAGGAGTTGGTAGGCAAGCTCAGGACTTAATTTCAGGACAACTGTGTTCATAACACTTCGCACAATCTCTTCTGCCATACCACACACAGTGCGCGCACAGTAAGAGGCCACTTATCCACACTCAATAACTGAATGTTCGGATCACCGAACTCGATGTCTTCAGCTTATCCTTGCTTATTAAACGTGGACCACTTTTCCAACATGACATTCCACTGCTACTCGAGCTAAATTCTCTCAATATCACAGATCTTGAGCTCGTAGCGATTTGAAGGACAACTTTTTATCTCCTTTGAGTAGGTCTAGCACCCTTCCACTCTCATTGGTCACATGCTTCCCCCGCTCAGCCTCTCCCCAAGAATTGCTGGTGGTGTTTGGTGACTAGGATGGACTTGTGTTCAACATCATCTACAGCTTCTTCGTAGCAATTACTTATCATTGAGCACTGTGTTGTTGAAATAATTATATATGTTCACTTGTTACTTTGTTTAATAAGTCGATGACGATGAAATTATTCATCCCATGCCTGTACTAGAAGATGTACGCAGTACACACAATAGATATCTCCATGCTCCTCCAAGTTGCCGATGCTCAGTTGAGCTCCCACTTGCTAGTAATTAATTTTCTCTTGCTTTAGTTGGCTCCTTGAAGTGCACCCCCTGTGTGTTGCCCCCACTTGCTGAGTAATTAATGTTCCTTTAGTTGGCTCCTTGAAGTGCACCCCCTGTGTGTTGCCCTCACTTGCTGAGTAATTAATGTTCCCTTTAGTTGGCTCCTTGAAGTGCACCCCCTGTGTGTTGCCCCCACTTGCTGAGTAATTAATGTTCCTTTAGTTGGCTCTTTGAAATTTACGCTGCTCCCACTTGCTGAGTAATTAATGTTCCTTTAGTTGGCTCCTTGAAGTGCACCCCCTGTGTGTTGCTCTCACTTGCTGAGTAATTAATGTTCCTTTAGTTGGCTCCTTGAAGTGCACCCCCTGTGTGTTGCCCTTACTTGCTGAGTAATTAATGTTCCTTTAGTTGAAGTGCACCCCCTGTGTGTTGCTCTCACTAGCCGAGTAATTAATGTTCCCTTTAGTTGGCTCCTTGAAGTGCACCCCCTGTGTGTTGCTCCCACTTGCTGAGTAATTAATGTCCCCTTTAGTTGACTCCTTGAAGTGCACCCCCTGTGTGTTGCCTGAGTAATTAATGTTCCCTTTAGTTGGCTCCTTGAAGTGCACCCCCTGTGTGTTGCTCCCACTTGCTGAGTAATTAATGTTCCCTTTAGTTGGCTCCTTGAAGTGCACCCCCTGTGTGTTGCTCCCACTTGCTGAGTAATTAATGTTCCCTTTAGTTGGCTCCTTGAAGTGCACCCCCTGTGTGTTGCTCTCACTAGCTGAGTAATTAATGTTCCCTTTAGTTGGCTCCTTGAAGTGCACCCCCTGTGTGTTGCCTGAGTAATTAATGTTCCCTTTAGTTGGCTCCTTGAAGTGCACCCCCTGTGTGTTGCTCTCACTAGCTGAGTAATTAATGTTCCCTTTAGTTGGCTCCTTGAAGTGCACCCCCTGTGTGTTGCTCCCACTTGCTGAGTAATTAATGTTCCCTTTAGTTGGCTCCTTGAAATGCACCCCCTGTGTGTTGCTCTCACTAGCTGAGTAATTAATGTTCCCTTTAGTTGGCTCCTTGAAGTGCACCCCCTGTGTGTTGCCTGAGTAATTAATGTTCCCTTTAGTTGGCTCCTTGAAGTGCAACCCCTGTGTGTTGCTCTCACTAGCTGAGTAATTAATGTTCCCTTTAGTTGGCTCCTTGAAGTGCACCCCCTGTGTATTACCCTTACTTGCTGACTAATTATTCCTTTAGTTGAAGTGCACCCCCTGTGTGTTGCCCTCACTTGCTGAGTAATTAATGTTCCTTTAGTTGGCTCCTTGAAGTGCACCCCCTGTGTGTTGCTCCCACTAGCCGAGTAATTAATGTTCCTTTAGATGGCTCCTTGAAGTGCACCCCCTGTGTGTTGCTCCCACTAGCTGAGTAATTAATGTTCCTTTAGTTGGCTCCTTGAAGTGCACCCCCTGTGTGTTGCCCTCACTTGCTGAGTAATTAATGTTCCTTTAGTTGGCTGCTTGAAGTGCACCCCCTGTGTGTTGCTCCCACTTGCTGAGTAATTAATGTTCCTTTAGTTGGCTCCTTGAAGTGCACCCCCTGTGTGTTGCTCTCACTAGCTGAGTAATTAATGTTCCCTTTAGTTGGCTCCTTGAAGTGCACCCCCTGTGTGTTGCCCTCACTTGCTGAGTAATTAATGTTCCTTTAGTTGGCTCCTTGAAGTGCACCCCCTGTGTGTTGCTCCCACTTGCTGAGTAATTAATGTTCCTTTAGTTGGCTCCTTGAAGTGCACCCCCTGTGTGTTGCCCCCACTAGCCGAGTAATTAATGTTCCTTTAGTTGGCTCCTTGAAGTGCACCCCCTGTGTGTTGCCCTCACTAGCTGAGTAATTAATGTTCCTTTAGTTGGCTCCTTGAAGTACACCCCCTGTGTGTTGCTCCCACTTGCTGAGTAATTAATGTTCCCTTTAGTTGGCTGCTTGAAGTGCACCCCCTGTGTGTTGCTCCCACTTGCTGAGTAATTAATGTTCCTTTAGTTGGCTCCTTGAAGTGCACCCCCTGTGTGTTGCCCCCACTTGCTGAGTAATTAATGTTCCCTTTAGTTGGCTGCTTGAAGTGCACCCCCTGTGTGTTGCTCTCACTAGCTGAGTAATTAATGTTCCTTTAGTTGGCTCCTTGAAGTGCACCCCCTGTGTGTTGCCCTCACTTGCTGAGTAATTAATGTTCCCTTTAGTTGGCTCCTTGAAGTGCACCCCCTGTGTGTTGCCCTCACTTGCTGAGTAATTAATGTTCCTTTAGTTGGCTGCTTGAAGTGCACCCCCTGTGTGTTGCTCCCACTTGCTGAGTGATTAATGTTCCTTTAGTTGGCTCCTTGAAGTGCACCCCCTGTGTGTTGCTCCCACTAGCCGAGTAATTAATGTTCCTTTAGTTGGCTCCTTGAAGTGCACCCCCTGTGTGCTGCCCTCACTTGCTGAGTAATTAATGTTCCCTTTAGTTGGCTCCTTGAAGTGCACCCCCTGTGTGTTGCCCTCACTTGCTGAGTAATTAATGTTCCTTTAGTTGGCTCCTTGAAGTGCACCCCCTGTGTGCTGCCCCCACTTGCTGAGTAATTAATGTTCCCTTTAGTTGGCTGCTTGAAGTGCACCCCCTGTGTGTTGCCCTCACTTGCTGAGTAATTAATGTTCCTTTAGTTGGCTCCTTGAAGTGCACCCCCTGTGTGTTGCTCCCACTTGCTGAGTAATTAATGTTCCCTTTAGTTGGCTGCTTGAAGTGCACCCCCTGTGTGTTGCTCCCACTTGCTGAGTAATTAATGTTCCTTTAGTTGGCTCCTTCAAGTGCACCCCCTGTGTGTTGCCCTCACTTGCCGAGTTATTAATGTTCTTTAGTTGGCTCCTTGAAGTGCACCCCCTGTGTGTTGCTCTCACTTGCTGAGTAATTAATGTTCCTTTAGTTGGCTCCTTGAAGTGTACCCCCTGTGTGTTGCCCTCACTTGCTGAGTAATTAATGTTCCTTTAGTTGGCTCCTTGAAGTGCACCCCCTGTGTGTTTAGTTGGCTCCTTGAAGTGCACCCCCTATGTGCTGCTCTCACTAGCTGAGTAATTAATGTTCCCTTTAGTTGGCTGCTTGAAGTGCACCCCCTGTGTGTTGCCCCCACTTGCTGAGTAATTAATGTTCTTTAGTTGGCTCCTTGAAGTGCACCCCCTGTGTGCTGCTCTCACTAGCTGAGTAATTAATGTTCCCTTTAGTTGGCTCCTTGAAGTGCACCCCCTGTGTGTTTAGTTGGCTCCTTGAAGTGCACCCCCTATGTGCTGCTCTCACTAGCTGAGTAATTAATGTTCCCTTTAGTTGGCTGCTTGAAGTGCACCCCCTGTGTGTTGCTCCCACTTGCTGAGTTATTAATGTTCCTTTAGTTGGCTCCTTGAAGTGCACCCCCTGTGTGTTGCCCTTACTTGTACTAACATACCAACACATTGATTGCGCTGGGTTTCTTCAACAACTCTGTCTCTCTCTTGGCAACCCCATAGCTAATTCACTTCAGGTTGTGCATGGATCATCACTCCAAGCTCACCACAGTCATCATGTCTGCTCTAGCTTTCACCCCGGCTGTGATCTTGTTCCACTTCCCAACAAGATTCTTGAGTACGGCCCATAAGCTTGCCTCTCAATATGGCTGATGGGAACCGTTTGGTGTGAGAGTGTGTGATGCAAACACACGTCAGAGGTGACCTGTGCTAACCTGTGTCACGTGACACACTGATCTACATGGTGGTGTATCTGTGCTCTGTTGCGTGACACTGATCTACATGGTGGTGTATCTGTGATCTACATGGTGGTGTATCTGTGCTCTATTGTGTGACACTGATCTACATGGTGGTGTATCTGTGATCTACATGGTGGTGTATCTGTGCTCTATTGTGTGACACTGATCTACATGGTGGTGTATCTGTGCTCTATTGTGTGACACTGATCTACATGGAGGTGTATCTGTGCTCTGTTGCGTGACACTGATCTACATGGTGGTGTATCTGCGATCTATTGTGTGACACTGATCTACATGGAGGTGTATCTGTGCTCTATTGTGTGACACTGATCTACATGGAGGTGTATCTGTGCTCTATTGTGTCACACTGATCTACATGGAGGTGTATCTGTGCTCTGTTGCGTGACACTGATCTACATGGTGGTGTATCTGTGATCTACATGGTGGTGTATCTGTGCTCTATTGTGTGACACTGATCTACATGGTGGTGTATCTGTGATCTACATGGTGGTGTATCTGTGCTCTGTTGCGTGACACTGATCTACATGGTGGTGTATCTGTGCTCTGTT
Source organism: Cladorhizidae sp. MBARI D1340-BT2 (assembly GCA_028752905.1). Taxonomy (NCBI): domain Eukaryota; kingdom Metazoa; phylum Porifera; class Demospongiae; order Poecilosclerida; family Cladorhizidae; species Cladorhizidae sp. MBARI D1340-BT2. Next base: position 13,172,109 of record JAQNBH010000013.1, read on the forward strand.
GCGTGACACTGATCTACATGGTGGTGTATCTGCGATCTATTGTGTGACACTGATCTACATGGAGGTGTATCTGTGCTCTATTGTGTGACACTGATCTACATGGAGGTGTATCTGTGCTCTATTGTGTCACACTGATCTACATGGAGGTGTATCTGTGCTCTGTTGCGTGACACTGATCTACATGGTGGTGTATCTGTGATCTACATGGTGGTGTATCTGTGCTCTATTGTGTGACACTGATCTACATGGTGGTGTATCTGTGATCTACATGGTGGTGTATCTGTGCTCTGTTGCGTGACACTGATCTACATGGTGGTGTATCTGTGCTCTATTGTGTGACACTGATCTACATGGTGGTGTATCTGTGATCTACATGGTGGTGTATCTGCGATCTATTGTGTGACACTGATCTACATGGTGGTGTATCTGTGCTCTACTGTGTGACACTGATCTACATGGAGGTGTATCTGTGCTCTGTTGCGTGACACTGATCTACATGGTGGTGTATCTGCGATCTATTGTGTGACACTGATCTACATGGTGGTGTATCTGTGCTCTATTGTGTGACACTGATCTACATGGTGGTGTATCTGTGCTCTATTGTGTGACACTGATCTACATGGAGGTGTATCTGTGCTCTATTGTGTCACACTGATCTACCTGGTGTATAGACTGTGCTATTATGTGGCTCACTGATCTAACTGGTCTATCTGTATGTGTGCTGTAGTACAACGATGCCAGCATCCAGCTCCTCGATTTGCCAGGGATCATAGAGGGGGCCTCACAAGGTGACAACGGCCGTCTCCTCTCCCATATTCCCCCCTCCATCCCTCCCTTCCTCACCCACTCTATTTTCTGCATGTTTCCTCTTGTTCTCTTTTATTCTTTTCTTTTCCATCGTTCCACTCCCTCCCTATCCCCATCTCACACCTGCCCCTCCCTCCCTATCCCCATCCCACACCTACCCTCCCCATCCCACACCTGCCCCTCCCTCCCTATCCACATCCCACACCTTCCCCTCCCTCCCTATCCCCATCCCACACCTGCCCCTCCCTCCATCCTCTCACAATCCTCTTTCCTCTCTCCTCTACCGTATTCACTCCCAACCCCGCCTACCACCAGGCAAGGGTCGAGGGCGTCAGGTGATAGCTGTAGCACGCACGTCTGATGTGGTCCTGATGATGTTGGATGCCAGCAAGGGAGAAGTTCAGCGCAGACTGCTGGAGAGAGAACTGGAATCTGTTGGCATCCGTCTCAACAAGCCACCACCTAACATCTATTTCAAGGTGTGCAGTAGGATAGCATGTACATGCATGTACATGCACGTACGCACGTGGACACACATAGCAGGCACACACAAACATAGATAATAACACATACACACACACACACACACACTTAGTCGGGCACAAAACTAGTGGCCAGAGGGTTAAGAGCTGCCGAAGCAGTTTAGCTACGAGATGAGATCCAGTTTTCCCTTCCTTCCCCCTTTTTTTCTTGGTGTGTGTGTGTGTTGTGTGTGTATGTGTGCGTGCATCTGTGTGTGCATGTGTGTGTGTTTGCATGCATGTGTGTGTGTGTATGTGTGTGTGCATGTGTGTGTGTCATGCATATGTGTGTGTGTGTGCATGCGTGTGTGAGTGTGTGTGTGCATGCATGTGTGTGTGTATGTGTGCATGCATGTGTGTGTGTGTGTGTGCATGCATGTGTGTGTGTGCATGCATGTGTGTGTATGTGTGCATGCATGCGTGTGTGTGTGTGTGCATGCATGTGTGTGTGTATGTGTGCATGCATGTGTGTGTGCATGCATGTGTGTGTGTGTATGTGTGTGTGTGTTTATGCATGTGTGTGTGTGCATGCAAGTGTGTATGCATGCATGTGTGTGTGTGTGCATGTGTGTGTGTGTGTGTTGGGAGTCTGCCTGTGTGTCCATGTGTAGATTATAAAGCCAAGCCTGACTGAGGTGGGCGTGGTATACAGAGAGAGTTCAGTAATGGTAACCCTACATGTATATGTATATATGTACATGTATATGACGTTAAAGTCAATTTGTATTCACTTGTCTCCCTAAAAAGTCGAACATGAACTTCCTTCCTCCTGGTGCATGCTTTATGAATAATTATTCATAGACCTATCTAGCCATTTAGAGCTGTGCTATACGGTTTGACTGACCTTTGTACCCTTGACGAATTGCTTGTGACCAACTATTGGTAGGCGTTGTTTTTTTATTCACGAGTTCCATCACTCGGAATGAACAGCTACTAGTGAGCCTGCAGGGCCCGTAGATGGAGGCCAGATGCAGACCATGCTATGCATACATGGAGCAAGGTGATGGTTAGTTGGAGTATGCAACTACAGGTACATGTACGTACCACGCACGGCTGGCCCAAGAGGAAGGAGAAGGTCCTAGCTCTAAAGTAGGGAAGACATCTGTTCAAGGTGTACAGCTAGGGCTAGGAGCTAAGGCTAGGAGCTAAGGCTAGGGTCAGGGCTAGGAGCTAAGGCTAGAGCTAGGGCTGGGAGCTAAAGCTAGAGCTAAGGCTAGGGCCAGGGCTAGGAGCTACTAGAGCTAGGGCCAGGGCTAGGAGCTAAGGCTAGAGCTAGGGCTAGGAGCTAAGGCTAGGGTCAGGGCTAGGAGCTAAGGCTAGGGTCAGGGCTAGGAGCTAAGGCTAGAGCTAGGGTCAGGGCTAGGAGCTAGGGCTAGGAGCTACATGTAGGGCTAGGATCTAGAGCTAGGGCTAGGATCTAGGGCTAGGAGCTAAGGCTATGGTCAGGGCTAGGAGCAAAGGCTAGAGCTAGGGCCAGGGCTAGGAGCTAAGGCTAGAGCTAAGGCTAGGGCCAGGGCTAGGAGCTAAGGCTAGAGCTAGGGCCAGGGCTAGGAGCTAAGGCTAGAGCCAGGGCTAGGAGCTAAGGCTAGGGCTAGGAGCTAGGGCCAGAGCTAAGGCTAGGCCAGGGCTAGGAGCTAAGGCTAGAGCCAGGGGTAGGAGCTAAGGCTAGGAGCTAGGGCTAGGAGCTAAGGCTAGGGCTAGGAGCTAAGGCTAGGGTCAGGGCTAGGAGCAAAGGCTAGAGCTAGGGCCAGGGCTAGGAGCTAAGGCTAGAGCTAAGGCTAGGGCCAGGGCTAGGAGCTAAGGCTAGAGCTAGGGCCAGGGCTAGGAGCTAAGGCTAGAGCCAGCTAAGGCTAGGGCTAGGAGCTAAGGCTAGGCCAGGGCTAGGAGCTAAGGCTAGAGCCAGGGGTAGGAGCTAAGGCTAGGAGCTAAGGCTAGGGCTAGGAGCTAAGGCTAGGGCCAGGGCTAGGTAGGGCTGCAGTAGTTTCTAGGTGCATGTACAGTGTACATCGCCGTGTCAATGAGCTCTCCCAAAGAAGAGAAGAGCAATCTTGAGAGAGTTACACAGAGCAACAAACTGAGAAAGAAAGTGTGGTATCTACTTACATGTACTGTACTTGTACAAGTTAGGATAACAAAGTCAATCCCACCTGTCAGCGCCAGATGTGTTGAGGCCCGGGCTCACTTGACAGAGGTGCATGCACAACGAACAGACGTATGCATTTTAACACTGAGGACTGCAGTGAGGCATACAGGGCAGAGAGAGCACCCGAGCTGAGGGCTGGAGTGAGGAGTGCGGGGCAGAGAGAGCACCCGAGCTGAGGGCTGGAGTGAGGAGTGCGGGGCAGAGAGAGCACCCGAGCTGAGGGCTGGAGTGAGGAGTGTGGGGCAGAGAGAGCACCCGAGCTGAGGGCTGGAGTGAGGAGTGCGGGGCAGAGAGGTGTCTTTTGCAGGAAGATATTGTTTGTGGAGGTGTTTGAAGGAAGTGTTTTAAAATGAGAGATATCAAGCGATGCATCTAAGGAAGTAATTTGTCAGAGACAATGTAGACACTTGAATAAGACAATTGATACAGAAATAGTTTTAAAGACGGAGCAGTGCAATCTAACAATGTTCAGGGTGTACGTATGATCGTGATGGATTTTTGTTCATTCATATGCTCCAAGGAAGTAGCCAGCCTCTCTAGTGTCTGGCAGTATTGGACAAGTAGCCTGCCTCTCTAGTGTCTGGCAGTATTGGACAAGTAGCCTGCCTCTCTAGTGTCTGGCAGTATTGGACAAGTAGCCAGCCTCTCTAGTGTCTGGCAGTATTGGACAAGTAGTCGGCCTCTCTAGTGTCTGGCAGTATTGGACAAGTAGTCAGCCTCTCTAATGTCTGGCAGTATTGGACAAGTAGCCTGCCTCTCTAGTGTCTGGCAGTATTGGACAAGTAGCCTGCCTCTCTAGTGTCTGGCAGTATTGGACAAGTAGTCTGCCTCTCTAGTGTCTGGCAGTATTGGACAAGTAGCCTGCCTCTCTAGTGTCTGGCAGTATTGGACAAGTAGCTGGCCTCTCTAGTGTCTGGCAGTATTGGACAAGTAGTCTGCCTCTCTAGTGTCTGGCAGTATTGGACAAGTAGCCTGCCTCTCTAGTGTCTGGCAGTGTTGGACAAGTAGCTGGCCTCTCTAGTGTCTGGCAGTATTGGAGAAGTGGAGCTCACCCAATATGTCAGGACAACAGCAAATCACGACATAGAAACCTGGCAAGCCAAATAGTGTTTGAAGACAGTGCAGCATTAAGGCTCTCACAAACATATGTTTGTACAGTACTCGCAAACATTAGAATTAGAGATGAAGAAGCTACACAAGTTCGGTACACACTTGTCATAACTGACGTGCTACAGACACTATTGACCGACTATTTACACTGAGGAGACGTGGGTGACCGACTATTTACACTGAGGAGACATGGGTGAACGACTATTTACACTGAGGAGACATGGGGGACCGACTATTTACACTGAGGAGACGTGGGTGACCGATTATTTACACTGAGGAGACGTGGGTGACCGACTATTTACACTGAGGAGACGTGGGTGACCGATTATTTACACTGAGGAGACGTGGGTGACCGATTATTTACACTGAGGGGACGTGGGTGACCGATTATTTACACTGAGGAGACGTGGGTGACCGACTATTTACACTGAGGGGACGTGAGTGACCGACTATTTACACTGAGGAGACGTGGGTGACCGATTATTTACCCTGAGGAGACGTGGGTGACCGATTATTTATACTGAGGAGACGTGGGTGACCGATTATTTACACTGAGGAGACGAGGGTGACCGACTATTTACACTGAGGGGACGTGGGTGACCGATTATTTACACTGAGGAGACGTGGGTGACCGACTATTTACACTGAGGGGACGTGGGTGATCGATTATTTACACTGAGGAGACGTGGATGGCCGACTATTTACACTGAGGAGACGTGGGTGACCGACTATTTACACTGAGGAGACGTGGGTGACCGACTATTTACACTGAGGAGACGTGGGTGACCGATTATTTACCCTGAGGAGACGTGGGTGACCGATTATTTATACTGAGGAGACGTGGGTGACCGATTATTTACACTGAGGAGACGTGGGTGACCGATTATTTACACTGAGGAGACGTGGGTGACCGACTATTTACACTGAGGAGACGTGGGTGACCGACTATTTACACTGAGGAGACGTGGGTGACCGACTATTTACACTGAGGAGACGTGGGTGACCGACTATTTACACTGAGGAGATGCGGGTGACCGACTATTTACACTGAGGAGACGTGAGTGACCGATTATTTACACTGAGGAGACGTGGGTGACCGATTATTTACACTGAGGAGACGTGGGTGACCGATTATTTACACTGAGGAGACGTGGGTGACCGATTATTTACACTGAGGAGACGTGGGTGACCGATTATTTACACTGAGGAGACGTGGGTGACCGACTATTTTCACTGAGGAGACGTGGGTGACCGACTATTTACACTGAGGAGAGGTGGGTGACCGATTATTTACACTGAGGAGACGAGGGTGACCGACTATTTACACTGAGGAGACGTGGGTTACCGATTATTTACACTGAGGAGACGTGGGTGATCGATTATTTACACTGAGGAGACGTGGGTGACCGACTATTTACACTGAGGAGACGTGGGTGACCAACTATTTACACTGAGGAGACGTGGGTGACCGACTATTTTACACTGAGGAGACGTGGGTGACCGACTTGACTATTTACACTGAGGAGACGTGGGTGACCGATTATTTACACTGAGGAGACGTGGGTGACCGACTATTTACACTGAGGAGACGTGGGTGACCGACTATTTACAATGAGGAGACGTGGGTTTGATTAGATGCTCTAGCCTCCTCCATCATGAAGGTTACTGTATAATGTTATGACAACTGAGAGTTCATTGAGTGTAAGAGTTTATACTATTACTATTTACTAGTAGTAAGAGCAAAACTCAGGCAACAAGACGGTAAGTGAACCACAACCAGTTAGATGATCCTTTACCATTTAAAACTTATAAATGGTAAAGGGTCATCTAACTGATTGTGGTCTACATGGGAACAGTATTACAACTAGCAGAGGTACCCAACTGTTGCAGGAGTGTTTTCAAGCTGGTGCTGCATTCAATGTGGCCTATATATACACACACACATGCGTGCACACAGACAGACACACACACACACACCATGCACACACACCGTGACACGTGCCACGCACACGTGCACACAGACAGACAGACACACACATACACACCATGCATACACACACACCGTGCACACAGACAGACGGACACACACACACCATGCACACACACGCGCCATGCACACGTGCACACAGACAGACGGACACACACATACACACCATGCACACACACACACACACATGCGTGCGTGCGTGCAGGCTATCTCTCTCTTATTTACTAGCAGAGTGGGACCAGGGGTTTGGGTCAAGTGTGTGAGTGAGTGGGTGTTGATTGACCTGTCATGAATAAAAGTAGACCTAAGGAGCATGATCTACTTGTTTTTAAGAGGATGAGGGTCCTATAAATGTTTATGATCCACATTTGTAAATTCTAATTTTAAGAATATTAATTTGACATTAATTTTTGTCTCATATAATTTATAGTTGGCCTCCCAAGAAGCTACTCGGGATACCCTCAGAACTAACCAATCACAGCAGTTGTTGTTCTATACCACATTTGGATCTCTAGTATACAGTTGACTTGATTTTCTTGATAGTTACTTTTACAGAACGAAAATGCTTTATTTATAATAAATGAAACCACACTGAGATGACCCTTTACCCATACTGATTTTATATGGTAAAGGGTATCTAACCAGTTGTCCAATGGGCACAGTCTTGTTTCCAGCAGGTCATTACAAATGAAACATTGCTGGTCTTACAATAATTCCTGGTGAAGGCTAGAGCATCTAGTCAACAAGGGAGGGTAAAATCCAAGCTAATTATTGAGGAGGTCCTTGTAATTTCCTTACATCAACTGAGAGCTCATTGAATTTTTTTGTTCATGCTTCAATTTATGTGCGTGTGTGTGTGTGTGTGCATGTGTGTGTGTGTGCTTGTTTGTTTTTGTATACAAGCAGTGAAAGATTACTTGTAAGAGATAAAAATTCAAACTCAGCACTTGATAGTTGTTGTGCACTATACATATCAGCACATGCCATGTCTTGTTGCTATTGTTGGCTGTGCACATGTTGTCCACTACACATGTACCAGCACATGCCATGTCTTGTTGCTATTGTTGGCTGTACACATGTTGTCCACTGCACATATCAACACATGCCATGTCTTGTTGCTATTGTTGGCTGTACACATGTTGTCCACTGCACATATCAGCACATGCCATGTCTTGTTGCTATTGTTGGCTGTACACATGTTGTCCACTACACATGTACCAGCACATGTCATGTCTTGTTGCTATTGTTGGCTGTACACATGTTGTCCACTACACATGTACCAGCACATGTCATGTCTTGTTGCTATTGTTGGCTGTACACATGTTGTCCACTACACATATCAGCACATGCCATGTCTTGTTGCTATTGTTGGCTGTACACATGTTGTCCACTGCACATACCAACACATGCCATGTCTTGTTGCTATTGTTGGCTGTACACATGTTGTCCACTACACATCAGCACATGCCATGTCTTGTTGCTATTGTTGGCTGTACACATGTTGTCCACTACACATGTACCAGCACATGTCATGTCTTGTTGCTATTGTTGGCTGTACACATGTTGTCCACTACACATGTACCAGCACATGTCATGCAGTGGAAATCTCTCACGGGCATATTTTCATTAGTGCGGGCGTAATTTAGACAAATTTTTTATTTTCACGAACATGAATCTCTCGCAGTTAGAGCGTAGAACATGTGGCCACACCCACAAATCTTGTGCGATCAGCATGGCCTTGTGGAAGACAACCTCACGGTCGACTCCGTTGACCTCTTTCATGGGGCCAGTGCTAACTGGAACTGAAAGTTGGCCTGTAGGATTAGGAGGAAACTGTCGTCAACGGTGCTTCCTTGTTACCTAGAAGAGTCATGACCAGTGACAACAAAAGCATGTGACGTCGAGGGAGGAGGATGTGCATGGAGAGGAAGTGACGCGAGTAGATAGTTTCAATTTCACGATGAGCCACACACTCTTGAAAAATAAGTTTTACAATCTCTCTCTCTCTGTGTGTATAAACATTGTGTGTATATATATATATTCTGTGTGTATATATACATGTATATTCTATGTGTATGTATGGGTATATACAGTATACATGTATATTCTGTGTGTATGTATGTGTATATACAGTATACATGTATTGTGTATATATATATATTCTGTGTGTATGTATGTGTATATACAGTATACATGTACTGTGTGTATATACATGTATATATTCTGTGTGTATGTATGTGTATATACAGTATACATGTACTGTATGTATATACATGTATATATTCTGTGTGTATGTATGTGTATATACAGTATACATGTACTGTATTATATATTCTGTGTGTATGTATGTGTATTTATACTACATCACATGATCTGTGGCTAATTTGATTGGTTAATAACTATAGGTTACATAAGCATACAACCTACACTTTTAACCTTAACGCATGCGCAATGTAGTATAAGTAAGATAGCCTATACTCCACTCGCGGGTAATCCAATGTAACCTACTCGTTTGCGGTTACATCCCGAGGCTTCGACTCAGGGTAACCGCAAACTCGGAGGTTACATAGGCGTATAACCCACTCTTTTGAATAGGCTATCCTATACATACAGTATACATGTACTGTGTGTGTGTGTATATATATATACATGTATATTCTGTGTGTATGTATGTGTATATACAGTATACATGTACTGTGTGTATATATATTATGTGAGTGTGTATATGTATATATAGTGTACATATATATGTTCTGTATTTCTCTGTGTATGTCTGTATTGTGTGTGTTTCTCTGTATGTGTGTGTATATATTGTGTATATATATTATATATATTGTGTGTATGTGTGTGTGTGTTAATGTCCTGCATTATCATAAATCATCATTCAAAAATCCCCATTCATATTTAGGAGGGTGACCCGTACATACATGTACTTGTATTTAGGACGGTGACCCACTCATACTTGTATTTAGGACGGGTGACCCACTCATACTTGTATTTAGGACGGTGACCTGCTCATACTTGTATTTAGGACGGGTGACCCGCTCATACTTGTATTTAGGACGATGACCCGCTCATACTTGTATTTAGGACGATGACCCACTCATACATGTACTTGTATTTAGGACGGTGACCTGCTCATACTTGTATTTAGGACGGGTGACCTGCTCATACTTGTATTTAGGACGATGACCCGCTCATACTTGTATTTAGGACGGGTGACCTGCTCATACTTGTATTTAGGACGATGACCCACTCATACATGTACTTGTATTTAGGACGGTGACCTGCTCATACTTGTATTTAGGACGGGTGACCTGCTCATACTTGTATTTAGGACGGGTGACCTGCTCATACTTGTATTTAGGACGATGACCCGCTCATACTTGTATTTAGGACGGGTGACCTGCTCATACTTGTATTTAGGACGATGACCCACTCATACATGTACTTGTATTTAGGACGGTGACCTGCTCATACTTGTATTTAGGACGGGTGACCTGCTCATACTTGTATTTAGGACGATGACCCACTCATACATGTACTTGTATTTAGGACGGTGACCCGCTCATACTTGTATTTAGGACGGGTGACCCGCTCATACTTGTATTTAGGACGGTGACCTGCTCATACTTGTATTTAGGACGGGTGACCCGCTCATACTTGTATTTAGGACGGGTGACCTGCTCATACTTGTATTTAGGACGATGACCCACTCATACATGTACTTGTATTTAGGACGGTGACCCGCTCATACTTGTATTTAGGACGGGTGACCCGCTCATACTTGTATTTAGGACGGGTGACCTGCTCATACTTGTATTTAGGACGGGTGACCCGCTCATACTTGTATTTAGGACGGTGACCTGCTCATACTTGTATTTAGGACGGGTGACCTGCTCATACTTGTATTTAGGACGGTGACCCACTCATACTTGTATTTAGGACGGGTGACCCCCTCTTTTATGATGGCTGAGCATCGTACGGGATATATGCAACCAACTCTCAAGTTCAGTGTCAGGGGTGGTCAGCCAGGGGTGGTCAGCCAGGGGTGGTCAGCCAGGGGTGGTCTGCCAGGGGTGGTCTGCCAGGGGTGGTCAGCTCAGCCAGGGGTGGTCAGCCAGGGGTGGTCAGCCAGGGGTGGTCAGCCAGGGGTGGTCAGCCAGGGGTGGTCAACCAGGGGTGGTCAACCAGGGGTGGTCAGCCAGGGGTGGTCAGCCAGGGGTGGTCAGCCAGGGGTGGTCTGCCAGGGGTGGTCTGCCAGGGGTGGTCTGCCAGGGGTGGTCAGCTCAGCCAGGGGTGGTCAGCCAGGGATGGTCAGCCAGGGGTGGTCAGCCAGGGGTGGTCAGCCAGGGGTGGTCAGCCAGGGGTGGTCAGCCAGGGGTGGTCAGCCAGGGATGGTCAGCCAGGGGTGGTCAGCCAGGGGTGGTCAGCCAGGGGTGGTCAGCCAGGGGTGGTCAACCAGGGGTGGTCAGCCAGGGGTGGTCAGCCAGGGGTGGTCAACCAGGGGTGGTCAGCCAGGGGTGGTCAGCCAGGGGTGGTCTGCCAGGGGTGGTCAGACAAGTTTCAAATTCATGTGACTTCAAAGTGCGTGGACTTCGAAAGCAGCGTGCTAGTTGGCTAGCGTTCTAACTTCAGGTGCTCATGTTAGTACTACTGCTACTACTACTACTACTACTATTGCCACTACTATGATTACTACTACTACTCTTATTGTTATAGGAGTTTTAACACATCAGTGATGTACGCTGAGATAAGAGTGGCCCCTCACATCAGTGATACTCCTGAGATAAGAGTGGCCCCTCACATCAGAGATACTCCTGAGATAAGAGGTGCCCCTCACATCAGTGATACTCCTGAGATAAGAGGTGCCCCTCACATCAGTGATACTCCTGAGATAAGAGTGGCCCCTCACATCAGTGATACTCCTGAGATAAGAGGTGCCCCTCACATCAGTGATACTCCTGAGATAAGAGTTGCCCCTCACATCAGTGATACTCCTGAGATAAGAGGTGCCCCTCACATCAGTGATACTCCTGAGATAAGAGGTGCCCCTCACATCAGTGATACTCCTGAGATAAGAGTGGCCCCTCACATCAGTGATACTCCTGAGATAAGAGTTGTCCCTCACATCAGTGATACTCCTGAGATAAGAGGTGCCCCTCACATCAGTGATACTCCTGAGATAAGAGGTGCCCCTCACATCAGTGATACTCCTGAGATAAGAGGTGCCCCTCACATCAGTGATACTCCTGAGATAAGAGGTGCCCCTCACATCAGTGATACTCCTGAGATAAGAGTTGCCCCTCACATCAGTGATACTCCTGAGATAAGAGTGGCCCCTCACATCAGTGATACTCCTGAGATAAGAGGTGCCCCTCACATCAGTGATACTCCTGAGATAAGAGTTGCCCCTCACATCAGTGATACTCCTGAGATAAGAGTTGACCCTCACATCAGTGATACTCCTGAGATAAGAGGTGCCCCTCACATCAGTGATACTCCTGAGATAAGAGTGGCCCCTCACATCAGTGATACTCCTGAGATAAGAGGTTCCCCTCACATCAGTGATACTCCTGAGATAAGAGGTGCCCCTCACATCAGTGATACTCCTGAGATAAGAGGTGCCCCTCACATCAGTGATACTCCTGAGATAAGAGGTGCCCCTCACATCAGTGATACTCCTGAGATAAGAGTGGACCTCACATCAGTGATACTCCTGAGATAAGAGGTGCCCCTCACATCAGTGATACTCCTGAGATAAGAGGTGCCCCTCACATCAGTGATACTCCTGAGATAAGAGTGCCCCCTCACATCAGTGATACTCCTGAGATAAGAGGTGCCCCTCACATCAGTGATACTCCTGAGATAAGAGTTGCCCCTCACATCAGTGATACTCCTGAGATAAGAGGTCTCCCTCACATCAGTGATACTCCTGAGATAAGAGTTGCCCCTCACATCAGTGATACTCCTGAGATAAGAGTTGCCCCTCACATCAGTGATACTCCTGAGATAAGAGTAGCCCCTCACATCAGTGATACTCCTGAGATAAGAGGTGCCCCTCACATCAGTGATACTCCTGAGATAAGAGTTGCCCCTCACATCAGTGATACTCCTGAGATAAGAGGTGCCCCTCACATCAGTGATACTCCTGAGATAAGAGTTGCCCCTCACATCAGTGATACTCCTGAGATAAGAGGTGCCCCTCACATCAGTGATACTCCTGAGATAAGAGTTGCCCCTCACATCAGTGATACTCCTGAGATAAGAGGTGCCCCTCACATCAGTGATACTCCTGAGATAAGAGGTGCCCCACACATCAGTGATACTCCTGAGATAAGAGGTGCCCCTCACATCAGTGATACTCCTGAGATAAGAGTTGCCCCTCACATCAGTGATACTCCTGAGATAAGAGGTGCCCCTCACATCAGTGATACTCCTGAGATAAGAGGTGCCCCTCACATCAGTGATACTCCTGAGATAAGAGGTGCCCCTCACATCAGTGATACTCCTGAGATAAGAGGTGCCCCTCACATCAGTGATACTCCTGAGATAAGAGTTGCCCCTCACATCAGTGATACTCCTGAGATAAGAGGTGCCCCTCACATCAGTGATACTCCTGAGATAAGAGGTGCCCCTCACATCAGTGATACTCCTGAGATAAGAGTGGCCCCTCACATCAGTGATACTCCTGAGATAAGAGTTGTCCCTCACATCAGTGATACTCCTGAGATAAGAGGTGCCCCTCACATCAGTGATACTCCTGAGATAAGAGGTGCCCCTCACATCAGTGATACTCCTGAGATAAGAGGTGCCCCTCACATCAGTGATACTCCTGAGATAAGAGGTGCCCCTCACATCAGTGATACTCCTGAGATAAGAGTTGCCCCTCACATCAGTGATACTCCTGAGATAAGAGGTGCCCCTCACATCAGTGATACTCCTGAGATAAGAGTTGCCCCTCACATCAGTGATACTCCTGAGATAAGAGGTGGCCCCTCACATCAGTGATACTCCTGAGATAAGAGGTGCCCCTCACATCAGTGATACTCCTGAGATAAGAGGTGCCCCACACATCAGTGATACTCCTGAGATAAGAGTTGCCCCTCACATCAGTGATACTCCTGAGATAAGAGGTGCCCCTCACATCAGTGATACTCCTGAGATAAGTTGCCCCACACATCAGTGATACTCCTGAGATAAGAGGTGCCCCTCACATCAGTGATACTCCTGAGATAAGAGGTGCCCCTCACATCAGTGATACTCCTGAGATAAGAGGTGCCCCTCACATCAGTGATACTCCTGAGATAAGTTGCCCCTCACAAGGAGTTTAAGTTGTTTTGCATTAGGAGTGTGAGAGGGACAGTGACATTGGATCATGTGTGTTTGAGACATCGTCCGAAGGAAATGGTCACGTTAATCCACTCGTTCATTCTGACAGTGAAGCCTTTGGCCTCGCACCTCTTGGTGGCTGCCACAACTGACCGGCCTTAGCAGTCATCTCACAGAACTGACCTCTAAAGGAAGTTAGCTAAATGTACCCAGTGGTATCTTGACATCAAAAGTCACCTGCCTTAATTAAAATGGCTTCTGTTAACTGGTTCAACTCCAAACTGTTTGGTGACGCTTCCTGTACTTTGGTCTTCAATTAAAGCACACCAAGCATCAACTGGCTTTAGACATTGTTACTGCAATATGTATGTCTGTGTGCACTTGTAGCTCCACGCAAGAGCACTTGCACTGCTCTCGGGGAACAATATGTATGTCTGTGTGCACTTGTAGCTCCACGCAAGAGCACTTGCACTACTCTTGGGGAACGGGGTTGCGCATGGATGAGTGGTGGGCATTAATTGGTTAAATGGTGCTCAACCACGCTGAGCAGTGGGCATGCCAGAGGGAGTGAATCAGCCCTAGCCCTTGCCTTATCCCTTGCCCTAGCCCTTGCCTTATCCCTTGCCCTAGCCCTTGCCCTAGCCCTTGCCCTAGCCCTAGTATCAACAACACTAAGCAGTGAGCGAGCATACCAGGAGAGAGTGAATCAACCCTAGCCCTTGCCCTAGCCCTTGCCCTAGCCCTTGCCCTTGCCCTAGCCCTTGCCCTAGCCCTTGCCCTAGTCCTAGTATCAACAACACTAAGCAGTGAGCGAGCATGCCAGGAGAGAGTGAATCAACCCTAGCCCTTGCCCTAGCCCTTGCCCTAGTCCTAGTATCAACAACACTAAGCAGTGAGCGAGCATGCCAGGAGAGAGTGAAGCAGCCCTTGCCCAGCCTCTGCTATTCATTTCTGTAGAGCCTTCCCACCACTTGAGTTGTACATTCATTGCTGATGATCTCTGGGTGTGTCTAAATCAGGCGATAAAGGGAGGAGGAGTCTCCATAAACTCATTGATCTTATCTCATTGTTGCTGTTGATCTCTGTGTGGGTGTGTCTACACAGGTGAAGAAGGGGGGTGGGGTCTCCATAAACTCGACTCTCACCCTCACCAAAATGTCAGAGAAGTTGGCACAACTGATCCTCCATGAGTACAGTATCCTCCCCACTGCCATCTTTGTTCTTGTTCTTACTATTCGTGTTGCTGCTGCAGTTGTTGCTGTTGTTTCTCTTGTTGCTGCTGCAGTTGTTGCTGTTGTTTCTCTTGTTGCTGCTGCAGTTGTTGCTGTTTTTTCTCTTGTTGCTGCCGCAGTTGTTGCAGTTGTTTCTCTTGTTGCTCTGCAGTTGTTGCTGTTGTTTCTCTTGTTGCTGCTGCAGTTGTTGCTGTTGTTTCTCTTGTTGTTCTGCAGTTGTTGCTGTTGTTTCTCTTGTTGCTGCTGCAGTTGTTGCTGTTGTTTCTCTTGTTGCTGCTACAGATGTTGCTGTTGTTTCTCTTGTTGCTGCTGCACTGTTGCTGTTGTTTCTCTTGTTGCTGCTGCAGTTGTTGCTGTTGTTTCTCTTGTTGCTGCTGCAGATGTTGCTGTTGTTTCTCTTGTTTCTCTTGTTGCTGCTACAGTTGTTTTGATGTGTCGCTGTTACTATTGCAATTATGCTATTGTTGATTAGTAATTGTGGCAGATAAATTATCCACGTTTGTGGTGCCGTGTCTGTTGTTGTCATGGTTGCTTGTTGCATTTGTTTGTGTGTATAATTGTTTTTTCTTGACCCTTCTCCTGCATAGAAATCTTTAATGCTGAAGTTCTCTTCCGTGAGGATTGCACAGCAGGTGTGTTCACAACACCATTATCATGAAACCTGGGTTGATGATTCAGCCGTACCCACCATATTACTACATGTTGTGCCCACCATATTACTACATGTTGTGCCTGGCATGTGGCTAGATTGTGTCCACCATGTGGCTAGGTTGTGTCCACCATGTGGCTAGGTTTTGCCCACCATGTGGCTAGGATTTGTGTCCACCACATTGCTAAGTGGTACTCGTGCTGATACATGTAGGTTGAGATAATTTATCTACATTTCACCATGCATGTTGATAGGTTGTGCCTACCATATAAATTTTTTTGCTTTTTGGGGGGGGGGGGGGGGGGGGGGGGGGGGGGAGGGGGTTGTTACTCTGCCCACAACAAGGCATTGTATTAGCTCTGCATTTGCTTGTGTGTGTGTGAACAAAATATCTCAAAAAAATGGCTCGATGGATCTTTAGCCAACTTGGTTGGCAGATTAGTTCTATGGTAAGGTACAAGTGAAAGCCATAGTAACAGGTGTTGGGGAAAACACATGTTTTGACTATATCTGTTCAGCAAAGGACCAGAGAAACATCAAAGGAGGTATGTAGAATAAGTCTGTGCCAAGGAACAATTCTTGGAATTCTCCAAAGGCAGGATCACAGATTACGTGCAGATGGCTTGGTCTCAGCTTGGTGGGCAAGATGACTACATGTATGTGCCAAGGAACAAGTCATTAACCTTTGAAAGATCAAAGGTCATCATTGTGAAAGGCCTGCATCCTATACATAGCACTGGGTTATGACTGGATTGTGTCCACGTTGTTGCTAGGGCATGCCTTGGTCCATTTTCAGAGGCACACGAGTGCTGCAAGCGTAACACTACAAGTGGAGTACTACAAATATAGTACTACTACATATGTGTGTTCTCTAGTGCATGTAATTTTCTGCTCCACTGCCAGGCACCGAGGGCAATGATGCTCGCAACAAAGCATCAGGAAGGCTTCCTTATTAGCCCAATCCATTGGCTGTTGAATCCCATTGGCTGTTGAATCCTGTCGTGTTGTTAATAAGGAGAGAGCTGAAGTGTCGGTAACTTCTTGATCCAGGGCTTCTTCACCATAGCCGTGACATTTGCTAGTGTGCTTTAGAAGTATTGGAGGATGTGTAGGTACATACAGTACGGGGTTAGTAGGGTATGAAAGGGAAAAAAAGATTAATCCACCAACACAGTTGTCACCATACAGTATGAAGAGTTTTTATTATTGGAGCAGGAGATCTAGACTCATCATATTGGATTGTATAAACATCTCAAAGTCATCGACATCTCCCCAAAGAACAATATGTAAGTGTGTAGGTGTGTGTGTGTGTGGCCAGTGAAAGTTGGTGAAGATTGTCAACTCAAAGAGAAACCCCCTCACTCAGTTGCTGGGCATGTTTGCTGCACTTGTGTATGTAAACTAGCACTGGTACTTGTATGGGCTCAGTGTGTGGGAGGGCTGTGTGATGCTGTGCCTCAGTGTGTGGTGGGTGAGTGGAATATGTGATGCTGTGCCTCTGGGTACAGTGAGGTGGTGGGTGGAATATGTGATGCTGTGCCTCTGTTTGTGGTGGGTGGGTGGAGTGTGTGATGCTCTGCCCCTATATATGGTGGGTGGAATGTTCCGGGCTATTGTGTGGAGACTAAACATGTTTAAATGATAACTCTGACCCCAAAAGGTCAGCGTGCACTGCCAGTCATTGGTAAACAGGTCTCGATTATTCATACCATGAGTGGTCTATTGCCAGAGGCTGCGGCCAAGCATGCTGCCTGCATGGTGTGTTGCCATGACGCCTGTATTCATAGGCCCAGTGCCTTGCCAGGTCACTTGGTATCCATTACAGCAGCCTAGAAGAGGCATCATTAGCACTGCTAATTAGAGTCTGAGGAAGTCTGAGATAAAGGTTCAATGGGGGCTGAATGCACAAAGCTTTTGACCCTGTCCCCCTCAATGCCTGCTTCTCTGACTCCTGTTGTCCTGTACTCTGCCGCAGTTGATCAGCATTTCCATCTTAGATAGGAATGGATGGATGCTCTAGCATGCATTTCCATAATGCAGAGCTGGGGCACCTGTCAGGCTTGGTAGAGTTCGTGCTTCAACCCTCTTGGTACTGTAGCAAGTGGTGACAAGTATTTTGTTTTCCAGACATGCATGTGCTCCAGACATGCATGTGCGTGGTAATCGCCTTCGCATTTAGGTCAGGGCGAGCCGTTTATAATTAAGATTAGGACAGTCATTCATTCATGTTTGTGATTGGTTGACCTGTTTATATTCAGGACTGAGTGGCCCATGGGAGACTCATTCGTGTTTAGGATGGGTGACATGTTTGTATTTAGGACAGGCGGATGGTGTGTACAATACACACATGGTGTGTGCAATACACACATCATGGTGTGTGCAATACACACATCATGGTGTGTGCAATACACACATCATGGTGTGTGCAATACACACATCATGGTGTGTGCAATACACACATCATGGTGTGTACAATACACACATCATGGTGTGTGCAATACACACATCATGGTGTGTACAATACACACATCATGGTGTGTACAATACACACATCATGGTATGTGCAATACACACATCATGGTGTGTGCAATACACACATTGTGGTGTGTGCAATACACACATTGTGGTGTGTGCAATACACACATCATGGTGTGTGCAATACACACATCATGGTGTGTGCAATACACACATCATGGTGTGTACAATACACACATCATGGTGTGTACAATACACACATTGTGGTGTGTGCAATACACACATTGTGGTGTGTGCAATACACACATGGTGTGTACAATACACAATCATGGTGTCTACAATACACACATCATGGTGTCTACAATACACACATGGTGTCTACAATACACACATCATGGTGTCTACAATACACACATGGTGTCTACAATACACACATCATAGTGTCTACAATACACACATGTGTCTACAATACACACATCGTGGTATGTGCAATACACACATCATGGTAGATGATACACTTAGAAAGGAAGCCGTGCATGTACATGCTCCAGCTTGCTGCCATCGCTGGGGACTGCTCCCCATCCACGGTGAGTGTGAATTAGCTAGGGTGCATGGTTTATGCAAAACCCATTATCTTTTAATGAGCTTTTTAAAATGGAAAAAGAAAGTAGTTATTTTTTATTTTAAAAATCTCTCCTGATAAAGACTAGCATTCAGTTTGGAGGGGAACAGACACACACATGCATGCACATGCACACACATGCATGCACACACACATGCACACATGCACACAAAAATAGTTGATTAAAAGTTATTTTAGCAGAAGATTGCCATACATATTTAGTAGTGTTGTGTGCTTGTGGAGACTCATCTTTGCTATTGTGTATTTCATTAAGTATGATCCTCCTGTGTTGGTGATGCAAGTTCACCAGCAGAGCTTCAAGTAATACTGTCCTGCTCTCACCCAGCAGAGCAGGCTAAAGTAATACTGTCCTGCTCTCACCCAGCAGAGCAGGCTAAAGTAATCCTGTTCTGCTCTCACCCGCAGAGCAGGCTAAAACAATACTGTCCTGCTCTCACCCAGCAGAGCAGGCTCCTGCTCTCACCCAGCAGAGCAGGCTAAAGTAATACTGTCCTCATCTGGTTGGTTGTGTTTGTCCCATCAAAGACTCCCAGCCCTTTCTGGTCATAAGTATTCATAAGTGTGAAATTCATGAGTGTGAATGGATACCCTTGTGATTTGATTCATGAAGTTGTACAGAGGGAACCTTTATTAACGCATTCAGATTTGCAGCAGTTCTGTGTGGCAGATGTTGGAGGTAATGGAGTGTGTGAATGCTTGACGTGTGCACACCTGCCATGTACAACTCTGTCGCCTGTAGAACAGCAATTAACCAATTATGGCCTGTAAAACCAGGTTCACAGGGATGCTCAACATGTGGTCTAGAACAGGACATGCACTAGCTCTAGACTAGGCCCATCTGTAGACAAACTAGTTCTATCTAACACACACTAGCTCAGGCTAGTTCTATCTAACACACACTAGCTCAGGCTAGTTCTATCTAACACACACTAGCTCAGGCTAGTTCTATCTGACACACACTAGCTCAGGCTAGTTCTATCTATCACACACTAGCTCAGGCTAGTTCTATCTAACACACACTAACTCAGGCTAGTTCTATCTGACACACACCAGCTCAGGCTAGTTCTATCTAACACACACTAGCTCAGGCTAGTTCTATCTGACACACACTAGCTCAGGCTAGTTCTATCTGACACACACTAACTCAGGCTAGTTCTATCTAACACACACTAGCTCAGGCTAGTTCTATCTAACACACACTAGCTCAGGCTAGTTCTATCTAACACACACTAGCTCAGGCTAGTTCTATCTAACACACACTAGCTCAGGCTAGTTCTATCTAACACACACTAGCTCAGGCTAGTTCTATCTAACACACACTAACTCAGGCTAGTTCTATCTAACACACACTAGCTCAGGCTAGTTCTATCTAACACACACTAGCTCAGGCTAGTTCTATCTAACACACACTAGCTCAGGCTAGTTCTATCTAACACACACTAGCTCAGGCTAGTTCTATCTAACACACACTAGCTCAGGCTAATTCTAACACACACTAGCTCAGGCTAGTTCTATCTAACACACACTAGCTCAGGCTAGTTCTATCTGACACACACTAGCTCAGGCTAGTTCTATCTAACACACACTAACTCATGGCTAGTTCTATCTAACGCACACTAACTCAGGCTAGTTCTATCTAACACACACTAGATCAGGCTAGTTCTATCTAACACACACTAGCTCTATCTAACACACACTAGCTCTATCTAACACACACTAGCTCAGGCTAGTTCTATCTGACACACACTAGCTCAGGCTAGTTCTATCTAACACACACTAACTCAGGCTAGTTCTATCTAACACACACTAACTCAGGCTAGTTCTATCTAACACACACTAACTCAGGCTAGTTCTATCTAACACACACTAACTCAGGCTTGTTCTATCTAACACACACTAGCTCAGGCTAGTTCTATATGATGCACACTAACTCAGGCTAGTTCTATCTAACACACACTAACTCAGGCTAGTTCTATATGATGCACACTAGCTCAGGCTAGTTCTATCTAACACACACTAACTCAGGCTAGTTCTATCTAACACACACTAGCTCAGTCTAGTTCTATCTAACACACACTAGCTCAGGCTAGTTCTATCTAACACACACTAACTCAGGCTAGTTCTATCTAACACACACTAGCTCAGGCTAGTTCTATCAAACACACACTAACTCAGGCTAGTTCTATCTGATGCACACTAGCTCAGACTAGTTCTATCTAACACACA
Source organism: Cladorhizidae sp. MBARI D1340-BT2 (assembly GCA_028752905.1). NCBI lineage: Eukaryota > Metazoa > Porifera > Demospongiae > Poecilosclerida > Cladorhizidae > Cladorhizidae sp. MBARI D1340-BT2. The sequence goes on from JAQNBH010000013.1 coordinate 13,193,234, forward strand.
CTAGCTCAGGCTAGTTCTATCTAATGCACACTAGCTCAGGCTAGTTCTATCTAACACACACTAACTCAGGCTAGTTCTATCTAACACACACTAGCTCAGGCTAGTTCTAACAAACACACACTAACTCAGGCTAGTTCTATCTGACACACACTAGCTCAGGCTAGTTCTATCTGACACACACTAGCTCAGGCTAGTTCTATCTAACACACACTAACTCATGGCTAGTTCTAACAAACACACACTAACTCAGGCTAATTCTATCTAACACACACTAGCTCAGGCTAATTCTATCTAACACACACTAGCTCAGGCTAGTTCTATCTAACACACACTAGCTCAGGCTAATTCTATCTAACACACACTAGCTCAGGCTAGTTCTATCTGACACACACTAGCTCAGGCTAGTTCTATCTAACACACACTAGCTCAGGCTAGTTCTATCTAACACACACTAACTCAGGCTAGTTCTATCTAACACACACTAACTCAGGCTAGTTCTATCTAACACACACTAGCTCAGGCTAGTTCTATCTAACACACACTAGCTCAGACTAGTTCTATCTGACGCACACTAGCTCAGGCTAATTCTATCTAACACACACTAACTCAGACTAATTCTATCTAACACACACTAGCTCAGGCTAATTCTATCTAACACACACTAGCTCAGGCTAATTCTATCTAACACACACTAACTCATGGCTAGTTCTATCTAACACACACTAGCTCAGGCTAGTTCTATCTAACACACACTAACTCAGGCTAGTTCTATCTGACACACACTAGCTCAGGCTAGTTCTATCTAACTCAGGCTAATTCTATCTAACACACACTAGCTCAGGCGAGTTATATCTAACACACACTAGCTCAGGCTAGTTATATCTAACACACACTAACTCATGGCTAGTTCTATCTAACACACACTAGCTCAGGCTAGTTCTATCTAACACACACTAACTCAGGCTAGTTCTATCTGACACACACTAGCTCAGGCTAGTTCTATCTAACACACACTAACTCAGGCTAGTTCTATCTAACACACACTAGCTCAGGCTAGTTCTATCTGACACACACTAGCTCAGGCTAATTCTATCTGACACACACTAGCTCAGGCTAGTTCTATCTGACACACACTAGCTCAGGCTAGTTCTATCTGACACACACTAACTCAGGCTAGTTCTATCTGACACACACTAACTCATGGCTAGTTCTATCTGACGCACACTAACTTAGGCTAGTTCTATATGATGCACACTAGCTCAGGCTAGTTCTATCTAACACACACTAGCTCAGGCTAGTTCTATCTAACACACACTAGCTCAGGCTAGTTCTATCTAACACACACTAGCTCAGGCTAGTTATATCTAACACACACTAACTCATGGCTAGTTCTATCTGACGCACACTAACTCAGGCTAGTTCTATATGATGCACACTAGCTCAGGCTAGTTGTATCTAACTCAGGCTAATTCTATCTAACACACACTAGCTCAGGCTAGTTATATCTAACACACACTAGCTCAGGCTAGTTATATCTAACACACACTAACTCATGGCTAGTTCTATCTAACACACACTAGCTCAGGCTAGTTCTATCTAACACACACTAGCTCAGGCTAGTTCTATCTAACACACACTAGCTCAGGCTAGTTATATCTAACACACACTAACTCAGGCTAGTTCTATCTAACACACACTAGCTCAGGCTAGTTCTATCTAACACACACTAGCTCAGGCTAGTTATATCTAACACACACTAACTCAGGCTAGTTCTATCTGACACACACTAACTCATGGCTAGTTCTATCTAACACACACTAGCTCAGGCTAGTTCTATCTAACACACACTAGCTCAGGCTAGTTCTATCTAACACACACTAGCTCAGGCTAGTTATATCTAACACACACTAACTCATGGCTAGTTCTATCTGACACACACTAGCTCAGGCTAGTTCTATCTAACACACACTAGCTCAGGCTAGTTCTATCTGACACACACTAGCTCAGGCTAATTCTATCTGACACACACTAGCTCAGGCTAGTTCTATCTAACACACACTAACTCAGGCTAGTTCTATCTAACACACACTAGCTCAGGCTAGTTCTATCTGACACACACTAGCTCAGGCTAGTTTTATCTGACACACACTAGCTCAGGCTAGTTCTATCTGATGTGGTATAGACATAGTATGGACTACATGCTCAGACTAGCTCTATCTTGACATCAAAGAAAGGAGACAGCGTCATCTGGTGTGAATTAATGATGGTGCAGCCAAGTAGGCGCCCTGAGATCTAGACAAGCCACTCACTCTATCTAATCACGAATGCTTCTAGTAGTGTGCTCCGCTGAAGCCCTAAGCTCGGGAGTGAGGAGGAGGGGCACACTGTAATGGGTGGACATTATTATGCATGAACACAATAAGGAATGAACACTACAATGGGTGAACACTATAATAGATGAACACTACAATGGGTGAACACTATAATGATGAACACTACAATGGGTGAACACTATAATAGATGAATACTATAAGCTATTACTACTATAATAGTTGAATACAATCAACTAGAATGGATTAAGTGTTGGTGATTTACACACAGTGGGTATTGTTGGCACTGCACTGGTGCCGAGTAGATATCTTCTTACTGTGCCTTATGGATAGATTGGGGCTTGGGAGGGGTTAAGAGCCAGGTGGACAATATATTAAGCCAGGGTTAGAGGGCCTGGTTAGAGGATCTGGGGTAGAGGGCCATGCTTAGAGGATCTGGGGCAGAGGGCCATGGTGAGAGGATCTGGGGTAGAGGGCCATGGTTTGAGGATCTGAGGTAGAGGGCCATGGTGAGTGGATCTGAGGTAGAAGGTCATGATTAGTGGGCCCATGACTAGAGGGACAGTTCTATATTAAGGGTGAGAAGGCCAGGCCATATGAGGCTTAGATTAGAGGACAAGGACTTCTAATTGGGGGAAAGGCGCAGGATTAGAGGACAAGTGCTTCTAATGAGTGGAAAGGGAGCTGGATTAGAGGGCCTGGGCTGTATTTATTAGGACCAGGGCAATAGATTGGGAAGGATTAGAGGATCGGGGCAGTAGCCGGGGCCAGGGCAATAGTTAGGGCAAGGGCATGCTTGCTGGCATGTCCCAAAACAATCCTCTGTGGCATTCTAGGACAACACTCCATATCAGCCGACCACCCACGTCTCAGCCCTCCCCTTAATCAAATTCACTACCTGTAAATCGATATTGTCTAATTTTACCTTATAAGGTCATAATTTTAACAGCACCTGGCTGGCTGGCCATAGCTTTTGTGCTCCAGGAGAGAGCCTCAAAGAATACATTACAGATAGACAGTGCAAATACAACAAAGCCACCACATGTACATGTGCAGGTGTCACACAGACACCCCATACCATCCATCCACAGGATTTAAACGTGGGGCAATGCAACTTTGTAGAATTTTTTATTGTTATCTTATGTGGGTGAGGGACCACGTCCTATAGGATGGGTGTGTGGCCTGGTCCTCACTCCCACTTGACCCATGTGGAAGTCGTGGTGCAGGCCAAGAAGTCACATATGGTCCCCTAGAATTCCTTGTGGTTGTGTAGACCCTTGAGACAAGCCTCTGAAACAAATTAGAGCCGAGACTTCTGAGTATATCTCTGACACAAGTGATTCATTAGACCTTGCCACTGAGACGTCTGAGACAAATCTCTGACACAAGTGATTCATTAGACCTTGCCACTGAGACTTTGACACAAGACTTCTGAGTATGTCTCTGACACAAGACTTCTGAGACAAGCCTTTGACACAAGTGACTCATTAGAGTTGCCACTGAGACTTCTGAGTAAGTCTCTGACACAAGACTTCTGAGACAAGCCTTTGACACAAGTGATTCATTAGACCTTGCCACTGAGACTTGCTTCATCCATTGCCACTCAGACCCAGGAAGGGCACTGACAAAGTGCTGATGTGGCACATTCACTTACCTCTGCTCTCTCTCAACCTCTTTCTCTCATGCTCACACCTCCTAACCTTCTACTCAGCTTGCTCATTGTGGAGCTCCTCCTCCTCCGGGAAACTTGTTGCCGTATATTGAACCTTGTACCTACTTACACCAGTCTTTGGAAAGGCAATATCTCCTCAAGTGTCTAAATGCAATGGTTGTTCCATCAGTACTTCTGCTCGGCCGCCACCCACAGGGGCACCAACCCCAACCAGGGGTTCATACAGGATTTACAGTTTGGGGGGGGAAACTCAAAACGTTTGGCGTTTACGTGATGGGCGGGCATGCATAAGCAAGCCCCAAGTAGGGGGGTCTGGGGGCGATTTTTTTTGTGCAAAATCGATGCTCTCAGATTGATTCTGAGACATTTTTAGGGTACTTTCCTATAGTTAAAGTACTAGCACATGGACAGAACATTCTAGATTATGACACAATTGCATCTTGCCACAGAATAGTTTGTGGGTACGCCCTATATTCGCTCGCTGTACCCAGCATGGAGATTATAACAATCTCCTACAAGAGATGAGGCTGTCTGACCCAGAGTCATTTCAAATATTTGAGGATGTCTAGGGAGAGGTTTGACTCTCTTTTAGCTGAGATGCTTTGTATATGAATAATAAAAGTTACCTAATTATATTAGCTACGTTCCCTTCTCTGTACTGCTCTTTTTTTCCGTTACTGTAATGTATTACACAAGAAATTTCATTAATATAAATTTTTATTGTGAAAATTCTTGGGGGGGGGGGGGGAGAAATCGTTTTGTGGGGGGATATCCCAGGGCTTCTCCCCCCCTGTATGAAACCCTGCCAACTTTTCTCGGCTGCCACCCACAGGGGCACCAATCCCAACTTGCTCTGGTGGGAGATAGTCATGCACCCAGGATGTGCAGCCATGCGGGTAGGGACTACACTGGGAGAGTACTGAAGAGAGCCTCTGCTGCCTAGCTTCCCCCTGCATGTAGTGTTGCACTCCTTAATTGGAGTCCCCCTCAAGAATGACTGAGACATCGCATCACGAAACCTTGAAGGCAAAGGATCTGGGGCTCATGGAGGACCAAACTCCCCAGGCTGGTCTGGGGCTCATGGAGGGCCAAACTCTCCAGACTGGTCTGGGGCTCATGGAGGACCAAACTCCCCAGGCTGGTCTGGGGCTCATGGAGGACCAAACTCTCCAGGCTGGTCTGGGGCTCATGGAAGACCAAACTCTCCAGGCTGGTCTGGGGCTCATGGAGGGCCAAACTCTCTAGGCTGGTCTGGGGCTCAAGGAGGACCAAACTCTCCAGACTGGTCTGGGGCTCATGGAGGACCAAACTCCCCAGGCTGGTCTGGGGCTCATGGAGGACCAAACTCCCCAGGCTGGTCTGGGGCTCATGGAAGACCAAACTCTCCAGGCTGGTCTGGGGCTTATGGAGGGCCAAACTCTCCAGGCTGGTCTGGGGCTCATGGAGGACCAAACTCCCCAGGCTGGTCTGGGGCTCATAGGACCAAACTCTCCAGGCTGGTCTGGGGCTCATGGAGGACCAAACTCTCCAGGCTGGTCTGGGGCTCATGGAGGGCCAAACTCTCCAGGCTGGTCTGGGGCTCATGGAGGACCAAACTCTCCAGGCTGGTCTGGGGCTCATGGAGGGCCAAACTCTCCAGGCTGGTCTGGGGCTCATGGAGGACCAAACTCCCCAGGCAGGTCTGGGGCTCATGGAGGGCCAAACTCTCCAGGCTGGTCTGGGGCTCATAGGACCAAACTCTCCAGGCTGGTCTGGGGCTCATGGAGGACCAAACTCTCCAGGCTGGTCTGGGGCTCATGGAGGGCCAAACTCTCCAGGCTGGTCTGGGGCTCATGGAGGACCAAACTCCCCAGGCTGGTCTGGGGCTCATAGGACCAAACTCTCCAGGCTGGTCTGGGGCTCATGGAGGACCAAACTCTCCAGGCTGGTCTGGGGCTCATGGAGGGCCAAACTCTCCAGGCTGGTCTGGGGCTCATGGAGGACCAAACTCTCCAGGCTGGTCTGGGGCTCATGGAGGGCCAAACTCTCCAGGCTGGTCTGGGGCTCATGACCAAACTCTCCAGGCTGGTCTGGGGCTCATAGGACCAAACTCTCCAGGCTGGTCTGGGGCTCATGGAGGACCAAACTCTCCAGGCTGGTCTGGGGCTCATGGAGGGCCAAACTCCCCAGGCTGGTCTGTGGCTCATGGAGGACCAAACTCTCCAGGCTGGACTGGGGCTCATGGAAAACCAAACTCTCTAGGCTGGTCTGGGGCTCATGGAGGACCAAACTCTCCAGGCTGGTCTGGGGCTCATGGAAGACCAAACTCTCCAGGCTGGTCTGGGGCTCATGGAGGACCAAACTCTCCAGGCTGGTCTGGGGCTCATGGAGGACCAAACTCTCCAGGCTGGTCTGGGGCTCATGGAGGACCAAACTCTCCAGGCTGGTCTGGGGCTCATGGAAGACCAAACTCTCCAGGCTGGTCTGGGGCTCATGGAGGACCAAACTCTCCAGGCTGGACTGGGGCTCATGGAGGACCAAACTCTCCAGGCTGGTCTGGCGCTCATGGAAGACCAAACTCTCCAGGCTGGTCTGGGGCTCATGGAGGACCAAACTCTCCAGGCTGGTCTGGGGCTCATGGAAGAACAAACTCTCCAGGCTGGTCTGGGGCTCATGGAGGACCAAACTCTCCAGGCTGGTCTGGGGCTCATGGAAGACCAAACTCTCCAGGCTGGTCTGGGGCTCATGGAGGACCAAACTCTCCAGGCTGGTCTGGGGCTCATGGAAGAACAAACTCTCCAGGCTGGTCTGGGGCTCATGGAGGACCAAACTCTCCAGGCTGGACTGGGGCTCATGGAGGACCAAACTCTCCAGGCTGGTCTGGCGCTCATGGAAGACCAAACTCTCCAGGCTGGTCTGGGGCTCATGGAGGACCAAACTCTCCAGGCTGGTCTGGGGCTCATGGAGGACCAAACTCTCCAGGCTGGTCTGGGGCTCATGGAAGACCAAACTCTCCAGTCTGGTCTGGGGCTGTAAGATAATGCAGAGGAATGAATACCCTTGGAAGCCTTTCTGGGAGCCACATCAGTGGCTGAGCTGCAGTTGCATAGCAATGCTGAGGGTCTGGACAATGAACACCAATTCTACAGGGACAAGTGTCAGGAAACAGGCAGAGAAACTCCGACCTTAAGTGGAGGTATGATGGCAGCACTGCCAGAATCTGCGCTTTCCTAGTGAGACTTAAATCCCTGCTTGATACAGCATCCAGTCTGTGTGTGTGTGTGTGTGTGTGTGATTATCCTCCACACACACATATGGATGCAAAAAAAAACACATGTACATACCAAAAAGCCTAGCTGAGCACATCATTCATACATACACGTATATGTACATACACTCGCATGCATACAGACACACAGTTTGAAGGTTATTTCATTGATGTGGAGTGGTTGAGACCAAATGCTACCTCGGCTGATGTTCAATGCTTGGCAGCGAAGAGGGTTGCTTGAAATTCCTTTGGCTTCACTCCTGCAGCTCTTGCACGCAGAACAAACAACTTCCTACCCTGCGCCAGACACTGTGGCTTTGAATCGGCTAATAGGGATGGCCATCAAGTCCATCAGGTCGGTCCTAGCAACTGTGCTGTGTTTGTTGGTCGATCCTAGCAACTGTGCTGTGTTTGTCAGTCGGTCCTAGGAACTGTGCTGTGTTTGTCAGTCGGTCCTAGGAACTGTGCTGTGTTTGCCAGCGGTAGCAAATGTGCTGTGTTTGTCGGTCGGTCCTAGGAACTGTGCTGTGTTTGTCGGTCGGTCATAGCAACTGTGCTGTGTTTGTCGGTCGGTCCTAGGAACTGTGCTGTGTTTGTCAGTCGGTAGCAACTGTGCTGTGTTTGTCGGTCGGTCCTAGGAACTGTGCTGTGTTTGTCGGTCGGTCCTAGCAACTGTGCTGTGTTTGTCAGGAAAAAAGCTGCAGTAGCAACTGCAAATTACTACCTCAATAATTAAGGGGGCATGACTTATACCACGAATGATATTGTGGGTGAAGTGCACAGTGGGTGTGGCAACAATGAGCACATGTGCAATAGTGAGTGTGGCATCAATGAGCATATGTGCAACAGTGGGTGTGGCATCAATGAGCATATGTGCAATGGTGGGTGTGGCATCAACAAGCACATGTGCAACAGTGGGTGTGACATCAACGGGCACACGTGCACCAGCGGGTGTGGCATCAACGAGCACACGTGCAGCAGTGGGTGTGGCATTAACGAGCGCATGGAGAGCTGCACTGTTGGGTTGTGCGTGTCTGGGGCTAAAACTGGCACGAGGCCCGAAGTATTTCCAAATGTTGAAAGGTGGGCATTAACAAAAGAAGTGAGTGAGAGAGAAGCCTCTAGTGCCCCCAAGCTGCTGGTGTTGCTTTTCCTGAGAGGAAGGGAAATTGAAGTGCAAAGGATTGCTCAGCAGCGCCGCAGCTTGTTGGACGCAGCCTTCAGACTTAGCCTCTCGGTGGGTGCTGCAGCTTGTTGGACGCAGCCTTCAGACTTAGCCTCGCTGTGTGTGCTGCATCTTGGCCTTCAGACTTAGCCTGCAGTGAAATTTAGTATCTAAAAAGTGATGCGGCTTAGATGCAGGGAAACCAGTAATGCACTCCGGTGCTGAGCAGATTGGGGGGGGGGGGGGGGGGGGGGTGCGGCTTATACCTAGGTGCGATCTTTACCCGGCCAATAAGTAGCACTCCATCTGATCCGTGTGTGTGTGTGTGCATTTTTCTGTGCATAGTTATGTGTGAACATATGTATCATGTTCATCCTGTGTGTGTGTGTGTGTGTGTGTGTGTGTTGGGGGCTCATGGTGTGTGTGTGTGTGGTGAAGGGGTGATGGTTCATGGTGTGTGTGTGGGTGGTGATAGTTCAATGGTTTGTGTATGGGTGGTTCAGGTGTGTGTGGTGGTGCAGTGGCGATGGTGTGTGTGGTGAAGGGGTTCATGGTGCATATGCTTACTTATTGTTTGTGTGTGGGAAGGCTGTAACCTCCATCCAAATAAGATGCCAATCATCATGTCTTATTTCACACCTAACTTATAGATCTTCTCTGACTTGTAATTAATAGGGTTACAGATATGGACATTGTCCAATCGTCCATGACCACATGCCTAGTCTAGTTGGGCCAACTTCTAGCCTGCACCCACTCCAAGAAACTGCAATTGCTCTACATGGAGTGCCGAGGTGGCAAGGAGAGGCTGTGTACATACATGTACATGTACATGTATGTACATAGCTAGCCGTCCCTATACTGAAGTGGTGGCAAGGACAGGCTGTGACCATAGCTATTCCTCCCTCACTCAGCTGGACACCATCTCATGGCTAGGAGTAGGCTGTGCACATATGTAGCTAGCCTTGCTCAGCTGGACACCATCTCATGGCTAGGAGTAGGCTGTGCACATATGTAGCTAGCCTTGCTCAGCTGGACACCATCTCATGGCTAGGAGTAGGCTGTGCACATATGTAGCTAGTCTTGCTCAGCTGGACACCACCTCATGGCTAGGAGTAGGCTGTGCACATACTGTAGCTACTCAGCTGGACACTCAATGATGATGATGCCGTACGACATTTAAGGGTGAGGGAGAAAGGGGAGAAGTTTTGAACTCTCGGCTAATGACTATAGTTTTCTCGGTGTGAATTTGGGGGCAGTGACTTGGTGATGAGTGTATGCAGAGAGGTGTGGAAATAAAGTGGCCAGCACGTCTGCTGTTTTTTTGTAGACCCCCCAAACCTCCTCTTGTTTTTTGTAAGCCCCCCAAACCTCCTCTTGTTTTTTGTAAGCCCCCCAAACCTCCTCTTGTTTTTTGTAGGACCCCCAAACCTCCTCTTTTTTTTTTGTAGGCCCCCCAAACCTCCTGTTGTTTTTTGTAGGCCCCCCAAACCTCCTCTTGTTTTTTGTAGGCCCCCCAAACCTCCTCTTGTTTTTGTATGCCCCCCAAACCTCCTCTTGTTTTTTGTAGGCCCCCCAAACCTCCTCTTGTTTTTGTAGGCCCCCCAAACCTCCTCTTGTTTTTTGTAGGTCCCCCAAACCTCCTCTTGTTTTTGTAGGCCCCCAAAACCTCCTCTTGTTTTTGTAGGCCCCCCAAACCTCCTCTTGTTTTTTGTAGACCCCCCAAACCTCCTCTTGTTTTTTGTAGGCCCCCCAAACCTCCTCTTGTTTTTGTAGGCCCCCCAAACCTCCTCTTGTTTTTGTAGGCCCCCCAAACCTCCTCTTGTTTTTTGTAGGCCCCCCAAACCTCCTCTTGTTTTTTGTAGGACTCCCAAACCTCCTCTTGTTTCTTTTTAGGCCCCCCAAACCTCCTCTTGTTTTTTGTAGGCCCCCCAAACTTGTAGGTCCCCCAAACCTCCTCTTTTTTTTTGTAGGCCCCCCAAACCTCCTCTTGTTTTTTGTAGGCCCCCCAAACCTCTTTTTGTAGACCCCCCAAACCTCCTCTTGTTTTTGTAGGCCCCCCAAACCTCCTCTTGTTTTTGTAGGCCCCCCAAACCTCCTCTTGTTTTTTGTAGGCCCCCCAAACCTCCTCTTGTTTTTTGTAGGCCCCCCAAACCTCCTCTTGTTTTTTGTAGGTCCCCCAAACCTCCTCTTGTCAAACTGGAAGTAAAATCAAATGATCAGTGTCCACTGGGCATGTGCTGCAAGTTGAAAAATATTAAATATATTTTAAGAAGCCAGTTCAGCAAGTGGGTTCATTTGTGAACCATGTCTGAGGTTGCACCTGTGGCCGCTTAAGATGACCAATCAATAAGCCAGTGGGTATGACAATGTTGTCATCTCCTTGTAGTGCAGTCTCCTTGTATTGCAGTGTGAAGTAGTTCACCACTGATTTTGACGCTCTCTCTCTCTCTCTGTTGTCATCTTGTGTTGTGAAACAGTTAAGCCAATAATCACGTCGCCTGTGTGTGTGTGTGTGTGTGTGTGTGTTGTCATCTCCTTGTGTGTACTTGTGTGTTATGATGTAGATGACTTCATTGACGTCATCCTTGGCAACCGTGTGTATCTGAAGTGTCTCTATGTAAGTTGCACACATTTTAAACGAGTTTCAACTGAATATTGAGGGAGGGGTGGCTAGAAACATCTCCCTTGCGTACCCCTCAAGGTCCTGGTTGCCCACTGAAGTGTCCTACTGTCTGTGACTCCATTGCATTTGGCAGGCAGTAAATCGTCCAAATGTCAGCAGGAGATGTGAAGTCATTCGTAGCTTTTCCCAGGACATTCAGCGCTAGAGCAAGGGGAAAGTGGGCTTTATTTTAGATCACTGCCATCCTTAATGAATCATTTGTTTTAATATTATTATAATGCTCGTCTTTGGCAGGTCCAATGATGTGTTATATCCATATGCCTAATGCTTGTTTGTGGTGTGTGTATGTGTGCATGCCTGTGTGGTGTATTCAGTGGATGTCGAATGAGATGGAATCCTTGTTACTCTAATAACACAGTTACTGTGTTACCTTGGTAACAAAGTGCATGCTATTAGATACAAGTAGCATCCCTGGAATGCATCATCTTGGGTTTGTTGTTGGTCGACCAAGAGAAGGTCAAGAGGTCAAATGTGCATGTTCTGCAAGAACAAGGAGACATTGTTGTTTCTGGCAGCTTGACATCATGTAGCAGCTTCCTTTGTGTGTGTGTGTGTGTGTGTGTGTCATCAGAGCAGCTGCTGTGTGTGTGTGTGTGTGTGTGTCAGCAGAGCAGCTGCTGTGTGTGTGTGTGTGTGTGTGTCAGCAGAGCAGCTGCTGTGTGTGTGTGTGTGTGTGTGTGTGTGTCAGCAGAGCAGCTGCTGTGTGTGTGTGTGTGTGTGTGTGTGTCAGCAGAGCAGCTGCTTTGTGTGTGTGTGTGTGTGTGTGTGTGTATCAGCAGAGCAGCTGCTTTGTGTGTGTGTGTGTGTGTATCAGCAGAGCAGCTGCTGTGTGTGTGTGTGCGTGTGTGTGTGTGTGCATGTGTGTGTGTGTGTGTCAGCAGAGCAGCTGCTGTGTGTGTGTGTGTGTGTGTGTGTGTCAGCAGAGCAGCTGCTGTGTGTGTGTGTGTGTGTGTGTCAGCAGAGCAGCTGCTGTGTGTGTGTCAGCAGAGCAGCTGCTGTGTGTGTGTGTGTGTGTGTGTGTGTGTCAGCAGAGCAGCTGCTGTGTGTGTGTGTGTGTGTGTGTGTCAGCAGAGCAGCTGCTTTGTGTGTGTGTGTGTGTGTGTGTGTCAGCAGAGCAGCTGCTGTGTGTGTGTGTGTGTATGTGTGTATCAGCAGAGCAGCTGCTGTGTGTGTGTGTGTGTGTGTGTGTGTCAGCAGAGCAGCTGCTTTGTGTGTGTGTGTGTGTGTCAGCAGAGCAGGAGCTTCATGTGTGTGCATCAGCAGTTAGACTGCTTGGCTTCAACTGCTTTGTGTGGGTGTGTATGTGTGTGTTTTGCATTGAACTGAGCCAAGTGCAAGCAAGCTTCCACCGTCTGTGTTGCGTGGTCTATACTTGCCTTGGGCTTATCTCTAAGCTTAGCTGTTCCCGTGAAAACCGTGGACTTGGTTAATTAATCATAATTAAGAATTGTTGTCGTTGTTGTGTGAAAATGTGTTCCGTAGGCTAAGGAAACCACTTAAACTCGAAGAAAACTCAGGACAGTACGAGGAAATGCAATTCCAGCATGTACAGTACATACAGTGTATTTAACAAACAGGTTCTTGCCATCTCTTTCCATCATAAACTTTCTCCTGAGCTGCTGGCAGTGAAGACTGTCTCCTCACCAACAGGTCTTGATGGAGGCTGGAGAGTGCTCCTGAGCTGCTGGCAGTAAAGGCTCTCTCCTCACCAACAGGTCTTGATGGAGGCTGGAGAGTGCTCCTGAGCTGCTGGCAGTAAAGGCTCTCTCCTCACCTACAGGTCTTAATGGAGGCTGGAGAGTGCTCCTGAGCTGCTGGCAGTAAAGGCTGTCTCCTCACCTACAGGTCTTAATGGAGGCTGGAGAGTGCTCCTGAGCTGCTGGCAGTAAAGGCTGTCTCCTCACCTACATGTCTTAATGGAGGCTGGAGAGTGCTCCTGAGCTGCTGGCAGTAAAGGCTGTCTCCTCACCTCTAGTGCGCCATATCTAGTGCACCACATCACATCTAGTGCACCATATCTAGTAAAGTTGGAGGTATGCATGTATTTATGATCATAATTATATAGTCTTGTAGAGGCTTGAAGTAAGAATGTCAGCGTGGGCCGCCAAAGCAAGTAATTTAAGGGAGTGGTAGCCAATCACTGGGTCAGTGGTCAGCCATTGCACGGCATGGAGTGATCAGTTCAGTGAGGGTAAGCCTCAATCGTGCAGTCTTACAATCCTTGGAAAGCTGGTCTTATAAGTCGTGGATGGTGGCTTCGCTCCCAAGCAGCATATAGATGGTAGCAGCCGTCATATCCTCACATCCAATCTTGCGGAGTACTTTGGCCTCTCTCCTTGGGAGGGGGGGGGAGGGGGGTGCTGGTTTCATTTGGTAGGCATTGAGCAAGACTCGGCCTCGTTTTGCTCTGCTGAAATTGAAGTGATCTCAACTTGCTATATGTTAATGTTGGGTATATTATTCTATGTTGAAGTAGCATGGGCGAGGGCTTGAGCTGGTGGCAGCAGTGAGCATCTCTCAACTACAGTGAGTGAGGCCTTGAGCTGGTGGCAGCAGTGGACATCTCTCAACTACAGCCTTGAGCTGGTGGCAGCAGTGAGCATCTCTCAACTACAGTGAGTGAGGCCTTGAGCTGGTGCAGGGTGGCAGCAGTGGGCATCTCTCAACTACAGTGAGTGAGGCCTTGAGCTGGTGGCAGCAGTGGGCATCTCTCAACTACAGTGAGTGAGGCCTTGAGCTGGTGGCAGCAGTGGACATCTCTCAACTACAGTGAGTGAGGCCTTGAGCTGGTGGCAGCAGTGAGCATCTCTCAACTACAGTGAGTGAGGCCTTGAGCTGGTGGCAGCAGTGGACATCTCTCAACTACAGTGAGTGAGGCCTTGAGATGGTGGCAGCAGTGGGCATCTCTCAACTACAGTGAGTGAGGCCTTGAGCTGGTGGCAGCAGTGGGCATCTCTCAACTAGCAAGGGAGGAGGCTTGGGCTGGTGGCAGCAGTGGGCATCTCTCAACTACAGTGAGTGAGGCCTTGAGCTGGTGGCAGCAGTGAGCATCTCTCAACTAGCAAGGGAGGAGGCTTGGGCTGGTGGCAGCAGTGGGCATCTCTCAACTACAGTGAGTGAGGCCTTGAGCTGGTGGCAGCAGTGAGCATCTCTCAACTAGCAAGGGAGGAGGCTTGGGCTGGTGGCAGCAGTGGGCATCTCTCAACTACAGTGAGTGAGGCCTTGAGCTGGTGGCAGCAGTGGACATCTCTCAACTATAGTGAGTGAGGCCTTGAGCTGGTGGCAGCAGTGGACATCTCTCAACTACAGTGAGTGAGGCCTTGAGCTGGTGGCAGCAGTGGGTATCTCTCAACTACAGTGAGTGATGCCTTGAGATGGTGGCAGCAGTGGACATCTCTCAACTACAGTGAGTGAGGCCTTGAGCTGGTGGCAGCAGTGGGCATCTCTAAACTACAGTGAGTGAGGCCTTGAGCTGGTGGCAGCAGTGGACATCTCTCAACTACAGTGAGTGAGGCCTGGAGCTGGTGGCAGCAGTGGGTATCTCTCAACTACAGTGAGTGATGCCTTGAGATGGTGGCAGCAGTGGACATCTCTCAACTACAGTGAGTGAGGCCTTGAGCTGGTGGCAGCAGTGAGCATCTCTCAACTAGCAAGGGAGGAGGCTTGGGCTGGTGGCAGCAGTGAGCATCTCTCAACTAGCAAGGGAGGAGGCTTGGGCTGGTCACAACAACACCAAAGGGGGGGGGGAGATAGCGGTCTTTACTGGCTGCTATATGTTTTCACTGTGCTAAGATCACCACATCTGCATTCCTCAAGCATGTTATTTTCATTTGTGTGTAAGGGGATGTGCCAATCACTCCAACAAGACCACAGAAGTTATTGGGTTGAACTTGGGAAATGATGATTACCCAGTCCAGTGCTGTAAACTGCACCCTCTTCCTTACAAAGGGAGCCGAACAGTGCACACCTAATGTTTTATGGCGAGGTATTCGAAGAGTAAAATACTCGCAACTGGTGACCCGTGGAAGGATTTGTGCGGGGGGGGGGGGGGGGGGGGGGGGGGGATATCCGTGGGGTCGCAACTGGAAGTTACACCTGCTCAACTGCTCTCCATTCCCCACCAGTGAGGGTGTGTTGAACAAGATATTCTATGGGAGGGTGTTCAACTGCTCTCCATTCCCCACCAGTGAGGGTGTGTTGAACAAGATATTCTATGGGAGGGTGTTAAACAAGGAAGGGGGAAGGTGTTGAACAAGGAAGGGTAGTATTAGGGGGAGTGTGTTGAACAAGGAAGGGTAGTATTAGGGGGAGGGTGTTGAACAAGGAAGGGTAGTATTAGGGGGAGGGTGTTGAACAAGGAAGGGTAGTATGTATTAGGGGGAGGATGCTATACCAGCTGACCAGTGTTGAGGGCATTATTAGATGGAGTTCATGAGGGAGTAAGCATGGCAGGGTATTATTAGAGGGAAGGTGTTAAGCATTGTGATGTATTATTAGAGGGAAGGTGTTAAGCATTGTGATGTATTATTAGAGGGAAGGTGTTAAGCATTGTGATGTATTATTAGAGGGAAGATGTTAAGCATTGTGATGTATTATTAGAGGGAAGGTGTTAAGCATGTATTATTAAAGGGAAGGTGTTAAGCATTGTGATGTATTATTAGAGGGAAGATGTTAAGCATTGTATGTATTATTAGAGGGAAGGTGTTAAGCATTGTGATGTATTATTAGAGGGAAGGTGTTAAGCATTGTGATGTATTATTAGACGAGTTGTTAGCAAGAGAGAGGATTATTTATTAACTGTGAATATTGACCCCCCCTTGGAACTAGCCCCCTCGTACTTCTTTGGAGGGGGGAAAAATCCCCCCCCCCCATTTTTGCCCCATTTTATGTGCACGATAAAGAATGGTTGAAATGGGTGTGGCAGGTTCTCGATCATTAGATGTGCCTGCTAGTGCACAGTGTCGGGTATTTGTGGGTGTGGACTAAGCTGAAAGGTGTTTCAGCACGGCAAACCTCTCTCCCAGAACAGCTGCTGCACTCGGCATCCTCTAATTAGTGGACCATATGCCTTGTAATTGCCAAATTGTCCTTCCAAAAGAATTATCCTTTCAAAGGGACACATTTTACAAAGACTGGGAGACTGCATTCTATCCACTTGCGGGCTAATTTTTGCAATCATTTCAACTTTACAAGACATTCCATTTGTGTTGTTTTCCGTGTTATGATTAATTATTGTTGTAAGTTGGGTGGAAGATATGGTAGGTGTGGTTATCACACACTCTAGACAAAGAGGGAGGTAAAAGAAGTGGAGTGTATCCATCTATTGATTGATGAATTAGACATTGTGCATTGTGATAATCAATGCCTAGCCTATTATTACAGTACGAGGCCACTTAGACAGACACGAACACAAGTAGAGCGATAAGCCACCACTGTTCATTTCAGCCTCTCACGCCCTCACTCTCGCCCTTCTCTCTCCCTATCTTCCATCTCTCCCTCTCCCTCCCTCCTCCCCTCTCCCTCCCTCCGTCTCCCCCTCTCTCTGCTTGCAGTGCTATAACAAAATTGACCAGATCAGCTTGGAGGAGGTGGACAGATTGGCTCGGGAACCAAACAGTGTGGTCACCAGCTGCGAGATGGGCCTCAACCTGGACTACTTGCTTGAGAAGCTCTGGGAGTACTTATCCCTGCTCAGGGTCTTCACCAAGAAGAGAGGACGTGAGGGATGGGAGAGGGGACTGCCCCACCAAAAGTGGTCTGGGATAAAAGTAGTTCCGTAAAAGGGTTGGCGGTGGAGGCATGCCTAGTAAATGCAATGTGTGTGTAAAATGAAGTTATTGGATGCCTGTGTGCTGGATTCCCTCAAAGCTTGGTCTAGGCACATACAGCGAGGTGTCTAGTGGGTGACAAGATCTCCACGAAGCTTGGCATACAAGATACTCATCAGCTTCATTGCTCAGGACTTTATAGCCACCCACGAGTAGCATGAGTCACCTCCTAGCTAGGGTAGGGCTTGGGCTTGGGTAGGGTTTGGGCTAGGGTAGGGCTGATCTGGGCTAGGTAGGGGCTAGGGTAGCCTGGGCTAGGGTAGGGTCTGGGCTACGTATGGAACAAGAGGGACCTGGAAAGGCCAACTTTGCCCACACCACCAATTTTGTGGGACAGGAGGAGGAGGAGGATGGCTTAGTTAATTAGGTTTTGACATCAGGATGGGAGGCGGGCAGGGGGAGAGGAGGTTGATAGGTCAGTGAAGAAATCTGGGGTCTTTGGAAGGAGGAGAAGGATTGGCACGTTCCACTCCTCCACTAGGCACGTAGTAACGCATCCTTACACAAATGACCGGCCTTCAGTGCTGCTGGTGTGTGAGATGCTCTTGCAGTGTGCTAGGTGAAGGAATGCAGATGTGTTGATCTTAGCAGAGTGAAAACATATTTCAGTCTGTCACCAATTCCTTATTGAATAAACATCCTCTACACATTCTCTAATCACAGCCTCTCTGTCTACTGGGAGTTTGTTTTAGACTCCATGATTCCATCAGCTTCATCAATGTTCTTTTTGCTCTGAGACAAGCCTTCTAGAGCCATCTCGGTCTCTTCATCTAGTCTAATGATATAGCCCTCACTGGTCACATGACAGTCCAAGGTGGTCAGGTGATCCACAGGGCATTTCATCCAGGAAGATTACATCATCATCCTTGCACAAGAGTGAAGAACAAACATCGAGTGTTAGTTGAGATTGTGCATGGGAACTAATACTCCACCTGAGACCAAGACTGTGACTGTCCTGGGAGGTCAGTCATGTGGCCTCTGTGGGCTATGTATAATTATCATCTCATCAGAGCTAAAAGACTATTCTTAATAACGATGAAGAGCCACTCTTAATGTGTTCCTTCCCTCAAATAATGCCCGCTCTTGTTTAATACACTCCCTCTAATAACACCTGATAATAACACCTGATAATAATCCTCTCTTGTTTAATACTCTCCCTCTAATAACACCTGATAATAATCCTCTATTGTTTAATACCCTCTCTCTAATACCTGATAATAATCCTCTCTTGTTTAATACCCTCCCTCTAATAACAGCTCTGATAATAACAGCTCTGATAATAATCCTCTCTTGTTTAATACTCTCCCTCTAATAACACCTGATAATAATCCTCTCTTGTTTAATACCCTCCTTCTAATAACACCTCTGATAATAATCCTCTCTTGTTTAATATATACCCTCCCGATAATAATCCCCTGTTTAATACCCTCTAATACCTCTGATAATAATCCTCTCTTGTTTAATACCCTCCCTCTAATAACACCTGATAATAATCCTCTGTTTAATACCCTCTAATACCACTGATAATAATCCTCTCTTGTTTAATAACCTCCCTCTAATGAGGGCTTCCTCTATTGTGCCTCCTTATAGGTTACTGTGCTTAAAAAGAGATTGAATGGAGGCCTTGATAAGAACAGCAATTTTGTTATCAGATTATTTAATCTGAACGGGTGATGTATTCCTGATGTAGGACTTGTAGTAGTATTGCTGTATATGGAGTGAAGTTGAGAGGCTGTGTCTGTAGAAAGACTAACTTACTTCAAGACTTGTTCTAGTCATATGATAGTTATGCAGCTGCATTTGTGGGAGCCTGTAGGTGGTTGTCTGTGGTAAGTAAGTGGAGGCTTGTGTAGATAATGGATATGTCCCAGCAGTTCTGTGTATTCTTACATACTCACTACACTGTGGGAAGTTGCTGGTGCAGCTCTAGTAGGACCTTATTAGGATAAAACTGGCTGAGCAGGTGTTTGGTGACCCCTGACATCCTGTGTGGCTGGCTAGACCCTTGACCTTGGGGTCAGGTTTTGTCAGTCTCACTGACCTCCCCTCCCTCTTTCTCCTTACCTCCCTCACTCTTTCTCCTTACCTCCCTCCCTCTTTCTCCTTACCTCCCTCCCTCTTTCTCCTTACCTCCCTCCCTCTTTCTCCTCACCTCCCTCCCTCTTTCTCCTTACCTCCATCCCTCTTTCTCCTTATCTCCCTCCCTCTTTCTCCTTACCTCCCTCCCTCTTTCTCCTCACCTCCCTCCCTCTTTCTCCTCACCTCCTTCCCTCTTTCTCCTTACCTCCCTCCCTCTTTCTCCTTACCTCCCTCCCTCTTTCTACTCACCTCCCTCCCTCTTTCTCCTTACCTCCCTCCCTCTTTCTCCTTACCTCCCTCCCTCTTTCTCCTTACCTCCCTCCCTCTTTCTCCTCACCTCCCTCCCTCTTTCTACTCACCTCCCTCACTCTTTCTGCTCACCTCCCTCCCTCTTTCTCCTCACCTCCCTCACTCTTTCTCCTTACCTCCCTCCCACTTTCTCCTTACCTCCCTCTTTCTCCTTACCTCCCTCCCTCTTTCTCCTTACCTCCCTCCCACTTTCTCCTTACCTCCCTCACTCTTTCTCCTTACCTTCCTCCCTCTTTCTCTTTGCCTCCCTCTCTCTTTCTCCTTACCTCCCTCCCTCTTTCTCCTTACCTCCCTCCCACTTTCTCCTTACCTCCCTCCCTCTTTCTCCTTACCTCCCTCCCTCTTTCTCCTTACCTCCCTCTCTCTTTCTCCTCACCTCCCTCCCTCTTTCTCCTCACCTCCCTCCCTCTTTCTCCTCACCTCCTTCCCACTTTCTCCTTACCTCCCTCTCTCTTTCTCCTTACCTCCTCTAAATAGACTAATATTTAAACCTTAAATTATTAAGCTCTCTTTTACCTGAACTGTATGTGCATGTGTTGAAAATTGCACTCCCACCTTTTCTAATCCTCTGCTGTCGGCCATCATTGGTGTCTGTGGTGATGGCAACTCAATAAAAACTAATCCTTTCCTTCTCTTTTCCTTTTTTGTTTTTGTCTGTGGCACGTGCTTATTCTGTACTTTTCTGTTCTTCAGAGCCGCCAGACTTGGCCAGAGGGAATGCTCTCATCCTCAGACAAGGTTGTACTGTGGAGCACGTGGTAATTATACTATGAAGCATTGTACTGTCAGCTAGTGCAATATGGACACTGTGTGGAGCATGTGATGACTCAGTCAGCTAGTGCAACATGGCACTCTGTGTGGAGCATGTGGTGACTCAGTCAGCTAGTGCAACATGGACACTCTGTGTGGAGCATGTGGTGACTCAGTCAGCTAGTGCAACATGGACACTCTGTGTGGAGCATGTGGTGACTCAGTCAGCTAGTGCAACATGGACACTCTGTGTGGAGCATGTGGTGACTCAGTCAGCTAGTGCAACATGGACACTCTGTGTGGAGCATGTGATGACTCAGTCAGCTATTGCAACATGGACACTCTGTGTGGAGCATGTGGTGACTCAGTCAGCTAGTGCAACATGGACACTCTGTGTGGAGCATGTGGTGACTCAGTCAGCTAGTGCAACATGGACACTCTCTGTGGAGCATGTGGTGACTCAGTCAGCTAGTGCAACATGGACACTCTGTGTGGAGCATGTGGTGACTCAGTCAGCTAGTGCAACATGGACACTCTGTGTGGAGCATGTGGTGACTCAGTCAGCTAGTGCAACATGGACACTCTGTGTGGAGCATGTGGTGACTCAGTCAGCTAGTGCAACATGGACACTCTGTGTGGAGCATGTGGTGACTCAGTCAGCTAGTGCAACATGGACACTCTGTGTGGAGCATGTGGTGACTCAGTCAGCTAGTGCAACATGGACACTCTGTGTGGAGCATGTGATGACTCAGTCAGCTAGTGCAACATGGACACTCTGTGTGGAGCATGTGGTGACTCAGTCAGCTAGTGCAACATGGACACTCTGTGTGGAGCATGTGGTGACTCAGTCAGCTAGTGCAACATGGACACTCTCTGTGGAGCATGTGGTGACTCAGTCAGCTAGTGCAACATGGACACTCTGTGTGGAGCATGTGGTGACTCAGTCAGCTAGTGCAACATGGACACTCTGTGTGGAGCATGTGGTGACTCAGTCAGCTAGTGCAACATGGACACTCTGTGTGGAGCATGTGGTGACTCAGTCAGCTAGTGCAACATGGACACTCTGTGTGGAGCATGTGGTGACTCAGTCAGCTAGTGCAACATGGGCACTCTGTGTGGAGCATGTGATGACTCAGTCAGCTAGTGCAACATGGACACTCTGTGTGGAGCATGTGGTGACTCAGTCAGCTAGTGCAACATGGACACTCTGTGTGGAGCGACTCAGTCAGCTAGTGCAACATGGACACTCTGTGTGGAGCATGTGGTGACTCAGTCAGCTAGTGCAACATGGACACTCTGTGTGGAGCATGTGGTGACTCGGTCAGCTAGTGCAACATGGACACTCTGTGTGGAGCATGTGGTGACTCAGTCAGCTATTGCAACATGGACACTCTGTGTGGAGCATGTGATGACTCAGTCAGCTAGTGCAACATGGACACTCTGTGTGGAGCATGTGGTGACTCAGTCAGCTAGTGCAACATGGACACTCTGTGTGGAGCATGTGGTGACTCAGTCAGCTAGTGCAACATGGCACTCTGTGTGGAGCATGTGGTGACTCAGTCAGCTAGTGCAACATGGACACTCTGTGTGGAGCATGTGATGACTCAGTCAGCTAGTGCAACATGGACACTCTGTGTGGAGCATGTGGTGACTCAGTCAGCTAGTGCAACATGGACACTCTCTGTGGAGCATGTGGTGACTCAGTCAGCTAGTGCAACATGGACACTCTGTGTGGAGCATGTGGTGACTCAGTCAGCTAGTGCAACATGGACACTCTGTGTGGAGCATGTGGTGACTCAGTCAGCTAGTGCAACATGGACACTCTATGTGGAGCATGTGGTGACTCAGTCAGCTAGTGCAACATGGGCACTCTGTGTGGAGCATGTGGTGACTCAGTCAGCTAGTGCAACATGGGCACTCTGTGTGGAGCATGTGGTGACTCAGTCAGCTAGTGCAACATGGACACTCTGTGTGGAGCATGTGGTGACTCAGTCAGCTAGTGCAACATGGACACTCTGTGTGGAGCATGTGGTGACTCAGTCAGCTAGTGCAACATGGACACTCTGCCATGAGTAGCCATTCTAGTGCACCAGCACCCATCCATATCCATCCATCCTCTAGTGTTGCCATTTGGCTTCTCATTCATCTCTAAGGGGTGTGAACTAGACCTACTGACCACGGCTGGGAGAAGAAACAACTCTCTCTCTCATGCACACACCACATGCATGCACACACCTCATGCATGTACAACCACATGTATGTATGAGGCAGTGTCACACTATATACACCACATGCATGTACGAGGAGCAGTATCACACTATATACATGTACACACCACATGCATGTATTACCACATGCATGTACAGGGATAGTGTCACACTATATAATACAACACACTTTTCTCCCCCCCCCCCCCCCCTCCTCCTCCAGAGTCACTCGATCCACCGGACGATAGTGGATGTCTTCAAGTACGCCTTGGTCTGGGTAAGTAGCCAAGTAAACTGCACTGAATATGCTCTATTGGGAGCCTCCTGGCAAGGGTCTCGCTATTGTGAGCACATAGCTCTGTCTCAATTGGTCTATGCCCCTCCAAGTAAGCGCATCAAATTTTTATACGAGCCTCGCTCTGCAGTCTCCCGTATGCACACGTAGGGAGAGTCTGGCTAGCGTGGCTGCAGCACATGTAGGACTTCTTTTTCCAGAAAATACAACGAGCAGTACTTGATTGAAGCAGCTCCTTTAAAGTAAGCAACAAAAGTTTTGTCAGACTAGCTCTTCATCAAAAGTTAAAGCAAATGAATCTATCTACAGGAGTGCCTCCTTCCTCAAAGCAAAGCAAAGTCCCCGGAGGTTTCTGTGCAGCTTTCGTCAGCAAGAGCGCTTCATGCTGGGATGGGCAGTAAGAGTCCCTCCAAAGTGGCGGGTGGCAGCCTTTTTTGTTGTATCCCTTAACCAGGACCTGCATGATCAATAATAGTGCCCACCCTTCTAATTATCATCTCCCTTCCACAGCTGGCCACCACAGCTCGTGAGAGTGTGTGTGTGCTGGTTGGATTGACTTGAAGTGTGTGTGGTGAGAGTGTGGATAGACTTAAACCACTCTGGCTCTGGAATGTCCGTGGGTAGATAAGAGAGATGACTTTTTAGATTAATTCTCCCAGGCTCCAGGGGCCTCACTGCCAATGCAGCCTCCCCCATCCACAGAAACCACTCACTATTACTAACTTGAACAGAAACCACTCACTATTACTAACTTACTAACTTGAATGTAATTTAATTTTGCATGACAGAATGGGACCTTATTCTGCCTCTGTGCTGCAGACACAGATCAGTCAGTCGCAGATCCACTAACAAAGCAAGCTGGTCTGTCCTCTACACAGCCTGCTTGTTCATGCTGTTCATGCTACTAATTGCTGGCATCTTTAGGATCGCCAGAGCAACGATCTGGCTTTTGTTACTAGCTGTTAATTAATTCCTTTGATACAGCCTGTCACTGCCACTGAAGGGCTGCTTGCACTGAATGGCTGCTAATCGTTGAGCCTTGCAATCTCTGCTAGTTGAGCATGTGCTAAATATATATGAGACCACTGTCTCTGCAGGTGCAATATTTGCCACTGTATAGAGAGCCATGTTGTGTGGCTAAGCAGTTGTGAATGTGTTAGGTTGAATGGACGGGTCATTTTCAGCTCACACATGTGTGAGGTGCTGCTGCTGTGGGCCAGAGACTGAGCCCTACCGTGGCCAGAGACTACTACCATGGTCCAGTTACCGTGGCCCAGAGACTGCAGCCGTGACCCAGAGACTGCGACCGTGGCCCAGAGACTGTAGCCGTGGCCCAGAGACTGCAACTGTGGCCCAGAGACTGCAACTGTGGCCCAGAGACTGCAACTGTGGCCCAGAGACTGCAACTGTGGTGTGCTGTGTATCTAGTGGGAGAGGTATCTGGTCTTGCCTCACTCTGTAGTGGCCACTTGTAAAGACCTTTCATGAGTGAATGGGGAGGTGCTTGGTGAAGCAAGCTAATAGAGATGGGCATTTCTAAGCCAGTTGATGCGTAAGAGTTCCCATTCGACACGAATATTATGGTGGTGTTGTCAAGAGCATTTCCTAGTGTTCTTGTTTTTGGTGTGCATGTGTGTGCATCTGTATGTGCACGTGCGTGTGTGTAAGTTCGTGGACCGTTTCCACCCTTAATGGTATTGTGTTTATCTTTTGTGTGCCTGCAGGGCACCAGCACAAAGTACAGTCCGCAGAGGGTCGGGTTGCAGCACGTGATGAATGATGAAGATGTTATTCAGATCATCAAGAAATGACTGAACCTGAATTGACTACTGCAGAGATAGATATGTGTTGCAGCCTTCTGGCAGATGAATTGAGTGTTTGTGGTGTGACTCAACTTGAATTGAGGCTTCCTAAATGATGCTTACTCCAAACTTGATGTTTGTTTCTGGAAACCTTGTCAGCTGACAATGGCTCGTTAACTATGGCTTCACGTAACATGAGCATTAGAGAATACTTCTTGGGTAACCAGCTGACTGAGCTCAGTGCTTTGTAAGGTCGAGGTCGATAACAGGCAGTATTCTCCCTCAACAAGATCTTTCCCAATATATATATATATTCATGCATGGGCACACATGCACGCACACATGCATGCACACACCCACTGAATCTTATCGCGTTTTGGCTCCTCAAATGCCCTCAAAGTGAAATTCCAATTCCAACTAGGAGCTTCGTGGTGTGATGAAGGTGGAGCCAAATATTGGGACTGCCTTGAGCAATTAGCAACACAAAATGCATTCAGGGCTTATGGGCTCAACAAGCTGATAGCTTATATATCAGCTTTGACAGTCATTTCTTGCAGTGAACTTCAGTCGAGGGGTCCAAGTTTCTCCTAGAACATTTCATTTCTTGCTACATTTTTTGTTGTCGCTAATTCTCAAATTATAACACGAGCATAATTGTAACAGAACTAAGCAACACATTCTCTACCTAGCTAAAATATCAAGAGCAAGAATCAATCAACAGATAGTTGTTAGTTTTTAAATCACTAGTTGTTAGTTGCTTGGGTGGAGGGGGGGGGTGGGGGGAATAATAATACATGTACAATCGCTCCCAGTGGGTACTTGTTCTTGAAATAATAGGCCAGAGGGGACAGATAATTAATACTCCCACAGTGTCTTGGATTCAATCGTGTCTCCAGTCGCAGAAAAGGCACCATTCTGCTGCCCACAGAGGAATTTCCCATTGGGGCATACGATGATCATCCTAGAGGGAGCCCGGAGCTCAAAGAAGAAGTCGGTGGGCTCTTCGCCATTGACGCTGATGGTGTTGTCTGGCTCGACTTTCCAGAACTTGCCATTGGCCCCCTTCACATGGAAGACCCCTCCTTTTGTAACCACCCCGAATACGTCATACTGAGACCTGTTGCACTCCAGAGTGCCGGAACCCCCCTTGACGCCAACAAAACCGTATTCTCCACGGAGGACGAGGATGGGGCGGTTGATGAATTCAAACACAAACTTGCAGTTATCCTCCACTGTTCCACAGTTGGCCAACATCTGCCCATTGGGCTTGATCGAAATATACTTTTCATTGGAGGCTTTTATAGCTATCTTTGGTCCCATCCATTCGACAGAAAAGTGAGTGCATTCGTCATTGGGATCACATGAATCGGCCGAGATCGATGTACTGTTCTTCAACAGCTGGTCATCGCAAGAACGAAACCTCCACTTGACATTACCAGATAAATCGGTGGTTGAAACAGGTTCCATTTGGAAGATCTCCTTGTCGGTGACCGTCGATTGCTTGGCCCGAACTTCAATGCCTTCCCTGATGGATATGTATTTCCCATTCGATGCCATCAGCTGGACTTGGGGGCGGCTATCAATCAGCTCAAAGAGCTCGTCTTTGCCAATCGTAGATTTTCTTGACTGCACGGTAGCACTGGCTCCCACTGCAGTCAGGTACTTACCCTCACTATCCTGGAATGACACCTGAGTGCCTTTGAAAACAAGCACGAAAAGACAGTCATCTTTGATGTCGTTCACGAGCTCTCCCTTCCGGGTCAAATACATGGTATTGGCAGCGCGGAGAGCGTATTTCCCTCCATGAAACTCTAGAATTATCGTGGCATCATAACCCCAGGGGATTAGCTCGTTGCAGCATAGCTCTGATGATCCCACATTGAGATGCATGTACATCTTACGATTCACGTTCCAGATATTCACCTGAGGATGAATAGCCAAGTGAATGGTGAAGAGGTTAGTTGATCCTACAATCTGGTCAAATCCGGTCATACTGTCACCAGAACCACCAACATATCGGTTATGGGTCACACTACGGATTGCAACTTTCCCATCTTTCTGAGTCTCAAAGATAAACTTCTGGTCTGGCCCAATCTCACGAGATGAGCAGTCAAGTTTTCCATCCTTGTCAGAGGTAAGGTATCTGCTGATGCAGCCATACAGAGCAAATGTATCCTTATCCACTTTCTGCATGGTCCAGACCTGCTTCTTTTTCATGGTGGTGCCACTGCACACGACGTTGCTCTGGAACGTCTCTGCAGTCAGGTACTTGTTGGCTGAGTTGAGTAGCCCGAAGCTCCAATTCTGATCGACGGTAGCGGCCATTCTTCAGCTTTAGCAAGGGTTGAGATATGGAAACCTACCTCGAGAAATTGCAACAAAAAAATCTATGCAACTGAATAGGAGTGCCTCCTGCAAGATTTTTTAAATTTTTTTATTAATATATTTTTTGGGGGGAGAGGAAGCGCCGTTGTAGGTTGTAGCAAGGGGGCGGGCACAATACCACTTCCGCTTGGCGTGAGATGCCGGTGCCTTCCGTTGAATGTTTTGACCAATCAGAAAATCCTTCGGCATATTTCCTTTTTAGGTCACTTTTTGCACTGGTGGAGATATTTGGGTGGGGTTCGTAGGAATACAGGCTTATATATCCAGAGCTCATTCGCAACCTTCCTGTTGGTTGCTAAGTTGTGGGAAAGCAGTTTGTAAAGTTTGCACTCAGTTCTCTCGAACCTAGAAATTCCGTCAAGATGTGTGATGACGACGTTGCAGCGTTGGTAGTTGACAATGGCTCTGGTATGTGCAAAGCTGGATTCGCTGGAGACGATGCCCCAAGAGCTGTCTTCCCTTCTATCGTGGGACGCCCTCGCCACCAGGGTGTGATGGTGGGTATGGGTCAGAAGGACTCGTACGTGGGAGACGAAGCCCAGAGCAAGAGAGGCATCCTCACCTTGAAGTACCCCATCGAGCATGGTATCGTCACCAACTGGGATGACATGGAGAAGGTGAGAAGAGGTTAAATTTTTGTATTTGCTGTTAGTTTATCATCTCTTTCCTTGCCCCTTGCAGATTTGGCATCACACCTTCTACAATGAGCTTCGTGTGGCTCCCGAGGAGCACCCAGTGCTGCTGACAGAGGCTCCCCTCAACCCAAAGGCCAACCGTGAGAAGATGACCCAGATCATGTTTGAGACCTTCAACACCCCTGCCATGTATGTGGCCATCCAGGCTGTGCTCTCTCTGTATGCCTCTGGTCGTACCACTGGTATCGTGTTCGATTCTGGTGATGGTGTATCTCACACTGTGCCCATCTATGAAGGATATGCCCTCCCCCATGCTATCCTCCGTCTGGACTTGGCTGGCCGTGACTTGACTGACTACTTGATGAAGATCCTCACCGAGCGTGGCTACTCCTTCACCACCACTGCCGAGCGTGAGATTGTTCGTGATATCAAGGAAAAGCTCTGCTACGTGGCCCTTGACTTCGAGCAGGAGATGCAAACAGCTGCCTCCAGCTCCAGTTTGGAGAAGAGCTATGAGCTTCCTGATGGCCAGGTGATCACCATTGGCAACGAGCGATTCCGATGCCCAGAGGCACTCTTGCAGCCCAGCTTCCTGGGAATGGAGTCGGCCGGTATCCATGAGACCTGTTACAACTCGATCATGAAGTGCGATGTGGACATCCGTAAGGATTTGTATGCCAACACTGTCCTTTCTGGTGGCAGCACCATGTTCCCTGGTGTCGCTGACAGAATGCAAAAGGAGATTACTGCTCTTGCTCCACCCACCATGAAGATCAAGATCATTGCTCCTCCGGAGAGGAAGTATTCTGTATGGATTGGAGGTTCCATCCTTGCCTCTCTGTCCACCTTCCAGCAGATGTGGATTTCCAAGCAAGAATATGACGAGTCTGGGCCGTCCATTGTCCACCGCAAGTGCTTCTAAGTTGCAACTTTAGCTTATACAAACGCTGTCTTGGATAATAGAACACTGTGTCTTTAGTTAGTGGTGATGAAATAAAAATGTGAAAATTATGTTCAGGGTGGTGGGTGTCATTTGAGTTTTTCGTGCTGGTTAATTAATTAGTTGGAATTATGAAAAGGAGGAAGCTATGGCTGAGTTTAGGGGTGGGGCTACTGCTACTTCTGCTGTGGAAGCAGAGCATGATGGCTTCAGTTACCGACTCGCGCGGAGTAATTGTGGAGCCGTTGAAGATCGACAGGTGTTGGTTGCGTGGACCTTGGTTTCCGCCAGAGAGGAGATTTGATGACATCCACTTGGTCTTCTATGGCAAGCCGGTCATGCTAGCATTAAAGCACCTCAGTATTGCTAAAGGTTGGAAGATGACCCTGATATTAGTTGGCGATGAAGCTGGAGCAAAGCAGCTGGAACACCTAGCATCCAAGCCCGGTGTCTTCACAATAGTTTACATCTCCTCTAGAACGCTCCACCAACCCATTATTCAGCGGCTTGCAAACTCTTCACATGCGCTCGTCTCAGCTGTTAGATTCACCTACAAGATAACTGGTGCTAAGAAAGGACAACTACAAGCTTTCAGGGCATATTTTCATAAATTTGGGTGTAAAATGGAGGACAAAATATTTATGCCCCGCTCGTTTATGTTGGATGACAGGAAGGAGTGTTTCAAATTCTTCAAACGTGTCCAAATTTACCCTGAAACTTGGTGGGTATTAAAAGCCTCTCAAGGTTATGGTGGTGATGGGGTTACGATTCATTCCAACTTATCCATCCTCTACGATAAATTTTCCCTTTGTAGAAACGAGGAACAATTTATCGTCCAGCAATATATCCCTCGGCTGCTTTTGATTGAGGGGAGGAAATTTGATATCCGTGGACTATTTCTAATTGCAAATACAGACCCGTACATGTTATTTTACCATGAAGGATATCTCCGCTTGTCACTGGAGAAATTTGATGCTGAAAGTGGTAGAGCCGCACACCTTACAAACAGTCACATTCAGATTCAATCTAGCAAATACTCACCCGACAAGCATTTCTGGTCTTTCGTTAGGTTTCAGAGGTATCTCGATAATCAGCACCCAAAGGCTAGTAATTTTATCTCCGACAAACTGGAACCATATATCAAGAGAGTGGCACTTTTTATTTTGCAAACAGGTACCCATTTGTTGTTGTTTATAGCCATTATCCAGCATCTGTATAAAGGGTTTGAAGATTATCAAGAAGTGATATTTTTTCTCCTCGTGTATATATGTATTTTTGTACTTGCTTATGCAGACATATCCAGTATTATTCAAAATGGTTTGAATAAAGGGTTATAACAAATACGGTCCTTTGAATACAGTGTCACAACACAATATATATATATTGGGCCCATTTTACCAATCATTGCTTCATTATATGTAAATCATATTGCTTTTTAAAATATTTTTTCTACAAACAGGATTGTCTGTCTTCAAGCGGAATCCTTCTTCCTTTCAGCTGCTGGGACTTGATTTCCTGGTGACGGAGGACTTCCATATTTGGTTCATTGAGGCCAATAATTACCCCCTCTGGCCCAAGACGTCTTCTTCCAATGCAGGATATTTTATTGATGACCTTATGGATAATATGGGGGTAAGTACTACTGTCTTTAAATCTCATCATAAATTGTGCATACACTAGTTGTGTATCCAACTCAAGAATATAAGAATGTCTATCGCATAAAACTCACCTTTTTTACGAACTCTTCCCACCCACCGCTACCCTTCCCACCCACCGCTATCCCTCCCTCCCACCGCTATCCCTCCCTCCCACCGCTACCCCTCCCTCCCACCGCTATCCCTCCCTCCCACCGCTACCCCTCCCTCCCACCGCTATCCCTCCCTCCCACCGCTACCCCTCCCTTCCACTGCTACCCCTCCCTCCCACCGCTACCCCTCTTTCCCACCGCTACCTCACCCTCCCACTGCTACTCCCACCGCTACTTC
This sequence comes from Cladorhizidae sp. MBARI D1340-BT2, assembly GCA_028752905.1. Lineage (NCBI taxonomy): Eukaryota > Metazoa > Porifera > Demospongiae > Poecilosclerida > Cladorhizidae > Cladorhizidae sp. MBARI D1340-BT2. The sequence goes on from JAQNBH010000013.1 coordinate 13,223,546, forward strand.
ACCCTCCCACCGCTACCTCACCCTCCCACCGCTACCTCACCCTCCCACCGCTACCCCTCCCTCCCACTGCTAACCCTCCCTCCCACCGCTACCTCACCCTCCCACCGCTACCCCTCTCTCCCACCGCTACCCCTCCCTCCCACTGCTACCCCTCCCTCCCACCGCTACTTCACCCTCCCACCGCTACCTCACCCTCCCACTGCTACCCCTCCCTCCCACCGGTACCTCACCCTCCCACTGCTACCCCTCTCTCCTACCACCACCTCTCCCACCCACCGCTATCCCTCCCTCCCACCGCTACCCCTCCCTTCCACTGCTACCCCTCCCTCCCACCGCTACCCCTCTTTCCCACCGCTACCTCACCCTCCCACTGCTACTCCCACCGCTACGTCACCCTCCCACCGCTACCTCACCCTCCCACCGCTACCCCTCCCTCCCACCGCTACCTCACCCTCCCACCGCTACCCCTCCCTCCCACTGCTACCCCTCCCTCCCACCGCTACCTCACCCTCCCACCGCTACCCCTCTCTCCCACCGCTACCCCTCCCTCCCACTGCTACCCCTCCCTCCCACCGCTACTTCACCCTCCCACCGCTACCTCACCCTCCCACTGCTACCCCTCCCTCCCACCGCTACCTCACCCTCCCACTGCTACCCCTCTCTCCTACCACCACCTCTCCCTCACTGCAGAGCGACATGTTTGATTTGCTGTTCAAGCTTCGAGAGGATCCCATCCACTTCAGCAAGATGGTTGTGGGGCAGTCCTACAAATCTATGCAGTTGATATGGAACGAAGTGGAAAGTAAATGTTCAAACAATAAACGCTACAACTCGTGTGATGAATTTGACTCAACGTAAATTTTATTTTGTATGAAGAGGAGGAAGGGACTTTTATGTTGTGCGGATCTACAGCATGTCAAAATTGATATGCGATGATCATTGTTGAGTTTTCCGTAAGAGTATGCAATGAAGGGGCTTCATTAGTATACAGACGATGCTATTTGTATACTCTCTATTTAAGGTCTTTTACCCACACACCCATGTTCTCTATCACATATTTATTGGAAAAGGGGCACTATCATCCCCCCCCCCTCCCACACACACATCCCCACCATGACCACATTTACTATGCGTAAATAGTAGAATAATTGAAGATGCAAAGTCGGATTAATCATTAGCCATATATAATTTACCAAGCTAAATTACCAAGCTAAAGTGTTGGCTAAGGACCTGGATGTAAAAACAGAACAGTGTCCCAAAGAATGATGTTTTTGTTACGTGGGGCACAACGAACATGAGCTTTTGGCCCTGCAAGGAGATACAGATGTGCCCTCTTCTATGGTAGGCTCTGAATGTGCCAAGGATGGTCAATATTCAGTTACATAGGACATTCATCCCATAATTACGAGTATTTTAACCCCCACCCACTTCTCCCCATCTTCCCTGCATCTGTAGGAGAGTTTCTATTATACAAAAAAAAAATTATAATCATTTACGGAATGGGCTAGGGCAGGCTAGGGTGAGCTAGGGCGAGTTGCCAGAAAAAAGTTCACAATTGGAAATCTAGGGGGACTATGTGTGTTCTTCTTGATTGAGAACGCCTTGAGAACTCGATCCATAATTTACAAGTGGTTCAAGGTACCATTTAGCTCGATCTTAATAATGTACTATATATATATATATATAGCCAGCACACAAATTTGTGAGGTAACTTGATCCCCCCCCCCCCCCCCCCCCCCCCCATCGAGATGCGATGAACATTTGATCGTTTTGGGGGTCCTCTTCTTGTCTTCTTGTATACGACTGTTGCAGCAATTCATAGAGGCACAGGTCTAAGTTGGTTAGCCAGGCATCACTTGACACAAGGTGCATGTCCTGATGGTGAGCCTCAGGTCAGAGCATCATCTGTCACAAGGTGCATGTCCTGATGGTGAGTCAGGTCAGAGCATCACCTGTCACAAGGTGCATGTCCTGATGGTGAGTCAGGTCAGAGCATCACCTGTCACAAGGTGCATGTCCCTGATGGTGAGCTCCAGGTCAGAGCATCACCTGTCGTACGTACATCACGTAGTGTGATATTGGACAGGACTGGGGGGCACTGTAGGGGAGTAGATTTCAATGTAACACTAACTATGTGCATTGATGAGTTCAAGATCGCATTTGGTGTGACAACTCTCAACCCACGCAAGTGAGCAGTCTGAAGGAAGCCCCAGCTGGTCCCTGCCAGCTTCCAGATGGTGCTTACTTTGGACTTGTTCTTTCGTGCCATCCTTTTCAGGCACTCACGATATATATACTGCGATCTAAGGTCACCTCACTGTGCTTTGAGTACGATTCACTGGTTTGCTAGAGAGGGTCACCTCGAGCTCACCGCTAGCCAGACAGTTACGGAGGTGAAAGACAGTATTGGATTTGGATGCAGCAGCTTGTTTGTAAAGTATTCCTCCATCACTTGTAGGTCATGATATAGAGGTACTGTTGATGATGATTATCTGCTTGAGTGGCAAGATAAAAATTGTCTGCATAGGCAAATTTCTTTGAGTTGGTGGAAAGCATGTCTCTCACAGAAAGAGCATTGGCTCAAAAACAGATCCCCGTGGCAGCCCATCATTCAAAGTCCTTACAATGCTTGTTTGATCCGCAAGAGAAACCTTGTACCTACAATTGCTGAGAGTATCACAAGTAGCTTGGCACTTGGAGATATTGGCAGCTTTGAGAAGGAAGGCCATGTCGCAACGTAGTGTCTTAGACTGACGACAGATCCACGAGTGCAATACCGGTCTTAAGGGTGCGTTTATATCCTACCCGTAGTAGGCACAAGTACCTGATCAGCACAACTCCTACCAAAAAAGCTCTAAAACCAGCTTGTTCCCTGGAAAGGATCGTCTCAACCAGTGGAGAGAACCTCGTCAGCAGTAGGCGCTCAAGCAACTTGTAGGAAGTGCACAGGAGTGAGATGGTCGAGAGCCAGCAGCAAATTTCCCTGGCTTGAGGATGGCAATAATTTTCCTAGTTGACGTTACGATAGCAGTTGCATGGATTGTGGTGAAAAGCTAAGTCAGCCATTCATGTCTATCGAGTCCCAGGTTCTTCAGGAATTCGGGGTAGATGCCCTCAACACCTGCGGCTTTCCTTGCTTGGTGGAGGAGAGACTTGCATCACTATCAGCTTTGGTGTAGGGGTTACAGAGAAAGGATGTTGGTGGCGATGAGGAGAGGATCTCTTTGAGGGTTTTTTCTTTCTCCTTCTCGCGGCGGACTTCTTTTGTAGAGGCCACCTTTGGGTAGCAGCAACTGCATTTTGCTGTAACCTGAGATAAATTACTTTTCATGCTTTTCCCCCTGATTATTACCTAATGTCGTTAGATGAAGTGTGTTTCAAGTTGAAAAGTCACTAATTCGTTGTCAACTGAGAGTTCGTTATAATAGTAATAATAACTACAACAATAATAATGATTCACACCAAGATATTGGCGCAAGAACAGATCCTGTAACAGTCCATCTTCAACTAGAGGAGGGAAGAAGGAAATTCCAATTAAAGAACATCCCGTTTCTGCGTTATTGTTTACCAACAAACCTTACTGAGCTGCGCGGTCTCGTGTCGTCGCCATGGAGGTGAAAAAGATGGAGCTTCCAGAAGTACAGTTTCCTGAACTTTGGAGCTATGATTCTGAAAAGAAGAAGATTAGTCTTGTTGGGAAGATGAAGACTAGGCATCGTACCCGCATGCAAGTACTTTACACCCCACTGTTCACTGGTTGCAGGGATTTGATAGGTGGGAGATATATAAACCTCCTTCACTGGTTGCAGGGATTTGATAGGTGGGAGATATATAACCTCCTTCACTGGTTGCAGGGATTTGATAGGTGGGGGATATACAAATCTCTATTCACTGGTTACCTCTATTCACTGGTTGCAGGGATTTGATAGGTGGGGGATATACAAACCTCTATTCACTGGTTGCAGGGATTTGATAGGTGGGAGATATATAAACCTCCTTCACTGGTTGCAGGGATTTGATAGGTGAGAGATATACAAAACTCTCTTCACTGGTTGCAGGGATTTGATAGGTGGGGGATATACAAAACTCTATTGCAGGGATTTGTGATAGAAATAAATAAAAGTGTGGGAAGTTATGCTAGAGAGCAATGAACTTCCTTTGCAGTTTCAGTATATAACTGAGCAGTGTGTGTGGGAAAGTAAATTATTTGCTACTGTAGCCGAGTCTTCTAAATTCTGACAATATAACCAGTAAGTAGTCTATGTAGTCGTGTGGGCTAGATGCGAGTACATTTCATGCAATATATACAACCAGCAAGAACAGAGGTGAGTAGGGAGGACTGGTGTTAAAAGAATGGACTAGAACTGGCTTGCGGGCATAAGGATGTGAGTCACAGTAAGAAAGCTTGCAGCCTTGTGACGACCACATCTAACAAATTGCTCCAGCTCTGTTGGAGATGGCACATTCATGCACATGCTGTAAATGTTGGGTGTTAAGTGGGGCACGTCTAGCGCCTGTCCACACGACAATGGACATTGAACACTGTTCATTAGCAATGCTGGTCTCATGAGTAGATGTCATCAATTTCTTAAAGGCACAGATAAGATGTACTAGGCTACCAGGCTAGCTAGTGTGCAGGGATGGTAAACTTTTTCAGAGAAGAGGCTGGAGAATGTTGTACGTGGACATCGCGTCTACAAATGGCAAGAAACACTGTCTTTTGAGCAGGGGGAGGGAGACATAGCCGTGACAAATTCAGAACCAATGGCGAAGCAGGTTCAACAAGAAATAGATGCTCAGCAGGTCATGTCTTTACGGCAGTGACCTGATGTCTGATGAACTCCCAGGTTCATCAAGTCATGTCCTTAGGCAGTGACCTGATGTCTGTGAACTCTCACAAGGAGTATGAAAGTGTGTAAGAACATCTGCCTACGTACATCTTTGTCTTGTCTGTGTCTGCTTCCACTCGAGGCAAGCATGTTAAAATTATAACAGAGCTCAACGTCTAAACCCTGTCCCCTCCCACCTGGCCCTTGTAGACCACGCTGCGTTGCACCTTCTGCCTTGCATACGACTTGTGGACTACGTTGAGCTCACTAACTGCCTCAGAAACGGGGTCTTCATTCCCTCCATTGGAGTACATCGTGGCTCTCGTTGCAGCTGACTGAGGCTGAGTCAAGCTCACTGACTTCACCAGCTGGTGCAGAGTGTTTGCAATCTGATTGGCCTTTCCAACATTCCAGCAGGAGTTATTAGAATATGCTGGACGTATTTTCCTCCTGCTTGGCTCCACCCTCTTCTCATTTCCTCACTAAATGTATTAGGGCATTGGCTGTGTGGCTGTATTTCTGATGCTCTTCTTGTTCTCTGTATGATCTGATCAACCAAAGAATCTGCTGTAGGCAGATTCTCTTCCCCACATCAGCCTTCAGGTTCAGTTCAGGGTGCATGACACATTCATATACACCTGGAGCACTCCCCCTGTGGTGTTACGGACAGGGTCACTGTACCAAGTGACAATGGCCCAGTAACTCATACAACACAGGGGGAGTGGCGGGTGTAGTACTACTGCAAAGTCTCAGGGGGAGGACTCCAGGTGTAGGACTGCAGAGTCTCACTAACACCATGGGGAGGACCCCAGGTGTAGGACTGCAGAGTCTCACTAGCACCTCGGGGGGAGGACCCCAGGTGTAGGACTGCAGAGTCTCTCACTAGCACCTCGGGGGGGAGGAACCCAGGTGTAGGACTGCAGAGTCTCACTAACACTTCGGGGGGAGGACCCCAGGTGTAGGACTGCAGAGTCTCACCTCGGGGGGAGGATCCCAGGTGTAGGTCTGCAGAGTCTCGCTGGTAGAACTTGTCCCCTCCCTCCCTTTTTTTCCCTCTAATGAAAATTTAATTAGCCAACCAAATTAGAATTTGCAAAGTTGCGTGTGAATCATACTATTTACTAGGCCTATATTATAGGCTAGTCAAACTATAGATACAGAGTTCTTAGTAGAGTTCTCTGGTAAGAGTTCTCTGCCACTGAGTTCCTTGTGTAGGAAGTGAGAGGAAGCAAGTGCTTCTACATAGCTGGTGGTTTGCAGTGTGAGCTCTCTATGCTGTTCAAACTTCACTACCTAGTCAGAGAGCTTATAACCAAGGCAACAACTTAGCATGGTGGTGGGGCTGGGGTGTGCTCTTAGCACTGTCCCTGGTCCCTGGATGGTCTGAGTGGCTGAGGCTTTTTTTCCATTTGCAGTCAGTGGGCGATGAAACAAGTGCATGTCATATTTAAGTATTGTGATGATTAATCAGTGATGGTGTGTCCATATCCTCCCTGCCTTTTCACATCTCACAAACATACTTACCAGGTCCACAGCCCACTACTGTCAGCCAGACTGTCTGTGGGGGGGGGGGGGGGGGGGAGAATTTATAGTCAATTTCATGTGCAGTGTATATTATTAATTATATGAGTAGTGTGAACTGAACTAATGGTAATGTATTATATTATATGAGTAGTGTGAACTGAACTAATGGTAATGTATTATATTATATGAGTAGTGTGAACTGAACTAATGGTAATATATTATATTATATGAGTAGTGTGAACTGAACTAATGGTAATGTATTATATTATATGAGTAGTGTGAACTGAACTAATGGTAATGTATTATATTATATGAGTAGTGTGAACTGAACTAATGGTAATATATTATATTATATGAGTAGTGTGAACTGAACTAATGGTAATGTATTATATTATATGAGTAGTGTGAACTGAACTAATGGTAATGTATTATATTATATGAGTAGTGTGAACTGAACTAATGTTAATGTATTATATTATATGAGTAGTGTGAACTGAACTAATGGTAATGTATTATATTATATGAGTAGTGTGAACTGAACTAATGGTAATGTATTATATTATATGAGTAGTGTGAACTGAACTAATGGTAATGTATTATATTATATGAGTGGTGTGAACTGAACTAATGGTAATATATTATATTATATGAGTAGTGTGAACTGAACTAATGGTAATATATTATATTATATGAGTAGTGTGAACTGAACTAATGTTAATGTATTATATTATATGAGTAGTGTGAAACTGAACTAATGGTAATATATTATATTATATGAGTAGTGTGAACTGAACTAATGGTAATATATTATATTATATGAGTAGTGTGAACTGAACTAATGGTAATATATTATATTATATATGAGTAGTGTGAACAGAACTAATGGTAATATATTATATTATATGAGTAGGGTGAACTGAACTAATGGTAATGCTCTTCACACCTCTACAATCATATTGTTTACTTTATTTCCTGGTTGTACATAGCTTCTAAGAAGATGAGGGACGCTGCGGCAGATGGATCATATGACGAAGGTGCGTGGTGCCTGCCAGGGTGGGTGTGTGTATAACTAATAGCCCATGACAAACCCAGAAAAAGAGTGATTGTGAAGACTGTTGACTACATATATAAATATGTACATATATTATATACATATGTGTGTATGTTTGCAAATATAATGTATAGACATGTACATACATAGTATATATGCATGTACAGTATACCGTATTAGAACATGCGCTATCTATGTACCTCGTGCTGCCTTAGCTGTGTGTACTATTTTATGGCACGTTCTAATCGAAGGCATGCTCTATTATTTAAAGGAATGCGTACAATAGTTGCACGGGATCTTCCGAGCCCAAATGGTGACAATTACTGATAATAGTTGTGTTCAGGCTCTAGCTGTTGTCTTCTATTCTAGTTTCGTCTTTTTCATGGCAACTTTGTCACCTGTCGCTTGCGAAGGGATCGATATCATCAGTATCTCTCAACTCTTTTCTGTTGAGTTGGGTCGTCTCACTGGCAATATTTCCTGCAGCACTTGGTGTTACTTGCAGACTTTAATTAAAGTGAATTTTCTCATCGTGTTATCATGTGACCCATCTGTGTGTGTCTCGACTGAAAAGCCACAACTTTTATTTGATTATGACTTTAGTGGTGACAGGTTGCCTAGCATTCTCCACCCACTCCAGACATCTGTGGATCTCTCATATTTCCTGCCAGAACTCAGTCTAACCTAGGCCGCATACTACTTCATTCGGGATATGCTGTCTAATTGTTGGCACATTCTAATCAAGGCACGCCTAATCAAGGAAATGTTAATTTATTTATTTATTATTATTATTTTTTTTTTTTGCTTCCATGCTAACGACGTCTACCATATTGGACAGGGTGGAGCAAAGGTGCCTAATCTTAGCATACATGTATGTGAGGCCTCTGTTGTGTACACATGTCTAGCATAGCAAGTCAGACACACCAAGTCACCTATCATTTTGGTTATTGTAGGTTTCTTTGCCTAGGAATATAAACCGCATACAAACCAACTTTTGGCCTCATTTTCATGCACCTTGCCCCCCTGCACATTAGAAATTTGGCAAGGGGTCTGGCTCGTACTTTGTTATTTGAACCATCTCTTTTCAAAATCCTGCACCGGCCTCTGGATGCGTACTTACTCTCTGTGGCTTGGGCAAGTGCCAATGCAGTTCTAGTCAGCCCTTCATTATCACCCCACATTGCATGAAACTAGGTAATGTAATCAAGCATCTGCATATTTATATTATATACATAACATTTATATACATGTATACAATATATAGCAGGGGAGTATTCTGGTGTGCTCCCTGTATTTGTTTGACCCATTTTAGCTTCCAAAATTATTTCAGCTGACACTAGCCCACCAAATATTTTCAGCAGCCTTGAATCCTTCACCAAATGCAAAAAAAAAAGGGAAACCTTGACTTTATCCTGGAGGGTCATCTATGTACCTGTCTCTCTGCCCCCCCATCACATGACTTGCAGACTAAAGTCCATTCATAAAAACATTAGCACCAGAAGCCCCCTAAATGTAACACATGCTGTATTATAAGCAGAACAAATGACCTGCACTCAGCCAGGGCTGTAACCATGTTCAAAAGAAGAGCCTGTTGCTGATCTTCCACCAAAACATCTGCTGTTTGGTTGGTGGAATTCTCCTGTCAACTGTTACCAGGTCCTCGAAGGAGGTTGCAACAAGACATGGCATGTGCTGATATGTGTATTGTCTAGCAAAAATAAAGCTTGAGAGTTGGACTTTGTGGAACTCTATCTAGTCCTCCACAGCTCAATTATAATGTACAACACAAATAAACAAGAAACCAAACCTTTATTTGATGTGGCTTTAAACAAGACTGTGCCCTTGTAGACCACAACCACTGAGATGACCCTTTACCATTTATAATCAAATGACATTTAATGGTCAAGTGTCATCTCATGGCTTTTCTGTGTACTGTAGTCGAGTGATGGAGGATGGAGGACCACACCAAGTGTGAGCTTCAGGAATTTTTAGTTGAGTGGTGACCAAGCGTGAGCTTCAGAGTCTCTACGGATTTTCTGTACATTATAGTTGAGTAGTGGAAGACCATACCAAGTGTGAGCTTCAGGGTATCCAGGACTTTTCTGTTGAGTAGTGTAGGACTACACCAAGTGTGAGCTTCGGTGTCTCCAGGGCTTTTCTGTTGAGTGGTGGAGGACCACGCCAAGTGTGAACTTCAGGGTCTCCAGGACTTTTCTGTTCGAGTGGTGGAGGACCACGCCAAGTGTGAGCTTCAGGGTCTCCAGGGCTTTTCTGTTGAGTGGTGGAGGACCACGCCAAGTGTGAGCTTCATTCTGCTTGCTTAATGTTGTTGCCCACTGCACATATCAGCACATACCATATCTTGTTGCTATTGTTGAATGAACCCACGAGTAGGGTCAGCTACAGCCTCCTTCAAGGACTTGGCAACAGTTCCACAGGAGGTAGAGAATCTGCTACAGCCTCGTTTGGACTTGTTAATTTTCCCAGAGTGAGAACCCGCAAACCAATCAGCTGGGCACAAGTTATTTGTTCTGTTTACAATTTAGCATGTGAAGTCTTGACTCGATTCTATTATTATAAAACAGCACATGATGATAGCGTCATCAACAGTCACTGCTGCCCACGCCTTAGTCTACTGCAGTCGACATGCATTAGAACAGTAGGTTGTCATCTACAGTCACTGCTACCCTCGCCTTAGTCTACTGCAGTGGACATGCATTAGAACAGTAGGTTGTCTTCTGGTACTCAAGTGTCTGTGAAGGGTCCTATTTGGCACAAGTTATGCGAGGGGAAAAACAGAGGTCTGTGTAGAAACATAATCCCTTGAAAATGAACATCAGGTTGTTCATACTGCACTACTGGTTCACTACCTTAGTGAAGGATTCAAGACAATCTTGGTGTCTTTTGAAGCTAAAATAGGCTGAAACCACCATTTAGGAGGTAAGAGACTGCCAATGTCTAGGAGCTTTGGTGTTTTGCTTTTGAGGGGGGGGGGGGGGGGGGGAGCATATGTCATCGGTTTGTCTTTGCACTTGAACAGCAAGATTACAAGAACTTGCACTGAACAGCAAGATTACAAGAACTTGTGCACTGAACAAACAATTACACAATAATCACCCTTGCATAACCTTTTATGCCCAATAGATCAAAATCAAATTGTTTGTCATTAAGCAATTGTTAAAGAAGTTTCTTTGCATGTTGTGTATATCTTTGCCAAAGCTTTTCTGGGAACAGGTTACAGCAAGGAATGCCTTTGAACCCGAAGCTCTCTCAGTTTATGCTCTTCCATCCATTACACTTTTTATTTTATATGCAGACAGGTTGCTGACAATGTCCTCCTTACTTCTGTTGTCCTCCATTTCTTTGGTGTTCTGTCTCGTGGCATTCGACTTGGCAAGAAGGCCAAAGATGTTGTTGTGTTCTGCTTGCAGTGCCTACTTGTCAGCATCAGTAGCCAGAGAAATTCAAAAGTTTGCTCCAGTCTCTTGAGCCTCATCTTGGCTTACTGGCTGAGTTTCTTCTACAGATCTCTTTGCCTGTTTAAAAAACTTTATTTGCTTCTCAATTGTGCAAGCAGGTGGGCCTCGTAGCGTGGATGAGCTTGCCTGCGTGACTGTGGCCCTGGTGTACCTCAAGCTCAGCAAGTGCTCAAAGGGAGATGACATCATAGATCACTCTTTCTATCACGAAGGACTCAGACTTGAGATTTGGTGCTAAATGGTCAATGTTGATGGAGAACGCAGAACCCTCGCGTTCCACTTCTGCTTGAACAACTCCTGGTTTTTCTTCAGGCCTATCACTGACTGAAAAAGACAGTCTGACTGGCTGTCTACTGGAAAGTTTTTACATTCCACCTTCTCTGTCGAAGTAATCCCTGTAGTTCTCTGAAGCAATGAAGCACCTCATCACACTCACAGACTTGTCTACACATGCTCTCTATAAGCTTGTGTAGCATCCATCACACTCACACACTTGTCTACACATGCTCTCTATAAGCTTGTGTAGCATCCATCACACTCACAGACTTGTCCACACATGCTCTCTATAAGCTTGTGTAGCATCCATCACACTCACAGACTTGTCCACACATGCTCTCTATAAGCTTGTGTAGCATCCATCACACTCACAGACTTGTCCACACATGCTCTCTATAAGCTTGTGTAGCATCCATCACACTCACAGACTTGTCCACACATGCTCTCTATAAGCTTGTGCAGCATCCATCACACTCACAGACTTGTCCACACATGCTCTCTATAAGCTTGTGTAGCATCCATCACACTCACAGACTTGTCCACACATGCTCTCTATAAGCTTGTGCAGCATCCATCACACTCACAGACTTGTCCACACATGCTCTCTATAAGCTTGTGTAGCATCCATCACACTCACAGACTTGTCTACACATGCTCTCTATAAGCTTGTGTAGCATCCATCACACTCACAGACTTGTCCACACATGCTCTCTATAAGCTTGTGTAGCATCCATCACACTCACAGACTTGTCCACACATGCTCTCTATAAGCTTGTGTAGCATCCATCACACTCACAGACTTGTCCACACATGCTCTCTATAAGCTTGTGTAGCATCCATCACACTCACAGACTTGTCCACACATGCTCTCTATAAGCTTGTGCAGCATCCATCACACTCACAGACTTGTCCACACATGCTCTCTATAAGCTTGTGTAGCATCCATCACACTCACAGACTTGTCCACACATGCTCTCTATAAGCTTGTGCAGCATCCATCACACTCACAGACTTGTCCACACATGCTCTCTATAAGCTTGTGCAGCATCCATCACACTCACAGACTTGTCCACACATGCTCACACATGCTCTCTATAAGCTTGTGTAGCATCCATCACACTCACACACTTGTCCACACATGCTCTCTATAAGCTTGTGTAGCATCCATCACACTCACACACTTGTCCACACATGCTCTCTATAAGCTTGTGTAGCATCCATCACACTCACAGACTTGTCCACACATGCTCTCTATAAGCTTGTGTAGCATCCATCACACTCACAGACTTGTCCACACATGCTCTCTATAAGCTTGTGTAGCATCCATCACACTCACAGACTTGTCTACACATGCTCTCTATAAGCTTGTGTAGCATCCATCACACTCACAGACTTGTCCACACATGCTCTCTATAAGCTTGTGTAGCATCCATCACACTCACAGACTTGTCCACACATGCTCTCTATAAGCTTGTGTAGCATCCATCACACTCACAGACTTGTCATGCTCTCTATAAGCTTGTGTAGCATCCATCACACTCACAGACTTGTCATGCTCTCTATAAGCTTGTGTAGCATCCATCACACTCACAGACTTGTCCACACATGCTCTCTATAAGCTTGTGCAGCATCCATCACACTCACAGACTTGTCCACACATGCTCTCTATAAGCTTGTGTAGCATCCATCACACTCACAGACTTGTCCACACATGCTCTCTATAAGCTTGTGTAGCATCCATCACACTCACAGACTTGTCCACACATGCTCTCTATAAGCTTGTGCAGCATCCATCACACTCACAGACTTGTCCACACATGCTCTCTATAAGCTTGTGCAGCATCCATCACACTCACAGACTTGTCCACACATGCTCACACATGCTCTCTATAAGCTTGTGTAGCATCCATCACACTCACACACTTGTCCACACATGCTCTCTATAAGCTTGTGTAGCATCCATCACACTCACACACTTGTCCACACATGCTCTCTATAAGCTTGTGTAGCATCCATCACACTCACAGACTTGTCCACACATGCTCTCTATAAGCTTGTGTAGCATCCATCACACTCACAGACTTGTCCACACATGCTCTCTATAAGCTTGTGTAGCATCCATCACACTCACAGACTTGTCTACACATGCTCTCTATAAGCTTGTGTAGCATCCATCACACTCACAGACTTGTCCACACATGCTCTCTATAAGCTTGTGTAGCATCCATCACACTCACAGACTTGTCCACACATGCTCTCTATAAGCTTGTGTAGCATCCATCACACTCACAGACTTGTCATGCTCTCTATAAGCTTGTGTAGCATCCATCACACTCACAGACTTGTCATGCTCTCTATAAGCTTGTGTAGCATCCATCACACTCACAGACTTGTCCACACATGCTCTCTATAAGCTTGTGTAGCATCCATCACACTCACAGACTTGTCCACACATGCTCTCTATAAGCTTGTGTAGCATCCATCACACTCACAGACTTGTCCACACATGCTCTCTATAAGCTTGTGTAGCATCCATCACACTCACAGACTTGTCCACACATGCTCTCTATAAGCTTGTGTGGCATCCATCACACTCACAGACTTGTCCACACATGCTCTCTATAAGCTTGTGTAGCATCCATCACACTCACAGACTTGTCCACACATGCTCTCTATAAGCTTGTGTAGCATCCATCACACTCACAGACTTGTCCACACATGCTCTCTATAAGCTTGTGTAGCATCCATCACACTCACAGACTTGTCCACACATGCTCTCTATAAGCTTGTGTAGCATCCATCACACTCACAGACTTGTCATGCTCTCTATAAGCTTGTGCAGCATCCATCACACTCACAGACTTGTCCACACATGCTCTCTATAAGCTTGTGTAGCATCCATCACACTCACAGACTTGTCTACACATGCTCTCTATAAGCTTGTGTAGCATCCATCACACTCACAGACTTGTCCACACATGCTCTCTATAAGCTTGTGCAGCATCCATCACACTCACAGACTTGTCCACACATGCTCTCTATAAGCTTGTGCAGCATCCATCACACTCACAGACTTGTCCACACATGCTCTCTATAAGCTTGTGTAGCATCCATCACACTCACAGACTTGTCCACACATGCTCTCTATAAGCTTGTGTAGCATCCATCACACTCACAGACTTGTCTACACATGCTCTCTATAAGCTTGTGTAGCATCCATCACACTCACAGACTTGTCCACACATGCTCTCTATAAGCTTGTGTAGCATCCATCACACTCACAGACTTGTCCACACATGCTCTCTATAAGCTTGTGTAGCATCCATCACACTCACAGACTTGTCCACACATGCTCTCTATAAGCTTGTGTAGCATCCATCACACTCACAGACTTGTCTACACATGCTCTCTATAAGCTTGTGTAGCATCCATCACACTCACAGACTTGTCTACACATGCTCTCTATAAGCTTGTGCAGCATCCATCACACTCACAGACTTGTCCACACATGCTCTCTATAAGCTTGTGTAGCATCCATCACACTCACAGACTTGTCCACACATGCTCTCTATAAGCTTGTGTAGCATCCATCACACTCACACACTTGTCCACACATGCTCTCTATAAGCTTGTGTAGCATCCATCACACTCACAGACTTGTCCACACATGCTCTCTATAAGCTTGTGCAGCATCCATCACACTCACAGACTTGTCCACACATGCTCTCTATAAGCTTGTGTAGCATCCATCACACTCACAGACTTGTCCACACATGCTCTCTATAAGCTTGTGTAGCATCCATCACACTCACAGACTTGTCCACACATGCTCTCTATAAGCTTGTGTAGCATCCATCACACTCACAGACTTGTCATGCTCTCTATAAGCTTGTGCAGCATCCATCACACTCACAGACTTGTCTACACACAGACTCTATAAGCTTGTGCAGCATCCATCACACTTATGGTAAGGGCATCAAATGCCTGAAGCCCATGCACCATGGAGGATTCCAGTGGACATCCCTCAAACTATTGGATGTCATTGCTGGGTACAGTTTCAGGTAAGCAGCAAGGATGTCCTTCTCTGCTAATGATGAGGCAGCCTTGGATTTCATGACCTGATCCAGTGCTGTTTCTTCTGAGAATCTTGTGTCTACCTCGGGTATGGCTAGCCCGGTTGCAGCAACAGCACAGTGGCCATAGGCTGTTAGGCCTGTGTTAGAACTGAGTCCTTGATAAACCTAGCCATGAAGCTATGCAGGGTACCACAAAGGTTATCTGTGATGAATGGCATCTTTTCCCTCTGGTGAAAAGTTAGGCCATGGAGATGAAAACTTTTGGCTTGGCTATGCCAAGAGAATCATTGACAACCAATTCCTGTTGCTACATGTATCTGCTTTTTTGGCTCATTTAGAGAATTTAACGAAACTCATTTTCCAACCGGGCGCTTGACCACATACTTAAGTTTAGCGCCTAATGAAACGCTGTGTTGCATAGAGTAGGGCTTCCTCTAGCTAATTTCAAGGCTCTACCACTTGGCAATCTGGAGGAAAACGTGTTCCAAACTTAGGCATTCAGGTTTTGAGCTACCCCCACTTTAGCTCCAGTACCTTGTCTATAGTTATACCTATAAAAAATGTTTTGGTATCAAAACAGAGCACACAGAGAGACCTATCTTTTGAGCTATATATCAAGTCCATCCCATGAAGTTTGCAGAAAATATGGAGTTTTAAAGTGGTAACCTCAAAAAAATTAACACTTGACTACTAATATGATTTTGTCCTCCCTGAAGTCCCCTAGTTGCTCTGGAGTTGGCAGTTCAGAACTCCAGTTAATTTAACCAAATTGTTTTGCCATCATTTTGTAAAGTGGCTGCTACAGGGACCAAATATGTGATGCTCAATATCTAGATTTCTTTCAGTCTACATGGGAACCAAATTTATCCCAAAATATCTGGGAACCATTCAACTATAAGAAACACACCACTATAATATGCACCCCACTATAAGAACCAACCCACTATAAGAACCAACCCACTATAAGATGCACCCCACTATAAGAACCAACCCACTATAAGATGCACCCCACTATAAGATGCACCCACTATAAGATGCACCCCTATAAGATGCACCCAACTATAAGATGCACCTCATTATAAGATGCATCCCACTATAAGATGCTCCCCACTATAAGATGCACCCCACTATAAGATGCACTATAAGATGCACCCCACTATAAGATGCACTATAAGATGCACCCCACTATAAGATGCACCCCACTATAAGATGCACCCCACTATAAGATGTACCCCACTATAAGATGCACTATAAGATGCACCCCACTATAAGATGCCACCCACTATAAGATGCACCCCACTATAAGATGCACCCCACTATAAGATGCCACCCACTATAAGATGCACCCCACTATAAGATGCACCCCACTATAAGATGTACCCACTATAAGATGCAACCCACTATAAGATGCACCCCACTATAAGATGCACCCCACTATAAGATGCACCCACTATAAGATGCACCCACTATAAGATGCACCCCACTATAAGATGCTCCCCACTATAAGATGCACCTCACTATAAGATGCACCCCACTATAAGATGCACCCCACTATAAGATGCACCCACTATAAGATGCACCCCACTATAAGATGCTCCCCACTATAAGACGCACCCCACTATAAGAACCACCCCACTATAAGATGGACCCCACTATAAGATGCACCCACTATAAGATGCACTATAAGATGCACCCCACTATAAGATGCATCCCACTATAAGATGCACCCCACTATAAGATGCACCCCACTATAAGATGCACCCACTATAAGATGCACCCCACTATAAGATGCACCCCACTATAAGATGCACCCTACTATAAGATACACCCCACTATAAGATGCACCCCACTATAAGATTTACCCCACTATAAGATGCACCCACTATAAGATGCACCCACTATAAGATGAACCCACTATAAGATGCACCCACTATAAGATGCACCCACTATAGGATGCACCCCACTATAAGATGCACCTCACTATAAGATGCACCCACTATAAGATGCACCCCACTATAAGATGCACCCCACTATAAGATGCACCCCACTATAAGATGCACCCACTATAAAATGCACCCCACTATAAGATGCACCCCACTATAAGATGCACCCCACTATAAGATGCACCCCACTATAAGATGCACCTCACTATAAGATGCACCCCACTATAAGATGCACCCCACTATAAGATGCACCCCACTATAAGATGCACCCACTATAAGATGCACCCCACTATAAGATGCACCCCACTATAAGATGCACCTCACTATAAGATGCACCCCACTATAAGATGCACCCCACTATAAGATACACCCACTATAAGATGCACCCCACTATAAGATGCACCCCACTATAAGATGCACCCCACTATAAGATGCACCCACTATAAGATACACCTCACTATAAGATGCACCTCACTATAAGATGCACCCAACTATAAGATGCACCCCACTATAAGATGCACCCACTATAAGATGCACCTCACTATAAGATGCACCCACTATAAGATGCACCCCACTATAAGATGCACCCCACTATAAGATGCACCCCACTATAAGATGCACCCACTATAAGATGCTCCCCACTATAAGATGCACCCACTATAAGATGCACCCCACTATAAGATGCACCCCACTATAAGATGCACCCCACTATAAGATGCACCTCACTATAAGATGCACCCCACTATAAGTTGCACCCCACTATAAGATGCACCCCACTATAAGATGCACCCCACTATAAGATGCCACCCACTATAAGATGCACCCCACTATAAGATGCACCCCACTATAAGATGTACCCACTATAAGATGCACCCCACTATAAGATGCACCCCACTATAAGATGCACCCCACTATAAGATGCACCCCACTATAAGATGCACCCACTATAAGATGCACCCACTATAAGATGCACCCCACTATAAGATGCTCCCCACTATAAGATGCACCTCACTATAAGATGCACCCCACTATAAGATGCACCCCACTATAAGATGCACCCACTATAAGATGCACCCACTATATAAGATGCTCCCCACTATAAGACGCACCCCACTATAAGAACCACCCCACTATAAGATGCACCCCACTATAAGATGCACCCACTATAAGATGCACTATAAGATGCACCCCAATATAAGATGCATCCCACTATAAGATGCACCCCACTATAAGATGCACCCCACTATAAGATGCACCCACTATAAGATGCACCCCACTATAAGATGCACCCCACTATAAGATGCACCCCACTATAAGATACAACCCACTATAAGATGCACCCCACTATAAGATTTACCCCACTATAAGATGCACCCACTATAAGATGCACCCACTATAAGATGCACCCACTATAAGATGCACCCACTATAAGATGCACCCACTATAAGATGCACCCCACTATAAGATGCACCTCACTATAAGATGCACCCCACTATAAGATGCACCCACTATAAGATGCACCCCACTATAAGATGCACCTCACTATTAGATGCACCCCACTATAAGATGCACCCACTATAAGATGCACCCACTATAAGATGCACCCACTATAAGATGCACCCCACTATAAGATGCACCTAACTATATGATGCACCCCACTATAAGATGCACCCCACTATAAGATGCACCCACTATAAGATGCACCCCACTATAAGATGCACCCCACTATAAGATGCACCCCACTATAAGATGCACCCACTATAAGATGCACCCCACTATAAGATGCACCCCACTATAAGATGCACCCCACTATAAGATGCACCCACTATAAGATGCACCCCACTATAAGATGCACCCCACTATAAGATGCACCTCACTATAAGATGCACCCCACTATAAGATGCACACCACTATAAGATGCACCCACTATAAGATGCACCCCACTATAAGATGCACCCCACTATAAGATGCACCCCACTATAAGATGCACCCACTATAAGATGCACCCCACTATAAGATGCACCCCACTATAAGATGCACCCAACTATAAGATGCACCCCACTATAAGATCCACCCACTATAAGATGCACCTCACTATAAGATGCACCCACTATAAGATGCACCCCACTATAAGATGCACCCCACTATAAGATGCACCCACTATAAGATGCTCCCCACTATAAGATGCACCCACTATAAGATGCACCCACTATAAGATGCACCCCACTATAAGATGCACCCCACTATAAGATGCACCCCACTATAAGATGCACCCCACTATAAGATGCACCCCACTATAAGATGCACCTCACTATAAGATGCACCCACTATAAGATGCACCCCACTATAAGATGCACCCCACTATAAGATGCACCCCACTATAAGATGCACCCCACTATAAGATGCACCCCACTATAAGATGCACCCACTATAAGATGCACCCACTATAAGATGCACCCCACTATAAGATGCATCCCACTATAAGATGCACCCCACTATAAGATGCACCCCACTATAAGATGCACCCCACTATAAGATGCACCCCACTATAAGATGCACCCCACTATAAGATGCACCTCACTATAAGATGCACCCACTATAAGATGCACCTCACTATAACATGCACCCCACTATAAGATGCACCTCACTATAAGATGAACCCCACTATAAGATGCTCCCCACTATAAGATGCACCCCACTATAAGATGCACCCCACTATAAGATGCACCCCACTATAAGATGCACCCCACTATAAGATGCACCCCACTATAAGATGCACCCCACTATAAGATGCACCCCACTATAAGATGCACCCACTATAAGATGCACCCCACTATAAGATGCACCCCACTATAAGATGCACCCCACTATTAGATGCACCCTACTATAAGATGCACCCCACTATAAGATGCACCCCACTATAAGAACCACCCCACTATAAGATGCCCCCCACTATAAGATGCACCCCACTATAAGATGCACCCCACTATAAGATGCACCCCACTATAAGATGCACCCCACTATAAGATGCACCCCACTATAAGATGCACTATAAGATGCACCCCACTATAAGATGCACCCCACTATAAGATGCACCCCACTATAAGATGCACCCCACTATAAGATGCACCCCACTATAAGATGCACCCCACTATATAAGATGCTCCCCACTATAAGACGCACCCCACTATAAGAACCACCCCACTATAAGATGCACCCCACTATAAGATGCACCCACTATAAGATGCACTATAAGATGCACCCCAATATAAGATGCATCCCACTATAAGATGCACCCCACTATAAGATGCACCCCACTATAAGATGCACCCACTATAAGATGCACCCCACTATAAGATGCACCCCACTATAAGATGCACCCCACTATAAGATACAACCCACTATAAGATGCACCCCACTATAAGATTTACCCCACTATAAGATGCACCCACTATAAGATGCACCCACTATAAGATGCACCCACTATAAGATGCACCCACTATAAGATGCACCCACTATAAGATGCACCCCACTATAAGATGCACCTCACTATAAGATGCACCCCACTATAAGATGCACCCACTATAAGATGCACCCCACTATAAGATGCACCTCACTATTAGATGCACCCCACTATAAGATGCACCCACTATAAGATGCACCCACTATGATGCACCCCACTATAAGATGCACCCCACTATAAGATGCACCCACTATAAGATGCACCCCACTATAAGATGCACCCCACTATAAGATGCACCCCACTATAAGATGCACCCACTATAAGATGCACCCCACTATAAGATGCACCCCACTATAAGATGCACCCCACTATAAGATGCACCCACTATAAGATGCACCCCACTATAAGATGCACCCCACTATAAGATGCACCTCACTATAAGATGCACCCCACTATAAGATGCACACCACTATAAGATGCACCCACTATAAGATGCACCCCACTATAAGATGCACCCCACTATAAGATGCACCCCACTATAAGATGCACCCACTATAAGATGCACCCCACTATAAGATGCACCCCACTATAAGATGCACCCAACTATAAGATGCACCCCACTATAAGATCCACCCACTATAAGATGCACCTCACTATAAGATGCACCCACTATAAGATGCACCCCACTATAACATGCACCCCACTATAAGATGCACCCACTATAAGATGCTCCCCACTATAAGATGCACCCACTATAAGATGCACCCCACTATAAGATGCACCCCACTATAAGATGCACCCCACTATAAGATGCACCCCACTATAAGATGCACCCCACTATAAGATGCACCTCACTATAAGATGCACCCACTATAAGATGCACCCCACTATAAGATGCACCCCACTATAAGATGCACCCCACTATAAGATGCACCCCACTATAAGATGCACCCCACTATAAGATGCACCCACTATAAGATGCACCCACTATAAGATGCACCCCACTATAAGATGCATCCCACTATAAGATGCACCCCACTATAAGATGCACCCCACTATAAGATGCACCCCACTATAAGATGCACCCCACTATAAGATGCACCCCACTATAAGATGCACCTCACTATAAGATGCACCCACTATAAGATGCACCTCACTATAACATGCACCCCACTATAAGATGCACCTCACTATAAGATGAACCCCACTATAAGATGCTCCCCACTATAAGATGCACCCCACTATAAGATGCACCCCACTATAAGATGCACCCCACTATAAGATGCATCCCACTATAAGATGCACCCCACTATAAGATGCACCCCACTATAAGATGCACCCCACTATAAGATGCACCCACTATAAGATGCACCCCACTATAAGATGCACCCCACTATAAGATGCACCCCACTATTAGATGCACCCTACTATAAGATGCACCCCACTATAAGATGCACCCCACTATAAGAACCACCCCACTATAAGATGCCCCCCACTATAAGATGCACCCCACTATAAGATGCACCCCACTATAAGATGCACCCCACTATAAGATGCACCCCACTATAAGATGCACCCCACTATAAGATGCACTATAAGATGCACCCCACTATAAGATGCACCCCACTATAAGATGCACCCCACTATAAGATGCACCCCACTATAAGATGCACCCCACTATAAGATGCACCCCACTATAAGATGCACCCCACTATAAGATGCACCCCACTATAAGATGCACCCACTATAAGATGCACCCCACTATAAGATTCACCCCACTATAAGATGCACCCCACTATAAGATGCACCCACTATAAGATGCACCCCACTATAAGATGCCACCCACTATAAGATGCACTCCACTATAAGATGCACCCCACTATAAGATGCACCCCACTATAAGATGCACCCACTATAAGATGCACCCACTATAAGATGCACCCCACTATAAGATGCACCCTACTATAAGATGCACCCCACTATAAGATGCACCCCACTATAAGATGTACCCACTATAAGATGCACCCCACTATAAGATGCACCCCACTATAAGATGCACCCCACTATAAGATGCACCCCACTATAAGATGCACCCACTATAAGATGCACCCACTATAAGATGCACCCCACTATAAGATGCTCCCCACTATAAGATGCACCTCACTATAAGATGCACCCCACTATAAGATGCACCCCACTATAAGATGCACCCACTATAAGATGAACCCCACTATAAGATGCTCCCCACTATAAGACGCACCCCACTATAAGAACCACCCCACTATAAGATGCACCCCACTATAAGATGCACCCACTATAAGATGCACTATAAGATGCACCCCACTATAAGATGCATCCCACTATAAGATGCACCCCACTATAAGATGCACCCCACTATAAGATGCACCCACTATAAGATGCACCCCACTATAAGATGCACCCCACTATAAGATGCACCCCACTATAAGATACACCCCACTATAAGATGCACCCCACTATAAGATTTACCCCACTATAAGATGCACCCACTATAAGATGCACCCACTATAAGATGCACCCACTATAAGATGCACCCACTATAAGATGCACCCACTATAAGATGCACCCCACTATAAGATGCACCTCACTATAAGATGCACCCACTATAAGATGCACCCCACTATAAGATGCACCCCACTATAAGATGCACCCCACTATAAGATGCACCCACTATAAGATGCACCCCACTATAAGATGCACCCCACTATAAGATGCACCCCATCATAAGATGCACCCCACTATAAGATGCACCTCACTATAAGATGCACCCCACTATAAGATGCACCCCACTATAAGATGCACCCACTATAACATGCACCCCACTATAAGATGCACCCCACTATAAGATGCACCTCACTATAAGATGCACCCCACTATAAGATGCACCCCACTATACGATGCACCCACTATAAGATGCACCCCACTATAAGATGCACCCCACTATAAGATGCACCCCACTATAAGATGCACCCCACTATAAGATGCACCCCACTATAAGATGCACCCCACTATAAGATGCACCCCACTATAAGATACACCTCACTATAAGATGCACCCAACTATAAGATGCACCCCACTATAAGATGCACCCACTATAAGATGCACCTCACTATAAGATGCACCCACTATAAGATGCACCCCACTATAAGATGCACCCCACTATAAGATGCACCCACTATAAGATGCTCCCCACTATAAGATGCACCCACTATAAGATGCACCCCACTATAAGATGCACCCCACTATAAGAGGCACCCCACTATAAGATGCACCTCACTATAAGATGCACCCCACTATAAGTTGCACCCCACTATAAGATGCACCCCACTATAAGATGCACCCCTACTATAAGATGCCACCCACTATAAGATGCACCCCACTATAAGATGCACCCCACTATAAGATGTACCCACTATAAGATGCACCCCACTATAAGATGCACCCCACTATAAGATGCACCCCACTATAAGATGCACCCACTATAAGATGCACCCACTATAAGATGCACCCACTATAAGATGCACCCCACTATAAGATGCACCCCACTATAAGATGCTCCCCACTATAAGATGCACCTCACTATAAGATGCACCCCACTATAAGATGCACCCCACTATAAGATGCACCCACTATAAGATGCACCCCACTATAAGATGCTCCCCACTATAAAACGCACCCACTATAAGATGCACTATAAGATGCACCCCACTATAAGATGCATCCCACTATAAGATGCACCCCACTATAAGATGCACCCACTATAAGATGCACCCCACTATAAGATGCACTATAAGATGCATCCCACTATAAGATACACCCCACTATAAGATGCACCCACTATAAGATGCACTATAAGATGCACCCCACTATAAGATGCATCCCACTATAAGATGCACCCCACTATAAGATGCACCCACTATAAGATGCACCCCACTATAAGATGCACCCCACTATAAGATGCACCCCACTATAAGATACACCCCACTATAAGATGCACCCCACTATAAGATTTACCCCACTATAAGATGCACCCACTATAAGATGCACCCACTATAAGATGCACCCACTATAAGATGCACCCACTATAAGATGCACCCACTATAAGATGCACCCCACTATAAGATGCACCTCACTATAAGATGCACCCCACTATAAGATGCACCCACTATAAGATGCACCCCACTATAAGATGCACCTCACTATAAGATGCACCCCACTATAAGATGCACCCACTATAAGATGCACCCACTATAAGATGCACCCACTATAAGATGCACCCCACTATAAGATGCACCCCACTATAAGATGCACCTAACTATATGATGCACCTCACTATAAGATGCACCCCACTATATGATGCACCTCACTATAAGATGCACCACACTATAAGATGCACCTCACTATATGATGCACCCCACTATAAGATGCACCCCACTATAAGATGCACCCCACTATAAGATGCACCCCACTATAAGATGCACCCACTATAAGATGCACCCCACTATAAGATGCACCCCACTATAAGATGCACCCCACTATAAGATGCACCCACTATAAGATGCACCCCACTATAAGATGCACCCCACTATAAGATGCACCCCACTATAAGATGCACCCACTATAAGATGCACCCTACTATAAGATGCACCCCACTATAAGATGCACCCCACTATAAGATGCACCTCACTATAAGATGCACCCCACTATAAGATGCACCCCACTATAAGATGCACCCACTATAAGATGCACCCCACTATAAGATGCACCCCACTATAAGATGCACCCCACTATAAGATGCACCCACTATAAGATGCACCCCACTATAAGATGCACCTCAATATAAGATGCACCCAACTATAAGATGCACCCCACTATAAGATCCACCCACTATAAGATGCACCTCACTATAAGATGCACCCACTATAAGATGCACCCCACTATAAGATGCACCCCACTATAAGATGCACCCACTATAAGATGCTCCCCACTATAAGATGCACCCACTATAAGATGCACCCCACTATAAGATGCACCCCACTATAAGATGCACCCCACTATAAGATGCACCCCACTATAAGATGCACCCCACTATAAGATGCACCTCACTATAAGATGCACCCACTATAAGATGCACCCCACTATAAGATGCACCCCACTATAAGATGCACCCCACTATAAGATGCACCCCACTATAAGATGCACCCCACTATAAGATGCACCCACTATAAGATGCACCCACTATAAGATGCACCCCACTATAAGATGCATCCCACTATAAGATGCACCCCACTATAAGATGCACCCCACTATAAGATGCACCCCACTATAAGATGCACCCCACTATAAGATGCACCCCACTATAAGATGCACCTCACTATAAGATGCACCCACTATAAGATGCACCTCACTATAAGATGCACCTCACTATAAGATGCACCCACTATAAGATGCACCTCACTATAACATGCACCCCACTATAAGATGCACCTCACTATAAGATGAACCCCACTATAAGATGCTCCCCACTATAAGATGCACCCCACTATAAGATGCACCCCACTATAAGATGCACCCCACTATAAGATGCACCCCACTATAAGATGCACCCCACTATAAGATGCACCCCACTATAAGATGCACCCCACTATAAGATGCACCCACTATAAGATGCACCCCACTATAAGATGCACCCCACTATAAGATGCACCCCACTATTAGAAAGATGCACCCCACTATAAGATGCACCCCACTATAAGATGCACCCCACTATAAGATGCACCCCACTATAAGATGCACCCACTATAAGATGCACCCCACTATAAGATGCACCCCACTATAAGATGCACCCCACTATTAGATGCACCCTACTATAAGATGCACCCCACTATAAGATGCACCCCACTATAAGAACCACCCCACTATAAGATGCCCCCCACTTATAAGATGCACCCCACTATAAGATGCACCCCACTATAAGATGCACCCCACTATAAGATGCACCCCACTATAAGATGCACCCCACTATAAGATGCACTATAAGATGCACCCCACTATAAGATGCACCCCACTATAAGATGCACCCCACTATAAGATGCACCCCACTATAAGATGCACCCCACTATAAGATGCACCCCACTATAAGATGCACCCCACTATAAGATGCACCCCACTATAAGATGCACCCACTATAAGATGCACCCCACTATAAGATGCACCCCACTATAAGATGCACCCCACTATAAGATGCACCCACTATAAGATGCACCCCACTATAAGATGCCACCCACTATAAGATGCACTCCACTATAAGATGCACCCCACTATAAGATGCACCCCACTATAAGATGCACCCACTATAAGATGCACCCACTATAAGATGCACCCCACTATAAGATGCACCCTACTATAAGATGCACCCCACTATAAGATGCACCCCACTATAAGATGTACCCACTATAAGATGCACCCCACTATAAGATGCACCCCACTATAAGATGCACCCCACTATAAGATGCACCCCACTATAAGATGCACCCACTATAAGATGCACCCACTATAAGATGCACCCCACTATAAGATGCTCCCCACTATAAGATGCACCTCACTATAAGATGCACCCCACTATAAGATGCACCCCACTATAAGATGCACCCACTATAAGATGAACCCCACTATAAGATGCTGCCCACTATAAGACGCACCCCACTATAAGAACCACCCCACTATAAGATGCACCCCACTATAAGATGCACCCACTATAAGATGCACTATAAGATGCACCCCACTATAAGATGCATCCCACTATAAGATGCACCCCACTATAAGATGCACCCCACTATAAGATGCACCCACTATAAGATACACCCCACTATAAGATGCACCCCACTATAAGATGCACCCCACTATAAGATACACCCCACTATAAGATGCACCCCACTATAAGATTTACCCCACTATAAGATGCACCCACTATAAGATGCACCCACTATAAGATGCACCCACTATAAGATGCACCCACTATAAGATGCACCCACTATAAGATGCACCCCACTATAAGATGCACCTCACTATAAGATGCACCCACTATAAGATGCACCCCACTATAAGATGCACCCCACTATAAGATGCACCCCACTATAAGATGCACCCACTATAAGATGCACCCCACTATAAGATGCACCCCACTATAAGATGCACCCCATCATAAGATGCACCCCACTATAAGATGCACCTCACTATAAGATGCACCCCACTATAAGATGCACCCCACTATAAGATGCACCCCACTATAAGATGCACCCACTATAACATGCACCCCACTATAAGATGCACCCCACTATAAGATGCACCTCACTATAAGATGCACCCCACTATAAGATGCACCCCACTATTCGATGCACCCACTATAAGATGCACCCCACTATAAGATGCACCCCACTATAAGATGCACCCCACTATAAGATGCACCCCACTATAAGATGCACCCCACTATAAGATGCACCCCACTATAAGATGCACCCCACTATAAGATGCACCCCACTATAAGATGCACCCCACTATAAGATGCACCCCACTATAAGATGCACCCCACTATAAGATGCCACCCACTATAAGATGCACCCCACTATAAGATGCACCCCACTATAAGATGTACCCACTATAAGATGCACCCCACTATAAGATGCACCCCACTATAAGATGCACCCCACTATAAGATGCACCCACTATAAGATGCACCCACTATAAGATACACCCACTATAAGATGCACCCCACTATAAGATGCACCCCACTATAAGATGCTCCCCACTATAAGATGCACCTCACTATAAGATGCACCCCACTATAAGATGCACCCCACTATAAGATGCACCCACTATAAGATGCACCCCACTATAAGATGCTCCCCACTATAAGACGCACCCACTATAAGATGCACTATAAGATGCACCCCACTATAAGATGCATCCCACTATAAGATGCACCCCACTATAAGATGCACCCACTATAAGATGCACCCCACTATAAGATGCACCCCACTATAAGATGCACCCCACTATAAGATACACCCCACTATAAGATGCACCCACTATAAGATGCACTATAAGATGCACCCCACTATAAGATGCATCCCACTATAAGATGCACCCCACTATAAGATGCACCCACTATAAGATGCACCCCACTATAAGATGCACCCCACTATAAGATGCACCCCACTATAAGATACACCCCACTATAAGATGCACCCCACTATAAGATTTACCCCACTATAAGATGCACCCACTATAAGATGCACCCACTATAAGATGCACCCACTATAAGATGCACCCACTATAAGATGCACCCACTATAAGATGCACCCCACTATAAGATGCACCTCACTATAAGATGCACCCCACTATAAGATGCACCCACTATAAGATGCACCCCACTATAAGATGCACCTCACTATAAGATGCACCCCACTATAAGATGCACCCACTATAAGATGCACCCACTATAAGATGCACCCACTATAAGATGCACCCCACTATAAGATGCACCCCACTATAAGATGCACCTAACTATATGATGCACCCCACTATAAGATGCACCCCACTATAAGATGCACCCACTATAAGATGCACCCCACTATAAGATGCACCCCACTATAAGATGCACCCACTATAAGATGCACCCACTATAAGATGCACCCCACTATAAGATGCACCCCACTATAAGATGCACCCCACTATAAGATGCACCCCACTATAAGATGCTCCCCACTATAAGATGCACCTCACTATAAGATGCACCCCACTATAAGATGCACCCCACTATAAGATGCACCCACTATAAGATGCACCCCACTATAAGATGCTCCCCACTATAAGACGCACCCACTATAAGATGCACTATAAGATGCACCCCACTATAAGATGCATCCCACTATAAGATGCACCCCACTATAAGATGCACCTCACTATAAGATGCACCACACTATAAGATGCACCTCACTATATGATGCACCTCACTATAAGATGCACCCCACTATAAGATGCACCCCACTATAAGATGCACCCCACTATAAGATGCACCCCACTATAAGATGCACCCACTATAAGATGCACCCCACTATAAGATGCACCCCACTATAAGATGCACCCCACTATAAGATGCACCCACTATAAGATGCACCCCACTATAAGATGCACCCCACTATAAGATGCACCCCACTATAAGATGCACCCACTATAAGATGCACCCCACTATAAGATTCACCCCACTATAAGATGCACCCCACTATAAGATGCACCTCACTATAAGATGCACCCCACTATAAGATGCACCCCACTATAAGATGCACCCACTATAAGATGCACCCCACTATAAGATGCACCCCACTATAAGATGCACCCCACTATAAGATGCACCCACTATAAGATGCACCCCACTATAAGATGCACCTCAATATAAGATGCACCCAACTATAAGATGCACCCCACTATAAGATCCACCCACTATAAGATGCACCCCACTATAAGATGCACCCCACTATAAGATGCACCCCACTATAAGATGCACCCACTATAAGATGCACCCCACTATAAGATGTACCCCACTATAAGATGCACCCCACTATAAGATGCACCCCACTATAAGATGCACCCCACTATAAGATGCACCCACTATAAGATGCACCCACTATAAGATGCACCCCACTATAAGATGCATCCCACTTTAAGATGCACCCCACTATAAGATGCACCCCACTATAAGATGCACCCCACTATAAGATGCACCCCACTATAAGATGCACCCCACTATAAGATGCACCTCACTATAAGATGCACCCACTATAAGATGCACCTCACTATAACATGCACCCCACTATAAGATGCACCTCACTATAAGATGCACCCCACTATAAGATGCACCCCACTATAAGATGCACCCCACTATAAGATGCACCCCACTATAAGATGCACCCCACTATAAGATGCACCCCACTATAAGATGCACCCCACTATAAGATGCACCCCACTATAAGATGCACCCACTATAAGATGCACCCCACTATAAGATGCACCCCACTATAAGATGCACCCCACTATTAGATGCACCCCACTATAAGATGCACCCCACTATAAGATGCACCCCACTATAAGATGCACCCCACTATAAGATGCACCCCACTATAAGATGCACCCCACTATAAGATGCACCCCACTATAAGATGCACTATAAGATGCACCCCACTATAAGATGCACCCCACTATAAGATGCACCCCACTATAAGATGCACCCCACTATAAGATGCACCCCACTATAAGATGCACCCCACTATAAGATGCACCCCACTATAAGATGCACCCCACTATAAGATGCACCCACTATAAGATGCACCCCACTATAAGATGCACCCCACTATAAGATGCACCCCACTATAAGATGCACCCACTATAAGATGCACCCCACTATAAGATGCCACCCACTATAAGATGCACTCCACTATAAGATGCACCCCACTATAAGATGCACCCCACTATAAGATGCACCCACTATAAGATGCACCCACTATAAGATGCACCCCACTATAAGATGCACCCTACTATAAGATGCACCCCACTATAAGATGCACCCCACTATAAGATGTACCCACTATAAGATGCACCCCACTATAAGATGCACCCCACTATAAGATGCACCCCACTATAAGATGCACCCCACTATAAGATGCACCCACTATAAGATGCACCCACTATAAGATGCACCCCACTATAAGATGCTCCCCACTATAAGATGCACCTCACTATAAGATGCACCCCACTATAAGATGCACCCCACTATAAGATGCACCCACTATAAGATGAACCCCACTATAAGATGCTCCCCACTATAAGATGCACCCCACTATAAGAACCACCCCACTATAAGATGCACCCCACTATAAGATGCACCCACTATAAGATGCACTATAAGATGCACCTCACTATAAGATGCACCCCACTATAAGATGCACCCCACTATAAGATGCACCCACTATAAGATGAACCCCACTATAAGATGCTCCCCACTATAAGATGCACCCCACTATAAGAACCACCCCACTATAAGATGCACCCCACTATAAGATGCACCCACTATAAGATGCACTATAAGATGCACCCCACTATAAGATGCATCCCACTATAAGATGCACCCCACTATAAGATGCACCCCACTATAAGATGCACCCACTATAAGATGCACCCCACTATAAGATGCACCCCACTATAAGATGCACCCCACTATAAGATACACCCCACTATAAGATGCACCCCACTATAAGATTTACCCCACTATAAGATGCACCCACTATAAGATGCACCCACTATAAGATGCACCCACTATAAGATGCACCCACTATAAGATGCACCCACTATAAGATGCACCCCACTATAAGATGCACCTCACTATAAGATGCACCCACTATAAGATGCACCCCACTATAAGATGCACCCCACTATAAGATGCACCCCACTATAAGATGCACCCACTATAAGATGCACCCCACTATAAGATGCACCCCACTATAAGATGCACCCCATCATAAGATGCACCCCACTATAAGATGCACCTCACTATAAGATGCACCCCACTATAAGATGCACCCCACTATAAGATGCACCCCACTATAAGATGCACCCACTATAACATGCACCCCACTATAAGATGCACCCCACTATAAGATGCACCTCACTATAAGATGCACCCCACTATAAGATGCACCCCACTATACGATGCACCCACTATAAGATGCACCCCACTATAAGATGCACCCCACTATAAGATGCACCCCACTATAAGATGCACCCCACTATAAGATGCACCCCACTATAAGATGCACCCCACTATAAGATGCACCCCACTATAAGATACACCTCACTATAAGATGCACCCAACTATAAGATGCACCCCACTATAAGATGCACCCACTATAAGATGCACCTCACTATAAGATGCACCCACTATAAGATGCACCCCACTATAAGATGCACCCCACTATAAGATGCACCCACTATAAGATGCTCCCCACTATAAGATGCACCCACTATAAGATGCACCCCACTATAAGATGCACCCCACTATAAGATGCACCCCACTATAAGATGCACCTCACTATAAGATGCACCCCACTATAAGTTGCACCCCACTATAAGATGCACCCCACTATAAGATGCACCCCACTATAAGATGCCACCCACTATAAGATGCACCCCACTATAAGATGCACCCCACTATAAGATGTACCCACTATAAGATGCACCCCACTATAAGATGCACCCCACTATAAGATGCACCCCACTATAAGATGCACCCACTATAAGATGCACCCACTATAAGATGCACCCACTATAAGATGCACCCCACTATAAGATGCACCCCACTATAAGATGCTCCCCACTATAAGATGCACCTCACTATAAGATGCACCCCACTATAAGATGCACCCCACTATAAGATGCACCCACTATAAGATGCACCCCACTATAAGATGCTCCCCACTATAAGACGCACCCACTATAAGATGCACTATAAGATGCACCCCACTATAAGATGCATCCCACTATAAGATGCACCCCACTATAAGATGCACCCACTATAAGATGCACCCCACTATAAGATGCACCCCACTATAAGATGCACCCCACTATAAGATACACCCCACTATAAG
This sequence comes from Cladorhizidae sp. MBARI D1340-BT2, assembly GCA_028752905.1. Taxonomy (NCBI): domain Eukaryota; kingdom Metazoa; phylum Porifera; class Demospongiae; order Poecilosclerida; family Cladorhizidae; species Cladorhizidae sp. MBARI D1340-BT2. Next base: position 13,256,924 of record JAQNBH010000013.1, read on the forward strand.
ATGCACCCACTATAAGATGCACTATAAGATGCACCCCACTATAAGATGCATCCCACTATAAGATGCACCCCACTATAAGATGCACCCACTATAAGATGCACCCCACTATAAGATGCACCCCCCTATAAGATGCACCCCACTATAAGATACACCCCACTATAAGATGCACCCCACTATAAGATTTACCCCACTATAAGATGCACCCACTATAAGATGCACCCACTATGAGATGCACCCACTATAAGATGCACCCACTATAAGATGCACCCACTATAAGATGCACCCCACTATAAGATGCACCTCACTATAAGATGCACCCCACTATAAGATGCACCCACTATAAGATGCACCCCACTATAAGATGCACCTCACTATAAGATGCACCCCACTATAAGATGCACCCACTATAAGATGCACCCACTATAAGATGCACCCACTATAAGATGCACCCCACTATAAGATGCACCCCACTATAAGATGCACCTAACTATATGATGCACCCCACTATAAGATGCACCCCACTATAAGATGCACCCACTATAAGATGCACCCACTATAAGATGCACCCACTATAAGATGCACCCCACTATAAGATGCACCCACTATAAGATGCACCTAACTATATGATGCACCCCACTATAAGATGCACCCCACTATAAGATGCACCCACTATAAGATGCACCCACTATAAGATGCACCCACTATAAGTTGCACCCACTATAAGATGCACCCCACTATAAGATGCACCCCACTATAAGATGCACCTAACTATATGATGCACCCACTATAAGATGCACCCCACTATAAGATGCACCCCACTATAAGATGCACCTATATGATGCACCCCACTATAAGATGCACCCCACTATAAGATGCACCCCACTATAAGATGCACCCACTAAGATGCACCCCACTATAAGATGCACCCCACTATAAGATGCACCCCACTATAAGATGCACCCACTATAAGATGCACCCCACTATAAGATGCACCCCACTATAAGATGCACCCCACTATAAGATGCACCCACTATAAGATGCACCCCACTATAAGATGCACCCCACTATAAGATGCACCCCACTATAAGATGCACCTCACTATAAGATGCACCCCACTATAAGATGCACCCCACTATAAGATGCACCCACTATAAGATGCACCCCACTATAAGATGCACCCCACTATAAGATGCACCCCACTATAAGATGCACCCACTATAAGATGCACCCCACTATAAGATGCACCTCAATATAAGATGCACCCAACTATAAGATGCACCCCACTATAAGATGCACCCACTATAAGATGCACCTCACTATAAGATGCACCCACTATAAGATGCACCCCACTATAAGATGCACCCCACTATAAGATGCACCCACTATAAGATGCTCCCCACTATAAGATGCACCCACTATAAGATGCACCCCACTATAAGATACACCCCACTATAAGATGCACCCCACTATAAGATGCACCCCACTATAAGATGCACCCCACTATAAGATACACCCCACTATAAGATGCACCCACTATAAGATGCACCCCACTATAAGATGCACCCCACTATAAGATGCACCCCACTATAAGATGCACCCCACTATAAGATGCACCCCACTATAAGATGCACCCACTATAAGATGCACCCCACTATAAGATGCATCCCACTATAAGATGCATCCCACTATAAGATGCACCCCACTATATGATGCACCCCACTATAAGATGCACCCCACTATAAGATGCACCCCACTATAAGATGCACCTCACTATAAGATGCACCCACTATAAGATGCACCCCACTATAAGAACCACCCCACTATAAGATGCACCCCACTATAAGATGCATCCCACTATAAGATGCATCCCACTATAAGATGCACCCCACTATAAGATGCACCCCACTATAAGATGCACCCCACTATAAGATGCACCTCACTATAAGATGCACCCACTATAAGATGCACCCCACTATAAGATGCACCCCACTATAAGATGCACCCACTATAACATGCACCCCACTATAAGATGCACCCCACTATAAGATGCACCCCACTATTAGATGCACCCTACTATAAGATGCACCCCACTATAAGATACACCCCACTATAAGATGCACCCCACTATAAGATTTACCCCACTATAAGATGCACCCACTATAAGATGCACCCACTATAAGATGCACCCACTATAAGATGCACCCACTATAAGATGCACCCACTATAAGATGCACCTCACTATAAGATGCACCCCACTATAAGATGCACCCACTATAAGATGCACCCCACTATAAGATGCACCTCACTATAAGATGCACCCCACTATAAGATGCACCCACTATAAGATGCACCCACTATAAGATGCACCCACTATAAGATGCACCCCACTATAAGATGCACCCCACTATAAGATGCACCTAACTATATGATGCACCCCACTATAAGATGCACCCCACTATAAGATGCACCTCACTATAAGATGCACCACACTATAAGATGCACCTCACTATATGATGCACCTCACTATAAGATGCACCACACTATAAGATGCACCTCACTATATGATGCACCCCACTATAAGATGCACCCCACTATAAGATGCACCCCACTATAAGATGCACCCCACTATAAGATGCACCCACTATAAGATGCACCCCACTATAAGATGCACCCCACTATAAGATGCACCCCACTATAAGATGCACCCACTATAAGATGCACCCCACTATAAGATGCACCCCACTATAAGTTGCACCCCACTATAAGATGCACCCACTATAAGATGCACCCCACTATAAGATGCACCCCACTATAAGATGCACCCCACTATAAGATGCACCTCACTATAAGATGCACCCCACTATAAGATGCACCCCACTATAAGATGCACCCACTATAAGATGCACCCCACTATAAGATGCACCCCACTATAAGATGCACCCCACTATAAGATGCACCCACTATAAGATGCACCCCACTATAAGATGCACCTCAATATAAGATGCACCCAACTATAAGATGCACCCCACTATAAGATCCACCCACTATAAGATGCACCTCACTATAAGATGCACCCACTATAAGATGCATCCCACTATAAGATGCACCCCACTATAAGATGCACCCACTATAAGATGCTCCCCACTATAAGATGCACCCACTATAAGATGCACCCCACTATAAGATGCACCCCACTATAAGATGCACCCCACTATAAGATGCACCCCACTATAAGATGCACCCCACTATAAGATGCACCTCACTATAAGATGCACCCACTATAAGATGCACCCCACTATAAGATGCACCCCACTATAAGATGCACCCCACTATAAGATGCACCCCACTATAAGATGCACCCCACTATAAGATGCACCCACTATAAGATGCACCCACTATAAGATGCACCCCACTATAAGATGCATCCCACTATAAGATGCACCCCACTATAAGATGCACCCCACTATAAGATGCACCCCACTATAAGATGCACCCCACTATAAGATGCACCCCACTATAAGATGCACCTCACTATAAGATGCACCCACTATAAGATGCACCTCACTATAACATGCACCCCACTATAAGATGCACCTCACTATAAGATGAACCCCACTATAAGATGCTCCCCACTATAAGATGCACCCCACTATAAGATGCACCCCACTATAAGATGCACCCCACTATAAGATGCACCCCACTATAAGATGCACCCCACTATAAGATGCACCCCACTATAAGATGCACCCCACTATAAGATGCACCCCACTATAAGATGCACCCACTATAAGATGCACCCCACTATAAGATGCACCCCACTATAAGATGCACCCCACTATTAGATGCACCCCACTATAAGATGCACCCCACTATAAGATGCACCCCACTATAAGAACCACCCCACTATAAGATGCCCCCCACTATAAGATGCACCCCACTATAAGATGCACCCCACTATAAGATGCACCCCACTATAAGATGCACCCCACTATAAGATGCACCCCACTATAAGATGCACTATAAGATGCACCCCACTATAAGATGCACCCCACTATAAGATGCACCCCACTATAAGATGCACCCCACTATAAGATGCACCCCACTATAAGATGCACCCCACTATAAGATGCACCCCACTATAAGATGCACCCCACTATAAGATGCACCCACTATAAGATGCACCCCACTATAAGATGCACCCCACTATAAGATGCACCCCACTATAAGATGCACCCACTATAAGATGCACCCCACTATAAGATGCCACCCACTATAAGATGCACTCCACTATAAGATGCACCCCACTATAAGATGCACCCCACTATAAGATGCACCCACTATAAGATGCACCCACTATAAGATGCACCCCACTATAAGATGCACCCCACTATAAGATGCACCCCACTATAAGATGCACCCCACTATAAGATGTACCCACTATAAGATGCACCCCACTATAAGATGCACCCCACTATAAGATGCACCCCACTATAAGATGCACCCCACTATAAGATGCACCCACTATAAGATGCACCCACTATAAGATGCACCCCACTATAAGATGCTCCCCACTATAAGATGCACCTCACTATAAGATGCACCCCACTATAAGATGCACCCCACTATAAGATGCACCCACTATAAGATGAACCCCACTATAAGATGCTCCCCACTATAAGACGCACCCCACTATAAGAACCACCCCACTATAAGATGCACCCCACTATAAGATGCACCCACTATAAGATGCACTATAAGATGCACCCCACTATAAGATGCATCCCACTATAAGATGCACCCCACTATAAGATGCACCCCACTATAAGATGCACCCACTATAAGATGCACCCCACTATAAGATGCACCCCACTATAAGATGCACCCCACTATAAGATACACCCCACTATAAGATGCACCCCACTATAAGATTTACCCCACTATAAGATGCACCCACTATAAGATGCACCCACTATAAGATGCACCCACTATAAGATGCACCCACTATAAGATGCACCCACTATAAGATGCACCCCACTATAAGATGCACCTCACTATAAGATGCACCCACTATAAGATGCACCCCACTATAAGATGCACCCCACTATAAGATGCACCCCACTATAAGATGCACCCACTATAAGATGCACCCCACTATAAGATGCACCCCACTATAAGATGCACCCCATCATAAGATGCACCCCACTATAAGATGCACCTCACTATAAAATGCACCCCACTATAAGATGCACCCCACTATAAGATGCACCCCACTATAAGATGCACCCACTATAACATGCACCCCACTATAAGATGCACCCCACTATAAGATGCACCTCACTATAAGATGCACCCCACTATAAGATGCACCCCACTATACGATGCACCCACTATAAGATGCACCCCACTATAAGATGCACCCCACTATAAGATGCACCCCACTATAAGATGCACCCCACTATAAGATGCACCCCACTATAAGATGCACCCCACTATAAGATGCACCCCACTATAAGATACACCTCACTATAAGATGCACCCAACTATAAGATGCACCCCACTATAAGATGCACCCACTATAAGATGCACCTCACTATAAGATGCACCCACTATAAGATGCACCCCACTATAAGATGCACCCCACTATAAGATGCACCCACTATAAGATGCTCCCCACTATAAGATGCACCCACTATAAGATGCACCCCACTATAAGATGCACCCCACTATAAGATGCACCCCACTATAAGATGCACCTCACTATAAGATGCACCCCACTATAAGTTGCACCCCACTATAAGATGCACCCCACTATAAGATGCACCCCACTATAAGATGCCACCCACTATAAGATGCACCCCACTATAAGATGCACCCCACTATAAGATGTACCCACTATAAGATGCACCCCACTATAAGATGCACCCCACTATAAGATGCACCCCACTATAAGATGCACCCACTATAAGATGCACCCACTATAAGATGCACCCACTATAAGATGCACCCCACTATAAGATGCACCCCACTATAAGATGCTCCCCACTATAAGATGCACCTCACTATAAGATGCACCCCACTATAAGATGCACCCCACTATAAGATGCACCCACTATAAGATGCACCCCACTATAAGATGCTCCCCACTATAAGACGCACCCACTATAAGATGCACTATAAGATGCACCCCACTATAAGATGCATCCCACTATAAGATGCACCCCACTATAAGATGCACCCACTATAAGATGCACCCCACTATAAGATGCACCCCACTATAAGATGCACCCCACTATAAGATACACCCCACTATAAGATGCACCCACTATAAGATGCACTATAAGATGCACCCCACTATAAGATGCATCCCACTATAAGATGCACCCCACTATAAGATGCACCCACTATAAGATGCACCCCACTATAAGATGCACCCCCCTATAAGATGCACCCCACTATAAGATACACCCCACTATAAGATGCACCCCACTATAAGATTTACCCCACTATAAGATGCACCCACTATAAGATGCACCCACTATAAGATGCACCCACTATAAGATGCACCCACTATAAGATGCACCCACTATAAGATGCACCCCACTATAAGATGCACCTCACTATAAGATGCACCCCACTATAAGATGCACCCACTATAAGATGCACCCCACTATAAGATGCACCTCACTATAAGATGCACCCCACTATAAGATGCACCCACTATAAGATGCACCCACTATAAGATGCACCCACTATAAGATGCACCCCACTATAAGATGCACCCCACTATAAGATGCACCTAACTATATGATGCACCCCACTATAAGATGCACCCCACTATAAGATGCACCCACTATAAGATGCACCCACTATAAGATGCACCCACTATAAGATGCACCCCACTATAAGATGCACCCACTATAAGATGCACCTAACTATATGATGCACCCCACTATAAGATGCACCCCACTATAAGATGCACCCACTATAAGATGCACCCACTATAAGATGCACCCACTATAAGTTGCACCCACTATAAGATGCACCCCACTATAAGATGCACCCCACTATAAGATGCACCTAACTATATGATGCACCCACTATAAGATGCACCCCACTATAAGATGCACCCCACTATAAGATGCACCTATATGATGCACCCCACTATAAGATGCACCCCACTATAAGATGCACCCCACTATAAGATGCACCCACTATAAGATGCACCCCACTATAAGATGCACCCCACTATAAGATGCACCCCACTATAAGATGCACCCACTATAAGATGCACCCCACTATAAGATGCACCCCACTATAAGATGCACCCCACTATAAGATGCACCCACTATAAGATGCACCCCACTATAAGATGCACCCCACTATAAGATGCACCCCACTATAAGATGCACCTCACTATAAGATGCACCCCACTATAAGATGCACCCCACTATAAGATGCACCCACTATAAGATGCACCCCACTATAAGATGCACCCCACTATAAGATGCACCCCACTATAAGATGCACCCACTATAAGATGCACCCCACTATAAGATGCACCTCAATATAAGATGCACCCAACTATAAGATGCACCCCACTATAAGATGCACCCACTATAAGATGCACCTCACTATAAGATGCACCCACTATAAGATGCACCCCACTATAAGATGCACCCCACTATAAGATGCACCCACTATAAGATGCTCCCCACTATAAGATGCACCCACTATAAGATGCACCCCACTATAAGATACACCCCACTATAAGATGCACCCCACTATAAGATGCACCCCACTATAAGATGCACCCCACTATAAGATACACCCCACTATAAGATGCACCCACTATAAGATGCACCCCACTATAAGATGCACCCCACTATAAGATGCACCCCACTATAAGATGCACCCCACTATAAGATGCACCCCACTATAAGATGCACCCACTATAAGATGCACCCCACTATAAGATGCATCCCACTATAAGATGCATCCCACTATAAGATGCACCCCACTATATGATGCACCCCACTATAAGATGCACCCCACTATAAGATGCACCCCACTATAAGATGCACCTCACTATAAGATGCACCCACTATAAGATGCACCCCACTATAAGAACCACCCCACTATAAGATGCACCCCACTATAAGATGCATCCCACTATAAGATGCATCCCACTATAAGATGCACCCCACTATAAGATGCACCCCACTATAAGATGCACCCCACTATAAGATGCACCCCACTATAAGATGCACCTCACTATAAGATGCACCCACTATAAGATGCACCCCACTATAAGATGCACCCCACTATAAGATGCACCCACTATAACATGCACCCCACTATAAGATGCACCCCACTATAAGATGCACCCCACTATTAGATGCACCCTACTATAAGATGCACCCCACTATAAGATGCACCCAACTATAAGAACCACCCCACTATAAGATGCCCCCCACTATAAGATGCACCCCACTATAAGATGCACCCCACTATAAGATGCACCCCACTATAAGATGCACCCACTATAAGATGCACCCCACTATAAGATGCACCCCACTATAAGATGCACCCCACTATAAGATGCACCCCACTATAAGATGCACCCCACTATAAGATGCACCCACTATAAGATGCACCCACTATAAGATGCACCCCACTATAAGATGCACCCCACTATAAGATGCACCCCACTATAAGATGCACCCCACTATAAGATGCACCCCACTATAAGATGCACCCCACTATAAGATGCACCCACTATAAGATGCACCCCACTATAAGATGCCACCCACTATAAGATGCACTCCACTATAAGATGCACCCCACTATAAGATGCACCCCACTATAAGATGCACCCACTATAAGATGCACCCACTATAAGATGCACCCCACTATAAGATGCACCCCACTATAAGATGCACCCCACTATAAGATGCACCCCACTATAAGATGCACCTCACTATAAGATGCACCCACTATAAGATGCACCCCACTATAAGATGCACCCCACTATAAGATACACCTCACTATAAGATTTATCCCACTATAAGATGCACCCACTATAAGATGCACCCCACTATAAGATGCACCCCACTATAAGATGCACCCCACTATAAGATGCACCCCACTATAAGATGCACCCCACTATAAGATGCACCCCACTATAAGATGCACCCCACTATAAGATGCACCCCACTATAAGATGCACCCACTATAAGATGCACCCCACTATAAGATGCACCCACTATAAGATGCACCCCACTATAAGATTCACCCCACTATAAGATGCACCCCACTATAAGATGCACCCCACTATAAGATGCACCCCACTAATGGCAGTGTTGCAGAGCCATAGTTAGGTATAGTAGGAGCAAAAATGGTTTGCAAGTGTTTTTTTATAACCTCGATGCTATTCAAATAATTAATCCATAGTTGATTGAAATACCCCGCGAGGCAAATATCATTGGAAAGAATGTAGGATGGGCTATCTTTTGAGACCAAAATAATTGAAAATATGGAAAGCATGTAATGGTTGTGGCATATTTTGTATAGAAAAACAATGATCTGTTGTGTGAGTGAGTGTGTGAGGCTGGTATGAGTGAGTGTGTGAGGCTAGCATGAGTGAGTGTGTGAGGCTAGCATGAGTGAGTGTGTGAGGCTGGCATGAGTGAGTGTGTGAGGCTGGCATGAGTGAGTGTGTGAGGCTAGCATGAGTGAGTGTGTGAGGCTGGCATGAGTGAGTGTGTGAGGCTGGCATGAGTGAGTGTGTGAGGCTAGCATGAGTGAGTGTGTGAGGCTAGCATGAGTGAGTGTGTGAGGCTGGCATGAGTGAGTGTGTGAGGCTGGCATGAGTGAGTGTGTGAGGCTAGCATGAGTGAGTGTGTGAGGCTAGCATGAGTGAGTGTGTGAGGCTGGCATGAGTGAGTGTGTGAGGCTAGCATGAGTGAGTGTGTGAGGCTAGCATGAGTGAGTGTGTGAGGCTAGCATGAGTGAGTGTGTGAGGCTGGCATGAGTGAGTGTGTGAGGCTAGCATGAGTGAGTGTGTGAGGCTGGCATGAGTGAGTGTGTGAGGCTAGCATGAGTGAGTGTGTGAGGCTGGCATGAGTGAGTGTGTGAGGCTGGCATGAGTGAGTGTGTGAGGCTAGCATGAGTGAGTGTGTGAGGCTGGCATGAGTGAGTGTGTGAGGCTAGCATGAGTGAGTGTGTGAGGCTGGCATGAGTGAGTGTGTGAGGCTGGCATGAGTGAGTGTGTGAGGCTGGCATGAGTGAGTGTGTGAGGCTAGCATGAGTGAGTGTGTGAGGCTGGCATGAGTGAGTGTGTGAGGCTGGCATGAGTGAGTGTGTGAGGCTAGCATGAGTGAGTGTGTGAGGCTAGCATGAGTGAGTGTGTGAGGCTGGCATGAGTGAGTGTGTGAGGCTGGCATGAGTGAGTGTGTGAGGCTAGCATGAGTGAGTGTGTGAGGCTGGCATGAGTGAGTGTGTGAGGCTAGCATGAGTGAGTGTGTGAGGCTGGCATGAGTGAGTGTGTGAGGCTAGCATGAGTGAGTGTGTGAGGCTGGCATGAGTGAGTGTGTGAGGCTAGCATGAGTGAGTGTGTGAGGCTGGCATGAGTGAGTGTGTGAGGCTAGCATGAGTGAGTGTGTGAGGCTGGCATGAGTGAGTGTGTGAGGCTGGCATGAGTGAGTGTGTGAGGCTGGCATGAGTGAGTGTGTGAGGCTAGCATGAGTGAGTGTGTGAGGCTAGCATGAGTGAGTGTGTGAGGCTGGCATGAGTGAGTGTGTGAGGCTAGCATGAGTGAGTGTGTGAGGCTAGCATGAGTGAGTGTGTGAGGCTGGCATGAGTGAGTGTGTGAGGCTGGCATGAGTGAGTGTGTGAGGCTGGCATGAGTGAGTGTGTGAGGCTAGCATGAGTGAGTGTGTGAGGCTGGCATGAGTGAGTGTGTGAGGCTGGCATGAGTGAGTGTGTGAGGCTAGCATGAGTGAGTGTGTGAGGCTAGCATGAGTGAGTGTGTGAGGCTAGCATGAGTGAGTGTGTGAGGCTAGCATGAGTGAGTGTGTGAGGCTAGCATGAGTGAGTGTGTGAGGCTGGCATGAGTGAGTGTGTGAGGCTGGCATGAGTGAGTGTGTGAGGCTAGCATGAGTGAGTGTGTGAGGCTAGCATGAGTGAGTGTGTGAGGCTAGCATGAGTGAGTGTGTGAGGCTAGCATGAGTGAGTGTGTGAGGCTGGCATGAGTGAGTGTGTGAGGCTGGCATGAGTGAGTGTGTGAGGCTGGCATGAGTGAGTGTGTGAGGCTGGCATGAGTGAGTGTGTGAGGCTGGCATGAGTGAGTGTGTGAGGCTAGCATGAGTGAGTGTGTGAGGCTGGCATGAGTGAGTGTGTGAGGCTGGCATGAGTGAGTGTGTGAGGCTAGCATGAGTGAGTGTGTGAGGCTGGCATGAGTGAGTGTGTGAGGCTAGCATGAGTGAGTGTGTGAGGCTAGCATGAGTGAGTGTGTGAGGCTAGCATGAGTGAGTGTGTGAGGCTGGCATGAGTGAGTGTGTGAGGCTGGCATGAGTGAGTGTGTGAGGCTAGCATGAGTGAGTGTGTGAGGCTAGCATGAGTGAGTGTGTGAGGCTAGCATGAGTGAGTGTGTGAGGCTAGCATGAGTGAGTGTGTGAGGCTGGCATGAGTGAGTGTGTGAGGCTAGCATGAGTGAGTGTGTGAGGCTGGCATGAGTGAGTGTGTGAGGCTAGCATGAGTGAGTGTGTGAGGCTAGCATGAGTGAGTGTGTAAATTCCCCAGACATGGAAGATGTTTTTTATATTGCAAAAAATCAAAAATTAAATTTGTATTGATTCTCCATCTACAACTTTATGAGGAGAAATATCTGAGACCCCTGGCAAGGTGCACAACCTTTCTACACAGCTTACACCAGCTACACAGCTTACACCAGCTACACAGCTTACACCAGCTACACAGCTTACACTAGCTACACAGCTTACACCAGCTACACAGCTTACACCAGCTACACAGCTTACACCAGCTACACAGCTTACACTAGCTACACAGCTTGCACTAGCTACACAGCTTACACTAGCTACACAGCTTACACCAGCTACACAGCTTACACCAGCTACACAGCTTACACCAGCTACACAGCTTACACCAGCTACACAGCTTACACTAGCTACACAGCTTGCACTAGCTACACAGCTTACACTAGCTACACAGCTTACACCAGCTACACAGCTTACACCAGCTACACAGCTTACACTAGCTACACAGCTTACACTAGCTACACAGCTTACACTAGCTACACAGCTTACACTAGCTACACAGCTTACACCAGCTACACAGCTTACACTAGCTACACAGCTTACACTAGCTACACAGCTTACACCAGCTACACAGCTTACACCAGCTACACAGCTTACACCAGCTACACAGCTTACACCAGCTGCACAGCTTACACCAGCTGCACAGCTTATACTAGCTACACAGCTTACACTAGCTACACAGCTTACACTAGCTACACAGCTTACACCAGCTGCACAGCTTACACCAGCTACACAGCTTACACCAGCTACACAGCTTACACCAGCTACACAGCTTACACTAGCTACACAGCTTACACCAGCTACACAGCTTACACCAGCTACACAGCTTGCACTAGCTACACAGCTTACACTAGCTACACAGCTTACACTAGCTACACAGCTTACACTAGCTACACAGCTTACACCAGCTACACAGCTTACACCAGCTACACAGCTTACACTAGCTACACAGCTTACACCAGCTACACAGCTTACACCAGCTAAACAGCTTACACCAGCTACACAGCTTACACCAGCTACACAGCTTACACCAGCTACACAGCTTACACCAGCTACACAGCTTACACCAGCTACACAGCTTACACCAGCTACACAGCTTACACTAGCTACACAGCTTACACCAGCTACACAGCTTACACTAGCTACATAGCTTACACCAGCTACACAGCTTACACCAGCTACACAGCTTACACCAGCTTACACCAGCTACACAGCTTACACTAGCTACAGCTTACACTAGATACACAGCTTACACCAGCTACACAGCTTACACTACCTACACAGCTTACACCAGCTACACAGCTACACAACTTACACTAGCTACACAGCTTACACTAGCTACACAGCTTACACTAGCTACAGCTCACACTAGCTACACAGCTTACACCAGCTACACAGCTTACACCAGCTACACAGCTTACACTAGCTACAGCTTACACTAGCTACACAGCTTACACTAGATACACAGCTTACACCAGCTACACAGCTTACACCAGCTACACAGCTTACACTAGATACACAGCTTACACCAGCTACACAGCTTACACTAGCTACACAGCTTACACTAGCTACAGCTTACACTAGCTACACAGCTTACACTAGCTACACGGCTTACACTAGCTACACAGCTTACACTAGCTACACGGCTTACACTAGATACACAGCTTACACTAGCTACAGCTTACACCAGCTACACAGCTTACACTAGCTACAGCTTACACTAGCTACACAGCTTACACCAGCTACACAGCTTACACCAGCTACACAGCTTACACTAGCTACACAGCTTACACTAGATACACAGCTTACACCAGCTACACAGCTTACACCAGCTACACAGCTTACACTAGCTACAGCTTACACTAGCTACACAGCTTACACTAGCTACACGGCTTACACTAGCTACACAGCTTACACCAGCTACACAGCTTACACCAGCTACACAGCTTACACTAGCTACACAGCTTACACTAGATACACAGCTTACACCAGCTACACAGCTTACACTAGCTACACAGCTTACACTAGATACACAGCTTACACCAGCTACACAGCTTACACCAGCTACACAGCTTACACTAGCTACAGCTTACACTAGCTACACAGCTTACACCAGCTACACAGCTTACACCAGCTACACAGCTTACACCAGCTACACAGCTTACACCAGCTACACAGCTTACACCAGCTACACAGCTTGCACCAGCTACATAGCTTACACTAGCTACATAGCTTACACCAGCTACACAGCTTACACTAGCTACACAGCTTACACCAGCTACACAGCTTACACCAGCTACACAGCTTACACCAGCTACATAGCTTACACCAGCTACACAGCTTACACCAGCTACACAGCTTACACCAGCTACACAGCTTACACCAGCTACACAGCTACACAGCTTACACCAGCTACACAGCTTACACTAGCTACACAGCTTACACTAGCTACACGGCTTACACTAGCTACACAGCTTACACCAGCTACACAGCTTACACCAGCTACACAGCTTACACTAGCTACACAGCTTACACCAGCTACACAGCTTACACTAGCTACACAGCTTACACTAGATACACAGCTTACACCAGCTACACAGCTTACACCAGCTACACAGCTTACACTAGCTACAGCTTACACTAGCTACACAGCTTACACCAGCTACACAGCTTACACCAGCTACACAGCTTACACTAGCTACACAGCTTACACTAGATACACAGCTTACACTAGCTACACAGCTTACACCAGCTACACAGCTTACACCAGCTACACAGCTTACACCAGCTACACAGCTTACACCAGCTACATAGCTTACACTAGCTACACAGCTTACACCAGCTACACAGCTTACACCAGCTACACAGCTTACACCAGCTACACAGCTACACAGCTTACACCAGCTACACAGCTTACACCAGCTACACAGCTTACACTAGCTACAGCTTACACTAGATACACAGCTTACACTAGATACACAGCTTACACTAGCTACACAGCTTACACCAGCTACACAGCTTACACTACCTACACAGCTTACACCAGCTACACAGCTACACAACTTACACTAGCTACACAGCTTACACTAGCTACACAGCTTACACTAGCTACAGCTCACACTAGCTACACAGCTTACACCAGCTACACAGCTTACACTAGCTACACAGCTTACACTAGATACACAGCTTACACCAGCTACACAGCTTACACCAGCTACACAGCTTACACTAGCTACAGCTTACACTAGCTACACAGCTTACACTAGCTACACGGCTTACACTAGCTACACAGCTTACACCAGCTACACAGCTTACACCAGCTACACAGCTTACACTAGCTACACAGCTTACACTAGATACACAGCTTACACCAGCTACACAGCTTACACTAGCTACACAGCTTACACTAGATACACAGCTTACACCAGCTACACAGCTTACACCAGCTACACAGCTTGCACTAGCTACAGCTTACACTAGCTACACAGCTTACACTAGCTACACGGCTTACACTAGCTACACAGCTTACACCAGCTACACAGCTTACACCAGCTACACAGCTTACACTAGCTACACAGCTTACACTAGATACACAGCTTACTCAACTTATATATT
The DNA here is from genome assembly GCA_028752905.1 of Cladorhizidae sp. MBARI D1340-BT2. NCBI lineage: Eukaryota > Metazoa > Porifera > Demospongiae > Poecilosclerida > Cladorhizidae > Cladorhizidae sp. MBARI D1340-BT2. The sequence goes on from JAQNBH010000013.1 coordinate 13,272,373, forward strand.
CACTTTCTAGAAGGAGCATTCAACCTCAACGAGTGCCTTGAGAAAGCTCTAGCTACAACCAAAGCTCTAGCTATAGCTGGTGCATCGATCTAGTTTGGATCCAAAGAAAGAAGTCCACAAATACAAAATGTACCTATAAACTGCTAAGTTTCTAGCACCCCCAGCTTACACTAATTAGGCAACCTACTTGTATTATATGGTGAGATTTTCAATATAGCCCCTGAGTGCTGTGAGAAGGCTATAGCAACCAACCCTGTATCAATAGCAGCAACTGGACCAAGGAAGGATCAATGAAAAACTACCATGCTGGTTGCTAGTTTTCTAAGTAGCCTGTACAGGGTTGTATACAGAAATTTTGCCAAGGGGGGGCGAACTTCAGATATGGAAAAATAAGGGGGGGCGAGAATGATACAATGATGGTGTATGTAATGTATAAGGGTGGTGTCTAATTTCAAGGGGGGGGGGCGAGAATGATACAAGGGGGGGCGATTGCCCCCCCCCGCCCCCCCCTAAATACACCCCTGCCTGTAGCAGACATATTTATGTTCATCTTGTTTGACTGAAAATGTTGTCGAACATAAATATCCCCCCCCCCCCATATCAAAGGGCTAATATCAAAGGGCTAATTGCCAGGAGTGCTAGAGTTTGACTCGCCCTGAGCAGCTCTATAGCTTGTGGTCTTATCTTCTCCCTGTGTGCATGGTGTGTAGTGTACCACCTGGTGAAGAGAGGGGCAGATGTCAAGAAGGCTGACTTGAAGGGACGTACAGCGTTACATTTTGCTGCCTGTAGAGGAGATTCATCTATAGGTCAGTCAGTACATAAGTCTATCCCAAGAAGTCGTTAATGCTTCCACTGTAATATAGACTTAACCTGCTAAGCCTAGTGGCTATTGGTGGGCACTAATTCTTGCTACTCTAGATTTGGTGGGCACTAAATTTAAGTTTGGCGCGCCCTTTGACACGATTTGGCAAGATGTTAGAATTGCGTTCAGAAAAGGTGCATCACAAGTTGGCAGTCGTTAGTCTTTACTGGTTGTCAACCTAACCTTCATGTTCACTTGATAAGGTTAAGGCTGGTAGGGTTGCTACCAACAGAGAGATGTTAAAATCAAGAACTGCTATACCTTTCATTAATTAAAAGACACAGGTCCACAGAAGTCTAGTCACTTCCTCTTCCAAAGGGTGTTAACTGGTGATAACCACACATTCCCATCAGCTAGGTAGCCCCAAATCAAGGGAGTTGCTTATAACATATTTGGGTTTGTAAAGCTGCCCACAGGTATGTGTACCAGTATGAATCAAATACAAATTGTAATGTGTGGCATAGAAAGGTGGTTAACATCTATATTATAATATAGCTGCAACCTTTAGTATCTTCAAGCCTTCTCATCCAGTCTCTATTACCAGTCCAGAAGATGCATCAATGTCATTCTATGGAAGGTGCACTAGGAAAGGTGGAGAGAGAACTACAACGAATCACATGTATAATGTGTTCATGTCCGAGTGATGTACTAAACTCTCATGTCTCTTTAGAGTCATCTTTGGTTTCCTTGAACTGGTCAATGATGGTACAGGCAGAGACTTCCATGTCCTAACCTTCTGGTCAATGATGGAACAGGTAGAGACTTCCATGTCCTAACCTTCTGGTCATGATGGAACAGGTAGAGACTTCCATGTCCTAACCTTCTGGTCAATGATGGAACAAGTAGAGACTTCCATGTCCTAACCTTCTGGTCAATGATGGAACAGGTAGAGACTTCCATGTCCTAACCTTCTGGTCAATGATGGAACAGGTAGAGACTTCCATGTCCTAACCTTCTGGTCAATGATGGAACAGATAGAGACTTCCATGCCCTAACCTTCTGGTCAATGATGGAACAGATAGAGACTTCCATGTCCTAACCTTCTGGTCAATGATGGAACAGGTAGAGACTTCCATGTCCTAACCTTCTGGTCAATGATGGAACAGGTAGAGACTTCCATGTCCTAACCTTCTGGTCAATGATGGAACAGGCAGAGACTTCCATGTCCTAACCTTCTGGTCAATGATGGAACAGGTAGAGACTTCCATGCCTAACCTTCTGGTCAATGATGGAACAGGTAGAGACTTCCATGTCCTAACCTTCTGGTCAATGATGGAACAGATAGAGACTTCCATGCCCTAACCTTCTGGTCAATGATGGAACAGATAGAGACTTCCATGTCCTAACCTTCTGGTCAATGATGGAACAGGCAGAGACTTCCATGTCCTAACCTTCTGGTCAATGATGGAACAGGTAGAGACTTCCATGCCCTAACCTTCTGGTCAATGATGGAACAGGTAGAGACTTCCATGTCCTAACCTTCTGGTCAATGATGGAACAGGTAGAGACTTCCATGTCCTAACCTTCTGGTCAATGATGGAACAGGTAGAGACTTCCATGTCCTAACCTTCTGGTCAATGATGGAACAGGTAGAGACTTCCATGTCCTAACCTTCTGGTCAATGATGGAACAGGCAGAGACTTCCATGTCCTAACCTTCTGGTCAATGATGGAACAGGCAGAGACTTCCATGTCCTAACCTTCTGGTCAATGATGGAACAGGTAGAGACTTCCATGTCCTAACCTTCTGGTCAATGATGGAACAGGTAGAGACTTCCATGTCCTAACCTTCTGGTCAATGATGGAACAGGTAAAGACTTCCATGTCCTAACCTTCTGGTCAATGATGGAACAGGTAGAGACTTCCATGTCCTGACCTTCTGGTCAATGATGGAACAGGTAAAGACTTCCATGTCCTAACCTTCTGGTCAATGATGGAACAGGTAGAGACTTCCATGTCCTGACCTTCTGGTCAATGATGGAACAGGTAAAGACTTCCATGTCCTAACCTTCTGGTCAATGATGGAACAGGCAGAGACTTCCATGTCCTAACCTTCTGGTCAATGATGGAACAGGTAGAGACTTCCATGTCCTAACCTTCTGGTCAATGATGGAACAGGTAGAGACTTCCATGTCCTAACCTTCTGGTCAATGATGGAACAGGTAAAGACTTCCATGTCCTAACCTTCTGGTCAATGATGGAACAGGCAGAGACTTCCATGTCCTAACCTTCTGGTCAATGATGGAACAGGTAGAGACTTCCATGTCCTAACCTTCTGGTCAATGATGGAACAGGTAGAGACTTCCATGTCCTAACCTTCTGGTCAATGATGGAACAGGTAGAGACTTCCATGTCCTAACCTTCTGGTGAACTACAATAAGACATGAGGGAGATGAGATGAGGGAGGGACTACTCCCATCACAAGTTCAAGTCAAGAAAGCTTTATAAGTATATATATTTTTTCCTGGTTGATTGGCAATCAATAACTCCTTTATTCTCTATAATCAAGAACAACCAGAGAAACAATTTGAGAAAATTCTGCATCATTTTTGTAAATGAATTGGTTGCAGATTATTGCAGTCTCTTTAGACTGGGAGTACTTCAATAACACTCCACTTACAACTCAACACACCCAATTATGCCACCTATGGCAGATACATTGACACACAGAAGAGGACACTGTGCACACTGCCTGTAGTGGGCACATGTGGTCAGACACAGTATGCTCCTGCCGAGCGTGCAACATTTGGCTCCGTCATACTGGAGATTACAAGGATTGCTTCCTTCTCTGGTGCAAGTGCCATGTGGAAAAATAACTAGAACACTTATCCATTGCCATGCATTGCTATTGCAACAAACTTGTTTTATGATTACTACTGGTGTCCTTGTTAGTGTTTCTCTGTGTATCTTGTGGCTTGATATAGTCGGCAACTTCAAGTAAGCCAGTGGAATGCTAGTTTTCAAAAGAAGTATCAAACTGCCCGTCCACCACCCTCCAAACAAAAGCTTAGGAATGGGGTTGGATATGGGTCAGCCAAATAGACATTAGCTGTGAGTCTCCTCGAAAAAAATCCCCCGACAAACCCATTTTCATTGCGTATATTGTGAAATAATATATCGATACTCACTTCTTCTTTTTTGTTAGCTGTTATGATGCATCACCCAGGAACTTCAGGTTACCTCGGATAAAGCTTGTAGGCCCATCTCTCCGAGTTTGTACAAGTGTAGGACAGTCAAAGAAGTGGAAGCACTGCCAAATGCTTGAATGCTAAAAGATCTTGTCAGACTTTGAAGTGGAAAGACTTGATCCTCTCACAATCAGGTGATAAAGACATCGCCTTTCCCACAGGCAATACTCGGACAAACTTTTTCCCCTCTAGTTTAGTTTCGTGCTTTGCAACTAGAAGTGCCGACCACACCTACATCACATTAAAACAATTCTGCCTCATGCGACAAATGTCAAAAATTAATTTCGCGTATAATTGGTTAATGTGTTATTAGTATTTTTATATACATCTATATATATATGCATATATAAACTATCAATGAACTCTCAGTTGACATGACAAATACAATGACTTTCTCAAGAATCAACTCAAATTTACTCTCTCCACGTTCCGGCTCGAGCTAATAAATGTCGCGAGTAAATTTAAAGTTGATTGTTTGGGAAAGTCATTGCAATATAATGTACAAACTTCATTAAACTCTAGCGCAGCTTCTGCGTGGTTTGATCTCATTAGCGCAGCTTCTGCGTGGTTTGATCTCATTATTGGTTATTGCGTCTTATTATTATAATATTTATTTTTGCCACGTCCGGTTCACGTGCAGGACGCGTGTGTCAGCGTGTGGTTCACATCACATGATAGATTAGCAGCTGCTGGTATATATCAAGCTCACGTGAGTCTTAGCATCCTGATGAAGGCTAGAGCATCTAGCTCAAACACTGAGTGAGTAAAGCTAAGTTGATGATCCAGAAAGTTGTCGTGTGCACCTCCTCACTCTATATCAGCTGAGAGTTAGTTGAGAAGAAGGAAGGAATTGAATAGAACACTTGATATTGTGATTGTGTGCGGATGAGCAGGGAACTGGTAACACTCGACGCTATAGGAGTCCAAGTTTGACCATTCAAGTGGACTCTTATTATTGAATAGAACAACTTTCGAATGCACCACAAGGTAAAGTATATCAATATATGGTAAAGGTCATCACACATAATAATGAGTTAGTTCGAAAGTTGGCGGCAAAAAGCCAAGCCGCTACAGGGCCCCCCCAAGTGGCTTAATTCACGGCAGTAAGCAGCTTGGCTGGTAGTCGGATCACTCTGCCTTTGCTGCTTCTACCCACAATGCGTGGAAGCCTTGGTATACTCACAACTGAAGGGGGCGCTTTCTGCACAGACGGTAGTTTGCGTACTTGACGAGGAGGGCGAGATCCAATACCATCATGGAGGCCGAAATCAGAATCCAGAAATGCAGGTTTAAGTCGATCGACCGATACCGTGTCCACCCGGCCATTAATGTCCAAGGTGAAGTACTTGGCAGCTCTCTGCAGCACCCGGAAAGGCCCATCATACGTGCACTGTAAGGGGGTACGGTGGGCATCATGACGGACAAACACAAACATGCAGCTGTTCAAGTTCTCAGGCATGTAAGAGGTGTGTTGTCGATGATGGGTCGTCTCCTTAGGTCTCAAATCGGCCATGGTGGTACGTAGGCGTGCAAGAAAACCTGACACGTCCTGATCGGTGGATTGTTGAGCAGCTTCGAAGAACTCTCCAGGTAATCGGATTGTGGTTCCATAAACTAGGTCAGAAGGGGCACACCCTAGGTCCTCCTTGGGGGCAGAGCGAAGGCCGAGTAGAACCAATGGAAGTTCATCCATCCAAGAAGGTCCAGTTAACCGTGCCTTAAGAGCCGACTTTAACTGCCTGTGAAAACGCTCGACAATGCCATTAGCCTGTGGATGGTAAGCAGTTGTGCGGTGATGCTGCACACCCAGCCGTGTGTTCAGGGCAGTCCACAGGGCAGAGGTAAATTGCGGTCCACGGTCAGAGGATATGTCGGATGGCACTCCAAACTGTGCGATATGTTGCGACAGCAGGGCAGCTGCACACGAAGTGGCAGTAGCGTCCGCCATGGGTATGGCTTCTGGCCACCGTGTAAAGCGATCGATGATTGTGAACAAGTACGTTTTCCCTTGCGAGACGGGTAGTGGTCCTACAATATCGACATGAATTCGTTGGAAACGGCGGTCGGGAAGCTGCCCATGTTGGAGAGGAGCAGTCACATGACGCTGAACCTTTGCCTTCTGACATGGCACACATGTTTTCGCCCAGATGCCGACCTGTTTGTTCATGCCATGCCAAACAAAACGTGCCGCCACTAACTTCCTGGTGGTTCGAATGCCCGGGTGTGCAAGGTTGTGAATGGTGTCGAAAACCACATGTCGCCAATCAGGAGGAACAATGGGCCGCGAAACTCCAGTAGAGGTATCACAGAGCAAAGTCGTGTCTGTACCCGGAATGGGAAGGTCAGCAAGGATCAATTTGGTAATGGCAGTGCGGTAAGCCTGAACATCGGAAGAACCTTGCTGCGCCTTAGCCATGCCAAGGAAGTCGAGGTCCGGTTGACCAGCGGTCGCACACAGCTGGTTAGAACTTAGTTCCACACGTGAAAGGGCATCGGCAACTGTGTTGTCACGCCCATGAATGTGTCTAATATCGGTGGTGTACTCAGCTACGAAGGAGAGATGCCGCTGTTGTCTTGAAGTCCAGCGTTCCGAGGAACTGGCTAAGGCAAACGTCAAGGGCTTATGATCAGTGTAAATATGAACTCGACGACCTTCAATGAAGTATCCAAAATGCTTGACTGCAGCGTACATTGCAAAAAGTTCACGGTCAAAGGTGCTATAATTTTTCTGAGCTTTGTCGAGTTTCTTAGAAAAGAAAGCGAGTGGTTTCCAACTACCTTCCAGAAACTGCTCAAGAACTCCTCCAACGGCCACGTCTGATGCATCCACAGAGAGACATGTTGTGGCAGTGCTGCTGGGGTGGATGAGTAGTGTCGCAGAAGCCAGGGCGTGCTTGGTGGCTGTGAAAACTGACTGAAGTTGCTCCGACCATTGAAAATCGTTTCCTTTAACATGAGACATGCCATGCAGAGGCGCCATGAGGGCAGCAGCGTGAGGTACAAATCTGTGGTAAAAATTTACCATGCCTAAGAACTCGGTCAGGGCCTTGGCGTTGCCTGGTGGTGGAAATTGACGAATGGCATCAACACGCTCGGGCAACGGCTCAACCCCCTGCGCAGTTACTCGGTGGCCCAGGAAATCAATGGCATCGACTCCGAATGTACACTTGGCAACATTGACAACCAGGCCTTGTTCGGCCAGCCTCTTGAAGAGTCGACGTAGGTGATGACGGTGATCCTTGGCAGTACTGCTGGCGATAAGTATATCATCCAAATACACAAAAAGGAACTGCTCCAGCCCCTGGCAGACCTGGTCCATCAGCCTCTGAAAAGCCTGCGCTGCGTTCTTCAGGCCGAAAGGCATTCTGAGAAACTCAAAGAGACCAAATGGAGTTATAACCGCTGTTTTGGGTATGTCAACAGTCGCCACGGGAATCTGATTATACCCCCGCACCAAGTCTACTTTCGAGAAAACCTTCTTACCATCCAATTGAGCTGTGAAGTCTTGCATGTGGGGCACAGGGTAGCAATCATGTGTAGTAGCATCATTTAAACGCCGATAATCACCACATGGCCGCCAAGCACCTGGAGTTTTCTTCTCGACCATGTGAAGCGGTGATGACCAGGTACTGGAAGAGCGACGGACAATTCCAAGCTTCTCCATTTCCGCGAACTCGCGTCGAGCAATGGCTAGCTTGTCAGGAGACAAACGACGTGCCCTGGCATGTGTTGGGGGCCCTGTGGTAGGAATGTAATGCTCTACCCCATGTTTCACATTCGGACCCGAGAACTGTGGCCTAGTGATAGACGGAAACTCCTGAAGTATGGCATCAAACTCATTAGGGATAACAGAAGTGTTAAGGCCATAGGACAGTGCCGTATCAGGCCTGACAGGGACGCTCTCGTATGTTTCTGCGTCGATTATGTGACTAGTGTAAATATCGATGAGGAGATGGTTACAGCAGAAAAAATATGCGCCTAACATAGGTCTATGAATATCAGCAAGAACAAAAGGCCATTGATACTTACGGAATCCCAGGTCAATTGATATGGTTCTGCCAAAAGTAGCAATCCTGGTACCATTAGCAGCGACTAGCGGGTCCGTCTGTCCCTGGCGGCGATCACGGGCGGAAGCTGGGAACACACTGACTTGGGCCCCAGTGTCGACGAGGAACTTGAGTCCAGCCTTGCGGTCCCACAAATACAATAAACGGCTTTGATAACGGCCAGCCACCTGCGCCACTAGGTGCTGGCCTGGTCGTTTCCCGAATGCGAAGGTCGTTCCTGTGCCAAAGGTGAGTAGGCACATGGGGGCCTACAGGCTTTGGCCTGACTGCCAAACTTAGCATGGTACCAGCATAGAGGGGTTTTCTGGGAATGGGGAGAGGATGATCGCTTACTCTGGGACCGTGTGGATGCATTGATATTGATCATGGAATGAGATTGTCTAGCAGCCATAATAACGTCAGCTTTGTGTGCCAAGGCCGGTAAGTCGACGTCCTCGAGTGCAGCAAGCTGTACCCGAACCTCTTCTGGCAACTGACGCAGAAAAATACGTCGGAGAAGACTGTCCCGGTCCACTGCAAGGCTTTGGATATGTGCACAAAGCTGGGATGGTTTCCAATCTCCAAGGCCAGTAAGGTTGAGGAGGCCATCTGCCTTCTGGTCGTCTGTGAGGCTATATACCTCCAACAGTTTTCCTTTCAAGTAAGCATATTTATCCTCCCCAGGAGTTAAGGCCACATCACCAGCCATTCGCTCAGCAACTACAACATCCAAGGAAGTGAGCAGGTAGAAATACTGAGTGGTGGGGTCGATAATGTGGCGCAGGGAGAATTGCGCTTCTGTCTGTTGAAACCAAACATCCGGTCTGGCGGCCAAGAAGGTGGGCAACTTCAAGGATACAGCGTGGACGGCAGTAACCGCAGCAGCAGCAGATTCTGCCATGGCAATAGGTCGAAGACGAAAGGATGCTTGTTGTCTTACTCACGTCGGGGTCACCACTATAGGAGTCCAAGTTTGACCATTCAAGTGGACTCTTATTATTGAATAGAACAACTTTCGAATGCACCACAAGGTAAAGTATATCAATATATGGTAAAGGTCATCACACATAATAATGAGTTAGTTCGAAAGTTGGCGGCAAAAAGCCAAGCCACTACAACGCTTATAATGAGAGTGAGGGCCACGGTGGCTCTCACTCTCATTATAAGCGTCGAGTGTTTTTGCCGATTTTGAAGGCCTGTGTCTAGCACTCATGGGCGCAAGTACGTAGATGATACACTTGACTGGATCTATAAGTGGATCCGAAACTTTGGGCACAACAGGACTTTCTCCTCCAGTTTAGAACTGAGCGCTGTACTTTAGAAGGTAGAACCAACCTTGAGCTCTCAGCATCTGTCGTGGCCAAGCAGCTGAACAACCAAGTCCAGCCCTTTGTTAATTTCATCATCAAAAAAAATAAAAATCACCATCATCTTACCTAGCCACACCCACCCCATTATCTGCCTGCTATATCCTGCGTGTATTTTACCCGAGCATATATAGCTAGACACGCGCCTTCAAAATCAGCCAAAACGAGTATAGAGGCACTTGCTAAGTTAGAAATGAGTTGGTACTCCAATTAATGCACACGTCTGGGCGTGTGATGCTCGAGGGATGAGTGAGAGCCGACTATCATAATTGCCATCATGCATGACCTATTCCGGGCCTTTTTACCGCTGTTTCTGGAAGTCCTTCCAGTCCGGAGAGCTACGCACACTTATGCTTCCTGGGAACTAGTCGGAATTGCTTCGCTGTTGAGAAAGATGACTCCTGGATGGATTTCTTTGCTGTGAGCAGGTGTAGTGATGCATGGCCTTTGTTGGCTCACCTCAGTGGAGCTGATGACCAAGCCTATTCAACAATAACTATGAAGCTGACCACCTTCAATGTGACGGTATATGCATAGTTTGCAAGCTAGATTTCTATACACTAGGGAAGCGCTGCGACCGGTGAGGCCATGGCCTTACCACTTTCTGAGAGAGTGGCCAAGGGAATTGGTCAGGAGATCAACAAAATTAATATTATTTGCGCATGCCTAAATCTAGTCTGGCGTGGTGAACCCTTTACCTTCCAATGATTGGGAAGGTAAAGGGTTGACTACTAGCCTGAGCCTAAAGCATGCTCGCTAACAGCTAGCCTGCTGAAAGTCACTTAGTGTTAGCTTTGTTTTCGAAGTCATCATCGAGACGACATGTCACTCTCCAAGGACTTACCCATTCCCTCTATTGGTGAGAAGCCACATTCAGTATTCCAAAGCGTGAGTTTGGAAAAAATAATCTTGTTAAAAGATCTTTCCAGCCACAATGGTTTACACGCTGGACATGGCTTCATTATGATGAGGGCCATGATTCAGTCTTCTGTTATATTTGTGTGAAGGCTTACAAAGAAAAACGGCTTTTTTCTGTCGCAACTATTGAGACTGCATATATATATAATTTTACACAATTATTTGGCACTAATTTAATTTTTTAAGAAAAGAATACCACACACAACTATAAATTATTTAATACATTATTATTATACACAGTTGGTAAGAGAGAAAATAATTTCAGTTGACTTGATGCTGATGTGTCCAGGTTGATGGCTCTTTTAAATTGCTAGGGGTGAGGAACAGTGATATGACACCAGCAATTTATAATAAATGGTAATACTTTTTTTGTTATGATTATTATATATAATTACAATTAAGTACATACAATATATACCTCCCTTTACTCACTCCCAAACTGGAACTACAACCATTAGCGTTTGGACCATTGCTTCGAATGGCCTTACCACTTTAAAATTGCTTCCTACGCCCCTGCTAGGCACTTGACCCAGATGCAAGATGCAACTCGCACCCACTTATCGCTGAAACTACAGTGCTCGACGCTTAGCACAGATCATTTTCACTCACCACCCCCACCCACACCACCCACACCACCCCACCCCTTCTCCTCACGTTGCTTTCTTTTCTTCTCACAGGGCACTCCATGAACCCTGAACCTTGTTAACTCTTTCATGGCTGTGAGTGGTATATGACGTCTACGCACTTTGGAAATTCATTTAAAACAATCTATCATCAAGTTTTATAGGAAACTACATGTACATGCATCTAAATCATGTTAAATGCTTCCTCTGTACGTACGTACATGCAGAGAATTAAACGTATTGGATGCCACTGGTGACTAGGGAAGCTTGTGAGAAGTATCCAGACCCTTTACTCCAGACAATTCGCTTGCGATGTCCGTCGGACTGAGTTTGGACAAAGTTCTTTTGCAAGTGTTGGACGACAACTCTGACATGTCTGTAGGAGAAACCATTGATGAGGGAGGAGAAGGCATCTCTTCACATACGTTGGGGACAGCACCATCACCCCAACAACTCTGACATGTCTGTAAGAGAAACCATTGATGAGGGAGGAGAAGGCATCTCTTCATACGTTGGGGACAGCACCGTCACCCCAACAACTCTGACATGTCTGTAAGAGAAACCATTGATGAGGGAGGAGAAGGCATCTCTTCATACATTGGGGACAGCACCGTCACCCCAACAACTCTGACATGTCTGTAAGAGAAACCATTGATGAGGGAGGAGAAGGCATCTCTTCATACGTTGGGGACAGCACCATCACCCCAACAACTCTGACATTTCTGTAGGAGAAACCATTGATGAGGGAGGAGAAGGCATCTCTTCATACGTTGGGGACAGCACCGTCACCCCAACAACTCTGACATGTCTGTAAGAGAAACCATTGATGAGGGAGGAGAAGGCATCTCTTCATACGTTGGGGACAGCACCGTCACCCCAACAACTCTGACATGTCTGTAAGAGAAACCATTGATGAGGGAGGAGAAGGCATCTCTTCATACGTTGGGGACAGCACCATCACCCCAACACAGTCCTATCAATGGGCAGAATTCTAGTGCCGGATCTAGGTACCTTTTAGCGCAGAAATGTTTCTTTCCGATTTCATGAATGATGAGGACACCAGTGAAGGAAGAAATCTCTGACAGTAAGTGCAGTCTTAGCCAGCTGAAAGAATGTTGGCAGAGTATAAACTATACCAGCAGTTTTAGCTACTTCTTCCCGGGTAGTTGGCGGGCTGTATATAAATTCTTCCCAGGTGGTTGGCTGGTAAAGCAAATATATTATCAGAGTCAAGTAATGGAAATCTCTGGAATGCTCCCCTTTGGTCTCTAATCTACAGCCAGTTTGAAAAGTGTACAACGACATCCTAATTACCATGGTAAACAGCCATATTATGTGTCATTTCTATCATTACTGGTTACAACATTGTGGCCATGACAATCAAACTTTATCACAATGTGCATCAATCAGATTTTTATATTTCTCTTCTAAAATGCAGCCTTGAAGGAGTTGAGCTGAAGGTAGACTAGAGCCCCTTTTTCATGCTAAAAGCAAACTCGTGCATTTTTTCTTTCTAAACAGTGTCGTTGTTGTTGTGGTCGTTGTTGTTGCGGCCATTGTCAGAAGTGGTTTACGTTACATGTAACCACATTCACTCTGAGTTGTTAATTGTCATGTTGTGTTGTTGTTTCCAGTGCAGTTGCTGGTTGATAATGGTGCCAGTGTCAATGTGAGGGACTGCAACGGAAGCACTCCACTACATTTAGGTGAAAAAAACTGTTGATATTTCCACTGCGATTATTCTACTGATCATTATCAATACTTTTATAACTAAAAGGGGAAAAAACTCATCATTTTCCCTCCTACATTCTTCCCCTCTTGTTGGGTGTGGTCTTGTTTAGCTTGCTGCACTAGCAACATAGATGTCGTCACCATTCTGCTCAGAGCAGGTAAGTGTGTGTTACTTTAATCCATGCACACGGTGTTAGCCTGAACTACTAAGCCTGTATTTTACTTCGAACTTGCTTGTTGATGTTGACACTGCTGTTGATGCTTCAGGAACTCTTGTGGATGTAGAAGATGGTCGAGGGATAACTCCTCTTCGGTTGGCCCACTCCAGGCTAAGGATAGCTAGGGAAAGTGATGATGAGGGAGAGCTACCCTTTACCAGGAAGACGGACGTGTGCAAGATAGTAGAAATGCTGAAGGAGTTTCTTGTGGCCACTCACAGCAGCAAAGATGTAACAATGGAACTGGAAAAGCTTGCTAGCAAACTCAGCCTCTCGGAGACACACAAACAGGTTGGTCTTGTCAACACCTTATCCCTCCTTGTTTCCAGGGTCCTCCTTCTTCCCCCTTCCACCTCTACTTCTCTTACCTTTTATCCATCTCCTCTTCCGCTCTTCCTCCTCTCGTCCTCTTCTTCCTCCCTCCTCCTTTTGCCTTCCTCTTCCTCCCTGCTCTTGCTCCACCTCCCTTCCTTTTCCTCCTTTTCCCTTCCTCTTCCTCGTCCTCCCTTCCTGTTCTCCCTTCCTCTTCCTCCTCCACTCCTCCACACTTCCCCTTCCTCTTCCTTCCTCTTCCTCTTCCTACTCACTTCCTCCTCCTTCTCCCTCTTCCACCTCCTCACTTCCTCCTCCCTTCCTCTCCCCCCTCCCTTCATCCACCTCCTGCCTTCCTCTTCCTCCACCTCCTTTCCTCTTCCTCCTCCTCACTTCCTCCTCCCTTCCTCTTCCTCCTCCTCACTTCCTCCTCCTCACTTCCTCCTCCCTTCCTCTTCCCCCTCCCTTCCTCTACCTCCTCCCTTCCTCTTCCTCACCTCTCTTCCTCCACCTCCCTTCCTCTACCTCCTCCTTCCTTTGATCACTAATACCAACCCATTCAGGTAGATGAGGTCCACAGTTTACTGGAAGAATTCACCTCACTGAGCATCCAGAGGCAAGAGTTGCAAGGCGAGCACAAATGATGCCAGCTTCACCCGCTAGTCCAGATCATGTGACTACAATAAACACTCCGACTCACTTACAGGATCACCAGCATCACCGTGGGTGGACGACTGCCCATAATCAAACATGGCCAAATTCCCTCTCTACATCATACATGTTGTGCACATACTTTGGGTTGTCTCAAAATAGATTTTCTTGATTTCTTTATTTTTCTTTGTCATTTCTATTATTGCAGGAGTGTGTTCCTCTCTGGATTCTTGATTGTATTCTTGTGTTGCTGTGATAATGATTCATAAGTACACGTAATGAGATACTGGGGTGGATAACGGAGTTACCGAGTTATTTGTGCTCAGTAAAAGAACATGGTCAGTAGTAGCCTGGTGAGATGGTGAGTATGGCAAGATGATCTTTTCCCACAAAAGAAGAGACACCGCACCTCAATATTCCAACACTAATAATTGAAGTGCATTCCTCTACACAACACTTCGTCCAATGGAAGTCACAATTATCCTCCTTGCAGTGTGTGTGCAAGGTATTTGGTGTGTTTGTAAAAGGGCTTGACTGATCTCGACCAAACTTGGTAGACAGATTACATGGAAAAACTCATTAAAGTTGCAGTAACAAAAAGTTGCAGTAACAAAAAGTTTAATAACTTAGCAGACAATTGTACCCAATTTTAATGGTGAATTTTAGCTGGCTTCGTTAAGATTTATGCAGCTTTTGAACTTTCGGCCGATGTTTCAACTTTCATCAGAGCGAATGAAGAGACATCTCTCTCTGAAAATGTTCTCACGAGCAGTTCCATTTTTATTTTGGACACAATTCAAGAGGGTAACTGCTGTGTTGTGGTCTTGCTCTGTTGAGCCTGAGATAGGCCATCACAAGTATGTGGATGAGGAATGGATTTTTTTAAGTCCAGCTAAATTAACGTCACATGATTCCTGTTCTCAATTGCTTTCATGATCACAGAAAAGGAGAACAGTAACTGGATATAGTGCTTGACATCATCATGTCCATAAGTAGGTATTCATTTCTTATGTCACAAATCTTCGTAAGTATGTCTTCATATCTCAGACTTATGAGGAAATTACACAGGAAAAATTACACAGGAAAAATATTCTGAAATTACAAAAATGCGTGCATCAAATGATTTGCGAAATCTTTGTGCATAAATGCAGAAAACCAGCAATGGGATTTCCCCCAAAACTTGCCTCATGGTTAAAGTGGTTCACTGAACAAACTTCATTTAGTGGTTTTTCACAATTCAAAAAGTTGCACAGTAGAACTCAAATTCTAAGAATTAATAAAGAAATTGGATAAAAAAGTTCAAGAAAAAAGCTGTTATATAATGAGCAATTAATTAATAAAAAGGTGATCGTGTTATAAAAAAAAACTGTGTGACTTGTACGCATGTTCCACTCCTCTACCAACCTCTTTCCCTGTAGGCCCTCTCGTACTCTCTGCACTTTCGGAAGTATTTTCTTATCATAAACATATGTTGATACTGAATCAAGGGCAGGATTGATTATAGTCTGCAGATGAGCCGGAGAGAAATTGGTATACTTATGTGTGTACACTTTCACTTGTCTCACACCCGCTCAACAATGGAAACAGTGAAATTTTGGGATAAACATCACAGTGTGCCCTAGACCAATCAAATAGGTTTGATTTCAACAAGCATATTCTCTTCCACAAAATCACTGTGATTGAACAGGGCCACTCCCATGTCTTCTACCCTCATGCTGCAGTGTTGATGCCACGCTCTTCCAGGATCATTTTCAGTCCTTTTGGACAACCCCTCTTGTCCACCATCTTCTGTGTTCTATCCTAACCAAACCATACTTATGGCTGTGCTCCTCCTGAACGGACATTCATTTTCCTTACATTCAAGGCCTCTTCTGCAAAAGCACACTGGCAGCCGCTATGATCAAATAACCACAAAATGGTGAACTTGTCAAGTGGATACTTTTAAATTTGCAGTTGCTGCATCCTTCAAGTTTGCCATAAATTTTTGTGATATCCAATACCCCTCTTTTTTCCCCTTTAAAAATTTTTTTTTTTAATATAATTTATTATTGCTATTACAATGACTTACGAAGAGGACTCCCATCAACATCTTCTTCAACGGATTTCTGTGGCTGTGCAGCGTGGGAATGCAGCCTCAGTAATGGGATCTTTGCCATCAGGGTTGGGGACGAGACATTTCCCTAGTCATCGCATGAACTTTTAAACTTTTTAATTTGCATGTTGTGTACAGTGCCATAATTGTAATACCCCTCTTTGTCCCCACCATACTCGAGAAGAGCACGTGCAGTTGCTGGACAGTCTGGTGTGGTATATATGCCTCAGAGAAACAAGCTCATCGGATGAGACACGGAGAAAGCCATCATGTATTTGCTCATATTGAAGTCATGTTCCAAGTTTCAGAACATTTGAAGATTCTAGATTCTAATGCAGTTACGACAGCTTTTGACTCTATTAGTATTATTATTCTGGCACTTTTTTAGAATTAGAAGAATTTGACACAAATTTCTCCCCTAATTTCTCACCCAAACTCCATAATTTATATATCTTATTGTGTGCTCTTTAACCTAAGCTAATCTATTTTCACTGTTATGAGGATGTGTTGGGTATAAACCAGCATATCTGCATGTGGTTTGTATGGGATTTCCCCCCCTCTCCTGTGGTGCATTATCATACTGATTCAAATAGTTTAGGTGAAACTACTACATGTACTCTTACCGTAAACCACCTAACAACCACTTAGCAATATTAATGGTTTTTAATTCAAGGACAGGGCAAAAGTTGGATTGCCTGGCTGACACCTTGGCATAAAAAATACCTTTGACAAAAGTCATTAAGGACCCCAAAAAAACAACAACAAAAAAAAACACGCAACTTCTCTCTGCTTCAGAATTTTTATTTGAAATCTTGTATGATGTGTAGCTATACACACCTACCTTCTTGTGCTGTGCCAACTACTGAGCTCCAACTGATCCGGACTTAGTGAACATTTAAGATTTCACGAGGACGGTCATATTTGGAGACTAATTTACTTTCAACTTACCACAGGGGAAATTACAAAGTATGAAACACAATATAACATTGAGTTTTTTTTAAAAATAGTGTGAACATGGATTTTAAAAACTATTGCAATTTCTTGGTAGCATTGTCATTGTTTTTTTTTTGGTACCTGTTGACATCATACTTGCTTAAAATTAAAAACAGAGAATTAGAGAACTGCGCCGTGCGCATTCCCCAATCGAAGACACTGGATATAGTTTCAATGCTACAATCAAGGATGTGTGCTACAAGTGAACGGGTGTATAGTGGGCATGCGCTAGGTAAGGGGTCGTGCACCGGGTAAGGGCCGTACGTAGTAATGTCACATATACATATCCTATCTAGTAGTAGTTAGGTGGTTCGAGCAGTCGATGCACAGTCCATATTCACTACTTCCCCCCAAGTCCGACGGCAGGTGGACTGATGTGTGGGCTGTCATCGCTGCCCGTAGCGGTCAATTGGTTTTGGTCCCCTCTTACTCCGTCTTGGGCCTGGGGCTGGGGTCAGCGTCTTGGGGGGGGTAAGGGTGGTCGTCTGCGCCAGGTTCTTTGGGGCAGTCTTGGTTGGGCGATGGGGTGGCGTGGGTGTCTTGGCCACTGCTGCATACGATCTTTGACTGGCTGGTGTGGCCAGTACTGGCGGGCGAGGGGGGCTCGTGGCGATTGGTGTTGGATGGTTGAGGGTCGGCTGTGCGATCCCAGGTGTCGGGATGGGTGACGGAGTGGGTGGGTTGGGTGGCGGGCTGGTTGGCGGCAATGGTACGGGGGGAAGTGGGCTCGGGCTGCTGTTGTGCTGTGTTGGGTACAATAGGGCTGGCAGATCTCGGCGAAGTGGGTTATCTTGCTCCGTGGGTTGGGGGTTGTGGCGCCTGAGGTATCTTCTGTTCCTCGTGGTGAGGCGGCCTGATCCGTCAACTCGTATGGAATACTGGTGGTACTGGAGCACCTCCACGACTGTCCCTGTCTTGTCCCATTTCATTGGGTGGCGGCCAGTCTGGTTCTGGATGAGGACCGTGTCACCGCAACGAAGGGGGGACAGGCCATGGGAGTGCTCGTCCCATCGTGCTCGCCCCAGTACTAGGCGACGGGAGAGTGCCCGTTCTCTAAGCTCCAGTTTCTCGTCCCATTCCTTGGGCTGTTGAAATCGGAGTGGGATGCCGGGGAGCATGTCCCTGGTAGCCCTGCCGAACAGGTTGGTCGCCGGCGACATTCTGGTGTCTGGGCTCGGGCAGTTCCGGTATTGTAGGAGTGCCTTGAAGAATGAGTTCTGTAGGGATCCGCCTGGGCCGGTGTTGCCGGCGATAAGCCGTTTGATAGTTTTGACGGCTGTTTCTGCTCTGTTGTTGGCATGGGGGTTGTAGGCGGATGAGAGCCGATGATGAACGCCCCAAGTGGTGAGGAGCTCTCTGGTGGCATGGGCCGCGAACTCCGGCCCACCGTCGGACGTGAGGGTGTCCGGTATACCGAAGGTGGCGAATGTGTCCCTGAGGATGGCGGCAAGGCCCGATGCTCCGTTCAGTGCAGGTGCGACGATTGGCCAGCCAGAGTACCGATCAACCAGCACGAGGTATGCGGATCCCTCGTGGTGGAAGTAATCCGCACAGATGTGCTGGAAGGGGTACTCTGGCTCCTCTGGTGTGGTCGAGGGCATCGCTGGTTGGGAGGGGGCATTGCTGTTGCAGGTGTTGCACCTGTTGCGGGTCGCCGTGATGTCAGTCGAGAGGCCCGGCCAGTAAAGGGATGAGGAGGCACGGGCCGTCATGCTGCTGGTGCCTTGGTGGGCGGCATGTAGAGCTGCGAGGCATGTTGGTCGGAGTGATGTCGGGATGACCAGCCGCTCCCCATGGCAGATGACGCCGTCGATGATGGTTAGGTTGGAGATGACCGGGAAGTATTCCCGGATGTTGGCTGGGAGCATATGTCTATCTTCGGGCGGGCCATTCTCCACATAGAATGCTAGGTCCTGTAGAGTCGGGTCTGCGGCTGTGGCGATCTGCAGCTTCTCCCAATTGATGGGGATGGTCGAGATGGCCATGCATATGGCTGTTGTGAGGCCGTCCTCATCTTGGGCGGGGACGGTGTGTTCCGTGATGCTGGCAATGGATGACGCTGGGCTCGCCGGGCAGGCAGTGGATGGTTCTGCGATGTCGTCTTGTAGGTGTAGGCGTGGTGGGGTCCGAGTTCCGGATGGGTGGCGTGAGAGGGCATCGCTGGTGTGATTTCTCACGCCGGGGATGTACACCATCCGGAACCGGTACCTCAAGGTCTTCTCCTTAAGGTTCCGGAGGCGGGGGTTGGGGATGTCCTCGAGGCAGCGATCGCCGAAGAGTTTCAGCAGGGGCTTGTGGTCTACCGCTACAACGAGATCGCTGCACCCGAGGACGAAGTGTCTTGCTTTGTCCAGTGCATCCGCCACCGCTAAGGCCTCTCCTTCCACTGGGGCATATCGTGACTCTGCCGGGTGTGTGAAGCGCGAGCCCACCAGGGTGACGCGCCAACCCTCCTGGCAGCAGAAGATCTCGCGGGACGGGCACTGGCAGTGTTTCTGGAATAGCCAGTACCCAATCCCGTCTTTACTCCAATCCGTCGCCAGGCAGGTTGGGCGGTGCTTGTCAAATATGACCACACCCTCCCTGATGCGCTCGCAGATCTCTCTCTTGGATGTCGCAAATGCCACTGCCAGCTCGTCTGTCCAGTTGAAGGTGGTGGAGGGTTTGAGGAGGGCACGGAATGGTTGCATGGCGGCCGTCATGGAAAATGCATATGCCACCTGGTTCACCAGGCCGAACCAGGCGCGGATGTCAGTGATTCCGGTTGGGGTGGGGAAGTTGGTAATGGATTCCAGATACTTGGAGGATGGCCGGACTTCGGTGGGGGTGATGTCAAACCCGGCAAACTCCACTTTGTCCTGGGCAAAGCGGAATTTGCGCGGGTTGAGGGTGATCCCGTTCACAGCGCAGATATGCAGCCACTCAGTTGCCTGGTGGTAAGCCCCCGTTATGTCGTCGGACCAGAGCAGTGCGTCGTCTATGCACTTGGTCTTAGATTCCACGTGGGCAACGAGGGCGTCATATCTGGCCGTGTACGCGTCCCCTGAGGCGATGTAGCCTTGGGGGGCCGAGCAGTATCGGTACCTCCCCCAGGGGGTGATGAAGGTGGTATAGTGTCTATCGCTCTCCTCGAGTGCCACTGAGTGGTAGCCGTTCCAGGCGTCGAAAATGGTTTTCTTGGTGTGACCTGGAACGGCACGGGCTTGGTGGAATGGTGAGGGGCAATGGTGTGTCTCGCGCGTGGCGTGCTGGTTGAGGGGTTGGAAGTTGATCGTCCTCCTGAGTGACCCGTCCTTCTTGGTGCATATCACCATACGGTGGCACCAAGTGACGGGCGTGCCCAGAGGGACCTTTTCCAACACGCCAAGGCGGACGTCCCTGTCTAGCCCAGCTTTCACCTCGTCCTGCCAGTGAATTGGAATGTCAATGGGTGTGTGGCAGGGTTTGGGGGTGGCGTTCGGGTCGATGTTTAGGGATAAGGGTGGTCCCGACATCATGGGGAGGGGCTGATGCTCGCAGACGTTGAACGCACTTGCTGAGTAAAGGTCCAGCAAGTGACGTTCAAGTCTGTCTCTGTTGGCCTCCGTGCCAGGGAATGGCAGGGAGGTGGGTCTGTCAGGTGGTGGGGGCCTGGTAGGGCATGAGCATGGTCGTGGTGGTGGTGTATGCGTTGGTTGACTCACCACAGTGGTTGTCCGTTGGCCAGTTGTTTGTGGTCTGGTCTGCACGGCCGCTTGCGGGTTGTTCTGCAGGGTGATGGGCGGAGTTCTGGTCTGCAGGTCCGCTGTGTGGCGTGGAGGTGGCTGGGCCGTGGTTCTGGTCTGCAGGTCCGCTGTGTGGTGTGATGGTGGCTGATCTGGGGTCGCCCGTGTACCCGTGCCGTTTCCCGAGGGTGGCGTCAGCGTACAGAGGGGGAACCCCAACGCGATCAGCCCGAGGTCTGTGCAGGTGGTCAGGCTGAGGTATAGCTTGGTGGCCAGGTCACTAAAATACACCATCTGGCGAGTCTCACGTCCGGAGTGTCTGGATCTGATGCGGAGTAGTGCTGCACCGAGTATTGGCAGGTTGTTGCCGCTCGCGGAGTGCATCACTAGGCACGCAGGGATGAGGTCCCTCTTGTTCAGGTTGAGGCCCTTCAGCAGGTGTGGTCCTGCCAGGCAACTCTGGCAACCCGTGTCGGCCATGGCAGTGGTGGCCAGGTTGTGCCTCTCTTGCCTCAGTGTGTGGCCGTGGGTTCGAAAATCCTCCTTGTGGGTGGATACAGTCACGTCAATGAGGGGTTGGGGAGGGGAGCGGCGCTGAGTCCATCGCTGCGCCCTGGAGTCCCAGGATTGGTGGGGGAGGGCGTCCTCTGACATGGTGTCAATCTCCTCAGACACCGCGCTTTCGTGCTCCGCCAGCTTCGACCAACACATGTGGGCGAGATGGTTGGACCTGCCGCATGATGTGCAGGTTGTCCCGAACGCTGGGCAGTGGATCCGTCGGGTGGCTGTCCTCTCTCTTTCACCATGGCCTTGGCGACCACAGAAACAGCAGATGGCCCTCGGGTTTATCACTGGTCTGGGTGTAGCTGCCTGACCTCTGGGTGCGTCCTTCAGTGGTGGTCGAGGTGAGGTGTTATGAGTGCGGTTGGGCTTAAATGGTGTGGCTTTGGCTCTGCCTGGCTGGCGGGGTGTTGACTGCCGCTGTTGTTGCCGGTAGCCACTGTGCAGGGCGTCTTCACTGTCGGCCTCCTCGTCTACGGCGTTCGTCGAGGTGGGTGTGGTAATGGTGACCGCGGACCGCTTGCCCGCAGCCCTTACCTCGACGAACCTCACTGTCTCTTCCACCGTCATTGCTTGGTTGGGGTCTTTCAGAAGGTCCTCCTGTATGTCTGCATCTGCCAGGCCGATGCAGAGCTGGTCAGCGACCCTCTGTTCCCCCTGGTTGTTGATTATCTCACACCCGGAGCACTTCTTAGTAAAGCAGCATACCTCTGCTTGGCCACGGAGTCGGGCTGCGAATGATCGGATGGGTTCCCCCCGGTCCTGTACCATTCTGGATAGGGCGACCCTGGCCACCTTAGGGTTTTCCTCCCTCACCGCCAGGGCCTTGATGGCTGCCAGCAGGTCTGCTTCAGGGAGCTCCTCAATTGGTAAGGGACCGACGATGTTTCGGGTCACATCTCGGCGGAGTTTGGCGTCTAGGCACTCCAGCAGTTGTATGCCGACGTCTGCCCCTGCCAGGTGGACGGCCTGTGAGTAGGCCCTCCACCTGGTGAGGAAGTACTGCCATCCCTCGGTTGTGCCCCCTGCCGTGATCTCTGGTCGGCGCACAGGGGTTGGCTTAGTCCTTGCTGCCTGGCTGTGGATGAGCATGTGGCCGTTGAGTACTGCTGCCACCACTACAGGATCCATGCCATCGGGTGTGGCGTAGTCGCATCCGGGATAGGGACAGTCAACCGCCATGCAGTCGGTGGGCACCAAATAGAGTTGTGCCGAAAAACGAACGCTTTCTTGACCAGCACTCTTGCTGGCAAGGTAAGATGCCTAACAGGAATCTATAAAAGACTTGTAGCACACATAGAGAACTGCGCCGTGCGCATTCCCCAATCGAAGACACTGGATATAGTTTCAATGCTACAATCAAGGATGTGTGCTACAAGTGAACGGGTGTATAGTGGGCATGCGCTAGGTAAGGGCTCGTGCACCGGGTAAGAGCCGTACGTAGTAATGTCACATATACATATCCTATCTAGTAGTAGTTAGGTGGTTCGAGCAGTCGATGCACAGTCCATATTCACTAAGAATGTCATCTTGTAGCTCTCATTGAGAGGAAACGGAATCTATATAATTTTGTCTGGTTACTCCAAATATGACTCCAAATATGAAGCAGGGAGAACCGTCCTTGGCCCCAAAAAACAACTTTTTCGGGACAGGCATTTTAAGGACTAGTATAGTATTTCAATGGTTGAACTGACCATACCATTAAAAAAAAACATCAAAAGTGGTATACATATACATACTAGAAAAATCATTATACTATGGACAAACATTGAGTGAGCAAAACTGTGAATAATGTCGGGAATACACATTTCTTTGAATCGTGAGAAAATAATGTTCAAAATACAACACTCCAGGGGGCAGGGGTAGATCCAGGGTGGTTGTAAACCCCTCATTTTGCTCTTGCTCTTGACTGTCATTCTTGCACTCTTTCATCAGCAACACACAGACTCACCAGAAATACAGTGACTGAGCAGAGTTGACACAGGAGCAGGCAGGCCTGTGATAGCCAGTGCTAGGGAAGGACCAGCTACAGACGCCATCTGAAGGTAAAGGCTGGAGCATAAACGGTAAAGCTGTTAATACTATAGTTCCAAACTTCCAGCATCATTTGAGTCTTCAGCTTCTAGATATCTCTTCTTCTCTCACGATTCTAACCCAGAAGATCCTTCGTAACTCTTCATGATCCCATACTTTCGTCTTTCCAGAGCTTTTGTTTGCATTCTTCTTGACATGGAATTTAATAGTATTAATAATCTAACAAGTAAATAGCAGTACCAATGTGGGTGGGTGTTAGTGCGTGTCAAACCAGTGGCCACAAAACCCGAACATAAGGTCCGGTGAAACTGAAAAAGTCCTCAAATAGAGCCTTCAAATAGAGTTTTCAAAGCCCACTTCCACGGAGGTGGGGAAAACGAATGAAATGAACGGACTTGCCTAAAAAAAGCCAATCTTATTGTCTCTTTATTTAATTAAAAATTAGTTCATTTTAGTTGACTTGTCATGTCAATTTTAGTTGAATCGTTTAGTTAAACTGTCATTTCGAATTTATTTGAATTAATTAGTTAACTTGTCACATCAAATTTAATTGAACCCCACTGCGTACAACGTAGGATTCTACCACAGGACTCTAAAATCAATTGTAATTTATAATCCCAACCAGCGTTCAGTTCTGCATAAGTTTCTGTTCTAATTCATACCAAACTGTTATACGTCTGAAAGAGGCTGTAACTGATCCTTACCAAAGCGACTTGAAAGGAAGCTAGACTGCACCCATACACACAGGAGAACCCTTTACCATTTAAAGTCGTAATTACCATAATTAATATTGCTTATATCGGCCAACAGTCATCTGACTAGCTGTTTTTAAAATTGGTGGTCTTGTTTCCTTTATTTATTAGGTCAATCCATATAGTTGTTTATTTTTAAATAGTGTTGTTAATGTTGTTTGTATTATTTAATCATTGCTGAACCTGTTAATTAAGGCCATCACATATACATTACAGTACAGTGTGGGACTATTTAGTAACTAACCTAATAACAATCTATATTAAAAATCAACAGTACTTAATTAATAAAATTATCCACAATTAGTTATGCTTGCAGGTAAAAACTTATGAGAAGAACATTAATTTTCTGTATATACACTGTAGCAGTGTTTAAATGACCTCTGAGCCACCACTTGGGAATCTGTGGTCATCCTCATCACTTGGAGGGCTTGAGTTACCCATTAGCCCTTCAAGTCTGAGATAAATGGGAACAGAATTTTTGTTATTATAATTGTTATTACCTTCTTTGTCATCATTTCAAGCTACAACTGAC
Source organism: Cladorhizidae sp. MBARI D1340-BT2 (assembly GCA_028752905.1). Taxonomy (NCBI): domain Eukaryota; kingdom Metazoa; phylum Porifera; class Demospongiae; order Poecilosclerida; family Cladorhizidae; species Cladorhizidae sp. MBARI D1340-BT2. Next base: position 13,296,959 of record JAQNBH010000013.1, read on the forward strand.
CTCAGAAAACAACTGACCTGTCCAAAGGCAGAAGCTGATCCGGTCAACATGGGACTTGTTGAGAGTGAGAAAGCTATTGTATCTTCGTTATTTAAACCGGGAGTTCATTGAGAATGTTTGTACTGTTTTTATCTCTTGCTGTGCACTTAGAGTATCCATGGCTGAACCATGGTAAGTGGTTTTCTATATCCAAAGATGTGGCAGTTGAATGCTTAAAAAAGGCTGGAGATGTAGCATTGGACAGGAGACCATTTATTTATGTTGCAGTCTTTCCACTTGTATTGCTCGTTGTTGCCATCCTGGCATTCGGTGAGAGCAGGATATAATGGGTGTTCCTCTCTACCCATCTAGTTTGACACAGTTTTATTTTTGGTCTTGTGTATTTCTTGCTTACCTTGCTCTTTCAAAACGTCAGAAATACACTCTTATAGATGATGTAATGCTTAGGTGAATACTTGAAAAATAGCCCAAAGGATATCGGCTTGCTCAGCATAGATTAATCTCTGGCATCTCCTTTTTTTCCCTTTTTATTTGACAGGACAAGCACGATGGTAGTAGTATATATGTAGCCTTGTTAAACTTTTCTTGAACAAAGCAGGACAGCCATAAGGTGACCAGCCATATCAGCACTTTTGAATTCTACAGGGTTCAGGTCTTAAATATATTAAATTACATTGGTAAGGGAATGGATAATACTATCATAAAGAGCTCTTACTGTAATGGCTTCATGCCAATAAATCCCATCAACTTTTCTACAGGACAACTATTCTTCAGATAATGTCTCAGCTGCAGAATGTTCGAAGCATCAGTTACTTCACCAGCCTGTATGCCGAAAGCTCACAAATACATTCAAGCAGTTCATTTTGTGTTGTTTTTAGAAATATAGGTATAGCATAATTTTTTATATGCACAATATTTTTCAGCATTAATTCTGAGGTCCAGAAGAGCTTTACAATTACAGAGGTTGAATCGTCCCATACCCCCAATACCTTGTCGACCACAAAATTCCAAGCAGTTTTCATAGGAAATTATATTATTGTGTGCTTGCTGCTGACTTGCAGTGGGCATGCAAATATCTACTCCCTGTTGCTGCCCTTGCCTATGCATGCAGCATTGAATCTGAAGATTTATGGTACTCAAGAGTTGAATGCTTTTGAAAGTCAGCAAGAGTTGCCTATGCATGGCGATGCAGCAACGAATCTGAAGATTTATGGTACTCAAGAGTTGAATGCTTTTGAAAGTCAGCAAGAGCACTTTCCAATTTTGGCTTTTGATTTGACTGGAAAGCAAGTACAGCTTAAGCAGCCATTATGCACTGAATATGCTGGAGTGTTGAATGGAAACTCTTATAACCATTCATGGTTGAATTATTGCCAGTATGGATTTAGAAAGATTCTTCTTGAATACAGTTTTAATACTGTTTTGGATTTTAATATCGTCCGATTTCCCAAGAAGGATGTCAGTATCATAATAAAGTATTACATTCCATATAATATTACAATAATTACCTGTGACTCAAGCTGGTACCGGCAGAATGCTCCATTCCAGTGCAGTCACCATCACTGTTCACAGCAAAAGTATGTGAGTCAGAATCTGGCAATAAGAGTAATGGCATCACTATTGGCTGTTTCTCAATCTCAGCAGTCTCGAGGAGTGTCTTTTAGCACTTCAGTCATGAGTCGACTATGTGATAGCTGACCAGCATCCCATGTCGGGCACTCCCAGCTTAATGCTAACCGTCAACTTTTAATGAGGGGATCATCATACGAGGTGAACAGTTCATGAAACTGCTGCTGTGTCAATGCATTGCTACAGTTGAATTTGTTTCACACCCTTGCTTATGTGCAACTATTGTACGAGGGTAATCTTTTTGCATGAGGTGCCACATCAATCTACTGGACCCATCCACCCCTGGATCCACCTTTGATGCTCTATGAGAGTTATTTGAAGATTCGGTATAAATATTAAACAGCCTTGCACATAATGGCTTGACTTGGCTTCCGATTTTGTATCTTGCTCTTGTACAATTTCACAAACGTCCGTCCTCCTCTACTTCTTGTACTTCACTTGGTAAATCCATCACTCTCGGGATTATATGACGAACTTTGGGTTCCGAACTAACTTGTCTGACCAGCTTTTTCTACTTACTTTGATGGCCGAGAAGAGACTGACTAGTAGCGCTATCATGCCTTATTTATAGCTGCTTACTAGTAAGACTAGTAACATGCAGTAAAAAGTTGATTTGTTGAAGTTAGATACCTTAGTTTTAGGTATATATTTACAGGATGGTAGGAAGCTTTAGAGTGGAGGGATCAATGGGATGAGGCTTTCACAATTAACATGTCTTGGTTGGTGGTTATGTCATGTGTAATGATAAATGGTGATAGCTTAAAAATATATTCACAAGTGGCATTAGCAGTTTCCAAAGGGAGCCTCACGATTACTGGACTCCTTTGCAAATTCTCTTCCATGACCTGTGACGGCACATCTGTATGATGTTTGTTATGTGTAGTACCCATGACAATGTTCAGATGTCCTATAGCATTAGGAGAACATGCTCTCCCTGGTAGTGGGCATGACCAACACAAGGGAAGTTAATGTACATACTTCTCAAAGCAGAGACTTCTGAGCTGGAGTAATAAGTAACAGATAATAGAAGTGAGATTCTGAGCTGGCTTATACAGAATATTAGTAGAGAGAATACCAAGCTAAATGCTCAACTAGTCATAATTCATGTCTTCCTTATACTATTTGAATACAAACGGAAATTCTTCATCGTTTCTTTCCATTTTAGCAACTTTCAGCTTGATTAGAATACAACTTTGCCTAAACCTTTAATGCCACAAACAGTTAGGCAAGAGCTTCGCAGTAATTCATCTGTGATATTGCCCACCTGTGAATGTCACCCACACTTACTCCTTCTTCGTAGCGTTAGGAAGCTCAGGCTCATCAACATTCAGACTGCCATATCATATAGAAATTTTTCATCTGAACACAATTGTTGCAAGTGGTAATAGTTATACCTGCTACCTTTTGGCCTTCTTGCTGCTACTGATTGGAGGGTTTTGCTTAGATTGTCACTATGTCTGAGTAATAGTCTCCTAAAAATGCTCCCAAAAAGAAATTGAATGATTTCATGACTGTAGATATAATCCGCTTCCTCATCTCTGCATCTCTCACAAATTCTTGAGACTCCTTCGATACCATCTCCATTACTTCATAATTCAAAACCAACTCTGTAAAGTATCAAATCTTGCGGTACATCTTGTAGGACACAGTACACGAATACCTGGAGTAGAATAGGGCATCTTTTCTTTAATCATCTTGAAAGCTGCAGGGGAAGTTTCCTGGTTAGTTATATTATTTATAAGCAGTAACCATTGCACCTCCCATAATTTCACAATGCTTCACTACATGCACTGCAAGCTAAATTGAGAGAATGACCACAACAGAGTATACACAGCTCTCAGCTCTTTTGCTGAAGCAGGGTGGCAACTCCTCCTCACGATCCAGACATGGAGGATGCCCCATCATAACATTGCCCCCTGTCCTTGTATTCAACCTCTGCAGTGTTGTAGCCACAAGAACTGTAGCCTATGCAGAGTCAATGTGCTAGAGACCGATAAACTCTTCATGACTTTCAAGACCATCATCTACCCAACAAATGGTTAGAAATATCTGTTGGCTAGTTGATCATGATCGCTAGAAACCGAGCTGAGTGGCAAGAACTTATAGATCCATAGTCTTGAGTATTTCATTCTGAATATCATGAGATGTATACTCATCAGTTCTATTTTTAACCAATGTGTAATTCTATCATGAGATGTATCCCTGTCAGTTCTATTTTTAACCAATGTGTGATTCTATCATGAGATCATACTTGTCAGTTCTATTTTAAACCAATGTGTGTTTGGCCTTTAGCTTCATAAGCTGTATATACTTTGAGTCACTCTTACCTCCAGGCACCCTCTGAGTGGAGATCTTGCCATGACAGCTCTGAGTGGTAGATCTTGCCATGACAGCTCTGAGTGGTAGATCTTGCCATGACAGCCTTTGAGTGGTAGATCTTGCCAGGACAGAAATTTTATATCTGAAATAACCTTGAGAAGGTTCTGCTGATGATTAAATTTATGCTAGGAAGATAGTGCTTCAGCAAAAATTCACTGATGAGGGTGGGGTAATAGGGAGTGATAGGACGATAGTAGGAAGGGCCTGATGGTTTGGTCCATATTTCAGCTAGGACATCAACTGAAGTGAGGCAATGCCATCAGAAGTGAGAGCTTGCCATGACCTTCCTGGACTGCCCATCTTCCATAGCCCCCCCCCCCAGTACGTCCGACATTGGATGCCTGAGCAGATTCAAAGGATCTTTTTCTATTCTTTCCAAGGCGTTGAAGAAACTGGTGACAGCAGACTTGACTTCAGACCAGAGGCCCAGGAGGTCACTAGCTCTCTTTACCTGCTTTCTCGGTATCTCACAGATGTCTTCTCCCTCCCCTGAGAAGGGCAGCAATAATACACCTGGGGAGAATGAATAACCAACTCCGGGCCTCAAGATCAGAATGAGCAGGACTAATAGCTCGAAAAAGTCATTAACAAAACCGTCCCAGACATTCCTGGGAGGCCCCCTTAGGGACATGTTGAAGGGTAAGGTACATCAATGAAAGAATGATCTGTAGATCAGGCCAAATGATGGCAGAAGGAACAGGGTCATCGGGAGCCATGGTGTAGGAGCTAAAGAGACCGCAGATGCCATGGCCTCTACACTTTTTAGGAAGGAAAAATGGAAATGGTCATCAATGGACCTAGACCGTGTAGGAACACCCACCAACCATATACAGTTCTCCAACATATATGGTTCTTTAGAACCTGATTAAATAAAATAACAAAGGCCAAGGTTACAGTCGGCAGGTGATTTTGGTGTAGCTAGTTACTTTAAGACTAAGCAATTTATACACACGTTACAACTGGATGTACTATATGCTCATGTTATCACTGTCTGAGTAATTGCAGCAGTGCTATTGTACAGTAGTGGTCTGGACAATATTTGTCGTGCTAGTTTATGCTCTCTTCTTTGTGGTTGTACCAAGATTAAAATGCATTGTGTGTCCTTTTGTAAGCTTGAGAACTTTCCTTTGTGCTAATATGTAGACAGCGTGTGCAACTTGTCATGTGAGTAGCAGTAAAGTTAGCTCAGCCATAGAGCGATATTTGAATATCTGCAGAGAGGCTTTGGAAAAAGGTAGAGTAAGGAGATTCCTGATGAAGGCTAGAGCATCTAGTGACTCTAGTCGAAATGTCGAAAGTATACAATTTGAAGTTGATTACCGAGAAGGTTATTCCAATTCTACATTATCTTGTAAGTCAAGATGCTTCACATGTGCTCAAGCAAGCAATCTTAGCAAGCTCAGATTTAAGTTCCATATGAAATGGTTTTAATGATGCTACTGCAAAAATCCACTACATGTGTAAGCAAGTAGCTACCTTCAAGAGGTTAAAAATGATCACATTGTGTCAAAGCCCTCAAGTCTGTCCAGCTTGTCTCAGCCCCTTGTCCCTCCAGCTCGGGGATAACCACCTCAAGGAGGCTATCTTCTGCAGCCCCCCCCCCCCCCTTCCCCCCATAACTGGCCAATCATACTCTTCAGCTCATCAAGCCCTTCTTGATCTGGTCAACTAATTGTGTGCTGGCTTTGTGCCACCCGATGTAGTGTCCCAACTTTGTGGTGCCTCCCTCCTCTTTTGCAAGAAGAAAAACAGTGAATATTGGCCAATAGCTGTGGAAGAGGTTATTCTTCGATAGACTTAAAAATGCACCTCTTAGGCTGTTAGATTGGAGGCTATTATGGTTCTTCCCCTGGCCAGGTAGGAGTAGGAGTCCCTGGCAGTTGTGAGGCAATCGTTTATGCGGAGAGTAGGTTGCAGGAAGATCATTTCTCCCGATGATAGATGAAACTTACTTCTGGACTTTTCAAATGCCTTCAACAGTGTGAACCATGGGAAAATGTTGCAGAAGTTCAGGGCTCTGGTCCCATGGTTGCCTGGATGGAGATATGTTATGGGCCCACCCTTGGCCCTTCCAGTCTCACATCTCCATCAAACTGACCTCCCTCCATGTTTCAGCTGCCTTCCCACGCTCCCCTAACTAGTTTCACAACTTTGCTGCTAGAATCCTGGGGTGGATTTCTGAAGTTTTTCCCCTATACATTCTCTGCTCTGGCTGATCTGCCTCTGATTGGTTCCCCCACCATTTAGTGTAAGTTGGAAATCGGATCTTAACTATTATATATATGACTGACCACTGAAATTACTTGGCTGTGGAAGGCATTCACATCCCCATCAGGCAGTATGTCCTCTTGCATTGATCTAGCCTCCTACATCAGCATGCTAACTTAGACCCCCAGTTCCTGCTCTAAGTCCCCACTGCTATCTCCCCACGTAGGTGACTGGTTAAATGCCATTCCCTGTCAGGCCCTGGCTCTCCATCTAGTGGATAGGGATTTCTGTCTCTGCCTGCAGTATTGGCTTGGCATTGATAATGGTACTCCTTGTACCTTTTTTTGCGATGGGATGCAGTTGGAGTGGGTAGATTCATCAGCTCATGCCATGAAAGATGCACTTTCAATCTGCTGGAAGGAAATGTCAGCCCTCTTCATACCCTGCTCCTACAATTGCCCACTGATGTGTTCCTCCCTTTGGAAGATGGGGAATCCAGCTGCTGTCGACATCTATTCCTTCAGCAGCTTACCGTGGAAAGAGCTCCCTCCACCCAGGGGCACACTTTCAGAGGCATAGAGAGGAAGATGGCTGCCCACTAGGATGCTTGTCATTTTGTTGGGTTGACTTTCATCTCTCTGGTCATTGAATCCCTGCTGGGGTCCAGAAGCAGTGGATCTCATTAGATCTGTCGGCCATCTTTAGGGCCAGAGGTTAGACATCCCCCCTTCAGACTCATGCAACATCTTTTCAGAGGCTTCTCAGTTGCAATATGGAGAGTAAATGCCGCCAATAGAGTACCCATCTGTCTCCCTGACCTGCGATCCAACAGTTATTGCTCCTCCTGGACGACATGCAAACAAAGGTAGCTAGGAAACAACCAGGACTGAGGTGGATGTAATTTGCTTGGACTGTTGTAAACCATTGGCATGGTACTACACAAGCAGTTTCTACGAAAACTTTGGTATTCAGGTATTACCAGAAAGTTTTGGAAATAGTTTCAGGTCTAGTTTTCAAATGAATTCCTTTGGTTTCAAATCTCTTACCAGCCCTGGCTGTGTTCCACACTGGACCATTCTGGGTATCTCTAGTTCATTATTCCCCTCTCTCTCCTTCCCATGCCAAGCAATTCCTTACCAATGATGCTAAGTGCAATTAACAAATAAAACTCCTAAATGATGGGTAAAACTTCATCTGGGTAATAATATGGAGTAATGGTTCTAAAAATAGATCAACACGAGTAAATTTGGGCTGGTGCTGTGATGTGCGGGCTACATGATGAATAAGGAAGATACACATGTTCAAGTAAGTTACAAAGATTTGGAGTTTGTCCTCTCCAATAAATTGTCTTGATCAACATCTAAACCCAAAGCCTATGCCAAGACTCATCAGGAGAACATACAGATTAGGTCACAACTTATATTTGGGTCTCAACTCTGGAAATCAATGCTCCTTGAGGACCAACTTATAGGATTGAGAAAAGGAGTAGAGTAAATGACTACTCATCAGAGTGCAAGATATATATGACTACTTTCACTGACCTTGTCACCACTATCTAAGAATCATTTTATAAGCAATCTCAAGAAGCTGACTTCCACATTCTCCTTCCTGAATTTTGGCTCATTCTCTTCCTCAGTAACCAGACCAGGCACAAGGAAGCTCATCTGCACAAGGTCAACCAAGAACCTTCTTGCCAATTTTTCTTCAACTATTTGCATCCACTGGTGGAACTCACTGCTCTACCTTATTTAAATTACCTTGGTTACACTTTATCTCTAGTTTTGACCGAGAACCCCCTGCACCTTTCAGTCTGTCTGAATTATATATATGCGATTTGTTCACAGTGGTTGTGTGATAGAGATGGTAGGCCTTCAAAAGTTATTTCACAATCACTTGTACAAGTATTTAGTTTTTCAACATCACACCACATGTAATGTCATGATATGCCATCAAATATATTATTATTGTTATTATTATTGTTGTTGTTGTTATTATTATTATTATTGTAGTATTATTATATTATTATTGTTGTTATTGTTATTATATTCTATTCAGTTAGCTCTTGGCCGAATTATACAAGTAAAACAGATTTTTTTTGGAAAGACACTTGAAAATTTGCGGAAATCTTGTTTATCGAGTCTACAACAAACTTGCTGTCGAATGCATTCTGTGACCTTTTCGGGTCCGAATTCTTTTTATCATTGCTGGTACAAGTGATGAAATTCCTCTGTGTGCAAATATGCTTGGGGCAGGTATTCTCTCTGTAACCTGTTATTAATGTATTATATAGCTTGATGTTTGTAATAAACATTTTCATCTCAGTTGAGAACTGGTTTTTAGTCGAGAAATGAATGGGCAACCTCACAGAGTTGTCAATAACTTTGTAAAAATACTTAGTTATGTCAACTTTTGGATTTATTGCATAGCTATAGGTTTATTCAGAATCAGTATATAAGAAGGTGTTAAAAAAATTTCTCCATTGTTGCCTCCACCAAAAGGGTTTCCCAGTTTGTCTGCCTGTCTCTCTGTTATCAGGATTAATTTAAGAAAATACTTACAGGATGGCTTTTCACAAAATTTTACAGACAGATTAGGCAAAGTGAAGTATTTAGATATTTGGGTGTGTGGTATAATGAGAAACTGAGGGAAATGAAGGTTAAAGCAGAAGATTGGGTTGGAAAGGCAGTGAGTGTGGATGAGTAAAGTGAATGGAAAATGGAAGTGGATAAATGTAGGATGGTGTGGGAGATGTTAGCTACACCCAACCTGGAACATACTGCTGAAGTGTAGTTGACAAGACAGACTGCTTGTAGGAAATTAGAGTCAGCTCAGTTGAGAGTGGGAAGAAACCTATTAGGAGCTAGCAACACAGAGGGTACTGGGGGACTTGGGATGGAGGAAGTTGGCAGAGAGAGTGGAGGGGGAAAAATCCTCTATGGTAAGAGTCTTGCAAAGATGGAGGAGGGTAGACCGGCAAAAATTAAGGCAGACAAGCTAAGAATGGATGGAGGGATATATACACTGTTGAGGATGTATGATCTGGATGATGAGCTAGGGCAGAGGGGCAATGGAAGGTGAACATATAGAAGAGAAATGTATGTGATTATGAAGGAAGTCAAGTAGAAAGGTATCCAGGGTCATTACAGGGATGTGAGGGGGTGAGGTTGATGTTTAGGTTGAGGACAGGGTCAGCAGGTCTATTGCAGGACAAGAAGCGATGTAGGCTGTGTAGTGATGACAGATGACATGGGGGAGGTGGAATTTAGAAGGGAACAGAGAGCATTAATGAATGAGCTGGATGAAATTGAGGGAGCTAGAATATAGTTTGAGAGAGTGGGAGAGAGTGGGCACTGAGGGAAAAGTGGTATTGTTGCTTGGGAAGAAGGTGGAGGATGCAAGCAGGTGATGGTGGAAGCGTGTGGATACATTTTGCATTGTATAGTGAAGTGTTGGCAGAAGAGAGACTGATATATGGCCTCCCTCCACTCCAGCACAATCAAGCTGTACAACTCATTTATAACAGGTACATCAGCTAAACTAATTGCAGTAGAAGTCATCTTAATTGACTTATTGTATATATTTCATACTGCCTGAGGTGCGATGGTCCTAAGGGGACCAGCGTTTCGAATATTAAGTTGTATCGACAATAAGAACAGTAACAAAAACTACACTAGCAGGTATAATTATATATAGTTACAACAGCCGCAAAGTAGGATCTGCTCTAAGATATCTCTAGTCTCTCTGGTCAACTCCCTTCGCTCCAATGCGCCGTTGTTCAGAGAGGCCGCCAGAAGCTAGAAAGAAACTTGGGAAATTCATTTTGGAATATGGTCCTTAGTAGTCAAATCTCCCAGTTCAGAGGGTCTGTCACGACAAATTTGTTCCCCCCATATTTGGTTCCCCCTGAAACTTTTTCTTTGAAAAATACGTTCCGCCTGGAACTTTTTACTTGAAAAATACGTTCCGCCTGGAACTTTTTACTTGAAAAATACGTTCCGCCTGGAACTTTTTACTTGAAAAAAAATTCCCTCTTAAAAAATAAAGGGCTAGGGCCAGGGCAAGGGCTAGGGCAAGGGTGGGAACAAAATTCTCAATGAGGGGGGGAACAACTTTTGGGGGGGGAATAAATCAGGTCCCTGGGGGAAGCGTGACCCAAACGAGAGGGTATAGCTCACGAGACTGTGCTGTGGGGGCGGGGCGGGGAATGCGATTAGGGTGCTAACATCGTAAACGACGTACATGTTGTGTGCAATACTCAACCTAGCGCTAATCCTAATCCTTGTACAATAAAATGCCAAGCCATCCTTGTATGAATGCGTAACTAACATAGGAGAAGTTGGTAAGCCATTGTACTAGGGACTGGCGGTTAAAATGCGGGCAGCTTTTGTGATGGACGGTGGCTCCGCTCTGTGCAAAGCTGGGTTCGCGGGAGACGCTGCCCCTAGAGTCGTATTCCCTTCCTTTGTGGGTCGTCCTCTCCTACCTGGTATAGATAAGAAGGATTACTACGTAGGAGACGAGGCTCAGAGCAATAGAGAAATGCTCACATTGAATTACCCCATCGAGAACGGTATCATCACAAATTGGGATGACATGGAGAACGTGAGGGATAACTATTAGCGCATTTGATGATTATTTTCTTATACTAGCTTGTAAATCACCCTGAAGAAGGCTGTTTCTATAAATAATCATGGACATATAATCATGGACATAGGGAGGACCCAGCCCCCCAGATCTTTTTGTATCATAAATTCTGTGTTCCCTTCCCCCCCACACACATATATAGGTGATTGCAAAGTCAATGCATACTATTATTTCTCAGAAACTATATACAGGGAATATGTTGGTAATTTATCTATAGCATGAAAGTACATTCTCTAAGATTCCCTAGGATTATTACCTTCACACACGTGGTCATCAATTTATTAAGATATATTTTTTTATTGTCTTTATATCCAAGACAGTATTTCTCCCATTCTGATGCAACCACCATCGCTATTTCTCCCATTCTAATGCCACCATCATTGCTGAACCTCCACTCAAACTGCCAAATATCATATCTGACTGCAATTTCTGCTCTCTCATGAAGTGTTAGTTTTCCAGACGTTATTTACTGCAAAACAAAAACAGGGAAATTAATATGCATTGACTTTTCAATGCCCCTGTATATTATCCAGGTTGGGCATTGTCCAGGTTGGGCATTGGTTATTTAACTCTTGGAATCTCTACTTGAAATATCTTAGCAGAAATATACTTGGACTTATATATGTCTAATATGATGTGACTCAATTTTAGATGCTTTTAATTTACAAATATATAGTATTCCTTTACCTGAAATATTCATAACAAGGAGAGACCCCTGTGGCATCATTTATCAAAATTGAAAAATGAATGAGAGACATATTTGTGATCGATGTTGTAAAATTCAAATTCTTCTACATTTGCTCAATTCATAGAGTAAAACTAGGTTTGGAGATCTTAATACTTATAATTAGAGATTTACATGCACTTGTGTCAAGAACAAACCCTGACTATTCCCCTGACCATGCTATGATTTGTACTGGCTCATTTAGCATGGACATAGCAACACATTCTAGTGCTCTTAATTCACACGGATCATTGCACCTGATTTAATGCCTCACCTACTGCCAGAAGATGATGTATTAGAGACAGACAATTTCCCACCTTAAATGACACATCTGATATTACATCATCATCCATGGATATAAATAGATGGTCCAGACTGTTTGTCACCTTTGCCCCATGTGTGTGTTGGGCACTATCCCCATTCTTGACCTTTATTAATAATATTTTGGTCAACACTGCCAGTTTTCTAGCATAATTCACAATCTTTTGCATAGCATCCATAATAAACACCACACATTTGGTGGCAGCGGTGGTCTTCAATCTTGACAGCACAGAGAAAAGTTTTTGACGGATAGACATAGTCAACTAAACTGAAAGAGTGAGCCAAACTCGCTATGACAGATTCCCATTCCAATGAAAACCAAATGCATGGTGACAAGATTTGGAACTAAATATTGGCAGAGGACACCCAAGACAATGACAGACATGGAGAACAAGAGATGCCAGTGATGATTTTGGTGTTGCCCATGATCAGACTGACCTGATTTACCACAGCAACAAGAAGAGAGAGATAGAGGAGAAGTCGCAGAGACAGACAATCAGTAAGAGGATGAGCGAGCAGAAAATGAGATCAAGGTAAGATCACAACCATGTCACAACATTGAGAAAGGAACATTGAGAAAGGACGCATATACCAGGTTCACACTCGAGTAGAAGTCACACAATGACTGACACAATACATCAATGAGACGATGCTGAACAGTAACAATGGAAGCAAGAGGAACACTGTCATCAGGAAATGGAATGTTATCATCAGTAAGAGGAATGCTGTCATCAAGAGGAGGCCATTAAAAGAGAAGCAGAGGATAGGAGATGTTGGGAGAGAATAACGATGGAAGGTAGAATACCACTTGTCCAAGAACGTCCCCATGTAGTCTTCACAACACTCCACAACAGTCCAAGAGAACTACTTGGTTTGCTGAATCAGATGATGTAGAATCCTTTCTGAGGATGTTTAAATGACTAGTGACTTCACATCAAATTGACAAGCAGAATGGATTCTGCAACTCACACCATTGCTCCATGGATTGATGCTAGCAGTATACACAGCCATACCTGAGGACATCATCAACGTGATGAAGGAAGCAATTCTACAATGTTATAACCCTGGTCAAGAGACATACCGACATTGGTTTGAGACAGCCACCCTCCAAGACAAACATCCAACTAGCAGCTTGTTTGAAAACTCTCTTTGACAGTGTCTACAAGCGTGTCACACCCAAGAAGGCGTCAAACACTTTGAGAGAACAACTATTAAGAACTTAAGACAATGTGTCTAAGACAAACAACCCCAGAATATTTACCAAGTTAGGAACGAACAAATATGTCCACTCCAAACAAGAGTTGATATCCGATGTGAGATCGAACCCTTCCAAAGGTACAATAGTCAACAAGGACAGAGATCCAAGGAGCAAAATCCCAAAGCGAGGAGAGGAGAGAGGCAGAGTTACTCCTCAATGCAGATACAGAAGGTGCTTAGAGACTCCAATGGGTAAGGCTCAAATAAGTTTATGTCCAACAGGAATTTCGACAAACACAAAATACCACTGTGTTTTAAATGTAGAAAATTGGGGCATATTTTGGTGCAGTTTCACCCAAGGCCAGAACAGGTTAATTGCAGTGGACCACGATAGGAAGAAAAGCCTGATGCTGTACCCTGGAAAAGTAGAGGACAAACAAGTATCAAGATTTTACCATGCTGCATGGCCTTCACAACTGCCATGGCTGTTGTATACCTCTTCCCGCAGTTAGTTATACCTAGGGGAGAGGTAGACTCTTTACTTCTCTCCAAGCACTAATGAATTTCTTCTTGGTTCCTAGCATTACTTGCTGAGGCACCCACTTGGCCTCTGGGGAAATAACATTCCTTATCTATCTGAACTGACCTCAAAGGACTAACAGTGCAAGTCTGAGACAGCAGCTGCAGTGGCCAGGATGAGAGACAGAAAAAGATGCTGGGGGATCAAGTGAAACCTCGGCCCCTCGACTCCAAAAGCGAAGAAGAAGAGGCCAACCAGACGTCAACCAACCTAACACAATTAGAACAAGATGGCACTGGGAGGAAGAACCAGGTGAAAAAGGCTCAGCGAATGTCAACCTCGGTGCTAGGAAGGTGTGGATTAACCTATAGAATGGAAGTTAGGAAGCCAGAGAGACACTACCTATGGATGGAGATGTGGAGAGAGACCTTGTGCAGGAGGTTGCAACATCAGTTTTCAGTGCTCATTGCACCCTAAGAACTAGCATAAACCATCTGCAGACCGATGGAATGGTCGAATATTTCAATGTGCACTGAAGAGGACCCTGAAGAAAGTCGGTGCCAAGGACGAGGGAAACTGGGACCAGATGCTTCAATTCACCATCTCAGCATATCAAGGAGCAATTCATGCATCCACAGGATTTTTTCCATATGAACTTGTCTTCAGAAGGAAGATGAGGAGCCAGCTACACCATCTCACCGACTTTCGGGAAGGCATAAGCCAGGAAACAGTGAAATATGTGCGACAATTACAGGAAAGTTCCGAGCAAATGAGGAAGCTTATTTATGAGAACATGGAGCAAGCTCAAGCAGCCCAGAACAGGAGTTATGACCAGTCAGCAAAGAGTCTAAGTTTTAAGGTGGGAGATCAGGTTCTAGTCTTACTATCTGCAAACCAACGAGGATTCTTGCTGATGGGGATTGGGCCATACGAAATGATCCAGAAGATCTTGGGGATGAAACCTATCAATTGAATGACAGATAGAATTGATAGAGCATAGTACACATTAATATGATGAAGGCTTGGAGTATGTCAAGTACACCAGCTGTGTTGATGATGGCAGAACAGGAAGACCCCAAATCTGAGTTGTTCACCCAGATCCATACCCCACCCCGAGGATTGACAAGTTGAAAACCTGGGAAAAGGCAACACTTGACTTAGCCAAAGGATACTGGCAAAGTCCCACTCAAGCAAGACGTCCGACCAAAAACAGCATTTGTAATGCCATTTGGGAAATATGAAATTCCTGATGGGGGGCCCCATTAAGATTTCAGAGACTTATGGATAATTTGCTCATGAAGTTGTACCCATTTGCTGCCGCCTATCCCGATGACATCGTGATCTTTTCAGCCATGATAGGATCTCTCATGTGAACCATATTTGGCAGGTGTTCAACTGGCTTCTGCAGCAGGCCTGACTGTCAAGCTCAACAAATGCCAATTTAGTATATTTTAATGCCACCATGTAGTTGGAGTAGGAGAGGTATGGCCAGAAATGCGCAAGATTCTTGCTATGCACAGGAGTTCATGAGATCTGTGACTAAGAAAAAGTGTCAAGTCATTCTTGGGCATGAGTGGATACTACTGACAATTGATTCATTATGCCCAGATCGTAAACCTCAAGTTCCAAACATCATACCCACCCATGGGAAGATAACATCAAGTAATCTTTCAGAAGCTGAAGGACAGCCTGGTGTCACACAGTTTTAAACAGCCCAGTTATGTTTGTATTCCAGACAGATGCCTCCAAAACATATATAGGAGCAGTGCTCAGGCCTCCATCTGGACGGAAGGGAGAGGAACACTCTGTGGCATACTTCAGTCGAAAGCTCTTTCCCTGTGAAACACATTATGCAACAGTTGAGAAAGAGTGCCTTGGACTGGTTGCAGGAATACACAACTTTCGAGTCTACCTCGAAGGAACGAAGTTTATGGTGGGAATGGACCACCAGTCCTTGAAGTACTTGAACACCATGAAAGAGACCTCGAAGGAATGAAGGTTACGGTGGGAACGGACTACAGTCCTTGAAGTACTTGAAGAGACAAACAGTCGCTTCATGAAATGCAGTCCAAAACTACAACCTATGAGGATGGAAGTGCAATATAGACCAGGAAGCAAGAGTGGCAATGCTGATAGGTTATCAAGAGCAGTGAAGAAGAGCATCACTGCAGAAGAGAACGGCAGGGACAAACTCTGACCTTGCCCCTGACCATGCTATTACGTGCACATTTTGTTTGTAGCAGTCGAACAAATCGGATATAGCAACACATTCTAACACTTGAATTTACAGATCGTTGACCATGATTTCATGCTGTACCTACTGATTCATGACCATGGAAGATGATGTATGTAGAGGCAGACATCACCCCACCTTAGATCATCACGTCCTCAGATAGGATATCATTATGTGTGTGTATATAAACAGACAGACAGTGTCCCCCTTGTGTGTGTTCGGCACTACTAATGATCCCCATTCTCCACCTTTATTACAATATATCACAATCCTTTGCATATTAACTAGAACAAATTTCCTTTGTGTCTATAAATTCAAGATATGCTTGCTTAATGGTATTCATAGTTATATTATATGTAGTGCTGGTAGGATGAGGATTGTGGTACCTCCACACAGTTTATGTTTCTTTTTCCTATGCAATTGTTTTTCTTGACTTCTTTCCTTACCTACACCTACATATTCTCACCCTCAGGTATAGCATCACACCTAAAATGAGCTTCAATTTCTATTTATGCATTTATCTATTATTTTTGCAGCTGATAGAGAAGTAAATTATTCTAGATGTCCATTTTCGATTCTCTCCTTACATTGGCTCTATTTTTGTCTACAGATCTGGCATCATGTCTTCTACAATGAGCTTCATATAGTCCCTGAGGAGCAACCTGTGTTGCTTACAGAGGCTCCCCTCAATCCCAAGACTATTCGTGAGAAGCTGACACAGATAATGTTTGAAGACTTTAATATCCCTGCCATGTATTTGGGAGTCCAGCCTGTGCTTTCTCTGTATGCCTCTGGTCGTACAACTGGCATTGTGCTTGATTCTGGTGCTGGTGTATCTCACACCATGCCCATTGCTGAGGGTTACCCTCTCCGACATGCTACCATCCGACTGGATTTTGCCGGCCATGACATAACTGATTACTTACAGAAAATCCTCACTGAGCGTGGATACTCTTTCAAAACCACTGCCGAGCGTGAGGTTGTTCGTGACATCAAGGAGAAGCTTTGCTATGTTGCTCTTGACTTTGACGAGGAAATGGAATCCTCTGCCTCCAGCTTGGAGAAGAGCTATGAACTTCCTGATGGCCAGGTGATCACCATTGGTAATGAGAGATTTCGATGCCCAGAGGCACTCTTCCACTCCAGTTTATTAGGAAAGGAGGTTTCCAATATCTATGGGAGTACTTATGACTCTATCAATAAATGTGATGTGGATCTCCGCAAGGACTTGTACGCCAACATTATATTGTCTGGTGGCAACACCATGTTCCCTGGTATTGTCAACAGGATGCAGAAGGAAATCACTGATATTGCTCCACCCACCATGAAAATCAAGATTATTGCTCCTCCCGAGAGAAGGTCTTCTGTATGGATTGGAGGCTCAATCCTTGCCTCGCTGTCCACCTTTCAGGAGATGTGCATCTCTAAGCAGGAATACAATGAGTCTGGACCAGGCATTGTTCATCAGAAATTCGTTTAAGAGACCAAGTTGGAGCCCTTAGCGTACATTAACACTGTGTGTGGATAATTGAGTGCTATAAAAATAACACGAGTAGCCAAGTGGTAAACGAGAAAAGCATGTGCCAAATATTCACGACTTCCACATGCTTCCTAGTTAATTTATACTAACATTAAATTAGCCATGGATTAAGGGACAGGCCATACCAAAGTTACATGCACCCAAAGTAGAGGATCGAAATTTCACAAATATTTTAGGTCACCTGGTACCACACACACTAGTATCCAGATTGACACTGCACTTTTTAGAGCAACATCCTAGGTGCCCATGTGATTGGCTATATGGTCAAGTTGGCCACAACAGCTAATACATATTTTCCTTCATGAATACCATTTCTATTATAATTTACAAATGTTTATAATGTAATACAGCACATCAATAAAAGTCAACGCACATCATACCTCAATATGTGTTTGTAACTAAACATGGCTTTTGCATTTAACATACGACACGAGGAATTGTAAAAAATGCTGTGGGTATATAAATGATCATGTTCTGTTGTGACCAGTTCTCATGAGACTACACAAAGTAACATGATCTGTGTATAACAATACTCTGAAGTTCGTCTACATGTATACCAGCATCTAGCCACATGTTTAAGTACTTCATCTGGCTCATATGCCAGTGCCAATTTGGGTTGAATGGACTATATAGTTGTCTAGATCTTGCACTGTATGGCATTTATAACCTTGAAAGTTTAGTTTTCGCAACCTCCTTTCCCTTGCCTCCTGCCAAACATTTGCGGATGTAGTTGATCTTGAACTTGGAATTATGAGAAAACTGGACTGAGCCAAAATATTGACCGTGCAGTTTACTTTTAGTAGTGAAATATGAACAAACTTGCCAAAATAAATCCAAACTCATCTTGTGTGACATCAAGACATTTCTGGAACTCATGGCAACCTTTTTTTTGATTGAAATATAGCTTCCCGACCATGCCAAGGCCTAAGGGAGGAAGAAGTGCCAGAAGGCGTGGTTTCATCACCTTGTGGTTACGACTTTTGGAGTTCCATAGATTATGCACACTTAGATAGATAGATAGATGGATAGATTATTGCTTTACAGAATTAGTGATGAAAACAACATTATAGTATGTTCTGAAGGTCTGCAACTTCATGCGCGTATAATTATATGTTAGAGTATATTGGCGGTGGGGTAGGAGGGAACATTTAGTACAAGGACAACGAAGGTGGAAAGTGCATGGGTGAGCAGAATCAAATCTCACTAGAAAGGAATTCCAGAAGAATGTCTTGAGATTTTTCTTTATTTTATGGTGCGATTGTTTCACATCAATGGATGGGAGTGAGTTCCAAAGCTTGGGCATCCTACAAAAGTACGAGTGTCTACCTTGGTTCACTGTATAAACTTGATATATAGCTCAAATCTCTGTGTGCTCTCTTTTGGAAGTTGCATAGGTATAACCATGCTAAAGTTACATGTAGCCAAAGTGGGTTACTTCAAAACCAGAGTGCCTGAATTGGTTAAAATGCTGGTTCCTGATTTCAGTAAATGTACGGCGAGGGATGTGGACATTTTTTGCTGCGCACGGGTGGTCATTAGTGCATGCTATTTATCCAGCTGCCATAGATACCACAACATGAAGTTATAGTGAGGATCCGCACTTATCAGGGTATACAGAATGCCATCGTCAGTGAAGAGTTACCATGCTGCAGAGAGGTAGACAACTTGGCTGATCCATAGTAAACAAGGTGGAATCATTGCATCATCACAAGAAAAATATCTTCCATATGTTCGTTATATTTTCATGCTAGACTCTGTTGGGTCACTGATCCCAGGTGCTATTCTGGAGATTTGGTTCTAGGTGGGCCTTGAGTGTTAGTGTTTAGTGAAGATGAAAAGAATAATGGAAAGACGAACCCACTCTCCTTGATTATTCTTTGGAGGGAGCTAATTCTGAAGAGCAGTCAGCCCAAGCAAGAAAAGAAGGATTAAAAAGTCTCCTTCACATTGAGAGACAAAAGACTGTCAAGAGCCATGGCTTGACCGTAATGGAATCACTAACAAATTAAAGGCAGTGAGTTAGATGACCTTGTTATTTAGTTTGTCCTGAAAATGACAAAAAGTAAGTTTCCTAGCTTGGATGGACTGCAATCACTTCTTCTTTGGTACAAAAAGCTAAACGAAAAGGCCAGTTGTAACTAGTTGCAGATCATACATTGTTGGGGTAATAACTGTATTTTCCTTTCAGCAATTTCTGCTGGTGATGACACAGTCAAGGTGTATACAAGGCTTGTCATCTCAGAATTGTTTGGTCCATCATCTCAACCTGAAATGGTATATACCAATTGGATGACAAGGTGGCGGATGCGACTATGGCATCGCAAACTCAACATCACTTGCATTTGGCCAGGATCCAGCAACAATAGAATTTGAGCAACATATGATGCACACCCATATGGACAACTATATGGAGGAGGAAACCATCTGATATTTCTTGAGCTCCCTGTTCTAGAACTCAGTTGAATACCAATCTTGAACTTCCTTTGTATGAAGTTCTTTACCAACTTGTTCACATTGAGATTCTTTTCCACATGTGAGAGAAGGTCTTTTGTTAACTGGCTTCTGAAAGACAAAAATATTACTAAAGCTGATCGCACTTGGCTGCCTTGCCATTTACTGAGCGTATAAACCGCTGCCTTTAGATTTAGCTGCCTTGTTGACATCACGGATTTTTTATGAGGTTCTAGTGGTACAATGGGGCTAGGAAAGTCTTTCACAGGCTATAGAATGGCTTATTAGCCATGATCTGCTCAATTTTGGCTCGCTCGAGACCCTTATTCGAAATTTTAATTTTCGCACAAGAATTTTTCTTCCGAAATTCTAAATGTTTCTTAATAAGCAGGGAACGAACTAAATAAGGACGCAGTCTAACAGCAGGAGTACACCAAGTCAGAACACGCATATCATGGAACACGCATGTCATCGAACATGCCATATTTTGTTGCTACTACTGACAGACTGACCCATGACGGCCCCTTCAAGGAATTTGGTAACGGTTGCACAGCATAACCCCGCGTAACTAAACAGCAGGTGTTTTCAATTTGGTAGGGGATCTGCAACAGACTCCTTTGGAGTTTCTCATGAGTGACAAAACAACAACAAAAAACACAGCAGAACCCATTTATTCGGCATGTGATATAGCACGTGTATTAGCTTGACTGTGTCAACAATAAAATTATCGATTCCTACCGAATTCTGCAGTTGGTCATTGACATGCGCATTGGAAGATTCGTAGTGTGAAGAGCCCTATTGTATGCAAGTTGTGTGTGGGAGAAAAAGGAATTTTGAGGGGTTTTTCAGTGTTTTTTGTATTTTACTTTCTCAATCCATCCCAGCAAACCCCATATTTTACTCTTTTTCCCTTCCTTTCACTCTTGTTTTCGTTTCTTTTTTGTTAAAAATATATATATATATGTTATAGCTGTGATTGATCTGTTCAAAAGAAAGAAGACCGTGCCAATGTGCTGTTAGATGACCCTAAGTTACAAATTTTACACCATTTTTAATTTCAGAACACGTTATTGGAACTGTAGGTGGGCTGAGTATACTGTACATGCTATAGATCTGAGATCTCACCATGATGTCTGGCTCAAACCAAACTGAAAGGTTGGTGACAGATTTTTACCACAAAGGTGACCAATTTGACTCCAGATGGTTAATAATTGGAGGGGCGGAGAGGACAATTCACCTCCCTTCAAAAGGAAACAAGATTGTACCCATGTTGATCATAACCAGCTTAGATGATCCTTTACCATTTACACATTTACACCAATGCTGTACTGCTCTTCAACTGCCATGATCTAGTTTGTTTTTTAAATGAATGCTTTTGTGCATCCCTTTAAAACTACACAGTCATACCTAAATGTAGATCTCTTTTCATGTTCAGTGGATGAACCCCCACTCCACCCACCCACCACACACATACACACACACATAAAATAAAAAACACCCACCAAAAAAAACTTTGTTGGGCGTGGAGATCTCTAAATAAGCAGCACTTAGCCTTGACAACTTTTTCTAAATGCATAATGAATTAACAGTTTCAAGTTCAAATAGACACATCTCGCCAAATCCCCCAAATCTAAGCTCTTTTATTGCCACTTACCTTATTCCTTTATGAGCATGCATGTCCACCTCCAACTAGCATGCCACAGAGTCCTCCACAGCAAGTGTGCATGCCCCCTCCAACTAGAATGCCACGGAGTCCTAAACAGCCCATGGCAAGTGTTCATCCCCCCTACAACTAGCATGCCACAGAGTCCTCCACAGCCCATGGCAAGTGTTCATCCCCCCCCCTACAACTAGCATGCCACAGAGTCCTCCACAACCCATGGCAAGTGTTCATCCCCCTCTACAACTAGCATGCCACAGAGTCCTCCACAGCCCATGGCAAGTGTTCATCCCCCCCTACAAATAGCATGCCACAGAGTCCTACACAGCCCATGGCAAGTGTTCATCCCCCCCCCCCCCCTACAACTAGCATGCCACAGAGTCCTCCACAGCCCATGGCAAGTGTTCATCCCCCCCTACAACTAGCATGCCACAGAGTCCTCCACAGCCCATGGCAAGTGTTCATCCCCCCTACAACTAGCATGCCACAGAGTCCTCCACAGCCCATGGCAAGTGTTCATCCCCCCCTACAACTAGCATGCCACAGAGTCCTCCACAGCCCATGGCAAGTGTGAGCGCCCCGCCTCCATCTAGCATGCCACAGAGTCCTCCACAGCCCACGACAAGAATGCATGCTCCTATTCAATAAGCATGCCACAACCCAACCAATTCCTATGCCCCGCGCAGCTTATATTGAGTAATTCTGACTGATCTCCTCCACTTCATTACACTAGCTTCCTACTACATATATAATTGACATATTATGATGACTCACTCTCTCTCTATCCCTCGACCCCACCCTCCTCTCCAGCCCACCACTAACATGTGAACTGACCAATATATTTGCAGCTCACAATTAGCATGATATAATGACTGATTCCTTGCCCTAATCAGCAAACCATATTGCTGGCATGCTTGCTCTTACACAACATGCATGCCACAGTTTAGCTGATCGAAATACTCTATAACTGTCCTTAAATATGCCTTGGTAACAAGATTTGTAACACACTGTGGAAGACAGAAAATATCCAAATAACAATCATTATATGCACAGACACAAAAATATAATGTCAAAATATAGCATTATTATTCAGAGAGTTCATATTTCATCATAGTCTAGAGAAGGCTCCTGATTACCTGCACTGAGGCTTAGCTTCACATCATCCAGTATGTTTGGCAAAGGAAGCACGTAGTAGCCCACCATACCAGCAGAGCAGGCTCCAGAGTTGTGGACTGTACTATCCATACTCTGTTTGTTATCAGTGGTACATGTGCTCCTAGGGTTCACCGAATCCCCAAACCCACTTCCTCGGTTGTCAGAGATCACTTGGCTTTCATCCCGCTTGTTGAGAGAAGAATGAACGCCATAGCATTCATTACCAACTACTTCAATAGAGCTGGCTCCTGGTTGGTAAACCTTGCTGCCTGCACTTTTCTCATTCAGCTTGATATTGGTGGTACATGTGCTCCTAGGGTTTACTGAGTCTCCAAACACACTTCGTTTGTTGTCAGAGATCACTTGGCTTTCATCCCGCTTGTTGAGAGAAGAATGAACGCCAT
Source organism: Cladorhizidae sp. MBARI D1340-BT2 (assembly GCA_028752905.1). Lineage (NCBI taxonomy): Eukaryota > Metazoa > Porifera > Demospongiae > Poecilosclerida > Cladorhizidae > Cladorhizidae sp. MBARI D1340-BT2. Next base: position 13,320,024 of record JAQNBH010000013.1, read on the forward strand.
AGCATTCATTACCAGCTACTTCAATAGAGCTGGCTCCTGGTTGGTAAACCTTGCTGCCTGCACTTTTCTCGTTCAGCCTGATATCGGTGGTACATGTGCTCCTAGGGTTTACTGAGTCTCCAAACACACTTCGTTTGTTGTCAGAGATCACTTGGCTTTCATCCCGCATGTTGAGAGAAGAATGAACGCCATAGCTTTCATTATCAACTACTTCAATAGAGCTGACTCCTGGTTGGTAAACCTTGCTGCCTGCACTTTTCTCGTTCAGCTTGATATCAGTGGTACATGTGCTCCTAGGGTTTACTGAGTCTCCAAACACACTTCGTTTGTTGTCAGAGATCACTTGGCTTTCATCCCGCTTGTTGAGAGAAGAATGAACGCCATAGCATTCATTACCAGCTACTTCAACAGAGCTGGCTCCTGGTTGGTAAACTTTACTGCCTGCACTTTTCTCGTTCAGCTTGATATCGGTTATACATGTGCCACTAGGGTTTACTGAGTCTCTAAACCCACTTCGGCTTCCAGAGACCACACTGCAGGGAATAGATAACTATAGTTAAAAGACAGTGAAGTTTGGACTTATATGTTCCAACATTCTGTGATCAGACTATTCTGCAGATTGGCATGCCCTATCTAGCTAGATGGGCAGATTTGGTGCCAATCTGCAGATGTTCCAAACTGTGGACTACATAACAAATAACAGATTCATTGGCATCTACTCTGTAATCTGCTACAAAAATATGCAGCAAAAAAATCAAAAAAATCTACAGAAATGGGCACAGAATCTCTGAAGTGCACAAAATCTTTCAAGTGCACAATCTTGAACATCAAGTGCAACTCTTAAACGGAACTCTGCAAACACTTGTGCGTAACCTTAGTATTTTATCTATAGCTCTGTTCTTTGTAGAAAGCTACCAGACCTGATTTGAAATTCACAGGTGATGCAAAATCAATTTCTATAGATGGTTTGCACAATCAGTGTCTTATCCCATCTGCAGATAGTTGGCCACTCTGCAGATTGGAACCCATTCTGAAAATTTACATATTGGGCAGGTCAATCTATAGATGGGTCAGTGTTCGAACAAGCACATATTTATATATATATATAATATATAAGATTTTGATTACATCCTGTTCAGGATAAGGCTAGTTAATTATGATGTATACCTGTATACCTCTATGACTATAATTATTGTTAATTAGATATTGGCTTCTATAAGGAAGCTATCACAGGGAACCACTGCAGCAGCGGAAATGCACATGCAGTATGGAGTTAGCTTGTCAAGTTAGCTACCCAAGAACCCCAGCCAGAGGAAAGATGACGAATAAATGTGTAGGATCTGAGAAAAGGGGCCGACTCTACAAAATGTTAAAATATGAGTTATTGATACCAGATCAAAGGACACTAAATTAACCTACAGAATGGAACTTGAATTAGCTCTTAACTCCATTCTGCACCAACGATATCAAAGTCTGGGGCAAGAACCCCTTGCAGCATTGATTTTGAGAAAACATGTTAGAATGCATTTAAATGCGTTGTCTCATGCACCTTCGTGCACTAAGTTTTACTTGGGTAGGTTTTAACATGCCCCTTTAAGTCCAGTACTCAGCGTGTTTTCATTGTATGAGTCCAATTTTTTTTACATACACCTTATCACACTGATGATAATGTCCCTATCAACTCATTAATTTAGTAATTGATTATAGTGTAAAATTGTCGACTGGCATTATCTCAAACTTTCTGTGAGAAACGATTTTTGGTGGTTAATTTTGAATATAAAATAATACATTAATTCTCTCAATGGGATCTATATTCAAAATTATTCAATTTCTGCTAAACTAGACATTTACATAGCCAAAATAATTATCAAAAACATTCTAAAAGTGACATAATTGATAGATAATGGTAGATATTAACATAGATCTTATATGTGTCTAAAGGTATAATAATAGCTAGTTATAAAAGTTATTGAGAAGAATCGCTTGCCATGGGAAGAAAAGAGGGCTTTTCTTGAATTTTTTGCCATAGAAACCTGACCATAGCCTGGTGCCATTTCAATAGTAGCACGGGCCTCTACGCCAAGTTTGATGGAAACATTGCAACATTTAGAGAGCTTATGATCACAATTGTAGGAATTTGGGTTTAATATCCCCTGAAGGAAACTGTATACTATGGAATTGCCACTAATAAATTGCAAACTCAACTGATTTTTTGCTATGCTTTTCACAGTATGCAAGTACCTCTTATCCATATTTCTCACTGGTCTTTCCTTCGTGATGGAAGAATTGCTGTTTGCAATCGATGCTTAAAGTTTGATTCACAGATACCTAGGGTACCAAGGTACTATACCTTCTCTCTCTCTATATATATATATCTTACAGGAGAAGAGCAATGGGTATGCCCTACTGTTGGTGTGTAGCACAAATGTCACCCATTCGGCAACGATGGTATGATATCATTTGAAAATCATAAAACAGCTAGTACAAGTACAAGTGAAAACTAAGATAGCATTCCAGGCTATATACAAAAATGAAACAGAAGATTCTAGAAGTTTAAAACATATAGAACATAACTCCAATGAAAATGAGGATGAAATCATAATGTAAAGGTAACTAAGGTTTAAGATAAGCATTGCAGTTATATCAGTCAACTATTAAGGGATGACTGAGTATAATTCAGCTAAAAATTGAGTTCACTACACTCACTAGGATGAATTATGGGAGAAGTGAGCAATATAATCTCACTGTATATTCCTTGTGTAGTCTCTACCTTAACCAACAGTGATTAATAAAGAGTCAGAATATCTGGGGCTGCTACAATGAGGTTCATCATAATATAGTAAAAAACATATCATATATTACGTACATACCTACACCTTGTGGAAAAAAATGTGATCACCACAATGACAAGTAATAGCAATACCACTAGGAGGCCCAAACCTCCTCCCACTGCTCCACCCACTATAGCCGCTCTGGATTGACCCCGAGGAGACACTAGTGTTGTTTTCTCTGTGTAATAGGATGATGTTCCTGATATTTCTTGAATGGGTGGAGTCTCCTGTGTGGTATAGTGATGCTTCTGTGTTGGGTGTGGCTGTTGTAGAAACTGCAAGTGGAGCAACACATGTTGAGAATAATCACACATATTTGTCGTCATTTATTGTTGTAGTCCATACAAAAATAACAAGGTAAACACAAGCTTGTGACGACAAGTTGTCAACACATTGTGTGTGTTTATCACAGTTACGAGTAGTCAAGTAGTGCACACATGTATCATCACAACAATGTCATGACAACCTTGGGGAAAGTTTGTTATGGATTGACAATTTTATGATGTGATCATTATCCTAGATAATTATGACAACATTGTATATAGAAGGTTATTGTAATACATCGATATTTTTTTAAATTGTCTTCGGTTTGTCAAAATAAGAATCTTTCTGCATGTTTTTTTATGTTCCAGTTAAAGATATCAGTTTCAGGTAATGGAAATAACTAACAAAACAAAAGCAAAGTCTTCAAAAAGTCACTATAAATGCACGTCTCCTCTAACCAGATGTTGAACAATAAAACAATAATACATTCTAGACTGCTATATATTATGTAAGCATATGAATTATGACCATCATAATGAGAACATAATGCAGGAGTTTATTGAGCTTGTATGCTCTTGATCTCCCTTCTCCACGATTTAAAATTCACCCCTTGGAGGCAAAACAATACCGTGTTGTTGAGAAAATTCTCTGTTTGAAGGCCGGTTCACAATATGTCACTCGCATTAGTGACATGAAGTGCATTCACATCAATTTTGTGATATTATGAACATTGAAGTCACATCACGTTGCAAGGATGGACAGTTGCATTTTTGGGTGGGAGAGTGACCCACATGTATTTTCCCCCTTTTTCCCTTTTTGTGGTTACCACTTAATAACTGCATAGATTCCGTAAACTTTATGATATGGACTTGATATATAGCACAAAAGATAGGTCTCTCTTTGTGCTCTCTGTTAATAATATTTATAAGTATAACCATAGCCAAGTTATGGGAGCTACAAGTGGAGGGAACCTCAAAAACCTGAATGCCTGAATTGGCCGCATAAATATTTCCAGGTTGCCAAGTGCTACAGAGTTGAAATTAGTACCAGTGCCTAGAGGAAGCTCTACCCTATTCAATGAGTGTTTTCCTTAGGCATTAAAATGTAAGTACGTGGGTCAAGCATGCGGGTGGAAAATGAATTTCGTTAATAATCCATAAAACTCATTTTTAATGTTTATGTTTTAGTGCCTAATGAAAACACTAATTGAATAGAGTCGGGCTTCTTCTAGCCACTGGTGCTAATTTCAAATCTTTAGCACTTTGCAATCTGAAGAGGCCAATTCAGGCATTCAGGTTTTGAAGTTCTCTCCACTTTAGGTCTAGTAACTTGGCGATAGTTATACTTATGAAAAATATTTTAGTATTAAAAGAGAGCACACAGAGAGATCTATCTTTTGAGCTATATATCAAGTCCATACCATGAAGTTGACAGAATCTACGGAGCTATAAAGTGGTAACCACAAGTTAAAAAATAAAATTTAAAAAATGCAACTGCCACCAACCCCCCCTTTGAATATCTCTGGTCACAATGTGTCAGTCGACATGTGTTGGTGTGCTTTATTTGTGTTTCGGCAAGACAATTTTTCTCCAAGAAAGAGATGAGGAACTTTCTTAGTTTATGGTGGCAAGTCATTTAGAGATTGAAGATTCATTCATTAATGGGTGTAGCTTCATAATTGGGACTGAAAGTTCAATTTCAATAGTTCGAAGCAAAGCGATGCGATGCGACCAAGCAGATTTGTGAACTGCTCGAAGCAACGTGATGTAGTCCGAAGGCCTCACGACATATTGTGAACCAGCCTTACGGAACTCAAATGACAATGCAATGCAATGCAATGTGAGGGAATGTTTTTAAAGCTGTTGCTAGGTGACAGTTAACAGTGAATATATGTTGAACATGACTTTGAGCATACAGTAAGGATTGTATGGCTCTAGTCTCACCCAATGTAAATTTTATAATAAATACTGAATAATGAATGAATAAATATATTAAAAAATATAAATAGGAAACAAACAGTCAAACAAACAAATAAATAAATATATAAATAAATTAAATAAATAACAAACATGAAACAGAATGACTGCTTTCCAAATCACCCAGAAGCTTTGCTTGTGTTTTCTGTTAATTTTAGAACATTGACCACTCTAAGTCAAGGTAATTTCTCACACAGGGAGAACTGCAATAGCCAATAAATTAAATAAATAACAAACATGAAACAGAATGACTGCTTCCCAAATCACCCAGAAGCTTTGCTTGTGTTTTCTGTTAATTTTAGAACATTGACCACTCTAAGTCAAGGTAATTTCTCACACAGGGAGAACTGCAATAGCCAATCAGGTAATTTTGTAATGATTTGCATTAGTTATCTATCCAAGATCTACAACCTGTCTGAAGCTAGTTACAGCTTTCACTATGAAAAGTTTGTGAAGCTCATAACTATATTATTTTTGCTTATGGATGTGTTTATGGATGTGTTTAACTAGTAGTGGAATATTCTGTTACTAAAGCTAGGAAGTATTTAACATTGTGAGACAACTTTGATGTATCTAGATTACCTATGTCTGGTGATGGATGTCTGCTCTAAGACAAGAATAAATAAACTTAACAGTCCAGAAATTGGGTTAGCTAAGCTATCTGGGCACCAACCTATGTAGTGATCTTTCAATACAGTCTTCTACATGCTATGCAAAGGCTATAGAAACTGTTCTCCAGTAAACCCCCAAAAGAGAGCTTACAGAATAAAATATTTGCTATCATGTTTAACCATCACTTAGCTAATCAGCAGTATCTACTTCTGTAGTATTCATTCAATATTGCTCTGAGTGGGTGAGAAGGCTACAGTCACAACCACAGCTATCTATACCTATGGAACCGACAGCAACTCAAAAGTAATACACGGATAAAAACATACCTGAGTAGCAACCCCTCTAGCTGCTGCTGCTGCTGCTGGAAAAAAAACTATGGCAGCTTATTGATCCAGTGGCACACATATTTTAATTAAATTCTATGCAAAGGAATATATACTAGTTTGGCTTCTAGCTCAACACTTGGTTAGTCTGCTAGCTTGGTATGGACTGGCTAAATACTCTACAAGCTAGTCAGCCAGGTATACATTAGAGTGGTATCCAACCATCGATTTTGAGAATTCGTGCTCCATATTCCTTTCGTTCATACCTCTGAGGGCCACAACACCAGGTAAGGGCACCGCCCAGTATATATCTGAAAACCAACTGATAAATGCACAATAAGCCTCTCTATATTATATCCTGTTAGAATAGGGTAGCATAAGCTGCCAATCGTAGACATTGCTCAATTATCTGCACCACAGTGCACCAATTATTGGCATACCTATGTTATTCGTAATATTACAGTTTACTGTAATTAATTTTTGAACATTTCCTGTTGTCGAGAAGGAGCTGTACCAGTTTCTTGTTGCTGTACTTGCACAAGGCTTCTCTTTTCTTTTTGATCGCGATTGTTCACCAAGTTTATTACACTTGTAAGATAAGTTTGCCTTAGCATTTGTTTCTGGTTAGGGCTAGGGCTAGCTGTGCTGACTAGAGCCTTAATGGTGCAGGACTACTCACCCGTTTCATGGAACTGGCCGACTAGCTAAATAGCAAGCTAGTTAGATATCTTTTTATTTCCATTAGAATAAGATCAGGATCAAAAGTTGCTCCTCCTTAATTGACCACATCCAAGAGCCCGAAAAGAAAGCAATGGTTGGATGAGTCATGCAAGTTGCTCTTGCAGCAGTTAAGAATGATTGACCCATGCAGTAATTTAGCATGACAGTACAGACAACTTGGCTAGATATTTAACCTCAACTGAGGAGACTGAACTTGCTGGATTCATCCAGGTAGTTGGGAGGATCGGATGTGGCAAAAGCAGAACACAGAAGATACATAGCAGAATTTTTCCAGGGAGAAAGGAGTTCTCAAGAAGAGGAGATTACAGATGATTGGCTACCTGAAGTAACAGTAAAACCTGGGCATATTTAGCTAGGTATGTGGGTGATGTTTTCCTGATGTCACTTGTTCAAATCATGTATTGACTCTCTAATCTACGACACTGACGGAAGAGAGATATTTTGTTTATTTTCCATTGTGTATTATTCTTACATTTAAAAATCAAACAAAAATAACAAAATGACTGCTTCCCAAATGCACCCCAGCAGCTTTGCTTTGCTCTTCCCTCTAACCAAGGTTATTCCCCACACTGGGAGAAACATGTAAAATGCAATTGTAAGTCTAAAGACCACTAGATAACTTTGTGATGATTTGCATGGTCATCTGTCCAAGATCTACAACTGGAAGTCTGAGCTAGTTAGAGCTTTCACTTTATGAAGCTTACAACTATAATCCTATTTACTTGTGGTTGTGTTTAACATATTCTGTTACTAAAACTAGGAGGTTATTAACCTGGAAAGTCAACTTTGATCTAACTATATCTGGTGCTGGATGTCTGCTCTATGACAAGAATAAACAAACCTAAGATTGGGTTAGCGAAGCTACCTTGGTACCAACCTATGATGTGATCTTTCATTACCATCTTCTGCACACCTTGCAAAGGATATCAACTAAGAGTAGCTGTGGCAGTTCTTCTGGTAAACCAAAAAGAAAGCTCACAGGATAAAGCTTACATTAGCTATCGTGTTTGTTGTAGAACCCTTCACATAGCTAATTAACAATATCAACCTCTTAGTATGCATTCACTATTGCACTGAGTAGGTGGAAAGCAAACCACAGCTAGACCTAGGTACCTATAGGAGCTGCTATGGTCTAGGTTACATCCCACAAATAGTCCCCAGATAAAAACTTACCTGATTAGCAATACCTCTAACTGCTGCTGCTGCAAAATAATCTATGGCAGCCTATTGATCCAGTGGCAAGTGCACTTTTAGGCAAAGGCATGCTAGTTTGGCTTCTAATTGCTTTCTCCTGATGACTGGTCTCTAATGGGGAGGGGGAGGGGGTCCAGGTCTCCCCGACTACTGCAACCCCCAGACCCATCCTGCTGCCACTACTGTTTCAGAGCGATTCCAGGTAAGCAGCTTTCCTTAAGAAAGCCTTCCAGAAACAGCAGTAAAGGCCAGGACAGCAGTTAGTTGTAATGCAAGAAAAAAAGAAACCAGTGTTTAGCATGATTGCTTCATTAAAAATAAAAATAAATCTCCTGAGCGCATGTGTTAATGATCCACCTGTAGTTGTTCATGCTGGTTAATCAGTCAAAGTTTATAGACAAAAATTACAATTATTATCCACAGGCTTTGTTTAGTCCAAAGGTGAGGGTGTTCCCAGGGCAATGGTAACTGGCACAGCTGTGAGTACATGGTGGAAAGAAGTGACTAACATACTTCCTATTTTGACTCCTGCTCTCAATTCACAATTGCTGATTTTCTTTTCAGAGTGATTATGGTTATTTTGAAGTGTAATACGTGGTCAAGGTTTTAACAACTATACACTACCTTGAGTCAAGGTTGCCCCAATAAATGATCACAACTTTGCTATAACCACGTTACAACCTAGAAACCATGTCATAAGGTTATTTGCAGCATCACTCAAGCCTGTCAGAAGGTTGTCACAACTTTGTTACTGTTGTAGAGACAACACTTATGTTCTTGTGACCACTGCCACTCGAAATGCAAAGTCCTTGCTTTGCAGGTTCACTGACAGCACATGCAAAACTTTATGAGATGATCAAAACGATAATTGACTTTAAAAGTCTGTGACCTTTGTTGACCAAAGGAGGTGAATGTCCCTTGATCCTGCCTTCGATCTGGGTGCTTGATTCTGGATGCCTTCCAGGGAGGGAATCCACTCCTTGATCAGCCAACAATAATTGCTCGTCACCTTTTGATAAAAGTCAATGAGGTACAGCCATTAATTTGACCAACCCTTGCTGTTCCTTCAGATTGATGTGTCAATTCTTCTATCCAGTATACTCCCTATGTATACTTTCCCGCCTTCCTCTGGCAAAGTTGTACACTATCTAGGATTGAATCTTCGAAAAGAGATTGATGTCAAACAACCCAAACCCAACCCACTCACTTTTCCAAGAAACAAAAGTAAGAGGCAGTCAAACATTCATATTTTCACTGATGATGACCATGATTAGGATCAACGCACAGTTTCCTCAGACAGTTACAACCTTCTAACAACCTTTCCACAACCTAAGCCCCATGTCAATTCCAGGGATATTCCAAGCTTGTCACAACCTTGTTACTTGTCTTTTCCATATGGGAGGTAGCTACTTCTGTTGTAGTTGTAGGAGTAACTGCTGCTATTTTTGTTGGTGTAGTTGCTGCATCTGTTGGGGCTATACATGTGGTAGTAATAATGGGTAGTAGAAGCAGTAGTAGTGGTAGTATAGTAAAACATTTGGTTTCATGATGTCAAAATGGATGTGGTCTATATGAGTATATTCTTATTTCCTTTTGCTTTACTTTAACAAGTTCTACAATTGTGTGATGACTGAAAAAGGGAGATCACTGCTCAGGACCATTCTATACCCAGTAAAATATGCTTCCTCTCATTCACTATACAGTCCCTCCTTCATGAGGTAAACCTAGGCAGATCTTGGATCAACCAGGAGTTATGATTTATGAAAGCCACACATCAAGTTAAAACATCCAATTATCAAATATCCCAGTCATTATTGCACAAGTAGATTCAGCCTTAAGTTTCCCACATTTACTTGAGTACCCACCAAGTCAAGCAAACAACAATCTTACCAAAGTAGTAATCTAAGTAACTCACCTCTACACCATCTCAGAATAAAATTAAAACTTGGTAAAATGCTATTAAAAGGTGGTGATGATTAGTTATCCTCCCAAAATCAACAACTGAAATGAGGAGGCCTCTAGTGTACTGGTCATAGCTATGGAGGTTTTGATTTTCTAGCTTCTACATCTAGTGCCCTAATATTGAGCTATTTAGCTTGTTTACACATTTTTGAGCAACGAAAACTAAACAGCTACCTTTTACAGCCTTTGAAAATATATATTGGATGTCTATCAATAACAAACAAACCTAAAACTCAAGAACTTTGATTAGTCACATTGTATATATAATCCCCTTTCAATATGGCGCTGGTGCCAACAATAAACAACAATAAACTTTCTCTAAAAGACCAGCTTTCTCCAGACGGATGAGTTCACCAATAACATCCTTGATGGTGACAAGTATATTAGTGGGGGTATGAAGAATGTGGGTGTTGCTACGCCACCATCACTACTCATCAATGACTGCATCATTATACCCGGACGCTATTTGAAGTTGCATTAGCTCTAGCAATTTTTCAAAGATCAATGGACACGATACTGCAGTAAATACTGAATGCCATTTGCTATCTTGATGACATACTCATCACTGGGCCTGAATATAAAACGTTCTTAGGAAACCTTCGGGATGTCCTATGTTGGCTTGAGGAACTAGTCCTTCATTTGAAACTCAAGAAGTGTGATTTCGTGAAGACATCAGTAGAATATTTCAGACTCAGGGTGAGTGCCAAGGGACTGCAAAGATAGATGCCATTGTTCAAGCACAGGGGCCACAAGACATTCAACAGTTTCGAACGTACTTGGGTCATCTTAACTATTATAGGAAATTTGTTCTGAATCTGTCTACTGTGCCACACCCTCTGCATTATCTGCTATGAAATGATCTGAAGTGGAAATGGCAATGGAGTGCACTCTCATTCATTGGAATCAAACAATCTCATGTATCCTCAGATGTTTTGATAATTATGACCCCAAATTATCTATTTCCCTTGCAGGTGATGCCTCGCTGTATGGGCTGGGGGTCGACATATCACACACATACACTGCCAGATGGGACTTAGCGTCATATTGCATTTGATTCATGGACATTGTCCAAGACTGAACATAATTATGCAGAACTGGAAAAAGAAGCGACTTCGTGGATTATTGGAATAAAGAAATTCCACCAGTATCTCTACGGAAGGTGATTCACACTTATAACGGTCCATAAGCCATTTTGGGAGCCGACAAAGTGATTCCAATGCTGGCTGCTGCTTGTCTGCAACATTGAGCAGTTCTTTTGTGTATATATTCATACGACATGTAGTTTAAACCTACTGTAGCACTTGCAAATGCTGATGGGTTGTCAAGGCTACTACTTCCACAGATCATATCTGAAGGACAGTCCCTGGAAATATCCATTTTCAACATCACCCAGAAGGTTACCTGTTACTGCAGTTCAAGTTTGTTAAGCTACTCACATAGATACAGTGATGAGCAAGGCATTGCAGTTCACAGTAAGTTTAAGATGAAATGAAAACTGGAACCTTTCAAGAACAGGGAAAATGAGCTGTCCACCGTGAATGATTGTCTACTGTGGGGAATCACAGTTGTAGTACTACTTCCAAGAGGGAGAGTGTTTTGAAGAAACTAAACTATACCCATCCAGGCATATATGATGAAGGCTATTGCTCGTAGGCATGTGTGGTGGCCAGGGAAATTGAGAAATTGAATCTCTGTTAAAAAGTTGTCTTCCATGTTTGAGCATCAAAAACACTCTAGAAGCTTCCCCACTACATCCATGGACATGGCCACCTAGGCCAAGGCAGCATATGTGGACTTGGCTGGTCCTTTTATGAACAAGTGTTTATGATCATCATGGACTCAAATTCCAAATAGCCTGAGGTCTATGAGATCACTTCTACTACTTCCCAGAGGCCATTAAAGTGTTGAGAGAGGGCATTTTTTAACTTATGGTTACAAATTTAGAGCTCCGTAGATTCTGCAAACTTCATGGTATGGACTTGATATATATATATCTCTCTGTGTGCTCTCTTTTGATACTAAAATATGTTTCATAGGTATAACTATAGGCAAGTTACTATACCTAAAGTGGAGGGACCTCAAAACCTGAATGCCTGAAACTCCGCATAAATAACTCCAGATTGCTAAGTGCTAAAGATTTGAAATTGGTACCAGTGGCTAGAGGAAGCCCTAGGCGACTGTTTTCATTAGGTGTTAAAATGTAAGTACGCGGTCATACGCGTGGGTGGAAATGATTATTAACAAAATTCATTTTCTACCCGCGCGCTGACCACATACTTAGATTTTAACGCCTAATGAAAACAGTGGTTGAATAGCCTAGGGCTTCCTATAGCCACTGGCACTTAGCAATCAGGAGTTATTTACGCAGAGGTTTCAGGCATTCAGGTTTTAATGGTTGTCTGTTATAAATGACAAATCATGAATTTAATGAATTTAATCATGATGATGGTGATGACATGGATGTTGATGGTAACAAGGATTATAGCAGTTGTGCTACTGCAGACTAGATACTCTATCTCTATTATAAGCATGTTTTTGATTTGTGTGCACTGTCCAATAGGACATATAGGAAGAGTGGTAATTCATGAAATCAATGATAGTGTGTGATCTAGTGGCTACAGTAATCAGTACCTACTTGACAGTCTTTTAGCCTTCATGATGTGTGCTCTGCATAATTTCTTAGCATTATTCTGCCCGTTGGTATGGAGGCGATGACATTTTTATGGAACTATCTTCTCTCATTTCCATGTACATGGACACTCCCACATTGTCATTAGGTTCACTCTATTGACTGCATTCCATCCAACTGAGCAAGTACTTATATTCTGGTGGAACAAATTTAGTATGCTGTTGTTCCCATATGGATACCAGATCAATCACAGAATAGGGGAATTGATGTGAGAGCAATTTTAATGTAATTTGACAGGAGCAGTGCTCCTCTGCTCCATCTGTCTACAGTCTGAGCAACACTTTCTTTCCCTACATGCATGGAAATGGTTCCTCCTTCAGCTTTTCAATAGCTTCACTGATCCTAAAAATACATGCAGATCCAAAAGCTCAGGCATATTTTCATCATTACCACTACAAACCTACGCTGAACCAAGACAAGTACTTAGCTGTGTTAGCACTTCCTCCAGCTCTATGCACTTCTTAGAGCACTTTGAGAATAGTACCATAAAAATAACCATAAAAATGGTTCAGCAGTCTAGCTGTAATGGTTATGTATATGTTTTCTTCCTGTGTTGCACATTTTATCATCAGCCAAAGGTAAGGCTAGCTCAGTTAAAACAATAATATGTTTTGAACTACATGCCCACCACTCTTAATAATTATCAGCAGGTGGAAGTTTATAGCAAGGAAGAACTCCTCTTCTATATTCACAGAGCCAATACTCTCACCCATTTAAGTAAACCCAAGTAGTCTCAGCTTGCCTCTGACTTCATTCTGATAGGTCTTCTTTCGGGGGAACCAGGGTCTCCACAATGAAGATAGAGAATATTGAGGAATGTATCTACAGTAGCAATGAAACCTCACCATCTTTGTACTGACAGCTACTCACTATGCAGCCAGTTCCCCCTCCTCTACTGAATATGTATACAGTTCTATCTCCCATTCTTACTGTGCAGCCAGTTCTCTCTCTTCCAGAACCCCCCCGCAATTTTTTAAATATGCGCCTCAAATGCTGACTTGAGTTATGCAAGGTTGAGAGATTGTCAGTTGTGTGAGTTGTGTAGCACTAACATGGCTCTTTAATCCAGTTTGCTATTACTGGTGATCTTTGAATTCCAAATATTTATTAAAAGGTTGTCTGAGTCTTAGATGAAAGCTGGGTTGAAGTTATTCGATCATGTTTGGCAATAGATCGTGCAGCCATGCCCTTTAAAATGGGTAATATCAAGTTAAAACACTCCAATGGTGCTCCAGTTGCCACTGAACAAAAGCCTCACCATAGACCTGTAAGGAGTGTTAAGTAAAGAAGCTAAAGTCTAACTTATTTTCTGTACATGTATTATATCACTGCTGTGTCACATGAGCTACAGTAACTGCTTCAGTTAGCTTAAATTTACATTGCTCCATTAATCAAAAAGAAATAAACCTCATTTATATTTTGCAAAGAGCTAACATAATGAGCTAAAATGGAAAAGCGCAAGCATTATCTATGCTAATACATGCACAGTAAAAGATAAAATAGTCTTCATCGTATGTAGTTTGCAAGCCATTCATCAGCATAAAAAAGTAAAAAATAATAAAGAGTGGAAAAATTGGTGAATAAAAAAAGGATGAAAGAAGTAAGCTCATTCATGGTTGATATTCTATATGAGAACACTTGTATCCAAACACGGTAGGATTCTGGAAAATAACACGGAAAGACAAATGGGAGTAGTTCTTTAAATTGGCACTCAATGGCTTTTGGCACACCAATAACATACAATAGAACAAAGTGGAAACATGTTTTGGTGCATCCAGTATATTATTGCCCTAATCATAATGGTAACAGTGTTACATAATGTACTTCTCCAGCATCACAGCACACTAGACAAGTTACTCTGTAAATGTCACATACCTGTGGAGGCTGGGTACCCAAGTGCCTCTAGTCTAAGACACACTTGATTCTTGGGAGTCCAATCAACTGCCACTATGCGCAGAACTCGAACAGTGATTGGTGATAGTAGCGTTGTGTTGTAAATATAGTACGTCCCAGTACGTGTAAATACCTTTAATTTAAAAAATGCATTTATATAAAGATGCAGGTTGTTGCTGTAAGTAAAAAAATATGGTTCCTTTCCCCTTGATCCCTATATATAGGAGGGTGGGAAGGGAAGGATTGGAGTGTGAATATCTCCTCCTCTTCATGCTACCCTTTGCAACCCCTGCCTTTCACTGTGCTAGTTAAAGTTTGCTATTGACCACTGTTAGTTCCCATACATCTCACTCTGTGTGTTCATCACTCAATTTCCATAGTTATGCATCTATAATTATTAGTTGTTCTAAGTCTGAGTCATGACCAGGCATAATATCAGCAGTAGTTGCTCTGAGTCAAGACCAGGCATAATATCAGCAGTAGTTGCTCCGAGTCAAGACCAGGCACAATATCAGCAGTAGTTGCTCTAAGTCTGAGTCAAGACCAGGCATAATATCAGCAGTAGTTGTTCTAAGTCTGAGTCAAGACCAGGCATAATATCAGCAGTAGTTGCTCTAAGTCTGCATCAAGACCAGGCATAATATCAGCAGTAGTTGTTCTAAGTCTGAGTCAAGACCAGGTATAATATCAGCAGTAGTTGCTCTACCAGGCATAATATCAGCAGTAGTTGTTCTAAGTCTGAGTCAAGACCAGGCATAATATCAGCAGTAGTTGCTCTAAGTCTGAGTCAAGACCAGGCATAATATCAGCAGTAGTTGCTCTACCAGGCATAATATCAGCAGTAGTTGTTCTAAGTCTGAGTCAAGACCAGGTATAATATCAGCAGTAGTTGCTCTACCAGGCATAATATCAGCAGTAGTTGTTCTAAGTCTGAGTCAAGACCAGGCATTATATCAGCATGTAGTTTCTCTAAGTCTGAGTCAAGACCAGGCATAATATCAGCAGTAGTTTCTCAAGTCTGCATCAAGATCAGGCACAATATGAGCAGGCCTTCATGTTACATACCACTTCATGTCAGATATGCATGTCTACAACATTAAATACTAGAAATTATAAACTCCACCCATCAAATTATCACTTCAAACCAAGCACTCCCTCTAGCAATGACGTGAAGAGGACAGTTATGACTCCAGTTACAAATCAGGGCTTCATGGACATTTAGAGAGGGGTATTAGCACAAGAATATTTGTGGTATAATATGAGGGGGGGAGTGGGGAAGGGAGAGAGGCAGTCTCGCTAGGCAGGTTCTCCTAGATGTACGCAGAATTTTAGTTCGTTAGTCAGTACTTGAAACCTACATAGTTACACATGTGATCTCACAGATATAAGAACTTAGAGAGTTGTCTGGTTAGTGAGAGCCGAGGGCCAAAGCCTAATCCTGCTAGGGGTGTCTCTGGAAAATTTGAGGTTTTAGGTCTTTTGAGAGGCATCCTGTTGCAACCGTTAGAAAATGGGGTTTCATAGAATCAATGGAAGCTCCATTAGATAAGCCAATGGACCTTGTTGCTGAGGAGAGATTTCAGATCATTAAGTTATTGACCAATCTACAGATTTGTTTCTGCAATAGCTACTATAAGAAGCTTCTTGCACAGTCTATGGATGTGTTGATCATATTATATTCATGTTTGCTTGTAGCTCATCTCACAAAAAACTTGTCCCACAGAGCCAGACAATTTGTTGGTAGATTTAAAAATAATTGATAAGGCAATGCGAAATTCCATGGCAGAGGGGGAGGTTTGGCAAAACTAATTGAAGTAGGAAGGTTGATGTCAACACCATCTCCTAAATTAAACCATGCAAGGTGCTCTACCTGATTTTGCCTTAAGTTATAATGTACATGAAGTAAAGTGGGAGGAATCCAGGAAGCACTCACAAGCATGTTAGTTACCTCCAATATACGACATGGTAGCTTCTATTTTCAGGAATCCAGGAAGCACTCACAAGCATGTTAGTTACCTCCAATATACGACATGGTAGCTTCTATTTTCCTCATCATTCATTCTGTAGCTAAAACTAAAATGAAAATGAAGCACATAAAACTTAAATAAAGCACACCAATCTGTTGTGACATTATGAGGGATATATAATGAAATTCTATTCAAGTATTGGTAGCAATGCTATGCACTTTTTACAAAGGACATAATGTAATATTGCATCGCAACGTGTTGTTATTATGAACTACTCTTCAGAAAGGTAATAATTTGTCCAAATTATAGCCAGAAAATATTTTGACTTGATTAAATCCATAAAGGTTTCATCCAAAACCTAACCTTCCTGTTGGAATGGTAACCTCTTTAGTGAAGGATGTTAACAACAGTTGTAAGTCAGAAGGGGCCACTAAATGAGTAACATCTTTGGTGTCCTTTGTCAATGTAGACTACTTATGTGACGTGTATGAACCTTGTTTGAGAATAATTAATTATTTCTTGCCTCTTCTCCCCCTCCCCCAAATAATAAAATTAATAAATATACTGATAATAATTGGATGCATGGTGTCCAAAAAATAGTCATTCTATACTTGTTCTGACATGTAGTAAACTAACAAATTACTCTCTTACCAAAGGCTGCATGGAATTACCAAATATTGTCAATGGATAAAGACTTCTTCCATCACCAATGTGGACTTGAAAACTGGTCAGGTGATAATCCGTAAAACCATCATATCCACCAGTTTGGATGATGGAAATATTGACATCCATTGCAAAGGTAACCTGCAGCCAGGGACGTTCAGAAGATTCAGTGAGAGTATTAGAACACCAAGAGTTTCCTTCTAATCTCGCCTGATGAGGAGCAAAGTTACTGTTGACGGAATCTGCTTTAAAGGACTGGTCGGTGACTCGGCCTGATATGAGTGGTTCCATGGTGCCATCTAAACATGATCCTACACAAGACAAGACATTTGAAAATTGTACAACATCGTCCTCCATACCAGTCTAATTATTTATCTTTGCTAAATGTCAAAACTTTATGTTGATGATGGTTGCAATGATGACGATGACACTAAAATACTGACAGATGCCGATGATGATGACTTTGAAGATGATAGTTGTGTTGGTGCTGCCATAGACAGTTTTTAATGCTATACATGATAGGAAACACCCGATTTTAGTATTTCTTTCCGTGTTGTATCGGAAGTAAATGTTGGTTTCCCAAGCACTACCTTACAGCACTTCTTGCTGCTAAAAGTCATTTAACTCTATGTAAGTCAGCACACGAATAATTATTGCATCACCTTGGTCAGTTGAAAATTGAAAAAATGTAGCATAATGTAGCATAAGACCCTAATGCAGGATACCTGACAGTCTAAACATTTCTAAGGCCCAGACAACTCTACAGCCTTCAGTACTAAGTAAGTTTGCCATAGAAACAGTTCAGCTAAATAAATTGCTAGCTAGTAAATAGGATCAATGGCGCTTCTAAGCTAGCTATCTACCTTAGAGGGGAAGTGGTAGAAGTCAGAGAGTAAACACATCTAAGCTCTCCCAATGCCAATTCAAAATTTGTTTCCATAAATAATATCCTAGGCAGTGTACTAATTAGGATCATACCCATTCTTTATCAGCAAAATATCTGATTAGTACCCAGCTGGGTTTGGTGACTATCCAAGGGAGTGCTGACAAAGTTCTGTTGAATCTTGCTCCTCTACGAAGCATAGCCATCAGAAGGTATGATGATCTAGTTGTTCAGCTGTTCAGTGTCTATAAAATCTTGGTATCAACTGCCCAAACTCTTATTCCGTAAAAGAACGAAGTCCCAAGTTACTTGATCTTTCTTGACAAATCATGGACATAAGCTAGCTTGGTCTAATAGAATTCTAGCTATTACTTTTATTCAAGCTTTAGATTATGCTAGATCACACCAGGTAGGATGATTCAGCTGCAGCATATTCCAGAGAATATCTGACAGTCTAAGCGTTTCTACACCACCAAAGCATGTAGCCTTTAGCACTAAGTAAGTTTGCCATAGGAACAGTTTAGCTATACAGAAAAGAAATTGCTACCTAGGTAGTGACCAATGGAGTAACAGAGATCAATGGTGTTCTAGGCTTTAGCTAGCATTGAAGTGGTAGTTAAAAAAAAATTAAATGGTCAGCGAATGGCAAATGTTGGCTGTGCTAGTGCAAAATGCTAGTGTGCATGCACTTAGTGCATATTAGGGTCACACACATTTTCTATCAGCTAAATTTATAATTAGTGCCCAGCAGGTAACCAGCATAATATTCTTGTTGTATTCTTGCTCTAGAAGAGCCACCACAGAAGCTGTTCAGTGTTAGGTATCAACCTAACTGATTAAAAGCTAGGCTATCAACTACTCAACTATTGCTACTAGAAGCTCAAATTTGGAGTTGTTCTTCACCATCACTGAGTAGCGAGCTCTAAGTCTAAATTTAACAAAGCCATAATAAGGAAGCAACAGACATGGTCCTAGAAAACATTATGCACAGTTAATGTTCCATCCAACCTGAAATTGTAGTGAACAGCAATAGCAGATACAGTAGAGAACATATCCAATTCGCTTCACCCATCGCTTATATCCCCGAGTTCAGAAACAGCCGAAAAGTTTGTTCAGACCAGACCTTAGTTTTCACTGCACTGGGAAATTGCGCGTTCCAGGCTGGTTAAAAATTCAATTTTGAACCGCTTCACCCCGTAGACTACTAGAGCTATGACGTGGATTCATAGCTTTTTTCAGGCGAGAGATAGTTGTGCCGACTTGCCTAGGGGTCTAGATATGGACTGTGTTGATGGTGAAGAAGCTCCCAGGTGACTACATAGCAGTGTTTTGTTTTCGCACAAGTTTCAAAATAACGGATGTTACTAGCATTTAGTTAGCTGCTTGCACTAGCACTACATACTCTGCAAGCTATACCATGACCTTCACTCTGCTTCTTTCATTTGTGTGTGTTGCCTCTTTCACAATCTTGACTTCCTCCTCAAGCTCCTACCTCTACCAAGCATGACCTTCACTCTGCTGCCACAGTTGACTCTCTTTTTTTTTTGTGTGTGTGTGCATGTGTGTGTGTGTGTGTCGTATTTTTTTATTATTGTTTTGTATTCCCTTGCTAAATGGCTGGAAATTTTATTCAGCAAGCACAGCAACATTTTCATCAGAAAATAACAAAACACAGTTTCATGTTGTACAGTACATAGTGAATAATGTTGAGTGCAGTATAGTGCAAATTAATCTCCAGTAATCCATTCATATTCTTCCAAAAAAAGATGCTGCAATAATTAAACAGTGACATTCATTATTTGTGGTCTGTTGCTAAGCAGCCTCTTGTTGACCATCATCATCAACCATAGTTGCTAAGGGCATGTGTGCAAGCCTTATTTACGCTAATCCAGTGGTGGAAGGATTAATTGGTATTCAAGTCTGGTTGCAGAATCAGATCCCCTTTCCCCTTATCAACAATGGGAAGTTCTGTGGGAAGTTTTTTCATTAAAAATAATATTTAAAAAAGTAGATGTTACTACTGGGTGAAACTATTGTGGAAAAAATACAAGTTCAAGGTTAAAAAACAGTTTGATCCGGGGTGGAATCATATCACTTTTTAAAATCCTTTCCCCCCACTATATACCTATATCGGGCAATTTTGTGGAGTGAAAGAAAAACAATGAGTAGATATAAAGGATAGCTTGTATATGCTGTGTATGCATGTGTGTGTATGTGTTTAAAGGCCACTGAATGCCACACCAGCTTGAAAGCACTGCAATAATGCAGATATAAGGAAGAAATTCTGTGAGAAATTCTATAGGTTCTCCTTTTATTTGTTTTCTTAGGAGGTACTCAAAGTCCACAGTTATCCTTTACTTCACACACAGCTTCTTGTTTCTCTTGATTGAATCATTAAAAAATGATTACTCTACCAACGTCGGGGTATTCTGTGTGACGATTTCAACTAAAAAACAAACCAAAAATGTGTACTTGTATATAGATCCATCAGGAACATGAGACATGTTTGCATATGCACGATTGAGTATTTGGGGCGCACAGCGGCACACAGCAATGTCTGGATAGGCTATGATAGGGTAGTTAGCCAACAGGTGGCTCTTGATCAGACCATGCCACAGAACACTTTGCATGTAGGTATCCAGGCAGTAGCTCTGTGGGTCAAGGTCTGGTATAGCATTGTGGCATACATTGTCACCAACGAGATATGGCCAGAGACTGCATCATTATGCCTGGCACTTCAGAGTAAAGAGAGATAACCACAACCCAGTAAATGGTCAGGGAAAAGCAATTGCAAACTTAAGCGAAGGACTCTACAACAGATCTGTCCGAATTTTGCTGTGGCTTTAAACTGTGTAGTAACATTTTAAGGTCTGGTCTATAATGAGTGATGTGCATAATTGAGGACTAATTCAGCAGACAGACTAGGAGAGAGACCAGCAGACAGACTGGCAGGCAGACACATACAGACCAGCAGACAGACTGGCAGGCAGACACATACAGACCAGCAGACAGACTGGCAGGCAGACACATACAGACCAGCAGACAGACTGGTAGACTTCAAACTGTCCAATGTATTAAAACTAACCCAGTTCTTGATTTAACACTAATCTGTTTCTCTACCTAATCAAACTTCCAAAGATCAGTGAATGGGTATCATTGTTGGTGCACATGCAATAGCAAGTCTCCCTGAGCTGAGCCAGCAATTGATGAACATTTTCGTTATGAAGGGTTTCAATTAAATTTGATGTGACAAGTTAACTAATTAATTCAAATAAATTTGAAATGACAGTTTAACTAATAAAATTGACACGACAGGTCAACTAAAATGAACTAATTTCGAATTAAATAAAGATACCATAAGATTGGCTTTTTTAGGCAAGTCCGTTCATTTCATTTTCATGTTCGTTTTTCCCACCTCCTTGGAAGTGGGCTTTGAAAACTCTATTTGAGGGCTTTGAAAACTCTATTTGAGTACTTTTTTAGTTTCACCGGACCTTATGTTCGAGTTTTGTGGCCACTGGTTTGCACATACCCACATTACTGCTATTTATTTGTTAGTATTATTAATTCCATATCAAGAAGAATGCAAACAAAAGCTCTGGAAAGAGGAAAGTAATAGAGTAATGAAGAGTTACGAAGGATTTTCTGGGTTAGAATCGTGGGAGAAGAAGCGATATCTCGAAGCTAAAGACTCTGGAAGTTTGGAACTATAGTATTAACGGCTTTACCGTTTATGCTTCACCCTTTACCTTCTGATGGCATCTGTAGCTGGTCCTTCCCTAGCGCTGGCTATCATATATATACCTGCCTGCTCCTGTGTCAACCCTGCTCGGTCACTGTATTTCTGGTGATATATAATTTTTATATCATTTCAATGCTCTCTTCATCACATTTTCAATCGAGCCAATTTTCCATGAGATACGGTCCATTCTGTGGGCTCACTTTTCCTGCTGAATGAAAAAGGGGGGTGGAGTTTTATTAGAAACTGACTGACAGCAACATAAATGGCAAGTCTTGATGAAGGCTGAAAATTTGTAAAAACACCTCTACTATTGCCAGTGTGTCAGGCTGTCAGCCAGATGTTGATGGCAACACTGCTTTGCCTATAGGCTCATCGGAAAGCATAGAGAATGAGCTACCTTTTGAGATCAAAAACATTCAAAATGGATGAAGCATTAAATGGGTGACCACTATGCCCTCTATGCCCCCTTAATTCAATTTTAATTCAACTTTGAATTGATGGTCCTCAAACCAGTTTAAATAAATAAAATAACTGTGACAAACTAACTAAACCAGTTGAATTAAATATACCCGAATGACAGAATAACTAATTCAACTTTGAATTAATTAAACCCCACTGGTAAAATCATTATCATAATCAAATCAAATCAAATCAAACCAAGTAAAGGATCGCGATCAGCAGGACAGGAAGTCGTGCACACGGTGCATGATGTCTTGCACACTACACCGACCAAATACTGCACACGGCACTATAAACGTCACACAGCAACATTACTATGGACCCACCGTACGAGTGCAAGTGCACACGCCGTCGAGTGCAAGTGCACACGTCGTCGTGTGCAGCTATAAAAAGCGAGGAAGAAAGTCGTACTTCCAAAACTGAGGTTGGCGTCAACTCGTTAAGAAATTTGGCTCATCAATTCTACAAACTATCACTCACCTTCTCACGAAGTTTATCTGACATGGCTGATTCTGGAACTGCATGCTACAGTAGGTAACGAGTTATATTACGTAGTTAGTTAGTTTTATAATGTAGCAAGTAGGTTTAATACGCCCATGTCACGCATTCACCAACTCTGCAAATAAGGTGGATCATTCCTGATGTAGGCAACAATATTTAGGAAATTGGTTCAACAAATACTTCCTGGTTTTTCCAGTGCCAAAAAACTGGAAACTTGATGTTAAACTTGGTTTTATATTTTAAAACAGATCCAAACTGCACTTGTGGACCCAACTGCGAGTGTGCTGCTGGCACATGTCCCTGCGTCAAAGTGTGCCCTTGTTCAGAACCAAGTGGATGCAAGGGAGCAGACTGCAAATGTGGAGCCGACTGCAAGTGTACTGCTGGCACATGTCCCTGCGTTAAAGTGTGCCCTTGTTCAGAACCAAGTGGATGCAAGGGAGCAGACTGCAAATGTGGAGCCGACTGCAAGTGTACTGCTGGCACATGTCCCTGTGGTAAAGCGTGCCCTTGTTCAGAAACAAGTGAATGCAAGGGAGCAGACTGTAAATGTGGAGCCAACTGCAAGTGTACTGCTGGCACATGTCCCTGTGGTAAAGCGTGCCCTTGTTCAGAACCAAGTGGATGCAAGGGAGCAGACTGCAAATGTGGAGCCGACTGCAAGTGTACTGCTGGCACATGTCCCTGCGTTAAAGTGTGCCCTTGTTCAGAACCAAGTGGATGCAAGGGAGCAGACTGCAAATGTGGAGCCAACTGCAAGTGTACTGCTGGCACATGTCCCTGTGGTAAAGCGTGCCCTTGTTCAGAACCAAGTGGATGCAAGGGAGCAGACTGCAAATGTGGAGCCAACTGCAAGTGTACTGCTGGCACATGTCCCTGTACAAAGTGATAGAGAACACAATTTTTATATAGCCTATTGATGTGCAATTGATTCTTTATTGTTTGTGATAATTCAAAAAGAAATATTTGTTTTCCAATATGCAATGCTCGTCAGTGGCTTTTATGCAAGGGGGACAGGAGGACGATGCAAATTGGGTTTATAAAATTAAGGTGGGACAGACTTGTGAAAAAAAAATTATGGGAGAGGAACTCTGTCCAAGCTGTCCAGCGCACTCCTTGAAAGGAATTCTGAATCTGAGTACAGCGAAAAATCATCTTTTGAAAACAATGTGCTTTGGCAGATATCATTTATTTTTGATTTATCTTTGATTCAGTGTAGTGTAGTGTAGCCATAGGGAGGTGATTTTCTTTTATTTTTTTATCCTTGTTTGAAAGTAGACCGAATAGCTACATGCTTTTCTGGCACATAGAGAATGTTGGTGAGCCATTTAATCAGAGTGAAATAATAAATGCACAAATGAGAAAAAGCTAATGCACTAAACAATTGAGATTCCAACAACTTCCTGAGATAGCAGATTCAAATTGAAATAATAAATGTTCCAGCTTAAACCTATTCATCGCCACTATCAAGCACTCTCTCTATGATATTTTCTGGGACCACTTCATGTCTAATTTTGATGAAACTATTCCTTGCACCTTTCATTTCTTATGTCCATGTTCTAAATGTATGTCCATACCACTTCCATCCCGATCACTTTCACCATAAATAATCTAACCAGCCTGCCAGTATTTATTATTGGTATGCCTTCAGTACATGAACATATGTCATCCCTTACTTGGTCACCTCCATAACATATCTGTACTGTAAAATCCAGTGGGGTTCAATTAAATTTGATGTGACAAGTTATCAAATAAATTTGAAATGACAGTTTAACTAAACAATTCAACTAAAATTGACATGACAAGTCAACTAAAATGAACTAATTTCGAATTAAATAAAGATACCATAAGATTGGCTTTTTTTAGGCAAGTTCGTTTTTTCATTTTTATGTTCGCATTTCCCACCTCCTTGGAAGTGGGCTTTGAAAACTCTATTTGAGGGCTTTGAAAACTCTATTTGAGTACTTTTTTAGTTTCACCGGACCTTATGTTCGAGTTTTGTGGCCACTGGTTTGACACACACTAACACATACCCACATTACTGCTATTTACTTGAGCATTATTAATTCCATATCAAGAAGAATGCAAACAAAAGCTCTGGTAAGACGAAAGTAATAGAGTCATGAAGGATCTTCTGGGTTAGAATCGTGGGAGAAGAAGCGATATCTAGAAGCAAATGATGCTGGAAGTTTGGAACTATAGTATTAACGGCTTTACCGTTTATGCTCCACCCTTTACCTTCTGATGGCTGGTCCTTCCCTAGCACTGGCAATCATATACCTGCCTGTGTCAACCCTGTTTGGTCACTGTATTTCTGGTGAGTCTGTGTGTTGCTGCTGAAAGAGTGGAATGACAGTCAAGAGCAAGAGCAAAATGAGGGGTTTACAACCACCCTGGATTTACCCCTGCACTCTGGAGTGTTATATTTTGAACATTATTTTCTCATGATTCAAAGAAATTTGTATTCCCGACATTATTCACAGTTTTTCTCACTACATTTTTGTCCATAGTATATAATTTTTATATCATTTGAATGCTCTCTCTTTGCTCTTCAAAATAAATGATCACTTTTTCAATCGAGCAAATTTTCCATGAGATATGGTCCTGTGGGCTCACTTTTCCTTCTGAATGAAAAGGGGCATGTAGTTTTATTAGAAACTGACTGACTGCAACATAAATGGCAAGTCTTGATGACGGCTGAAAATTTGTATTAAAAAACACCTCTGTACTATTGCCAGTGTGTCAGGCTGTCAGCCAGATGTTGATGGCAACACTACTTTGCCTATAGGCTCATTGAAAAGCATAGAGAATGAGCTACCTTTTGAGATCAAAACCATTCAAAATGGATTAAATTGGTGACCACTATGCCCTCTATGCCCTTAATTCAATTTTAATTCAACTTTGAATTTGATGGTCCTCAAAAACCAGTTTAAATAAACAAAATAACTGTGACAAACTAACTAAACCAGTTGAATTAAATATACCCAAATGACAATTATAACCAATTCAACTTTGAATTAATTGAACCCCACTGGTAAAATCATTATCAAATCAAATCAAATCAAACCAAAGCAATTAGGTAAAGGATCGCGAAGTGGTCAGTTGGTTGGTTTCCTTAGAACTTGTCTCAATAGATAATATTAAAAACAACACCCAAGTAACTAATAATGCATTTGTACCAGTTGGTTTCCTCACAAGCTTATTTTTGTCATAATAATCAATAGTACAGAACTGAGCTGAGTCACAAACAGTTGCACCTTTTCTTACAAAGAAGTGGTAAATTGGTTAAGTTACCTCCACAAAATCAGGTATATAACTATATACTTATAATGCTTGTGTGTATGTCTATCATTAGCACACATGTACCTATTTTAGTAATACACATGGTTGTTATTCTGAGTAGGTGACTGCTTGACTAAAATAAAGAATTTACGAATGTGCAGACAACCAACATTTAGATGACCCTTTACCAATTCAGACAATTCAGACAACCAACATTTAGATGACAATTTACCAATGTAGACAACCAACATTCAGATGACCCTTACCCAATGTGGACAACCAACATTTAGATGACCCTTTACCAAATGTAGACACCAACATTTCGAACCCCCTTTACCAATTTTATTCCGTCTATTATCAGTAAGTGTTTAGTTCCTTTTCCTCGAAAAAAAGTGACCCAGATGCCCAAACATCTCTCTGGCATTGGCGATTCACTACCGTTCCAGCGGATTGAACTGTATTGCACATGCTTAATGCCGGAAGACTATGGGGACATGATCAGTTGCGATGGCAGCAATCATTGGTTCCACCAGAAGTTAACTCAACCACCTGTTGAGGAACAGTGGATGTGTAAGGCTTGCAGCAGCTCCCTACAGTAGCTCCCTGAAGCAACTTGCTATCAAACTTGTTCTCCAGGAGGATCAACTTTCTATCAAAGTTATTATAATTTATTATTACACTTATATGAAAGTCTATTCAATTTGCTATCAAACTTGTTATATGATATATCACTACACTTATAATATATGCAAATGAAAGTCTATTGGCACTTAAAATGAAAGTCTTGCTGGGCGGACGCTAGGGTAGGACGCATTTCCACTTTATCTATATACGTCCCCCGGACGCTTTTTCTAAATAATAGCGTCCGGGGGACGTATACAGATAAAGTAAATGCGCGTTGGAAAGCTATCGAATAGCGTCCGCCCAGCAAGACTTTCATTTTCAGTGCCAATAGACTTTCATTTGCATCCATTATAAGTGTAGATATATCCATATAATATGCAAATTGAATAGACTTTCATTTGCATCCATATAAGTGTAATAATAATATAATAACTTTGCTGTTGCACATCGGCCATAAAGACAATCATCTCATCGTCGTTACCAAGGGACGGTATATTTGGGCAATTTGGTGACTCAATGAAGAGCTAAGATGGCCAGTCATATGGCTGTCATAGATCCTGACTTGATCTCTCTTCGATGATGTAACACACCAGTGGTTTCCATCCACATAATGTATCTGTATGGATTCTTGGTTTTGACAAATCCATAATTCTGTGAAAAAAGACAATTTTGCAAACCACCCAGGGATTGAAATTGCTCTTGGGGATTCTTTGCGCAAGGTTCACATGTTCATCAGTGAGCTGTTTCCCTCTCTTGAAGTCTTCCCTAATGCTTTTTGAGGGTCTTGCTTCTTTTCCTGGGCTGGGTGAAGTGGCAGTCTCCTGACCTCGCATGCTTCTGTGATGGCAGTTTGTTCCTCAATCCCTTTACCAATTCTATGAAGGAAAATTGTTATGTAATGGCATTCAGACTTTTTTGTGTAGGTTGGCATACTGCTTACCACTTCTCTTCAGAGGTCCTTTTGCGTGCACAGCTAAAATTATTACAAATTGACTAGTATATAATATGAATACAATAGAATTAGTTAAAATTACAATTATGAAAATTATACAGGATATATATAGCTATGTTACAGTTAGCTACACCAACCTAGGTGTCCATCTTCATGTACAATATTGCTTTCAATAGTCTCTGCTTTTCTTCCGCAGTTTCTACCACAAGCCTTTTCTCTTGGTTACCGATATAATATAACCGACCTTCATGGACATTGAAGTTATTTGCCTTTCTTCTCAAGCTTCTTTTATAGTTGTGTGTGCTATCTATAGGATAGTTTCCAGAATGAATAAATTCAAATACTTCAGAGAAAGAGAATTTTTTTGCCATCTTTACAACATAAATTTGTCTGCTGGGACGTAATTCCTCGCTCCCGGACGCTTATGCTCATCGGTTAACGTCCTAGCGGACGAAATATTACGTCCCTAGGACGTATACTGATAGGGGACGTTATCCGTTATGACACCGGTGTCAGAATAAATTCAAATACTTCAGAGAAAGAGAATTTTTCTGCCATCTTTACAACATAAATTAATTTTGTCTGCTGGGACGGAATTCCTCGCCCCCGGACGCTTATGCTCATCGGTTAACGTCCTAGCGGACGAAATATTACGTCCCTAGGACGTATACCGATAGGGGACAAAAGAAGCTTGAGAAGAAAGGCAAATAACTTCAATGTCCATGAAGGTCGGTTATATTATATCGGTAACCAAGAGAAAAAAGAGACGAACGTCAAGTCAGTGAGGAGGCTTGTGGTAGAAACTGCGGAAGAAAAGCAGAGAGTATTGAAGGCAATACATGAAGATGGACACCTAGGTTGGTGTAGCTATATCCTGTATAGTTTCATAATTTTAATTTTAACATAATTCTATTGTCTTCATAATTATTATAATATACTAGTCAATTTGTAATAATTTTAGCTGTGCAGGCATGCCCAGGCTGGAAGAATTAACATTTCACTTTAGTAGCATACGCTTGGTCTGACAAGCCCCAGCACACACACACACACACACACAAACACACACACACACACACACACACACACACACCAGGGCAACTAGCAGTAGCGATGTCTGCTTCACTGTATTAGATACTGCAGTTAAGAACCTTTGGATTAATTTTAGTTAATGATGGTAGAAATTGAGGTTTTGAAATTGAGGTTTTGTCTAACTGCTTTGGCCCCAGCCGACACCAAAGCCAGTTTAAAAACTATTGACTGCTAGCATCATTTGTGTGGTATTATAACTGAAGTACTGTACAACTTATTCGAATGTAGTTTTCTCAATGCCATGATAGATATTGATGCATTACAGGAATCACTCGAGTTCTTAGTGCACTCACACTGAAGTACTATTGGCCTGGAATGTACATTGATGTCGAGTATTACATTGGGCACTGTGATCGCTGTCAGCGTAGCAAACCAAAACTGAAAAAGTGTTCTGGAACTCTGCATCCAATTCCTGTTGTTTCTAAGGTAATTTTGTGTACCAAAAATATCACTATGAAATAGAACTGCAGTTGCATTTGTTTGCAGCTGCATCATGTAACAACTTGTAATTCTAAATGTTCAAGCAACTAGCTTTTGTGTTTGGTACCATAGTAATATTTAAGCAGCTGCTGAAAGGCAATGCTACACCTTCAGACTTATATAAATTAGCTCATTATAACCTCCCAACTTGAATTACTTGCAGTCATTAACACTTTGATTAACACCCTTGTGCATTTCCTTTTAAGGTCATTTTACTGTATTCATGTAATCATTCGTGTGTGTGTGTGTTCTGATTGGCTATATCTGTTGGGTGATGTTATGATGGATAGACTTTGAATCTGTCTTTTGATTGAGTTGTAAGATCTCGTACACTTGTATCACATGAGCATCTTGATACTCTTGTAAGGAAGTTGGACAGCAAATGCTTTTAATCACATAATAATTGCTATACAAATGGTAACATTGGCATTATAGAATTAATTTGTACTCATACTATATTCAGGTTTGGCATCAGCTTGGAATAGATCTCATAGGACCATTAACTGAGACTCCATCTGGAAATAAGTACATTTTAACTGTAACAGACTATTACACAAAGTGGGCAGAAGCTACCCCTCTTCCATCAAAAGAGGCTGCTGGTGTGGCTAACTTTATTTACAAGGTAAGAAATGGCTTAACAATAGCTACAAAGGGCATTATGATATATGAAATAATCAATAATTATTATTTTCATATTATATATGTGTGCAGTTGATCTGTCGCTTTGGCTGTCCCAACATAATCATCTCAGACCAGGGTCGTGAGTTTGTCAATCAACTTTCTGAGCATCTCTTTGCAAAAACACAAACACAGCACAGGGTGACATCAGCTTATCATCCACAAACAAATGGGCTTACCGAGCGATTTAACCAGACTTTATCCCATTCTCTGGTTGCTAGGATTGATGAAGATCAAACTAACTGGGATATGCTTTTAGACCCTATATTATTCAGCTATAGAGTCACCCGACAGAGCTCTACCAAATTTTCTCCTTTTTACATGATGTTTTGCCGTCATCCTCGTCTACCCATTGATGTAGAACTCTGTCCACAAGAAGAACTCGATCTAGAACTTTCTGAGGAAAATATTGAAGACACAATGGAAGCCCTATTTGAAATACAGAAGGAGATTGTTTCTAAAGCCACTTCCAACATTTCTCAGGCTCAAAAGAAGCAGAAGGAGTACTACGATCTCAAGCATTCACCTGCTGTGATGAATGAAGGTGTCCATGTCCTTGTTGAAAACACAGCACAAAAAGAGAGGAAAGGGGGAAAGTTCTTCAATAAGTGGCTCGGCCCATATGTTGTCAACCGGCATGTTGGTAAAGGTGTTTATGAAGTCCAAACATTGAAGGGGACAATTTTGAAGAAGAAAATTAATGTAAACAGGCTCAAAGTTTACAAGAAGAAAACTGCACAGGTTAATGGCTATATACATATATTAGCTATAGAAATTATATAGAATGAAATGAAAGTTATTTGTTTGTATCATGCACTTTCTAAAAGAATTTAAATGAAAAAATAGATGAAATGTACAATAACTGCCATGCAAGGCACTGGAAAGCCATTGCAATGTACTTTTGTTTTGTTGAAGTGTCCAGGCCATCAAGCATCATCTGAGGAGCAGAGAAGGGAGTCAGGTTTTGTAGAGAAGCATGTAGAAGACCAGCACCATCCAGAAGACCCTAAGGAGAGTGAGTTGAATATGTTATGCAATCAATACAAAGCTGTCTCTGTACAATAGAAACTGCTGCAATATCATATTATCATTACATGTAGGTGATCTAGTGCAAACTACTCTGATGAGCAAGAGTGATGGGAATGTGGTGGAGAGGCATATCCAGCAGCCTCCAGAGGAGCATTCCAATGGAAGGCAGATGGAAACTCCTGTGGCAGAGAGTGTCCCTTTAGAAGGACCTCTGAAGAGAAGTGGTAAGCAGTATGCCAACCTACACAAAAAAAGTCTGAATGCCATTACATAACAATTTTCCTTCATAGAATTGGTAATGGGATTGAGGAACAAACTGCCATCACAGAAGCATGCGAGGTCAGGAGACTGCCACTTTACCCAGCCCAGGAAAAGAAGCAAGACCCTAACATTTTCCAAAAGCATTAGGGAAGACCTCAAGAGAGGGAAACAGCTCACTGATGAACATGTGAACCTTGCACAAAGAATCCTCAAAGAGCAATTTCCATCCCTGGGTGGTTTGCAAAATTGTCTGTTTTCACAGAATTATGGATTTGTCCCACAAAACCAAGAATCCATACAGATACATAATGTGGATGGAAAA
The DNA here is from genome assembly GCA_028752905.1 of Cladorhizidae sp. MBARI D1340-BT2. NCBI lineage: Eukaryota > Metazoa > Porifera > Demospongiae > Poecilosclerida > Cladorhizidae > Cladorhizidae sp. MBARI D1340-BT2. The sequence continues at coordinate 13,351,441 of JAQNBH010000013.1, forward strand.
CACTGGGTTGTTACATCATCGAAGGGAGATCAAGTCAGGATCTATGATAGCCTAATGACTGGCCATCTTAGCTCTTCATTGAGTCACCAAATTGCCCAAATATACCGTCCCTTGGTAGACACTGGTAACGACGATGAAGATCCTGAGATGATTGTCATTATGGCCGATGTGCAACAGCAAGTGGGCTCCACTGACTGTGGAATTTTTTCCATTGCATTTGCACTACATTTGGCACTAGGCGAGGATCCATCCTTCTTTATTTTCGACCAGAAAGTAATGCGTCCTCACCTGATGAAGTAATAAAATTATTATTATAAAAGTTATATATTGGTGACCCATTATATATGCATCACATGATATAATTATTGTACAATCTTATTTTATTCTGTCTATTAGGTGTTTTCACAGTAAGAGTTTAGTTCCTTTTCCTCGAAAAAAAGTGACCCAGATGCCCAAACATCTCTCTGGCATTGGCGATTCACTACCGTTCCAGCGGATTGAACTGTATTGCACATGCTTAATGCCGGAAGACTATGGGGACATGATCAGTTGCGATGGCTGCAATCATTGGTTCCACCAGAAGTGTGTAGGCCTAACTCAACCACCTGTTGAGGAACAGTGGATGTGTAAGGCTTGCAGCAGCTCCCTACAGTAGCTCCCTGAAGCAACTTGCTATCAAACTTGTTCTCCAGGAGGATCAACTTTCTATCAAAGTTATTATATTATTACACTTATATGGATGCAAATGAAAGTCTATTATTATTATTATTATTATTAAATTTATATATCACACCAGGATAGGTGTATGAGTATATACAGTGTACATAACTATGAAGATGAGATTAGGTGGTACAAGTGGACAAGGAAATTACAACTGAATCTATTAGGTTCATTGAGAGTGTTAAGGATGATTGTGCAGATCTAATATCTCTAATGACTTTGGAACAAAAGTTATCTCGAATGGAGTAATACTTACAGAAATGTGAACCATATTTTAAATTATAACCTAGAAATGTAAAACAAGAATTAGCAGATTTATATAATACATACTTAACTAAATTTGATGGACATGTCTGTGAGGAGGAGAAAAGAGTGGAAGAGTGTTTCAAGGTTGTGTTGAATAAACTGTCTAAATTTGCAGTACAATGAACAATTCTTGTGTGTTAGATGACAGTATCCAGAGAGCACTTCCATACAATGACAAGCAGAAGGAACGAAAGAGGTATGTTAGGACAACAGGAGAGAGGTTAGGGAAGGATATAATATCCTTATCATCACAAAGGTTGTACGTCAGTATAATTATGTCCAAGGTGTGTTACTTCAGTTGAGAGAAGTAAGCGATGACCACGGAAGAGAATAGATGTTCAATTTGCTATCAATGGATGCAAATGAAAGTCTCTTGGCACTTAAAATGAAAGTCTTGCTGGGCGGACGCTATTCGATAGGGTAGGACGCATTTCCACGCGCATTTACTTTATCTATATACGTCCCCCGGACGCTTTTTCTAAATAATAACGTCCGGGTAGGACGTAAATCTACTAGGACGCAATTCGATATGACACCGGCATTGTCCTGGTGGTGTCCATGTCCCGGTTATGTCCCGGAATTTACAGCTACGCGCACCTCTGCGCTTCCACTCGCTTAGATGGCCACTGCAGTCCCAAGCATGTTTAGTTTAGTCCTTTAACACTCGTAAAGCAACAAAAACAGGACACTTTTTAGGAGAGAAAAACTTCAGATAAACAATTACGGGTTGCCAAAACAATTGTTTCGATTGGAGGTGTGGCACTCACGTGAAACTTCCCAACCAGTGATAATTGCTAGTGTAGCAAGTAGCAAAGAAGCAGAACATTTTGACGGATTAAAACACTCTCACCACCATAAGCGCCTTCAAGCGCGAACTCGACATCGCTCGCGTTAAAATTAATTAAAACTTACAGATTTAAATTTTCCAGAGGATGTAGTGAAAATACAATCAAAGAAAAATTGCAGGTAGCACGTGATTCCGAACTGGTCACGGCAACAAAAATATATTAATTTTTTTGACAATGACGACTTTACTTCACTGTGACCGTCCCGATAGCTTCTGGATGCTCTTCTTCTCAGAGCCACCTACTGCAGACTCGCTATCAATTTTTTTCTTCTTTTTCCCCCTTCTCCACCCCCCCCCCCCCCCCCCCCCCCCTACGTTAACACAGTTTCATATAATGTACAAGCGACTAAAAGTTCCAACACACCCACGAAACAATGGCGACCAAAAGACAGCGACAAAAACAAAAAACAAAAGCAAGATAAAAACCACAAAAACCACAAACAACAACAATAAAAGTCCAGAAATCAAACGACACCATCCACAGCTGGAGAACGGATGGCCAATCTTCTTAGCCAAAGCCCGGCATTACCGCGCCAGAGGTTGATGGAGAGGCATTGAAAGAGATGGCAGATGGAATCCACTGAAGGTATTCCAAGCCGGATATATACCCCAGGGGCGGATCCAGGGGGGGGGGGGGAGGGCTCAAGTTATCTTATCCCCCCCCCCTTTTTTTAAATGCTGCACACACACCGAAAGTAAGAGAACGTGCCGTGATGGTGTTTCTGGCTGTGCCACAAAGCGACTTAAACAGTGTGGAATAAAAGAGTACTTTTCGAGGACAAGGTAAGTGGTCAGCTATAGCTAGGTGGCTAGATTAGCTACGCTAAGCCTAAAGCCATCTTGAAATAGTCAGACCTCTCAACTTATATTGCTACTTAGTGTGAGATTTCATGCTAAAGTGGAGTGAGAAATGCTCTGGTTGGTGTGAGACATGGGAGTTGCACATTTGTATTGATCATTCAGAGCTGATACTGCAGCTTCAATAACCATTACATGGCCTACTGAATTCACCAATTCTAATTGATATGTAATGTCTATCATTTATCGGCAGCTGTGTGGACCAGAGAGCAAGCATCTGCAAATAACCTTCCATAATCAAATTTTTATTTCTCTCAGTCATACTATACTAATATGTTTGTTCTTTTCTGCTCCATCATTTCCACTTTTGTCAATCATAATCCCCTGGGTATATAGCACACACTAGATTAGCAGTTATATATTATAAGGAATTATGTATCCTCTGCTATATATATATATAAGAAAGAGGTATAAAAAAGCAATACATTCATTTTGTCACTCATCAATCCCCTGGGAGTGTTGGTATTATATTACATTGACTTGTCATTGAACTACTTATATTATACTGTAAGGTAAAGAAAGAAGTTTTTAATATAGTTACATTCATACATTGCATGCAAGATGCACAGTTTATTGTCTATTAGCGGTTTTTATGCTGCTGGTTATAAAAAGTTGTAGCCTTCTTAGCTTCTTTAAGAACTTCTGATGGAATCCAGCAAAGTGGGTTCTCGATATGCGTCTTCACTGTAATAAGGGATGAAAAAATGTACCATCCAGACTCAGGGAACTTCTACTTGGTGTCTTGTCCTTGTTGATAAGGGAAAAAATTCGTTCTTCCCCTGCATTTGAATGCTGTATGGTCAATACAACATTTGCAACTTTAAACAAAAGATCATATTCAAAACAGCTCAAACCAGGTTTCTTCATTTCTCTCAGATGCCCCCAAAACATGTCCACATGATACGGTTCTTCAGCATTGAAGCCAACTGTGTCTTTTAGAGTTTGAGGAAGATCTTCTTCTGTCATTGTTTGGTAGGTTAAAAATTGCTCATTGAGTATATCCATGTCAAACCCTTGAAACATTAGAGGGTACCTATAAACAAAGTATTCCACTGAAGAAAATGTCCTATCTAATCTCTGTTTAAAGTAGCATTTGTTAGCAAGTCATCCTGTAGAGGACACCACTTTTAGAGATAAGATGTAGCACGCTCAAGAAAATTCCTGGTCGCACCATAGAATGATGAATAACATCTTTCAGATATTGAGCCATCATCAAGTAGTTGACTAAGCTTTTGCTTTGTTATAAATCCTATGACCATGTCAGAATTACAAACTTGGTTATCAAGTTCATCATACTTTAGAGAGAACAAGGCATCCTGCTCCTTCAGAGTGTCTACCAGTATCGAATGAGGTAGAGTCTCAGAATGTTCAGTTTCAGTGTCTTCAAAATTATCCACGATAACTTGAGAAGTACTACAGCTTTCCACATCTATATATACTGCTACTTTCCACACCGCTATCATTAGTCTCGCGTAGCCAGACCCTTTACCCACTAAGCAGCAGGTAAACGGTCTTGAATACTTCGACAAAAAGTAGTTTCCAGTCCTTTAATGAGAAGAAAGAATTTTATAAGGAAATGAAAGAGCCCATTTGGACAAGAATGAGCTATTTGAGATAGTAAACACCCTCACATGTCCTAAATTGAGCAATAAATAGTTAAAATGGAACTATTTTCTACAAAAGGTTGTATTCATGTCAGTCTGGACACAAATCTCGGTTGGGCGTGGCGTGAGAAATAGGTAGGCGGTCGTGAGAGCGTGAGAAAAGTCCTGAAATCGTGTGACACACGACCAAATCGTGTGACTTGAGAGGTCTGAATAGTTAGCCTAATTTTCCAGTTTCTGTACTATGTAGCTAGCTAGCTATTAGCCTGCTGCAACATCTAGCTTAGCTAGTACTGTACCAGTAAAGCTGTCTATGGGAATGCAAGTGGAAAGGAGAACGCGAACTGGCTCTGACGCTAAGGACAAACTTTACTTCACACTGATCATGCCTAATTTCATACTTTACCAGTTACTTCCTGTGAGTGCGTCGGTCAGTGTGTTACGTTTTCTCAAGACTTCTCTTAGAAGTACGATATCTCGGGAGCGACTAAATGCACTTGCAATGCTACTTACTAGGTCACCGGTTGCCATCTAGACAAGCCCTGACGGCAGTTTTTCCCTCTATGGAAAACCACAAGCATCCAAACTGCTAGATGCTGCTGCAATTTCGGCCTCTAGCCAACTGTTTCTTGCGAGACTTGGAACTCTTCTCGACCATTGTTTTAACTATACATAATATTCACTATTTATTATTGTGCTGTCATTATTTGTTTACTGTCTCACAAGCCCTTGCCAAGCCCTTCTCTAGGTACTTCCTAGAACCAGGACTCCTTGTGTTCTGGGGTCATGATATATTACTGCTGCTGTGCTTTATTTGTATAATAAATTTGGTTTTCACACCACAAAGACATTAGTATTACACCAGAAGAAGTGGTTGAAGGATTTGTCATGTGTCGACCTCGCAAAATATTGGTATTATAAACCCTTACACTTCACTGATTATTGCTTTATAGCATCAAACTTCTGGTTCTCTGCACTTATTGTTACATTACCCTCTATTCAACATTTTTTTAATCATCATGATAGTCTGATTATATCCACCCTCAATACTATATACCTGAAATGATTTAATAGTATATAATAATAATGTTAAAATTTACCATCTACAGTACATAATGTTTTAATGGTCAGGTAGCTGGGATCAGTGCAGGAACCTCCTTCCTAGGGACTAGTGCTGCTGACTGGGCTGCAGAGAAGACAGAATCTCTAATAGAATCATGACGATGGATTCTATCTCCGTTACTACCACAACCAACTTGATTATCACCCATAGAATCGGCTATCCTATGGCAGATGGGACATGGCACATTCTCATCGAACATTGGAAGCCCTAGCCAGTAATCAATACTAAGGCGGAACTCCCGATCATACAGATAGAGACCCAAAGCCTTAGAGGGGAATAACATTTAACCAGTCTCCAGCATGAGGAAGGGCACAAGAAAGGGCCAGAGCCTTTGAACGGATGTCAGGTGCTTCAATCAAAATCCTACGGAGTAGAGGAAAAAAGTCGCTCCTGGATGGATCTCTGTTGTAGTGATTTTTTTACTGTTGTAGACATAGAGATGCGTAACTTTTGTTTGCCTGCTTGAATAGAGCTGATTCATATACCAAGTTATAGCTCTTTCAATTTGCAATCGAATGATATGGTTACAAGAAAATGAAATTCCAAAAAAAAGTGTTGTGGCAGGCAATTTCAGGGGATTAGTCAAAGGTATAAATAAAACAATAACATCACGGGGACAGGGAAACGCTCATGCTAATCAGGGGGCGTGGTCGGAAATTAAGGTGATTTCATGTCTGGCTAGTTGCCAGAACATAATTTGTTACCTCGTAGTGGTAAGTAATACTCGTTTTACTGCCCTGCCCTGGACGGCTTTAAAAAATAACAACAACAACAACTGCATACACAAAAAACAACAAATATCTCTGAAGCTGTAGTGCCGCTGACCCGTTGACCTCTGATACGTGTCACGTGTATCATCTGTATGCCAGTGCTGTCTATTTGCGCATGCGCACGGAATAGACCCTCCTCTTCCAACGTGTCCATTATAGAAGGTGAGTGAGTGAATCCTGTAGCATCGACATCGAGATGTTTTTGTATAGTGTAATTTACGTCTGTGATATATAGCAAAACAAAACCTTCCTTAATGGTAATGATACGTGAAGATTCTGATAGATTTGTTGAATAGTAAAGGGTAGCTTGTCAGGGAGGTGTTATGATTTTTGTCTTTGCAAATTTATTTGTTCAGTGAAAATCAAGGCCACAGAATCCTAACTGTACCATGGTAAGTACAGTAACCATTGTTAGTCTGTATTGATAGACCCTTTACCGATTGCTGTATGTGTGGTGTGGTAAAAACGTTACTTGTCCCCACACAGTTAGTTGCCTTGCATGTTTGTTCTAGCTGATCCTTACCAACTACCCATGGAAGAGGTGTGCCACATTGCTGGCTTAAGAGTGTATATGGTTGGTAGGCAGTCTTCAACCTTAGCTGTGCACTATGTCTGTGGCTAGCCACTGATGGAGGAATTCCATACCAGATGTATGAACTGGTGCTTGATGAGAAACCATGTTAGTGTTACAGATTTGAGTGCAACACACACGACATCTATCATTAGACACACCACATGACATCATTAGACACACCACACGATGTCTATCATTAGATACACCACACAATGTCTATCATTAGACACACCACACGACGTCTATCATTAGACACACCACATGACATCATTAGACACCATACGATGTCTATCATTAGACACACCACACGATGTCTATCATTAGACACACCACACGATGTCTATCATACACATGACGTCTATCATTAGACACCACACAGCATCTATCATTAGGCACCACACAATGTCTATCATTAGACACCACGACGTCTATCATTAGACACACCACATGACATCATTAGACACACCACACGACGTCTATCATTAGACACCACACGACGTCTATCATTAGACGCCACACGACGTCTATCATTAGACACACCACACCACGTCTATCATTAGACACCACACGACGTCTATCATTAGACGCCACACGACGTCTATCATTAGACACACCACACCACGTCTATCATTAGACACCACACCACGTCTATCATTACACACCGCACGACGTCTATCATTAGACACCACACCACGTCTATCATTAGACACCACACCACGTCTATCATTACACACCGCACGACGTCTATCATTAGACACCACACCACGTCTATCATTAGACACCACACCACGTCTATCATTAGACACACCACGACGTCTATCATTAGACATCACACCACGTCTATCATTAGACACCACACCACGTCTATCATTACACACCGCACCACGTCTATCATTAGACACCACCACGTCTATCATTAGACATCACACCACGTCTATCATTAGACACCACACCACGTCTATCATTAGACACCACACCACGTCTATCATTAGACACCACACCACGTCTATCATTAGACACCACACCACGTCTATCATTAGACACCACACCACATCTATCATTAGACACCACACCACGTCTATCATTAGACACCACACCACGTCTATCATTAGACACCACACCACGTCTATCATTAGACACCACACCACGTCTATCATTAGACACCACACCACGGCTATCATTAGACACCACACCACGTCTATCATTAGACACCACACCACGTCTATCATTAGACACCACACCATGTCTATCATTAGACACCACACCATGTCTATCATTAGACACCACACCACGTCTATCATTAGACACCACACCACGTCTATCATTAGACACCACACCACGTCTATCATTAGACACCACACCACGTCTATCATAACACCACACGATGTCTCGTTAAACACCACACAATGTCTATCAATAGACACCACACAACGTCTATCATTAAACACCACCGAAGTCTATCATTAGATACACACGACATCTATCATTAGACACCACAACGTCTCATTAGAATCACCACATGAGTCTATAATTAGACATACTGGGACATCCCATAAGAACTCCCAAGTTGTCGGGACGAACTGATTTATGGAAAAAGTACCAGACCTTTTCACAGTGTGATATAGTGAGGTTGGCTAGAGAGGCTTTGACCAACCAATCAACTGAGACACATTGTCTTGTAACCTGCCAACTAGCTGAGGTTTACGACAAATTGGAATTCCCATAGTTTTAAGTTGGTATTCAGATTCCTTAGTAACAGTTGGTGTGGGATGGGTTGCCAGGACTTTCTTTTTTTGTGTGTGTGCCAGCAAATCATTCTAAATATTGCCCATTGCAGCCTAAGAAAATAGAGGAAATCAAGGATTTCTTGCTCACAGCTAGAAGAAAAGATGCCAAATGTAAGTTTGTGTAGATGGAACAATTGCAGTGTTACTCTGCAGGGTTGTATACAGAAATTTTGCCAAGGGGGGGCGAACTTGAGATATGGAAAAATAAGGGGGGGGCGGAGAGCCTGGATGGTGCGGAAAGGGGACGTGCACCCTGGGCTTCCGCGTGGAGTACGAAAGTGTTTTACCCACAGGTATTTTTGCAGTACTAACTGTATATATAGCTGCTACTTATGATGGCATGCACTTTTTCTAAAATCTTTAGTACAACATTCCATCTTAAATATTTGCTGAAGTTGCATGCTACGGCAATCAGCATATATAGATTAGATATAGTCACTTGTCACTCGTATAATGGAGGTGGGCTTTTGTGAAATCGAATTATGTTGCATTCCATGCATTTTCTTACAAAATCATGGACAACAGGTTTCATACACAATTTTTCTCTAGTTCTCTAGGGGGGGGGTGGAAATGGTTGGTCACTTGGTGCCCTAATTTTTGTTAATATTTTCTTAACATGTTCATAAGTCGTAAAAGGGGGGTCTGGGGGGAAGATCCCCCCATCTTTTTTTTTTGCTTTTACAATGTCTGAGGATAGCTATTTTGACTGACTACCAATGGCATTATGCTATACCGAACTATGGCTAGACTGTATATATTTCTCATGATATTGTAGCTGCTTGGAAAAAGGAGAGCATGTGTCATGACACGATGACATCACACACCACCACGTGCTCTCCTTTGTAGGTTTGTCACTTCTTCAGTTCCCTCCTTCTTTCCCACTCTCTCTCAGTATTTTTAACTCAGTCCATTATGTCATGGTCTTAAAGTCATCACACACCACCACGTGTTCTCCTTTGTAGGTTTGTCACTTCTTCAGTTCCCTCCTTCTTTCCCACTCTCTCTCAGTATTTTTAACTCAGTCCATTATGTCATGGTCTTAAAGTCTCTATAAAAGAAACCTTACTAGCTGATTTCTCTTCATATTAATATGGATATTCGCTCATACTTTGCAAGTACTTCTCAAGCCTCTTCTCATGCTAATAGCAGCGATAGCGAAGATAGCAGAACAGATAGCTCTGAGCATGTCGAGGCATCTAGTCCTAGCCTTAGTCCTCCACCTTCAAAGAAAAGCAAGCAAAACAAACACCGCTCTTCTGTATCCACGAAGAGAAAATACTCTAAGAGCTGGGAGAAAGATTTCAGTTGGCTCTATTATGACGAGGATAGCGATGGTGCCTTTTGCAAGCAATCTGGTCTGCAGCGTACTGGAGGAGTGTGGGTCACACAACCTTGCAGAAATTGGAAGAAAGCTGTTGAAAAAATGAAAGCTCATGCGAGAAGTGACTTCCATATCCATGCAACTCAAGCTCTTTTTGCAGCTAAAGGAGCAGCCAAAGGTGGAACAGTTGTACAGCAACTCCAGAATGTTTTAGCTCGCAAAAGAGCTCAGAACAGAGCTGCAGTGAAGTGCCTGATCCTACTCACTCATTTTCTTACGAAAGAACAAGTTGCACATTCGACAAAATTTGAGAAGCTGGTTGACGTGGTGGTTCGATGTGGCAGCCAACATTTGAAGCAATTCTTAGAAACTGCACCAAGAAATGCTGTGTACACATCAAGAGTGGCTGTGGTTGAATTCATCGAATCATTGGGGACATGGGTGGAGGAGTCGATTCTGAAGCGACTTCAAAAGGCACCTATGTACAGCCTCATGGCAGATGAGTGCACAGATGTCACCAACGTAGAAGAATTGTCTGTGTTTTGCCGCTGGGAGGAAGATGGTGTACCAGTAGAGTGCTTTCTGGAGCTTATTCCATTGAAGAAGGCTGATGCAGAGACCATCTATTCTAATCTCATCGATTGTTTAAAGAAGAAAGGTCTACAAGTCGGAAGAATAGTTGGATTGGGATTTGATGGAGCTGCAACTTTTTCTGGACGAAAGACCGGGGTTCAGGCACGTATCAAGAAACATACTCCTCACGCTCTGTTTATACACTGCCACTGTCACTTACTGCAGTTGGCTTGTGTGCAAGCTGCCAATAAAACTCCTGGAATTGCTCATGTTTACAGAACATTGACTACTCTTTGGAAGCATTTTCGCAATTCCCCCAAGCGAGCAGAGTGTCTGAAGGAGGTACAGCACGTTCTTGAACTTCCAGAAATGAAAGTGATCAAGCCATCTGACACACGCTGGCTGGCACATGAAAGGTGTGTCAAAGCAAGTTATTCTGCAATTGTAATCACCATTGGGAACATCTACGAGACGTCCCACGAGCCAGAAGCTCTTGGAATCCATGGTGCCCTCTGCAAATTGTCTACGATTGCAGCTATATATTTGCTTGATTTCACTCTACCACAAGTAGCCAAGCTCAGCAAAGCACTTCAGGCAGAGCAGCTTGACCTCTCGTTGATATCATTCCTTGTTGATGCTACTGTTAAATCCTTGGATGATGCAGTTTTGCCTGGAGCGAACTGGGTGTTGGAGCTTCTTGAAAACGTTGAAGACTTGAAGTCATCTACAAAGGTGTCTATTGACGCTGATAAAATACTTTCGTTCCAGAATGTTGTTGGTAAGCCTTTTGTTGCTGATTTAAAGGCCAACATAACAAGCCGATTTTCTTCATCCAACGCTGTTGTATCAGCATTGTCTATATTCGATCCACGGAAAGTTCCAAAACCAGATTCAGTATCTTTTCCCACTTATGGAGACACGTCTGTTGAGAAACTGATTGCTCACTACGGAGAAGATAGAGATGCAGAAACATTGGATGGAGAAGAAACAGTGAAGACAGCCATGATTTCCACTGAAATACTTACAGAGTGGAAAACATTCCGCCAGCTGTTAGTCAAGCAACCACGGGATACTACTGCATCACAGCTGAAAGAACTTGTTTCAAACGACATGCTCAAGGCCATGTTTCCCAATTTGCACAAGATTGCCTCCATCTGCTTATCGATTCCAGTTTCTACTGCTTCTGTGGAGAGAAGCTTCTCACAGATGAAGATGATCAAGACTCGTTTGCGTAATTCTCTAAGTGACTGCAGCCTTTCTCACCTTATGAGGATTGCTATAGAGGCACCAGAAGTACTCTCTGAGAGCGACCTTGAAGAGATTGTGGACGTATGGCAGAGAAAACCAAGAAGAACCTCAGTTTGACATTCCTATCATTTGAACCTGATATCATAAGCTTATTACACCTTTCTTGTATTACACCTTTCTTGACATTATTTTTAAAAAAATCTCTAATTTCAAGGGGGGGGGCGAGAATGATTCGCCTCCCCCTAAATACACCCCTGCTCTGCCTTATTTTTTTAATGTTAATTTTCTTTTAATGGCAACTTATTGCAGCTGTCAAGATTATGAAGACTAGGGATCACAAAGTCAAGTTCAAGGTTCGCTGCTCGAAGTATCTGTACACGCTTGTAGTCACAGATAAAGAGAAAGCCGACAAGCTGAAGCAATCTCTTCCGCCAGGTTAGTTGAACCTAGAGGATTGGTGTGTTGTCTATTCTTGTTGATGTTTTGCCACAGGTAATAAAATAATGTAAATGCATACACATACTCGAGTATGCCTCCACATCATGTCCAGTACTACCAGAATCATTCCTAGGGCATCCAGAGGTTTCCAGGATGCTTGGCACTATCACTGCGATGGACCTTGCCCATCCCAGTCCTAGAGTATCCCTAGAAACCCCTCTCACTAGCCCAGTTCCTGGCACTAGAAATTTCTATGTCCCTAAAGTATCTCCAGAGCACAAAATAGCAGCCGGCCATCGGCCAGTTGCCAACCAATTTACCAGAAGGGCTGAACAAGACAACTTAATTAAGGTCTGCCATACGGACCGACCAATGTTTGTGGGTGGTTGGTTTAAGGGGGGACGACTGTATTTTTATTTTTTCAACGTCCTCAATTTTCCACCCGCACGCTTGACCAGGTAATAAATTTTTAACGCCTATTCAAAAAGGTGATTGCATACGCTAGAGCTTCCTCTAGCCACTCGTACCTTTTTCAATTTTTTTGCACTTAGCAACTCGTCGGAGTGGTTTCTGTGGAGGTTGCGGCGATTCAGGTTTTTGAGGTCCCTCCGCTTTCTAGTAACTTGCCTATAGTTATACCTATTAAACATATTTTAGTATCAAAAGAGAGCACACAGAGAGACCCGTCTTTTGAGCTGTATATCAAGTCCATACCATGAAGTTTGCAGAATCTACGGAGCTCTAAAGTTGTAACCGCAGGTAAAAAAAATTAAAAAAATACAGTCGTCCCCCCATCTCGGATCAAGCCGCGGGTTGTCAGACAAGTGCAGTACTATCTTTTGCGCTGGTAATCGTGTGTTAGTACTACCTGGCTGTATGTTGCTTAGCTATCAAGCACAAGTTGTGTTAGTTTATCTCTGCAAGTTGTCCCAAATTGAGCACACAAAAAAGAGCTTCTTTCGGTTAAAAGGGGAGAAATTTTCTCCGAGAGCAGTTTTATGTCATTTAAAGTGTTTCATGATGTTAATCCCTTGACGACAGGATTTTTTCCCCTATTTTCCATGCCCATGGACGGGATTATTTTGGGGGGGGGGGGATCTGTGTTTTTTTGGCTTTTTACATGAAGATGCAAGTCTCCTGGGCCTAGGTCTACATCATCTGGTTCACTACCACCACTATCCTGATCAAAACTGGCAGATCTACTCGAGTTTCTACTGCTTTCCCCATCTGATTCAGAGTCGGTCAGAACAGCCCCACGGCCACGAGACCGTCTAAAAATCGGATTAGATGCATCCCCTTCATCCTCAGATATTATATTAGACTGATCAAAATCCTCTGATCCGCTGCTAGCAAGTACATCGTCCAAAATTTGTTAAGGCACCTTTTTTGCTTCGACGCCATTTGACGGCTAAACTTACACAACACAGACGATCCATTGTCTGAGGATCAATTGAAGCAGCTGTAGACATCAAAACAGCTACCGAAAGAAGCTGACAGCTGAATGAACGTTCAGTTATACATCTGGAAATACTACAGATGGAGAACAGCTCGACTGGAGTGACTTTGTTATCGCCTCAGCTCACCGGCCACTCGACTGCAGTAGCTCTCGACATCACCGTCGCTGAAACGCAGTATCCAGACATCGCTACAGTTGGCGGACGCTCAATGCAGTAGCTCTCTACATCACCACATCCTACAGGCCACTCAACTGGATACTGGATTAGCTCTTGGAATTGACAAAGCTGACCTATTGCTTGAATGCTGCGGCTCTGTACAGGACATGGCGATGAAGTCCCCCCCCCCAAGGATTTATTTTCACGGAGGGTCCATGCATTGAGTGGTGATTAATATCGATCTAGAATAGTGGCCCACCAAAATTACTATTGGTATGACAAATGTCCTAGCATTTTTTTCTCTAGCTCAATACCTGGCCCTAGAAATTCCTATTGCTAGCTCTAGAGAATCCCTTCCACTAGCCCGGCCCTAGCTATGGCCTTAAAAATCTCCATGGCTGCGGTGTGGGATTGCCCTCGTATGAAAAAAAAAAATCTATCCACTAGAGTTGAGGCATTGGATGTGATGTGTAGACCAGTGCCACAAACTGTACTGGATACTAGAAAAATTAAACGTTATCTTCTGCATATCCTCAAGTAGATTGCATCCTCAATATAGAAAAATTAATATAGAAAAATTAAGCAGTATCTTCTGTACATCCGCAAGCAGATTGCTGGCTTCAGAAGTTCCTGTATCGCCACAACATCAGCTCACGCATCCACCGTGGCAGGTGTCACTCCTCTCCACCATCGAGCATGTGGGTGCAGTGCAGAAGAACAGGCTGGACTCATCAGCATCGAAAACATTGTTAGGCTCATAGCCCTCCACGAGACTAGCAATTCGTGATTGAAAATCGTTGACTGCAGCCTGTGGGACATCAGCACTTTCACCACTGAGACAAGCTCGCCAAGGAGCGCATCACCTTCCTAGCGTGCTGCAGTGCCACTGGTGAGCAACTTCCTCTGCTTGTGATCGGAAAGAGCAAGTGCCCACCCCACGCTGCTTCTCTCTCTCGAGGCCACATTGATCCAAAGAGGGACCTCGGCATCGAGTATGAGGCACAGGCCAAGACGTGGATGAGCGCTCCCATCTGGTGTGACACTTTTTCAAAACTATATTGGGATTGACTTGACAACAAAGATAGTGGCTCGGGGGGTGGGTGGGCAGCCTCACTAGCAAACTGTTTGCGTTGCGTGAGATCTAAAATGGTTATGTAGGTCGTTGTTGCAATGTGGCGTAATTGGTGAACTCTCCTTGCCAGTATGAAATACACATGTTCATCTGTGTTCCTCAACAAAGTGGCCTGCAGCCGGCGCCCAGTACTGTGCAGCTTTATAAGGACAGTGGCTTCTAGCAACATGTATCACCACTAAAATTTAACCCACTCCTGACATGTCCATAAAGTTTCATGAAAAATCCATCTGCAAGTTCTTGTGTAAACTTGCTAACGGGCAAACAAAGAAACCAAAATGGTGGTGAAAGCATAACCTCCCTGACAGATATAAAAATGAAGCGATCACGCTAGCTACAACTGCACATGCCCAGTGGACAGCTCTGTCGAGCCATAAAACTTGAAACTGGTTTTTAAAACAATCTTCAGATCGGGGGGACAGAAAGGAAGTTGTTTTTAATGGCCGATAATCACTGCCATTCAATGAACAATCTCTTCCCCTGCCTTTACTACTGCTTCTGGAAACTCTTCTTTGGAGGACAGCTGCACAGTCACCTATGCTTACCTGAAATTGATCTCCTTTGTACTTGGTAATGTGGTCTGACATCCTGATTTTGTGGTACTGCACATCGGTAGTTGCACCTGCTCTCGGTGCCCTCCAGGCACAATTGTTCTAATCAGTGGAGAGGGAGTGGTAGAACATGGCCCAGCTAGCCTTTAATTGCCCTCAGGTCATTTGGTGGGTGCACTTATTGTTTCCAGGGCCGATCCTGGAATTGGGTGGATGCGGCCCACTCCAGGATACTCTGACACCACCCAATTCCAGGTCAGGAATATCTCAGACAAGAGAATGAATGCTGTTTTGGGGGGGGGGGGGGGGGGGGGCTTCATTCTTAGGTTACAACATATGTGGTGTGCTGTTAACGCCAGCCACTTCAGCCACCGTGTGGTGAGCACACATGGTTGCCCGTTTCTGTGTATTTTGTGCACACATTTCTCAATTTTGGGTGCATCTCTGTGCAAGCTACAAGATGCTGGAACAAACGTGGAGGTCTGTCAACTCGTCAGTAAGGAGGATCAATTTTCCCTCCACCTCTCTGGTATGTGCTTCAGATAGAGACATCTCCCCCCCCCCCCCCCCCCATTCCCCCCAGCTTTTCTCCTCTTCCTTTAGCTTCTTCAGTTACTCTGTTAACATGATTGACTACTTGTCTCCTTCTTGCTTTGTTGATCACTTTCACAAAGAGACGGGTAGATGGAAGTTAACTATTGTGCGCTTAAGTGGGGGCTCTCCCCCAAAAACGTTGTTGACTTTGACTGCCCATAACTTTTTTAAATAATTGTTTTGTGTAGATAATTTTATGCTCAAATTGTTGCTTGTTCTATGTGCTTTCCAATGATATATAAAATATCTCTATAGGCATGTTTTGTCAGAAGCTGCATACAGAAACATCCAAGGCAGGACCCTCCTCCGTTTGGCAGACCCACACAATTTTTAGCACATAATCAAATACGGCATGTTGCCACCACTTTAGTTATTGCAATTTGGTTTCGCTCCATATCACATTTGACAAGCCACAAACCAATATTTATATATCATTGGAAAGCACATAGAACAAGCAACAATTTGAGCATAAAATTATCTGCACAAAACAATTATTTAAAAAAGTTATGGGCAGTCAAAGTCAACAACGTTTTTGGGGGAGAGCCCCCCCTTAAGCACAGATGTTCCCCCCCCCCCCCACCCCCACACATTCTGCGTCCTATGCACTCTTGCTTGGTGATCGTCAGTGTGGCATTGAGTTACCAGTCTTCGAGTCTTCATCACAAATAGCCTCGTGTGTGTGTGTGGAGATGAAGGAGCCTTCTGACCGAGAGATAAGCCATAGCAGTCTACTCCATGCAGGCCATTACCCGGTACGGGAGTGACAGTAGGTATGATCCTCACTCACTCTTTAATCTCCTCTGACTCTTGCTCTGCCTTGTCCCTTCGTCTCTGGTGGAGACGGGCACGGCAGCCCTTTTGTTCTGATCGCATTCGTACTTGAGCACTTGCTTGCTCTCCCAGGCGATGATCACCTCTACACTCTGTGCTGTTGTGAAGCCACACCCTTGACCATGTCCTATCATAAGTTGCACGGACATGAAGAAGGATGTTGGTTCGTGACGGTGGCCGGTGTATTCTTTGACGCCCTTTTCCTTGAAGACTTTGCAAGCCTCTGGTTGAGCTTGTAATGGAATAGCACATTCACAAATATTCACAATTGCAAATTCAGCAAGCACTTACGTATTTGTTACTTTATTGTAGGATAAGTGAGGCTTCAGTGTGGAAGAGAAGAGACTGCTGTTGGTCAGTGCAACATTGAAGAGAAGAGACTGCTGTTGGTCAGTGCAACGTTGAAGAGAAGAGACTGCTGTTGGTCAGTGCAACGTTGAAGAGAAGAGGCTGCTGAGAAGAGGCTGCTGTTGGTCAGTGCAACGTTGAAGAGAAGAGACTGCTGTTGGTCAGTGCAATGTTGAAGAGAAGGGACTGCTGTTGGTCAGTGCAACGTTGAAGAGGAGAGACTGCTGTTGGTCAGTGCAACGCTGAGAAGAGACTGCTGTTGGTCAGTGCAACATTGAAGAGAAGAGACTGCTGTTGGTCAGTGCAACGTTGAAGAGAAGAGACTGCTGTTGGTCAGTGCAACGTTGAAGAGAAGAGGCTGCTGTTGGTCAGTGCAACGTTGAAGAGAAGAGACTGCTGTTGGTCAGTGCAATGTTGAAGAGAAGGGACTGCTGTTGGTCAGTGCAACGTTGAAGAGAAGAGACTGCTGTTGGTCAGTGCAACGTTGAAGAGAAGAGGCTGCTGTTGGTCAGTGCAACGTTGAAGAGAAGAGACTGCTGTTGGTCAGTGCAATGTTGAAGAGAAGGGACTGCTGTTGGTCAGTGCAACATTGAAGAGAAGAGACTGCTGTTGGTCAGTGCAACGTTGAAGAGAAGAGACTGCTGCTGGTCAGTGCAACATTGAAGAGAAGAGACTGCTGTTGGTCAGTGCAACGTTGAAGAGAAGAGGCTGCTGTTGGTCAGTGCAACGTTGAAGAGAAGAGACTGCTGTTGGTCAGTGCAATGTTGAAGAGAAGGGACTGCTATTGGTCAGTGCAACGTTGAAGAGAAGAGACTGTTGTAGGTCAGTGCAACGTTGAAGAGAAGAGACTGCTGTTGGTCAGTGCAACGTTGAAGAGAAGAGACTGCTGTTGGTCAGTGCAATGTTGAAGAGAAGAGACTGCTGTTGGTCAGTGCAATGTTGAAGAGAAGGGACTGCTGTTGGTCAGTGCAATGTTGAAGAGAAGGGACTGCTGTTGGTCAGTGCAACGTTGAAGAGAAGAGACTGCTGTTGGTCAGTGCAACGTTGAAGAGAAGAGACTGCTGTTAGTCAGTGCAACATTGAAGAGAAGAGACTGCTGTTGGTCAGTGCAACGTTGAAGAGAAAAGACTGCTGTTGGTCAGTGCAACGTTGAAGAGAAGAGACTGCTGTTGGTCAGTGCAACGTTGAAGAGAAGAGACTGGTGTTGGTCAGTGCAATGTTGAAGAGAAGAGACTGCTGCTGTGCAATGTTGAAGAGAAGAGGCTGCTGTTGGTCAGTGCAACGTTGAAGAGAAGAGGCTGCTGTTAGTCAGTGCAACGTTGAAGAGAAGAGACTGCTGTTGGTCAGTGCAACGTTGAAGAGACTTTTTCTATTGTCGCAGGCGATGGTTGATGCTCTGAACAGCTGATGCGACAACGTTACCCACAAAGTTGGGTGTAAAGGGTACTGGACGAGCATAATTGAAGCATGATGAATTACCTTCTAGGCTTAATAGAGGTGCATTTTGTGCATTTCAGAGGAGCACAACAGAAGAAATGTTTTGCCTTATTGGTCTAGGCCTACTAGTCTGGCTGGTAGTCTGGCAGAGAAAGTATTGTTAGTTGGTCTGTAGACTGCAAGAGAATCAGAGAAGTACAAGTGTATAAGTATGTGGTAACCTTCAGTAAAGGGGCTGGGATGTTAGGGGGGTTACAGAGATGTTGGGGGTTTCCCTGTTCTTGGCCTAATAGAGCATCTACACACTTATTATGACCAACAAGAATAGGCAGCCGAGGTACAAGATAACTAAGACACTGAACTCGAGTATGTCACAAAGAACTCAACATAGGCAGTGGAGAACTTACCTAATAAGTAGGTCCTCTACTGCTGACATTGCGAATACAAAACTGTCCAACACACCTAGCTAAGGTGTGAATAGTCAAAATGATCCTCACACTTTGAACTCCAACTGTGAACGAGCCTGAACTCCAACAAGTATCTAGCTAAGTCATCTACACTGTAAGAAGCAGTAACCCTTGTGCTAATTAACACCAGTTCCATGTCTCTGGCCCTGTGCATGTTGCTATGCTATTGTCAGGCGGCTGTCCTGGACATGGGGAGGGGGGGGGACTACCAGAAAAATTTGCCTGGCATTTGTGTGTCCTTTTCCAGTCTTGATTTCCACGCTAACCTGGTTAAGGTTCTCCCACTTCTGGAAGCCAGCACAGCGAGACATCTCTAAAACTATCCCCGTTTCAAATCCAATTATAAACACACCATTGCAGTAGAGAGATCCTTTGCAGTTGCCATCACAGCTGACTGGATATTGGCCACTTCAGCATTAAAAGTTTCTTCGTTTGCAGACATGCTCTCACCTTTGGCTTGAAGGATTGCCTTATAAGAGGTTGTGCTCATGGCTGTTCATACTGGTTGCTGGGTTATTGGATTTGGCAAATTTAGGACCAAGCCGAATGCATCTAAACCAGCACGAGGGCACCAATACATTTTTGTGAGATAATGATTGTTGATGGATAACTGGAGCTCTAACGCTGGTCTCCGTCCTTATTGGAAAATGAATAAAGGTTTGCTTGAGACAAACGTTTGCTATACACAAAGTGAGGATCCGTGAAGAGTCCCAGATTCTTTACACTGTCTCGAGTGATGATCGTCTTCCAGGCACATCCAACAACAGCATCACTTCCACTTGTCAGATTCACGCCCAGTTTCACTCTTGTTCTCTGCCAAGCCAGAAAGGTGACCTAGCCTCTTTCACTGCTAGATTATTTCAGAATTATTGTACTACTTTTACTATAAATTTTATACCTTCCCAGGAAAGTAACAAAACAAATTCCATAGCAACCTTTGAAGTATTTGTTGTATAAACATTGACAAACAATTTGTGGTTACCGTGGTTGCTTGGCAACTAAACCACAGTTATGCATATCATTAAAAATGTAATCACAATTTTACACTAGAATTCGCTAATAAACTAGCTACTTGGTGCTATATTTATTGCACTACATGGCTATATCACATCAGCAATTGTTCCCACCACATAGCCTATTATCAGACACCAATTTTGGTATAACAAATTAATGTGATTTTTTTGCCAATAAACAAACACATATAGATACAAGTGCTAGTGCTCACTATACAAAGTTACTATTGTTACTACTGTTCATGCGTGTGAAATAAGTCTTCACAAGAATAGTTCACAAACTTGTGGTATTTGTCAAAACACAAGCGGTTATTGTCAAAGCAGAGGGGGACTTGGCACGTACAGCACATCATACGGGTTTCATGCCGGTGTCCACTTTCTGAAAGCTTCTTCTTTCTCCTGATGCACCCACACAACACTTGTGCTTCTTCATCTGACGTGGATAGTGGTCAAGATCGTTCAAGTGGGTATGATGAGCATGCTCATCACTTCGAGGATGCCCTGGCCTCTTTCTTGAACAAAAAGTGTCCACGAGCTGCATAGCAAGCTCAAGTGGATAGGTCAGGTAGTTCCTCTTGGCTCTTCCTTTTAGAGCATGCTCAGCAGGCCTAACATGTGCTTCCATTATATAACTATTCAAAATAGCACACTCAACTATATATTTTTTTAAATACCCTCTCCCACCATTTGGTACTACGCCTCCCTATGTTGTAGTACTGGGTCATCTGGTCGTTGCGATCAACCCCCCTCATATTCTTCTGGTAATCAGGGACAGGAGTGGGACATGCAACGTCAGCTTGGCTACCAGTGGCAGTGTATCTTTTCACTGTGAATGTAACACCAGCTGGAAGCTCAGCAACATGCATAGTGGATAGAAAATATATGGTTCTTTTGTCTACCAAAACAGAAGCAAGAAGTGGCCCATTGGAACAGTAGTCCATAAACCAACGATTATGTTTAGTAGACTTTGTAACCAATTCTTTAGGGAAACCCACTCTTGTTAGGACGAGCTGTCCCAAAGGCATCTATGCCACGGTTATAGAGATGATGGTAGAGGGTGGGGGAAGTATAATAATTATCCGTATATAGACGAAAACCAACCGGACATCAAATCCAACACTACCTTACTGCACAATCCTACATTACTAATACTATCCTCTATCCTGCCTGTGTATATTTGGAATGTTTTGATGTAAGCATTGGTAGCATCAGCTAGTACAAACACTTTGATTCCCCATTTTGTTGGCTTGTCTTTTAGATACTGCTTGAAGCACAGTCTGCCCTTGAAGGGGATCATGGCTTCATCAATAGTGCAGTCCTGGTGAATTATGTACTCCACTTCAAATCTTGGGACCACCAAATCCAGGAGTTGACGAACCTTGAAGAGGCGATCATGGCCTGACTGGCCATGTGGGATCTGACTGGAGTTGTCAGCTAGGTGGAGGCACCTGAATAACTGCTCAAACCTGTTCAAAGTCATGACATCAGAGATACCACGGACATTGATGTGATACTTCATGGTCCAATACTTCATGGTCCAATACAGTTCCAACTTGGACTGTAATTCCCATATATAAAAGAACTGCTAAAAAAGCTTTCATCTCTTGCACTGTCACAGTCCAGGGACGGGCATAAGTACTACTTCCATAAACTGTGGTAGCATAACGATTAGTCTCAACTACAAGAAGGTGAAAAACTTCATCAGTGAAAAACTTGGAGAAGAGTTCAATAGGAGAACTTTCAGGACTAACTGAAGCAAGCAGATGTTGGTCCAGGAGTCTTTGCGTAATGAAAACGACTACAAGATGGCTGCTGTCTCACCCAGACACCTCCAAAAGGGTCCATACCAGTAGAACTACCACAAGTGCCAGTAAGTAATGTAGATAGACCAGCAGTTGCTGGTAAAGATTGAGCAGTAGCACTAGCAGAAGTTCTGCCTTTTGCACGTCCTCTCTGCCTGACTCTATGACCTCTACGTAGAGCACTACATCTAGATGTGCCCATATCTCTACTCCTAGATCTATCCTGACTTCTCAAATGTCTACGACCTTGCTGAGGAGCAGTGGGTGCAGGTTCTGAGTCGTCACTCAATGAGTCTGCAAAAGCAGGACCAAGCAATTGAGAGGTGAGCAGGATCTAGTAGGCAACATAATTGCTGAAATAGGTATTAATACCTCAGAAGAGGAAGGGCCTGGAAGGGATGCCATGGACAAAGAAGAGGAAGGGCCAGGAAGGGATGCCATGGACACAGAAGAGGAAGGGCCGGGAAGGGATGCCATGGACACAGAAGAGGAAGGGCCTGATGCCATGGCACACAGAAGAGGAAGGGCCGGGAAGGGATAACATGGACACAGAAGAGGCAGGACGTGGAGGGAGCACACTCACAGGTTAAGGGCCTGGAGGAGATGACATACATATAGAGAAGATAGCTAGTCAAGCTCTGAAATAGAAGAAGGCAAACACACTATATGGATACTATAACTATCTAAAAATGACTGGAATCCATATACATTCAAACACCCGCCAACTACACAGGAAAAATGCCACACCCAGCTTTTCTTCCACTCGGGGAAAAGAAAGTTTCTTGCTCTTTCTAAACATATTTTCTAAACATCAAACTTTACCCAAAGATACCTGCTTACCTTCAAGGTTCCCTTGATTCTCCTCATCATCACTTGAATCGTTGTCCTTGACAAAGCTAGCTGAGCTACATGCCTTGTCAGAAATGACAGCTCTGAAAAGAGCTCTCACCTCTTCAGGCTGAATAACTCTCTGACCCCTGTAGGCATGGCACTCTTCTCCTTCACTGCAGCTAGAGTCATCCTCTGAAAAGCCGAAATCGCTATCGTCGATAGTAAACTTTCGAGATACCATAATGCAAACGGTAAGGCGAGGTCGGCGTCACGGCTACCTGGATACCTATACAATTGTCCTACAATACTTTTATTACTAGTAGAGAAACTCGCTAGGCACCGCCTCACAAGTTTTCAAATGCGCAGTGCAAACGATTGATTTTAGACAATTCTTTTTGAACGGTTGTATCATTCTCGCGTGTATGTCACGCGTCTAGCAGTGAAAGAGTTAAGGTCTGCTCAAATTAGTGCCAGCAAAGCAAGAGCAAAAAGTCAAGGAGCCAGATATACATCACATACACACACTTATAAATGATATATCTAACTGCTATGTTGGAGTACAAGAAATGGGCTATCTAATGGTATATAATTTATTGGTATAGGATGAAAATTTAATATGGAAAAAGTTTTTTAACTAACAAAAATCATACAATTGTGATAAACTGTGGTCAAAGTTAGGGTTCAATGTTTGAGTTCAAAATTCATCTGCAAACAAAAAAATTCATGCCCACTTCTTTGCCCTCAATGAAATCAAGCGCTGCAGTGCTAGCAGCAAGCCCAACTAGACGGCAAACATAAGAATTGGGTCTTATTAGCTCATAGCCAAATGGCATTGTTAAAGCTTTCATTTTGGTTCTGAGTGGCACCTAGCATGCACCTCTCTAAAAGTTCCCGATTTGCCAGCCGCATGTAAACAGGACGAACATACTTAGCCAAATCACGAGGTATTATAGGGTTGTGTGGCTCAGGTGTTGAATTCTCATAGGCTGCAACTTTAAATCTGCACCAGCTAATTTTATCGGGGGTTGACCCGTTGTGCTCAGGACATTTCATATGCATCGGGTGTTCATCTGTAGACATGGAATGTAAAAATGAGGCATTTATAGCTTGTACCATCCAATCAATGTCATCTTTGTTGTTTCGGATGGCACCCATAATAGACATTAAGGGCAGTAATCGCATTATCCGTTAGCCTGCCTTTAAACTTCGCAAGTTGGCCGTTTTCATCGTCAATTACCGGACTTCTTCAACTTCCGAAGCGCCGTCCCCATTCTTTTTTGTACATGACCAACACACTCGTGCTTTATTATCTCTACATCCTCACCATATGGTTTAAGTTCAGTCAAACAAGCAAAGGTCTTAGCATCCCCATCACCCAATAAAAGTTGTGCTTCAAATCCTTAACTGAGCGTAACCAAATAGCCTTCACACCAGCAATTTCCATAGCATTGGAGGATGACCCCTTGTAATTACACTCGCACTCTTCCTTACGCCCTTCATACCACTCTTTATACTCTTCCAAATCCATGTCTTCCCTCAACTTGCAAGCCATACAGTGCTTAGAAAGAAAAGAAGGAAGGAATGAAGAAAGAAAGATACAAAGCAAGTAAGAAACAAGGAAATAAAAAATAAAGGCTGAAAGGAAAGAATCCAATGTGAGAGAAAGAATCGTCATCATACACACCTGCAATCATAAAACAATAGTAATGGCAACACAAAAGCCATACAGTGCTTAGAAAGAACCTCCCACGCCAATACTTGCCCAGTTTTCCAAGCAATAGCCACAACAATACCAAAAAGAGAAGTGCGTCCACGTTTTTGCCATGTCCCATCCACAGGAACAACACGACCTCATCTAAAGGTTTGCCCATAACTATGTGTAGTGTTCAGCAGCTGCTACACAACTGCTCTTAGCCACCTCACAAGCCTTTATAGGAATGTCTTTATCATGTTTTGTCCACATTGCACGAGTAAAAGGGGAGACCATTCCCATGCATGCCGTTATAACCTCCTGGGCCATAGCATGCAATGCACAACCTGCCAGCCTTGCGCCCACAATGGATGCATTGTTAAGAGCAGCGGCCTCAGGAGAGTATGGATCTGACACAAGGACGGACTTCTTACAGGCAGGGTTGGAGCATGAAAAGCTTATGTTTGTAACGAGCCCTTTTCTAGACTCAAATTTCTCTTCCAACACGAGACTTGAGTGAAGCACAACATAGCCCTATTTTATTAAGCCCTGATTCAATTGCCTCCATGTTAAGAAGTCGGTATCTGGTATTCTCTCTCCCAGCAATATTCACTCGAAGCTAATGAGAGTAGGTCAGAGGATACAGAAGTGGAGGTAGAGGGAGACAGATACGAGGAAGGTGATGAAATAGCAAACTTGCTCTGTGTGGCTGTGAGAACAGTTGTTGTAGAAGATGGTCCAGAGGCAGAGGCTGTCTGAACTGGTGTCACAATAGATGGCACCCCAGAAGGCATGTCCAGGGGCTGTCACATCAGTTGTTGGCCAAGAAGGTGGTCCAGGGACTGTCGCAACAGACAATGGCCCAGAAGATGGTTCAAGGGTTGATACCTAGGAGGGAAAGCCTATTACAAGGTATAAGCAAGCTACAGAGAAACTATCTATCTATAACAGGTCCAGCCAGGGAGACCTTAGCTACCCTAGCTCATTTAATAGAAGCAGAGACTTACCACAGGCGGTGAGATACTTGGTTGACCTGTTTTTAGCTCTTTCTTTCGCCTTAAATCCCTAGCAAGACTTCTTTTGGATCTTCTGTAGGCTAGCGCTTCTTTGGGCATTCCCTAAGCTTTCTTCGGGTACAAAAAGCATTCAAAAAGTTTTTTTATTTTTATTATTTTTATTTTTTTATTTTTTAAAAAAAAGACAACGGTAATCTTTAAAGTCAACTTAAACATATACACTACACAATATATACACACAAAAGAGACCTAACAAAAATTCAAGCCTATCACAGGGGAGCATGAAGGGAGGCGACGGAGCCACATGCTGGTGTTTAAGGCAAATTGCTAGACGCTGGAATAGATGGCGGGTAGCATTAGCTGGAGGAATTCCAAGGCGCTGTCCCTGAAGCCGCCCAATTGCCCTGATGGTCTCCACACCTTCCTCACTCCAGCCCCCCAATGCCTCCATTGCCACAGGGATAAACTGTGGCATAAAGTTGACCCCCACTGAGTGGCAGGCACCTGAGTGGGCAGCCAACTTCCTTTTACTGGCAACTGTTAAGGGCATGCCCTTGAGAGGTGGCAGCTCCAGTGATGGTCAACTGCTGGAGTGGCGAAATCACCGTGATATCAAGGGCAGCTGGTTGGCCCCTCTTCCAAGTGGGGAGAAAGACGTCTGGAGGACCCAGGAATTAGGGCCGGCACTTCTTTCCTGGGCGCCAAACCAGCGGACTGGGCTGCCGAGAAGAGTTCGTCCCTGAGAAAGTCGTGACGGAGTATCCTATCCCCATTGCCTCCACAGCCGACCTGGTGGTCGCCAAAAGGGTCAGCAGTAGCCTGACATATGGGGCATTGAATCCCCTCCTCCACCATCCGAAGACCAAGCCAATATTGGAGGCAAAGGCGAAACTCTGCATCAAATAGATGGAGACCGAGCGGTATGGACGGGATAACATTGAGCCAATCACCTGCATGAGGGATGGAGGTAGATAGAGCCAGGGCCTTTGACCGGGTGTCCGGGGCCTGCACCAGGAGACGATCATAAACTGCTTGATCAATGGCATGTGACAAAGCCTTTTGATTGAGAGGGACATCTACCTCTTGAAGGGAGCCCCAATCCGTAGCCAAAGCCAAATCAGCCAAAGCAGAAACTGATTGAGGAGGATCACTAGGTAAATGACCAAGGATCCTGGCGACTAGGGTGTTTGATCCTTTCAAAGAGCTAAGGTAGGCAGCTGGAGCATGCAATGCAGCTTGCTGGATATTGAGCCCACCCAGAGAGGAAGGAAGAGTAGACTTTTCCCACGACCAGTCTGACAAAGGGCTGCCAGCTAGGTTAGAGAGGGCATCCCGCATGATGTTGTCAAAAGCTGGTAGATTCTTGGAGATGGCATGGGGGACAGGTATGAAGGGCAAATGCTATCTTTGGCAAGGCCAGACACGAACGCAGTAACGTTGTCTCCATCTGCGAGTCCTGCAGGTCAGGTAGACGAGTTAGAACCTCCTCCACTTTCCTCACCCTGTTCAGAACAGTAGCCTCACAGAAGGAGGGAGGGCCAAGAGGAGAACCCAAGAGGACAAACCCTCCATGAGAGATAGGAATATCAGAGGGGAGGGGATTAGGGAGGGGAGAGGAAGTCTCTGGTATATGTAGGAGAGATTTTTCACGGGTGGGACCATTTTCTTCTATGATAGCCAAAGCAGCACAGAGATCCTTGGCCGACCCACACAGGGATCTGTCGTCAAGGTACCAGGCATTGATCAAGAGGCCTCAGCCTGGCACTCTATCCCGGATCTTCTCAAGTAGGGGTTGGAGAGCCAAAGAGAAGCCGAGAGGACCTAGTGGATCACCTTGTTGGACACCACTGCAGCTGAGGATGGACTGGCTACCAAAATGGAGAAGGGGTCTAGCCCCGTAGCACATCTCCATCCAAGCGGCCATCGAGGGGATCCGGATCGCACTTCCTCAAACATACAGGATCTATCAATCCCATTGAAGGCATTTGAGAAGTCAAGTAGGAGTGTCCATCTCTCTTCGGGAGGGGTGTCCTTATCCTCATGCACTCTGGCCAAAGCATGAATGATGGACTCACAACCCATGGGCACACCTACTCCGACTTGTAAGGGGGTCAGGACCCTGAAAGATTCAGAACGAACAGCTCTTGAAACACACTTAGATGTTAGCCGACGCAAAACTTTCCCAACAGCTATAGGCCGGATCCCCCCCCCCCCCCCCTTCTTCCTACTAGCAAGGAGGGAAGCCCTGCAAAGGTGAGGGACAACTTCTGGAGGAGCCCGTCCTGCACACAAGAGATTGACCACTCCCTGAAGAGCTAGGAGAGCACTATTTGCCCTATCTGGAGAAGGGCTTGATACGGCTTCCTTGAAGTGATTGGCTGGGGGCGGAACCATTAGGGAACGATTTCAGGGCACAGACAACTTCCTCAACCGAAACTCGAAGAGGAGAAGGAACGGGAGCATCTGGCATGATGGGTGGAGGGGCTTGGGGATGCTTGGCTATCAAAGCAGCGTAAGACTCGGCATCAGTTGGAGCCAGTCCCTCTGAAATTAGGGCTTGGATAGCCTTCTTATACTGGCCATCTTCTACAGCACTCCTGGCCCGCCTAGCAATTGGCTATCCTCTGTGACTCAGGGGGCAATTTCCTGTATCCCCGTTTGTATTGATGCTTTGCTGACTTCACCACCACTGACCACAAGCCGGAGACGTCCCCTCCTCGCCATCTCCGAATCCTAGCCTTGACCAACATCTCAGTAGCCCTCCAATGCCTCCATCCGCCTCTCTTAGGGCTGGCAAGGATACACCGGGCCAGCATGAACAACTTGCTCCAGACATCCAGGTCTGAGGGATCAGCAACAATGGCACGGAGAACATCAACAAGACCATCCCAAGCATCCCTAGCCCCTTTAGGGACATGTTTGAGAGTGGAACCTTTAGCCCCCAAGATTGAAACTAGGGGTGGGAAATATTAATGACCTGACTAGAGACAGAAGTGGAAACTACTGTACTTGTGGGTGAAGACACAGGTGGTGGCACGCTGGATGTTGAATGAGGTGGACTAGAGAGAGGGTCTAAGGGATGGGGTGGAGTAGGATGAAGAGGAGATGAATGTGGTAAGGATGGAGGAGGTAGACGGTGGGCAGATTGAACGGGCAAATTAGCCAAAAGAGGAATGGGATCGTCATGACCTGCCACGTGATGAACAACAGAAGCATCAGAGATGACCAAGTAAGTACCTGAGGCAGTGGTTGAGGAGGTAGATTGGGACAATGATGACGACGGTTGAGCAGCGACAGACGCCACTGTGTTTAAACACGAGCCGTTGCGGTAGGGTAGACAATTCACACATTGTTTCTTCTGCCGGCAGCAGGAAATTCACACATTGTTTCTTCTGCCGGCAGCAGGAACAGTTGCGGCAGCGGCAACAAACCACCATAGTAGCTAACAAAAAGCTAGCTAACAGTGGCTACCTCCATTTACTAACAAATTGAACTATCGGAATTTGAAAAATCAACTCTTAAGAAAATCCGGAATAGAAAATCCGGAATAGAGAAACACGATCAAATTTTTTTCAAAATCAGATCATGCGCACGTGCCCCCTCCCTTAATTTTTTCACTGCAGGCATGTTCGGTAAGGTACGGATTTCAATACGCTACATTTTGGCAGAAAAATGGAAGTTTCTACTATGTACAGTTATATACGAAGCTACACATCTGGCAACTATTGGAAGCCATCTTGTTTTCTTCTTCATAATCTCGTGAAGATGCTGGTTGAAATCAATAAGCACGCATGTATAAAACTTGCTGTATCTTCAATATGAAGCATTCAATTGATCTGTAATTTGAAAGATGGCTAGTTCAGGAGTAGATATACCTGCTGAACTGGAAGGGGGGAAATCATTTTTTCCCTTTTCCCCAAGATTATTATGATTTACCCCCCCCCCACCCACTATATGGTCTGTTTTCACTGCTCAAATTAACTGCTCAAATTAATGCGCTTTGGGTGCGTCCACACTGGATTCAATAATGTGTGTTAACACACACATTGATCTTTGAGTCCAAATATTAGAGCATTCAAACTTACCTTGATAACACCTTCATGTTCTCCGGCGTAAATCCCTCCCCCCACCCCAACTGACTGAGGATATGTATGCAAGTAGTGACCCTTGACCCTTTACCAATCATTTTGAACCGGTATGAACTATTCTTGTTTTTACAGAGGATATGTATGCAAGTAGTGACCCTTTACCAATCATTTTGAACCGGTATGAACTATTCTTGTTTTTATATTGTAGATCTTGCTATCAAGGAGCTCGGCAAGACAGGAAAAAAGTGACTCATCTTTTCTATTTTATCTTGTGTTTGAATGAATTGAGACACACCAACAACATAACATCAACACGAGATTAAATTATTGATGAGATTTGGTATATACAGATTTAAAAAAACTGGTGGATATCCATTACATTCTATTTGCACGTGGAATACGTATGTAATGATGCGGTTGAAGGAGTTTGTTGGTAGCCATCACTGCAAAGGTGCTAAAGAATATAGCCATGTTGAACAAGATGTAAGAGTAACCAATGGAGTACATTTTAGGAAGGAAGAAAGCGTGGCCACCTAGTTCCAGACTTGAGAACCCGATGGGAAACAGCACTCCAACCAGGCAGAGTAGAAGAACTGTAACGAGACGGGGGGGGAAAGCAAAATGCACGTTAGAAGGGAGGGATGAGGTGTTACAATCGATATTGGTTATGTTCTCCCTATTTTGCCGCCTGGTAATGGTAAAGTGAAGCAACACAACAAAAGGGGTCGAGTGACATCTATGTGTCCTAGGTAAGTTGTGGGAAAGTGACTTACTTCCACTGAGGCCACTCCACTGTGCTACCTTTTCAAACCACTTGCTCCTCCTGTGGAGAGCCACGATTAGGAAGCAAATGGTCAGTCCAAAAACCACCAAGGTACCAATCATGATGATGGAACAGGCCAACCAGGAGAGATGGAGGAAAGTGAAGGTGCAGAGCTGGTCAAGACCGGGTGCGCCATGGCATAACACAAGAAGGCCAACCCCGACTGAACCTGTAATGAAAATATAATTATTGTTTGTAGTGCCTAGCGCTACTTGGCTTTGTGATACACCTTCTGTACGAGGGTGTCTTTATTTTTTTATCCGGTTAAGAGGGTAACCCCTCAAGATGTAGATGAAAAGGTTCATAGCCCACCACGATCTTGTTTGTGCAGGCGTGATGTGCAACGAGTCGGCTATCAATAGGTAATGGTCGTTGACATTCAACTAGGGCTTTCTCTAAGTAGGTCAAACCTAACGCAATACCTTATCCCAAGGACTGTCATGACACAAAACTAGCACTAACATGCTCTTACCTATGTGACTTGAAGTAACCCATTTTGAAGAGAAGAGAGCTACTACACAGAGTACCTCAGTTAAAAGGAAGAGAAAGAGCCCAAAAACTAAACTCTTATTCATAGCCCACGAGCATTGTCGTAAACGCCGACGGAGTCTGGTTGGGGTTGGGGTGGGCGGGGGGTGGGGGGAAGGGTTGACTTTGAAACTGAAGTAATCAGCGCGCGCTGATCGTCAATTGAGATCACCGCGCGTCACTGAGTGCTGACAGTCTGTATTGTAATTTCTTTGGAATCCGGACGTGACGGGGACATTTTCATACCGAGTTCCTAAGGTTAACCGAAGCTCTGGTTATTATCTTATAGGAGCGACCTTACAGATAAGATTGTCTAATGATGGAGTGAGAAGCCTTTGACCACCACATGATGGGAATTGTGAGGTCAATAATTTACCAAAAAAACATTGATAAGATGAAGGCTTCCTCATGTTATAATCCCAGCCCGTAAAAAAAATTTTTTTTTTTTATGAGCACGGTAGCAAAAGCCTTGCATACATGATAACATGATAGAAAAATTATTCAAGTTAGGCGAAGAATTGTTTAATAAATCGTTCAAGGAAGAGAGTGAGGACGAGGATCTAATGGAGGAGGTTGGGAGTGAGTTCCAAAGAGCTGTGGTGGAGGGAACGAAGGAAGACTGCATGGAGGAGAACGGGATTATGATGTTCGATGGGTGGTATATATTGGCGAGAAGACATAGTATATAGGAGTTAATTGGATTGAGTCTGGAGGAAAATATAAATTAGAAGGAGCTTGGCTCGAGCACGTCTATTTGAGAGTGTAGGAAGTTTAAAGGTAGAGAGGTTGGATGCATAGTCGGAAGTCTACAGAGTCTGAGTGCAAAGTGCTGAATGTGTTCTAAAGATTTTGAATTACAAGAAGAGGGAGGTGACCACACAGAGGAACATAACTTAGATGAGGGAGAACTAATGTTGTGTAAAGTTTAATTAGCATACGAGAAGATTAGTAATGGTAAAAGTTGCGATAAACTAATCCTATTATTTTCCTTGATTTAGTGCGTACTTTGCTAATGTGCAGGTTCCAGGAGAGGTTACAGGTGAAAGTTACTCCTAAGTATGTTTCAAGGGGAGTACTATTGAGGACTAATACAGTGGAGTATGAGGATGCGATGGGTTTACAACAGATCATCATGTACTTGCTCTTATTAGGGTTAATTATTAGGAGACGGGAAGATAGCCATGATGATATAATGTCAATGTCTGATTGCACTGAATCTAAGGAAGAGGTTGAAGAGAATGGATGGGTGAGGAGGATGTCGTCCGCATATAGAGAAAGTGTAGAAGATGTCGAGAGTGGGAGCTTTGCAATGTTGTTAATGTAAAGAACAAAGAGAAGAGGACCAAGAATAGATCCTTGAGGTACTCCAGAGGATGCATGACACGAAGAAGAGAGACCACCAGCTATAGCGACACTCTGTGACCGGGCCGTAAGATAGGAAGTGAGCCAACAGAGGAGGTGAGAAGGAATATTAAGTGAGGACAGAGTGTTTAAGAGTGGTCTATGCGGCACAGAGTCAAAAGCTTTCTTGATGTCTAGAAAGACTGCACAGACAGACTTGTGGGCATCCAGCGAAGCAAACCAGGATTGAGTTATGCTATTTTAGTATATAGACAGACCTGGGTGAAATCCGAACTGAACATTTGACAAAACATCTTGTATGGTGATAAGTTTGTGTGAATAGTTAAATATGTGGCGTTCTATAATTATAATACCTTGCTTTTTAGGGATAATAAGGAGATAGGACGATAATCCTTGGGGAAAGACGAAAGTGGAGATGTTTTGGGGATAGGAGTCAGTGGGTAGTACACCAGTAGAGAGGGAGGAATTAGAAAGAGGAATTGATATGGATGTATATAGCTGTGAATCTAAGCATTCTGGCAGAGATAGAATCAGGGCCAGTTAATTTCTCAGAGGGAATGCAAGTTAGAAGACTTACAATCTCGTCCGGTGAGTAGAGGAGCTTGGGTGGGCAATGACATCGATGCTGTATAGATCAGTACTGAATTAGACCCTGCCTAGGTACAATTAAGATTAGGGAAGCAGCTTGTCCAATTTAATCTTCATGGTGATGTAATGCTAGGATTTTTTTAACATGAGCAGCTCCTTGTTATGTCATGTTTTGAGGGAAATCACTTTGCCTAGCAGAGTCAGAGGTGAAGTTGCCATCACCAGAGCAAAGGTGGGAACACAGAGGTCACGGCTGAGATAATGAAGGCAGTGGGTTCAGGGTCATGATGACAAAGGCAGGAGGGTAGGGGATGGTAAAGTGAATGATGAGACTTCAATGTGATATGGGCAGAGAAGATAGATGTGGAAGATTGGATGATCAGCATCATCTCCTTTATGGAAGGGGAAAAGTCCAAGGATGTGTGCAAAATATCGAGGAGTAAGTCTGCTGAGTGTTCCAGGATCATTAGTGGTGCAGATAATGAAGAGGCACACACAGAGGAGCAGAAAAGAGAGAATGGACTATAGCCAGAACAATTTACCAACCCCTGCTGTAACAACAATACCGGACATTCTCACCCAGCCATTGACTAGTGATTTGTTGGCCTTAAACTGCTCTGCAGTTCCAAGTATGATACAATTGCCTCAACAGATAATAGATCCCTTAAGACTGGCTAATATAGTTCCACCACCTCCACTCATCCTACTACAGTTCCTACACTGCAAAAACTGTTTAGTTAAAACAACTTAAAAAAATGGTGCAACTGAGGTAACCAATAAAATTGTTAATTTTACTGGATATATTAACTAGTTAATTTTACAGAAATAATGTTTGTGAATATAACTATATTAATATTATATATAGTACTAATAATCAATGGTTAAAGTAACAATTATTAATATTAGTTTCAACTACTATAAACAATTAATTCATCGTTACTTTATAGTTACTTTAACAACTTCAACCTGGTTAACCTAAGAACTACATAATGGTTAATTAATTATAATAATTAGTTAATTTAACAATTCTAAATTAGTGTCCTAAGAACCCCCAAAATGTTATTTTAACCATTTAAACTGGTTGTTCTAAGAACCACAAACTAGTTACCATACAAACCACAATGTTAATTAGATAATTAATAATAGTTATTTTAACTATTGGAACTGTTGTTTAAGAACCACATAATGGTCATTATTATTATTATAACCAACCATTAATCCTTATTTTATTAGAATTATTAGTTATTATGACTTCTGGCTGGTTACCATACAAAACCACATGTTGAATTAAATCATTACTATTAGTGATTATAACTAGCTAAGAAACATAATTGTGCTAAATTCATCATGTCGATGACAAGGCAAAGAATCAAAACAAAAATAGTCAGCACATGAATAGGACAGAAAAGATGTCACACCTCGAAAAATTGGTATTATTTTATTAGAATTATTAGTTATTATGACTTCTGGCTGGTTACCATACAAAACCACATGTTGAATTAAATCATTACTATAACTAGCTAAGAAACATAATTGTGCTAAATTCATCATGTCAATGACAAGGCAAAGAATCAAAACAAAAATAGTCAGCACATGAATAGGACAGAAAAGATGTCACACCTCGAAAAATTGGTATTAAAAAAAAGAGAAAACCATAGAAAGAGAGACTTGGAGAAAGAATTCGAAAACCTCCTGTTCAATAAAAATGACGAATCTCCATCCTCTACCATAAATTCTCCAATCCATTGGTGTGGAACGAGTGGGAGGAGCAGCTGCCACAGTCTCTGGCACATCAGACATCTGTGGGTACAATATTCCATTATTTAAATAAATACATGGTTCATCATTTGAAACAACTGTGGACTTTACCTCAAATCGAGCAAACAAGTAGCTCAGGTCTCCTTCACTCTTTTTTGGCTGCACACAAAGCAGCTGAAAGAGCAATTTCAGAGCTAGGTTTTGCAGTTCACCATCTGTTATAAAATGATAAACATAAATGTGTAATGTTCTTGTCAATTTTGTGGACAATACGATCATGAAATGATTTATCCCCAATTTTTTTTTACCGTGACAGTTCTGAACACAAAAGTCCTGGACCACAGCTCAAAGTGTCCCCCTCATACATGCACCTGTTCATGGATATGGGGCAGTAATTTATGGTGCTACGTATACATAATATAATCCATAAATACTGTCACCAGATGTGAGTCAACAACCATTTGCAATTGCAAGATATAATTTCTGAATATAAGGGGCACAGTGCTTTTTGAACTATAGCATGTGTATTCAAGAATGTACACTATTCAGCATAATATAGTAGATTCTACTTTCACATGAATGAATGATCACATTCTAAGGCCAAAACTATTAATTTTTATTCTGATTACAGGATACCTTTTTCAATATCTGTCAATATCTCTCTGATATCACGTCTCTTTAGCCCCTTGCAGTATGTGACGATAGCAGGTACCCACTTTTGGGTCCACTCAACACTAAAAGACCCTTGAAGTCCTTGCTTGCTTGCCAATGACTAACTCAAGCTCTTGTTCAATCTGTTGATAGAAAAGCAATAAATTCAAGATGCAAGTTAAAGGTGACCTTGTATCTTTATGTAACAGAAGCCACTAGCAGAATACATGTATAGCACAAGCATTTGTTACATACACTCTTCAAGGTGTTTTAGTTGTGTTAGGTTAATTTATATAATACTTTTGTATATATACTCAACACAAACATACCAACATACCACAGATGGGATCCTCATAGCCGGAAACTTCTTGAGCTTGGTGACTACGGAGCCATTGCTTCTAACAAATATTGCCTACGTGAATAAAATGTTAACTTATTCAGAGGTAAAACGACATCATTTCTAGGATTCTCCTTCTCCATCTCCTTTGTGAGAGCTTGAACATGTTGTTGTTGCTCAGCAGTTTCATCTCCACGAGGATGGAAGGATGGATACCTAGACTCCAGGTTAATTGCTCGCTTTGGCCGACGCCGTTTGCTTGGTTTATCCATTGGAGAGTTATTAGCTGCTTTCCTTTTTCGGCCCTTTTCAACATTATACACACGTCCATCACTTTTTTCACCCATGATCCCTGAAGGGGAAAAAATGACACGGTAGATGAATACTTATAAGGCATATATACATCAACAATGTTACTATGTACTTACAGAAGCAGATCCTGTCATAGAATCAGCCAGAATGGATATTTCTCTACTAAGATTTTGGCAATTTTTGTGACAGCAGCTGGATTTGGCCTTTCTACATAGCTGTATATATGGTAACAAGGTCTCGAACGATTTCATTTCTTATATCCGGTAATCTCTTTACAGCAATGGTAGCCATAATATTAGGCTTCCACATCATCGGAATAGAGAAATCATTTCTTGATACTGCTGAAGATCCACTGTTTTCTGATGACAGAGATACTGTATCATGATCTTGATAGCTTGGAGATGATGCCAGTGAGGCTGGTAAAGTAGATGGAGTACTTGGGGAAGAAAATTGTGTTCGAGTTATATTCAGGCATACTGGAAACCTGAATACAAATAAAAGAAAGAAGCAAGAAATTCTTCTGGACAGCTGTAAGAATTGCTAAGTCAACTTACAGTTATAGTTGGAGATTGGATAATACTTTTTTGAATACGAATCAATCTTTTCACTGCTCCCAATGGCTTTATAAATCCCTTGACATCGTCTTCTGTCAGATCACAAAATGTTGCACCATCGATCTCATTCTCTATGGCAACAGAATATGCAGTAGTGGTAAGGAACTATACTCGTCAGGTAAAAATGTCCTATTTCTATACTTTTAATCAACAATAACAGCATTCTCTCAAGGATTTTTGTAAGGGAGGAATTTCAGTGGACTAAAAACTCATATATATAATCCTTTCTTTTTGTCCTTTTTGGGGGGGGGGGGGGGGGGGTTGCATGTTGCAAGAGACACAACCAAACTTGAGAGATGAAAAAATGTATTAAAAAAATGGGAGGGGAAGAAAATGAAGGAAAGAAAAGGGAAAAATAAATAAGAGAGAAAAAGGCAAAAAATAAAAGAAAGAAGAACATAAAAAGATATGGAAGGAAAAAAAGGAAATAAAAGATAGAAAAAAGGGGGAATTAAAATAAACAAAAGAAAAAGGAAGTGGTGGGGGAAAAAACCAAAAGATGAGGGGAAAAAAGAATGGGGAGAAAAAAGAATGGGGAGAAAAAAGAAGGGGGAGAAAAAAGAATGGGGAGAAAAAAGAATGGGGAGAAAAAAGAACGGGGAGAAAAAAGAATGGGGAGAAAAAAGAATGGGGAGAAAAAAGAATGGGGAGAAAAAGATAGGGGGAAAAAGTCACAAGTAGAGCATGTATAGCCACGACTCAAACCTGAGTGTTCAGGTTGGGAGTCCCCACACTACCACTGTGCCATAAAGATTTCAAACATACAAACTAAGGCCAGACCTAGTAAAAAAAATTGTGCTCGGGCTTGGCGTGCAGAAATATTGACCCGGGTGGGTGGCAGAACAATTTAAATTTAATTTATCCCATCTTCAATTTTCACCTTGTCTACAGGCCTTACTGCAGCACTCTTGTTCTACTCGAGACAACAGCTGCCCAAATGTTTCCTAAACAAATAGCAAATGATTTTTGAGCCTAAGAGAAGTTTACATCATGTAACTACCGCAGAGCTGCCAAGTGACCACTGTCATTTTCTGTACCAAATTGCCATTTTTCCCGTATTTCCGTACTTTTCCCCCCTTCTATATAATATATTATAATATATTTACTCTTTACAGCCTGTCTTCGTCATTGTCACACTGACTTGAGTCCTAAATCGGCACAACTATCTTGAGCTGCAGCTTGGCCTGCAACAAACTGTGCCATGCTAGCTTCCAAATAGTGTCTTGAAACCGGGGCACTTGTCATCAGTCGTGTGCCTTCCAGAAAGGGGATCGGTAAAGGGTCTGATGCGCGAGAAATGTTGCTGATAGAGGAGGAAAGAGAAATTGTGCCCAGGGAAAGGGGAGGAGGAAAGAGAAATAAATTATGTCTCTACCGGGAAAGAGAAATAAATTATTATACCGTAGCGGTAAGCAGTTTGTTCAATGTTGTATTGTTTGATGCTGTCATAGCAGCTAGTAGCTGAAGCTCAAGATTGTTCCTCTTCCAAGGTAATAATTCTGTACTAATATCCGTACCATCTGTACAGTAGTGTGATATTCCGTACAAGTACAGAAAAATCCGTGCACTTGGCCAGCACTGCTACCGTCACTGCCAGCCAGAGATTTCTAGTGCAAATTTTTTTCCCTAACCCAGCAAAATTTGACCCACCGGGCCCGAGCAACAAGAAATTTACTAGGTCTGGCCTAACAGAGATCTACTCAACAAGACTACTTCTCTCTTCATTACTTTAATTTCTATACTTATTCTTCAGCCTCTTCACTCTCTTCCCAATTCCCACAGCACAACAAGAAATGCACAATAACTTCCACCCCACCCTATCCAACTTTCATTAGCTTACAATTGCACATAATAATTAGTGCCATTCTTTTTAGTTGATCTAGTTACCATATAACAGAGATAGGATCGCAGAGATAAATATGGGTGGGCTTTTATTTAAATCCCCACCATGAAAATGTGGTGCTAGGACTATAACATGACGTAGTTGTAAGATTACCTTCGAAAGTTTCACAGTAGGTGTCTTGTACCCCTTCTTCCTCCAACCACATTGAAAGATCGACAACAGACATCTTATCGAGCTCCCAGCGTTCCATATCGGTAGTAGAAAAAGGACTCACAGTCGACACAGTGCACAAAAAAACCGCCAATGCACGTGCAGTATTCTTAAACTTTGAACTTGTCTTGCCTTCATTTGGTAAAGGGTCTCTCTTTAATGTCTAGGTCAGCTTCAAGCGATTGTCCTCTCTGTAACTTCATTGCGCCAACTAAAAGTCTTTGGCTAAGCCATTTGCGACATGTACACAGTCGAGATGATAACTTTTCTGTCACTTGTGGAATGAACAATTGTGTTGCTTCATATACCAATTGTGCCTCCTTCGTAGCTCACGTCTATAGGCAACACAGAGAGGCTGTCATTACCCTGCCTTCTGAGCAAAGTATATAGGGAATGAATCATGACAGACAGGATATTGTTACCAACAGGATTCTGGTTATTATATTGATGATCATTACAATTCCACCTTATAAGCTTAGGACTTTGTCCAGGATATCTGGCACCATATATAGGTCATAATAATGAGTGTTAAACAGA
This sequence comes from Cladorhizidae sp. MBARI D1340-BT2, assembly GCA_028752905.1. Classification (NCBI taxonomy): domain Eukaryota; kingdom Metazoa; phylum Porifera; class Demospongiae; order Poecilosclerida; family Cladorhizidae; species Cladorhizidae sp. MBARI D1340-BT2. Next base: position 13,390,586 of record JAQNBH010000013.1, read on the forward strand.
TGTGTGGTCATTTGGTACATACAGTGAGATTACACACAGTACAGATATGGCCAGCAGGGTGATGTAAATATGACCTGACCGCACATATACACACTAGATATAACATTGATATTGATATTGATATTGATATTGATATTGAGATATAATTCTAGAGACACTTTCACATGTGTATGTATAGAATATATGTATGTATAGAATATAGGATGGAGACACAACATTATATTGTTACTGCTGGATGGCAAGGTGACGATACAATTTATACTTAAAAGATTTCAAAGAGGTTGAACTCCTGATCAAGTTACATGAAAGCAATCACATTAATGTTTGATCACATTTACTGGTCCTTGCATGTTTTTTCATCAGCACTGAATACACCTGACTGGCTTGTCCAAGTGAAGCCTTTGCCTTGATCTGTGCTCATTTCTTTCTGCACATTCCTGTCCACAACATTTCTCCTAACTCCTCGTAACATCAACATACACAATTGAGAGCATAAATGCCCATAAAATCTGGGTGAAACGTGGGAGATATATATTTTTTATTTATCATTTGCTTTAAACTAATTCTTATATAAAATAGTCGTAAAACAAACATTTTCAATTAGTACATATAACTAATTCAATCTGAATATATAGTCACAATTAATATTCTTATAATACATAGTTATTATAAAATATTATAATAGTCAATTTGTAAAAAATGTTAATAAAACAAACATTTACACCTACTATATTTAACTAATTCTTCTATAAAAATACTTAATCGGAATAGTCACAATAACTAATACTAGTAATGTTAATATTCTTATAATACATTGTTATTATACATTATTGTAATAGTCAATTTGCAATGTATTTTGTTAATACAATAATTTATATTGTTAAAACTACGAAAATATATTTCTACAGACAGAAATTCGTTAATGCTACTATTAATTTTAGTTGAAATAACAAAAATAGTTAATATAACACTTATTATAGAATAATAACAGTTAATTTGTTAAAATAACAAGGATTATTACAGTCATTTTAACAATATAGTAGTAAAAACAACAGTTACTTTTTACGGTGTACCAATTCAAAGATCTCTTCTTGGTATATATATAGCAACACTCAAGTTCTCTCAATGTAAGGAGAAAGCTTGGACATCACGTTTTCTTGATTCAACATGGAAAATACTTATGTATTTGACGTCACTGATCATTATCCATGAAACTGCTCTATATGGTTTGATAGGAAGCTAAGGGATAGTGTTCAGTTAGAGGATGCGGCCAAGAAGGCAGAAGAGTAGGTTGTGAAGGTGACACGGGTGAGCAGAGTGAATGGGCAGTGGAAATGGAGGGAGGAAGGAATGTGTAGGAGCTTCAGTGAGACCTAGTATATATGGAGTACACAGCCGAAGTGTGGTGGACAAGAGGATGACGTTATGCTTGCAAGAAGTGAGGGTAGGAGATTACTGGGGGCAAGTAATACAGTAGCAGGAGTGGCAATATGTTGGTAATTATAGGGTGGAGGAAACTGGAGGAGGGTTTTTTGTTTGGGAAGAGATTGGAGGTGGAAGAGAGCAGATTGGTGAAAGTAATTGTAAATAAACTTAGAGAGGATGGAGGAATCGGATGGTGGGAAGTGTATGAGATCTTGAGAAGGAACGAACTAGGCAATGAGGTTGGATCAGTTTGTAAGTGGAAGGCATTAGAATGAGAAGGATAAAGGATTGGAAGGAAGTCAACAGTAAGGATGCTGAAGTTGTATATATACAAATTGGCCAAAAAATGGTGCAGGAGTGGAGAGGTATGTGAGGTTCATGCAAAGTCAGGAAGTTGTGAGATTTAGACCAACAGTCAAGTTGCTAGAGGATAAGAAGAGATGTGGAATAATTAGTGACAGCAGATGCATGATGTGTGATATATAGTACAGGGGAAGATGTTGGACATTTCTTGGTGATATGTGGGGAATTTGCGAGGGATCGGCTAATACCGGTGGATAAGATTACGCAGAATTGAAGGGGCTGGACAGTGGCTGGAAGAATACAGAAGAATGGGCACGGATGGAAAGTTAGCATTGCTGTTGGGGAAAGGTGTGGAGGGTAATTGGTGCAGTGATGGAGGAGATGGGCGAGTGTGTTATGCTTTGGGTGGGAAGCGGTGGCAAAGGAGGAAGGAATTGTTGTATGGTGAGCAAATGGATGAACTTTGGCCCCCTCCCCTCCCTGCTCTTTGAACAATTGACACTAACTATTATTATTATTGTTATTGCATACTATTATTATTTCCACTGTCATTAGTCATAGTTATTAATTTTTATTTGTCACAATGTGCTATTATGTATGTGGTGGCCTTAACTGTTATATATCAAGTAATTTAATCTTCAAAATGATGAGTCCCTTGGGACCATCGCACCCCAGTGCAGTACAAAAATAGATAAAAGAACAATAACAGTAAATGAGGTAAGATGACTTGTACTGTAATAAACACTATGACATACATATATATCTAACAAACATTAAGTTGAGTTGTACTGCTTGGTTATGGTGGAGTGGGTGGGGGGAAGCCATAAATCAGTCCCTTCCTCCTCTGCCAACATTTCACAAAATGCACCCACACACTTCCACCATCACCTGATTACTCACACCCTCCACCTCCTTCCCAAGCAACAATGCCACCTTCCCCTCATTGTCCACCATCTCAAACTCCTCCAACCATATTCCAGCTCCCTCAATTCCATCCAGCTAAAATTATGTAAAGTTCCAGCTATATATATAGCCATAAATCATAAATCATTTACAGAGGACAGTTGTAGTGCTAAATTTGTGCCTTGTGAAACGTGAGGGGAGCCGGTTGGATGAGTAACCACTGAAACCAGTGCCGAGCTGTTTCAGATGGTGGAATGCCGAGCCTGTGATCCTGCCACCGTCCAATGGTCCTGATGATTTTGGTGCCCTCATCCCCCCCCCCCCCCCCACCTCCCAGGGATTCAACAACCTTTGGGTGTTGTGGGGGGGGGGGGGGGGGGGGATGAAGGACATCCCAACTGAATGACAGGCCTCGGCATTGGCGGTCGTTTTCCTCTCATGGCCAACAGAAAGAGCATGACCCTTGGTGGGTTGACGGGGGAGTAGATAAACTGCAGTCATTGTATGCATTTACAGAGCACCTTATTTATCTTACACTGATATATAGCTTGGGGTTGTTAAATTTTCAAGCCTCGGTGTGTACAATGAGTGAACGACTGCATCTTCATGTGCATGGCAAGTCACTTATTTCGCTTGATATATACCAGATAGAAAATTCAAATGCTTGCGATTATGCATTTGAAGGGGGGGGGGGGAAACACCCACGCGAACGAGCAGACAGTTGGTAGGTCTGGAGCCTGAAGACTCAATAGCTGAGATGGGGATAAAGAAACTGCTCTGATACCCGATTGCAAGAGGTAAGGACTTGCTATTAGCTAGCTTATAAAAAATACCTCCCCTGAGCTGTTAGCTATATACTATGGCAAAAGTAAAGATCGAAATAAAATCTAGATATATACCAGATCTCTCCAATTGCCTGTATAAGTAAGTATTCACATGAAATGCGTAATGAATTAAGAGGGTGGAGGTGAAGGAGTCTATGGTGAGGTTATCTGACTCGCAGATGGGAACTCCTATACGCTCATGTCTCACCCTTCCGAAGTTGTTTTTTCACTTAAAACATGTCCACCAGGCCACAAGCAAGCTACTGCCACTTTCGATGAGGGCTTGAGGGGAGCCTTGTCAGACCTAGCAGGAATCATGTCATGTTAGGATCGGTATCCTAATGCTGTACAGGCACGTGTCACTTGTATTGTTAAACCAACTTCAAACTTTTATTATATATTATAATGTAATAATGTAGTTAACAAGTCTGGATGTGGTTCTGGCAAGGCACACCGTTGTGACTCCGGATGGTGCTGAGATTTCGATGAGAGAACTAACTGTTTGGGGTGTTGGTGAGGCAACAATGTCAGATGGAATAGTACGAGTGCTCCAACATCCTGGATCAGAGACATGTCCATACCTCTGGCATCTTTCTCTAGTGGTTCCTGTTGTATATAGTATAGGAGAACAGTTGTGGTATTGTATGTTATACCCAAATCTTTATTGTAACCAATTACATAGTGGTTGTTTAAAACAACTTTTGATGAATTGTGTACACCTCCTCTAAGGTATATATAGGTCAAGTGAGTAAACCTATCTAGGGGTTCCCCCCCCCCCCCCCCCCCCCCCCCCCCTCCCCCCCAAAAGTAGTTGTGGAGGAATTTCTGCAGGGGTTGGACTATCCTATTCTCAAAAGTGCCACTACACAAGCTGGAAGAGCTTTCTATGCGCTCTTCTAATATGACTCGCTTCAAGCAAGGCAACAATACTGCACAGGCACGATCTATATAGTCATCTGCAAAATGAATTTCCCTGCGATATACTGCGAAAGCAAATCAAGTCACTTTGACAATGTTTCTGTACATCGGTATTTTTTCCCACTAGCCAGTTTGATTGGACTTATTTCGCCCTTAGCTAAGCTTTTCATGTACTTAAACCTGCACAGCTGTAGAGAGGAGTTCTTCTGAAGGTTTCTGCAGGAGAAAAAAGGGGTGAAAATATCACAGCACATAACACGTATAACTAAAATTGATATAACCGGGCAGGTTTTCACAAATCCAGTCACATATATTGTTATATCTAAACCCTCAAATACAGTACACAAAATGTAGAGGTTCATACCCATACAAAACATAGAACTAGAGAACCCCATTTGCAAAATTATTCACATGGCTACAAAAAAATAAACAAATATGTCATCAATACTGCCAAAATTATGCTTCCTAATGAATAACATTCCCAAGATAGAAACTAGAACTATACCATTGTAGCAATGTTCATGGCAAAACAAACTACCTTTTAACTTCACAAGCAGTACTCAAAAATGTCGCTAGTTTGGAGAATAGCTTTCCCAAACTAGGTTTATATATATCCACAAAAAACTATCATTTAGGAATCACCTCATGGCAAAATCTTTCATAAAAGCTGCCCTAAAACCTCCCGAGAGGTACACAAAAAATCATGAAAGACCAACACTTTCTCTAGTACTTGTCAATCTGCGACCCAGAAACCGTAGCAAAGTAGCTTGGCAGTTACTTGAAGCCTTCTTTCAGATCAGCACTCCATATTTACGCGGATACTGTGGTAAGGATCACGTGCTGAGTTTCCAATCCTCATTATGTAAATTCCAGCGCGCAGGTGTGTTCCTTAGCTGATTCAGAGGGATATCAGTCAAAATGTGTGATAGCAGGTTAGTGGTCGGTAGTGGCTTCGGTATGTGCAAAGCGGGTTTCACTGGAGACAATACCCCTGGAGCCAACTTGGATTGTCCTGCCCTCCAAGGAGTGCGCTTACTTACGGACTGGGACGACATGGAGAAGGTGTGGGGGATGGTGTAGCTAAATGGGTGGAAATTTGACAGTTTTAGCTTATTTCCCTTCACTTTTTTATTCTCGTTAACTTCCTCAACTGTAGCTCTGGCATCACACTTTCTACAATGAGCTGCACGTTGCCCCTGAGGAGCACCCTGTGCTCCTTACTGAAGTCCCCCTAAACCCCAAGGAAAACCGTGAGAAGGTCACCCAGATCATGTTTGAGTGCTTTGGTATTCCTGCCATATACATTGCCAACCAGGCTGTGCTTTCTCTGTATGCCTCTGGTCGTTGCACTGGGATTGTTTTTGACTCTGGTGAAGCTGTGTCTCACACCGTGCCCGTCTATGAGGGTTACCCCATTACTGGTGCCATCAATTCTTTAGCCTTTGCTGGCCGTGACTTGACTTACTATTTGAAGAAGATCCTCACCGTACGTGGGTACTCCTTCACCACCGCTGCCAAGCGTGAGATTGTTCGTGATATCAAGGAAAAGCTCTGTTATGTGGCCCCTGACTTTGAGCAAGAGATGTCAACCGCTGCCTCCAGCTCCAGTTTGGCAAAGAGCTATGAGCTTCCTGATGGCAGAGTGATTACCATTGGCAATGAGCTATTCCGATGCCCTGAGGCACTATTTCACCCCAGCTTCTTGGGAATAGAATCTGCTGGTATTCATGAGACCACATACAATTCTATTGTGAAGTGTGATGTAGACTTCCATATGGACTTGTGTACCAATATTGTGCTCTCTGGTGGTAACACCATGTTCCCTGGTATTGCTAACAGGATGCAGAAGGAGATTACTGCTCTTGCTCCACCCACCATGAAGATCAAGATCATTGCTCCTCCAGAGAGGAAATATTCTGCATGGATTGGAGGCTCAATTCTTGCCTCTCTGTCCACCTTCCAGCAGATGTGCATCTCCAAGGAAGAATATGATGAGTTTGGGCCAGAAATTGTCCACCGCAAGTGCTTTTAAACCAAATTTGCCATTACACAAAATGTCTGAAAGTGTGAGTGCCATTTTTAAGAAAAAAGGTGTTAATCTAATGGTCGACAAAGAATAGTTTGTTGACAGTTACTTCATGAAATTCATCACTCACTCTTTGGGCCCTGTGCACATAGTAATGCCAATAGAAAAGCATTCTTGTAAAAAATCGTAGTAGTTATGTTTGCATGCCAATTTAAAATGTAGAAATTATGTCCCGAGTTTGATGCTGATACAACCTGTGGTAATATGTAGCCACCTACAAAGCATTAAAACAGAGACAGCATTTACTTAGTTTGGAGTGAAGATCTGTTTTTTTTGTTGGTAGCAAACGATTTCACAGTAATTACAGAAGAGATCACTTCTCCCAGTACATTTTTATTGAAGATTGAAGCTACTTATAACTGCCATGTTTCTGGGGAAATTTTAAAGACGGACACTTCTAAAAACTTTTGTAGCAAACTAGGGAGGTGGATTTGCTGAGTGTTTGTCACTATCTTGATTTTGCATGGAGAATAGAATGTACTGCATTACAACAAAATGGGACGAATTTAAAGGTATATAGTGGCCTAGCATAATCCAAGCATAATCCAAGCATGTGTTGTTCTTTGGTGGATGTAGGAGTGAGCCTGACATAGGTAGCTTAGACTTCCTTCCAATAGGCCTTGGTGAGAAGTGGTGGTGGAAGCTTCCATAGATCATTTGGATCCCACCTCTTGGTTTTGATCGACGTCAGCACCTAAATTTCAGTAGTAGCCAATTTCACGCTAATAACAGGTTTTTTTTTTGTACTCTACAGAACCACAATAGCGAACAGGTAAGTGGTGAGATAGATTATGTGTGAATGATCTGAAGGACAACTAGATAACTGAAGCCTGGACACACAAAAAAAATGATGACAGAGGAGGAGGGGAGGGGGGGGGGGGGGGGGCGGACATGAGAACGTTTAGCATGAACTAAGGAAGTGGTAAGTGCAATGGTTGAGAGAAGTGAAAAGTGGTCAGAGTAATAGTAATTGCCTCTTGAGCGTGTAGCTATATATACATGTGGTGAACAGTTGATGTGGGGGTCAGAATTCCAAAGACAATAGCCTGCTAAAAATGATAGTGAGATGCATTTTATTACTTGTCTCAGATCAAGTTGCATTTTTAATGTAATCAGAAATTGAGAAGCTTGGAGAGTGAATGTCAAGACTGTTAATGCAGAACATAATGTCTCTCGGCTCCAAGAAGTCTGCTAAGAGATGGAGTTGCACGAGTCTTGACTTATAGTTGATGAATAGTTCAAAATATTAGTAGCACATCTTTTAACCTTCTTGAGTTTGGTAATGTGTATTTGATCAGGCAAATGGGAGAGCAGTAAATTAGCTGTGATTGGCCAAAGGTACGTACAGAATCTTTTTAGCTACTGACAATTATCAGAGATGAATGTACTCTGTAAACTGCCAATAATTTGGTGTGCTCTGAAGATATGTGTCATGATTGCCTGACCACTTATATTATACATATCTATGTGACAGTCCCAAGTAGAAAAAACCTTTTTTTTGTAATAATTATATGATGATTGATGATGCTTAACTGTTTTGAGGCATGAAATCAGCTTATATTCTTGAAAGCTCGATTTCTTATCCTAAACAACAAATCTGCCTCAACACGAGTATTGGAGTTTATACAGAAGCTGTGGTGTGGTGGACAGAGATGATAGTTAACGTAAGAGGATTGTTGAATCGGGAATGGTACCAAAAAAATTTGGAACGCTTCACGAATTTGCACGTCATCCTTGTTGCAGCGCAGGGGGAAAAAACCCTCCAGCTTTGTCCCCCCTCAGCGTTCCCCCCTCCCCATTAACCCTTATCACTTGTTAACCCTTATTGGATGTTAACCCCTTTTTGGCTGTTAACCTTTATTGGTTGTTAACCCTATTTGGCTGTTAACCCAACCCCTTCAACGAACAATCAGCAACATCACCATGATAAATAGTGCTTCCATATCTCCTTGCTAACTCATTAACTCCATCTTATTGCTAACACTTTAACCACTTCTTATTTCTAACACTTTAACCCTTTACTGTTGCTATCACTTTAACCCCTTTCTCTTTGTAACAAGCCGGTGGTCTCAGCAAACAGCAAACACCACTATGAGAGGGTTGATAGGGTTAGCACATCACTGACCTCCATCCAATGTGTCCAATGATTATATTGTTCTTTGTATTTTTCTTTGCTACTTCCGTGACTACCATCTCATGTCTCCCACCACTCTGGATCACAAGATGGAGATGTCACATCTTCAGCTGTGATGGAGCTGTCACATCTTCAGCTGTGATGGAGCTTGGAAAACTTGAGAACTTTTATAAACTCTCAATGAACTCTCAGCTGACATAATAACATTACTATAACCTTCTCAATAATCATCTTCAAATTGTATTCTCTCGATGTTTCGATTAGATGCTCTAACCTTCATCAGATCTAGTCGAAACGTCGAGAGAATACAATTTGAAGTTGATCATTGAGAAGGTTATAGTAACTTGCAATAAACAACCTAGAATTCTATACCACTGTTGTCCTACTAGTTTATTATTGCTGCTGTTGTTGTTATTGTTATTGTTATGGCATTATACTCAGACAATACAAGTTTGCAGCAGAGAGGTATATACCATCCCTTCATCGCTTCCGATGAGGTGGGTGTGGTGGTGGGGGAGGGGTGGCGGGGGGGGGGGGGGGGGGGGGGTGGTGGCAATGGTAGGGTTAGTGTGTATGGATGGGAGCAGTGCTGATGGATTAGGGTTGTGTAGAGGTTCTGTCACTTGTTAATAGTATATTTGTTATGGAGAGAGATGCCACATCACCAGAGGAAAGGTCATAAGCCCCAGATGGAACCTGATGTTCTGGCCGTCTAGAATTTGTTGTTGCTAGTCTGCTAGTCCAACTCCACCCCTTTACTATCCACCTCCACATCGTCACTCTTATCATTATCTTGGATCACAGCATTCAACCAATCAGAAGTGTAAGTGGGTTATCATTACACCACCACATACAGCGTGTACATAAGGAAGATCTCGTGTATAAAGCCTTGCTATAAGAACTTGTTGGACCTCGGAAGAGTAACCAGTCGAGAGTGATCTGTTTTACTCTCATGCTACATGTGGACTATTTCTGAGGAGCCATTTGGTCCCAGGGAGCAAATGCTCCCAGTTCCATCTCTAATTCACTCTCATATCTGCCAGGATAAAAATACTTTCACCTTTGCATCAAGGATGATGCCACACCCATTAACACTGATTTACCACATCCACTGCCCCTGAGCAAAAGCAGCTGTATATCGGACAATGTCCAGCCTCAACCATCCATTCCATAACTAGTAGGATAAGAATGAAGAGCTGCACACCCATTCCAAAGCCAACCCTCATGGAGGACAGCCACACAAGCCAACCCATCATGGAGGACAGCCACACAAACCAACCCATCATGGAGGACAGCCACACAAGCCAACCCATCATGGAGGACAGCCACACAAGCCAACCCATCATGGAGGACAGCCACACAAGCCAACCCATCATGGAGGACAGCTACACAAGCCAACCCATCATGGAAGACACAACCACACAAGCCAACCCATCATGGAGGACAGCCACACAAGCCAACCAATCATGGAGGACAGTCACACAAGCCAACCCATCATGGAGGACAGCCACCCATCATGGAGGACAGCCACACAAGCCAACCCATCATGGAGGACAGCCACATAACCAACCCATCATTGGAGGACAGCCACACAAGCCAACCCATCATGGAGGACAGCCACATAAACCAACCCATCATGGAGGACAGCCACACAAGCCAACCCTTCATGGAGGACAGCCACACAAGCCAACCCATCATGGAGGACAGCCACACAAGCCAACCCATCATGGAGGACAGCCACACAAGCCAACCCAGACATGCATGGCTTTCTTAAGAAACAGAATCAGAAGTACAGAAACAGCCACACACACTCAAGCTGCACTCATTTCAATTTATTATTCATTTGTTGTCAGGGGTAATCATCACAGGGTGCAACTAATAGATATCACAAGGGTGACCTCAAAAATGTTTGCTTGTGCCATTCTGTTGTTATTATTATTATTATTATTATTATTATTATTACTATTATTATTACTATTATTATTACTATTATTATTACTATTATTATTACTATTATTATTACTATTATTATTACTATTATTATTACTATTATTATTACTATTATTATTACTATTATTATTACTATTATTACTACTATTATTACTACTATTATTACTACTATTATTATTACTATTATTATTACTATTATTATTACTATTATTATTACTAGTATTATTACTAGTATTATTATTACTAGTATTATTACTACTAGTATTATTACTAGTATTATTACTAGTATTATTACTATTATTATTACTATTATTATTACTATTATTATTACTATTATTATTACTATTATTATTACTATTATTATTACTATTATTATTACTATTATTATTACTTACTATTATTATTACTATTATTATTACTATTATTATTACTATTACTATTACTATTACTATTATTATTACTATTATTATTACTATTATTATTACTATTATTATTACTATTATTATTACTATTATTATTACTATTATTATTACTATTATTATTACTATTATTATTACTATTATTATTATTATTACTATTATTGTTATTATTATTATTATTATTATTATTATTATTATTATTATTATTATTTAATTTTTTTAATTTTTAATTTTTTTATATTTTATATTGTTATATATGAAAGACAAAAATGTTTTAAAAACAAAATCATCAAAATAATAATACAATGAAATAATAATACATGAAAGTAATTTACATTTATTATTATTACAAACTAACTAACTAACAATTACTAAAAAGCTAACACATTCAACTCACATTCCCCCCCCGCTGGACAGCCACTGAGAGACGCTGAAGGAGGTAAGCACGGGCATTCACCTCCCCAGTTCTTTGCCTTATCCTGAGGCTGAGCTCCTTCAGGAAAGCCATTGACCTGTTCCCGATGACCCCCAATGACTCGATGGCCACAGACACAAAAAAGTGGCAAGGATCTAGGCTGGCATACTTGGCCACTTTTTTCTCCTCAGCCATAGCAGCAGCTCCAGGACCACTCACTGCTGCACCCCGATACGACTGGAAAAACGTATCTGGACAGGTTGCATCCCATACCAGTTGCTTGCCATTCTTCCATGGCACCATGGTTACCCCATCAGGTCTTTTCCCGTCGGAACGAAAGAGACCCGATGGTTCCAACCTGGAAGGGGCAACGGCAGATGACAATGCCCGGAAGATGATGTCGGTATGACGGTAGAAACGTCCTTCACTTCTCTTGCAGCTAAGACTGTGCGTAGCAAGGCGATCCACTTCTGTTCCACAGTGCTGGCAGTTATGGGGTTGACACAAAGTGGAGCCCAAGCGGAGACCCACAGCAACCCTGATGGTATCATCATCCATCCTCAAACGAGATAGGGAGGGCAATTATTATTATTATTATTATTATTATTATTATTTATTTTTATTTATTATTATTTATTATTGAGCAAACAGCAAACACAACATACCAAGTTCATTAACACCTAATTAACACATATACTTATATAATAATCAATTACAAAAATACCTAAATAATACTGAAATAATAACTAATTAACAATAAATAAATAAATAACTAAAAAGCTAACACGTTATTATTATTAATTATTATTATTATTATTATTATTATTATTATTATTATTATTATTATTATTATTATTATTATTATTATTATTATTATTATTATTATTATTATTATTATTATTATTATTATTATTATTATTATTATTATTATTATTATTATTATTATTATTATTATTATTATTATTATTATTATTATTATTATTATTATTATTATTATTATTATTATTATTATTATTATTATTATTATTATTATTATTTTTATTATTATTATTATAATAATTATAATAATTATAATTTTTAATGACACAACAATTTCTAATGCATTTCTTATTGATGTATATATATATATTTTAATGGGAAAGTGTCAGATGCCTGTGCTGCCCAGTACAGACGTGCAGTTCCCCCGCTGGACCGCCACAGATATTATTATTATTATTATTATTATTATTATTATTATTATTATTATTATTATTATTATTATTATTATTATTATTATTATTATTATTATTATTATTATTATTATTATTATTATTATTATTATTATTATTATTATTATTATTATTATTATTATTATTATTATTATTATTATTATTATTATTATTATTATTATTATTATTATTATTATTATTATTATTATTATTATTATTATTATTATTATTATTATTATTATTATTATTATTATTATTATTATTATTATTATTATTATTATTATTATTATTATTATTATTATTATTATTATTATTATTATTATTATTATTATTATTATTATTATTATTATTATTATTATTATTATTATTATTATTATTATTATTATTATTATTATTATTATTATTATTATTATTATTATTATTATTATTAATTGTTGTTGTTGTTGTTGTTGTTGTTGTTGTTGTTGTTGTTGTTGTTGTTGTTGTTGTTGTTGTTGTTGTTGTTATTATTATTATTATTATTATTATTATTATTATTATTATTAAAGAGTACTCCTAACTCTCATTGGAAAAGGGAAAGGGGAGATAAGCATAACTTAATAACGACATCTACCCTTAACACACACACAAATCCCCAACACACACACACCCAACCCCAACCCCAACCCCCCCCCCCCCCCCCACCCACCCCCCCCCCCCCCACCCAACACACACACACACAGTGGGGTGGGGGTGTCAACTGTCAACAACAAAAATATATGGGGGGGGGGGGGGGGGAATTAATGATCAACAAGCTCTTCTCCCGGATCAATTCACATATACGGCCAGTAGCCGCATGAAATTCGTGCGGGTGTAATTAACTTGAAATAAATAATTAACTAAAAGCATAGCTGTTAATGGAACCTAATTAATTGCCTATCTATTTTATTATTCTTGCTATAATTCAAGCTATTCAATTCTTGAATTGCTATATATTTTATAATTGTTATCAATTCTCCAATTCTTATTCCAATCCAATTGTAATTAATTTTTATACCTACATTTCATTATCATATCATTCATACAGGGTATTGCTGACTTATATTTAACATTATATTATTAAATGCCTAGTATTTTGACTGTCCATGCTGCTCTCGCCACATAAATTCATCCAGGTAGCTTCCAGTCTGATGTGCATGGCATCCTTTCATCCTCTTCAGTTTGGTCTTTACTCTATTCCAATACGACTCAATGTTTTGTGTATGGGTACCCGACCCAGGGTCTACAAAATGCAGGGAATGGTTGACAGTTTGGTGGCTAGAGACACCAGCAAGCGATCGAACTTGGTTATAAGCCCTCCACTGGTCTGAGTGGATGACTGTGTTAGGTGCAATATGGGCTTGTATGATGGGCAGTAGGGTGGCCGCATCTCTTCGCCACTTCCTGCATGTATTCCAAGGCTGGTGAGGTCGAGATGTCGACCATTCCGAACACCCAGACTTCTTGGGCTGGAGGTCTGCCTCTGTGGTGCTGTATGTTAGGTAAAGTAAGATAATGGGATCCAGATAAGGTAAGATAAGGTAAAGTAGATGAGGTAAAGTAAGTAGGTTTCTAAATATACTATATCTGTCTGGTTTGTGTCGGAAGAGCGATTCATCGATTTGCACCACCCCTCCAAGCACAATTGGCGCTTGCAATAGCTTAGTCGAACAGACTTCCCTCAGCCACTGGTAGATATCCACACCTCTTTGTGGACCATCTCGGCTTGCCTCGCATACAGGATACTCCCGAGACCACAGATACATTAGCAGGACCCATTGCCTGAGCTTTAATCTATGTAGAACCAAGAAACATATATGCATCTTGAGGACTAATGCCGAGTGTATATTCAGCAATACTCTCATAGTCCAGATTCAGTAATACTCTCATTAATGTCTTCAAAGGATGATAGTCCATTAACACCTATGCTTTTAGTTAATTATTTATTTCAAGTTAATTACACGCGCACGAATTTCACGCGGCTACTGGCCGCTATTCCCTTACCCACTCTTTTGCCCCACTGCCCAGGCACAGAGAACATAAATTTTATCCATTTTTTGCGCGTGCTAGTCTTCTGTATCGGCAATTTTAGTACAGTGTATGATATGTCTTTTTCTCCTTACCCCCCTTCTAGTAGTCATTGTCCTGTATGCGCTTAGTGAAGGCCCATCTCAAGGATCAACAGAAGGGCCGAGCTTAGCACTCCTAATACTATTCCTTCCGTTGGACGGACTCGACTGAAGAAGCGGTAGCATACACCCCCCCCAATTTTTTTTTATACCGAGTTTATTTGCAAGAGTGCTTGAAACTTGAAGAGCTCTGACTGTCGTCTGCCCTAAGGTTATCTGATTATGAAAAAAATCTGGCGTGCCAAGCTTTGTGGACGTTGGAGGGATCATGTAAAGAGTAAGACTCCAGAGTCCGAAAAATCAGTGCGCGTCAATTAATTTTCGCGGTATATATTTCAAAACTCTACTTATCTTAAACGCGTGCGCTACAACTCGCGCGCTAAAATGGAGGGTTCAGAAGGCATACCTCAGGACAGAACAATATTCAGTAACACAACTTCATATTAAAACTTCATAAAACAACAAATGCAGCAAAAAAACCAACAACAAAATTAAACAAAACATCAGAGGACAAAATTATACAGGGTACTGTGTTTTGATTGCTTGTATATATGATGCTGGCAAAAGCTTCAGCAGTTGTGCGGGCATTCCTCTCCCTCCACATAAACTCATCGAGGTATGAAGGAAGTTGATCACGGTGGACCCCCTTCATCCTTTTCAACTTTATCTTCGCCTGCATAAAATCACATACTGTGTATATCTTGTGGTATAACTCACTCTATTCCAGTAGGATTCCACATTTTGTGTGCACACCTGCGACTGGATTTAAAAACTCTATTGAATGGTTAACAGTCTGATGAGCAACCACTTCAGGAACCTGTCTGTACGCAGCCCACTGATCCGAATGGATTATTGTTCCATTTGCAACATGAGACCGTATGATGGGGAGTAGTGTTGCAGCGTCTCTCCGGGGAACTATTTGCATGTAACCTGAAAATTTGTGTTAAACAACTACATAGAATGGAGTGGAATTGTGATTGTTTCCAGTGCAGGAGTACATAGCGCGAGCGTTTAGCGTTTTAAAATATATACCGTGAAAATTAATTGACGCGCACTGATTTTTCGGACTCTGGAGTCTTATTACTCTTTACATGATCCCGTTGGAGTTGGTGCTTCTCGATCTCAAAGGCTATCTTGTTTAGGCAATCCTTAGCTAACGATAGACTTTAGTGACACTTCTTTTCTTATTGAAACCTGCATAGATGCAGTACAGAAGCTTTACCCGAGCTTAAGGAAGCTCTTAGAAGGAGGACGACGCTAGCCAACGGAGGTAAGAAAAAGCCAAGTATAATTTAGCGTAGCTAGCTATTAGATAGAGCTATAGGGATTAGGCGCGGTAAGAGATTCTTGTAAGCAATACTGCCGTAGTAATATAATAATTAGTAATATAATAATTATACCCCCAAAAAGCTGTTTCGTACCGCCGATTTGGTATGCGGTATGGCAAGGCCGAGCCCATGGCAAAATTATTGAACCGCAAGCGATTAGCTCCGAGTCCGTGTGGATTTAAATTTCAAGTTGAAATTGGAATAATTTAATTGGGACTGTCACACATGCTATTTACATGCTATTTACAAGAACAGAGAAATTATGAACTTTTACTCTGGGCACCAAAATATCTAAAAAAATACATATCGTATGGTCTGACTTTTTCTGAGCGTTGATGATGAAAAAGAAAATCAGTAATTGTTATTGGAGGCGTGGCTTCCGGGACATGTGACGTGTTTAAGGAATTGGTCGTCATTCCTCATTGCAGTAATGCTGGTGGTCAGTAATTAGTTAGCTAGCTTGGCATTGTTCACTTAGGTCAAGTGTCATGTCCACTTCTTTCCGGAGGGTTGCCCTAACCGGAACGCTAGCATTTGCCGCTGGAGTGGTTAGTGCCTACGCGTTGAAGGAACTGCTGCAAAGGTGGCGTTGTCGACACCAGGGCTCCTCTGTCAATGCCGACCTAAGAGGGCGGCGGTCTCATGGAGGAGAAGGAGAAGGAGATGAACCCCAGACTCGTGAACTGAAGCTGTATCATAGCTTCCCCTTCAGGTCTTGCCGCTGCGCGTGGATCGTAAATGAACTTGGAATCAACAGCCAGGTCTCATTTTTGCACATCAAACTCCATGGCTCTGATGCCAAAGACCTGATGGCTTACAGGGATGTGCATCCTCATGGAACACTTCCTTCCCTGGCTCTGGAAGATGGTTCAGTGCTGCTGGAATCATCAGCCATTTGCCTCTACCTGGCAGAGTGTTTTGTGGATTCCTCCGGGCAGGATTTGCTCCCAGCACCAGAGCACACAGCGGAATATTACAAGTAAGTTAGTGAAGGGCGTGTGTATACGTTTTGTTTCTTACATTCAGAATGTTACATTCAGAATGCAATTTTTTTTTAATACAGTGGTAAAGATTGAAGATTGCAAAGATTGCAAAATAAAAGGAACATCCATGCTTATTCATGTCAGGCCATTGTGTTGTAGGACACAACAGAAACATTCTTTCGTAGGTGATGTTAAGCACCAGATGCTCTAGAGTACACTTGTACTATGAATTGGCCTTTGTCTATGACAAGATGTTCCAAGGTTGAAAAGATACTACTGGTTGTTGAGTTACTACTTGCGCAGTAGGAAACAATAATACATTAGTGCCTATTTCCAACCATCAGTGTGCATTCGCATATATGTGCTGTAATGTGCTGTAATGTGGGGTTGAGCCTATCTATTACTATTGTATTACAGAGGAAGTAGATAGCTTGTCTACACATTGTCTGGTGCCCAGTAATGCTGACTCTTCTCCAGCAGGAAGAGAAACACTCACGATTACGGCAACGAGTAAAGGCAAGAGCCTATAGTGAAGCAGTGCCTAAGGACAATGTCAAGTGTCGAAGGAGTTGTCGCACCTTGTCCATCCTTATGCTTGTCAAATCTTGAAAAGAAAAGTAGATGTAATGGTCTCCGTGTGACCTAACCGTGTAGGCAATCGCAGGGTTTCCTGCTTGACTCCTCCTTAGACTTGCAGGAAGAGTGGTTACTTCCAACTGCTGCTTGACCACGAGTTTCCATCTCGACACCTAACAGAAAGCTGTACTCTATTCTCACCATCACACTCTTTGGTGACCTTCTACACACACACACACAACTGTAGCACCTAATGCACTGGTCACACACACATACAACTGAACATGAAAACAAGTAATGTAAAATTAAAGGAGCTATTGCATTATTGCATGAGTGCTATAATGGAATTTATCAAGTAAACAATCCACACACTCGGACCATGATGTACACGTGTGCTATGTTTCTAGTTTGCCTCCCCCTCCCCCCTTGTTTTTGTGACCAGTGCATTAGGTGCTACAGTTGTGTGTGTGTGTGTGACCAGTGCATTAGGTGCTACAGTTGTGTGTGTGTGTGTGACCAGTGCATTAGGTGCTACAGGTGTGTGTGTGTGTGTGACCAGTGCATTAGGTGCTACAGTTGCATGTGTGTGTGTGACCAGTGCATTAGGTGCTACAGTTGTGTGTGTGTGTGTGTGTGTGACCAGTGCATTAGGTGCTACAGTTGTATGTGTGTGTGTGTGTGTGACCAGTGCATTAGGTGCTACAGTTGTATGTGTGTGTGTGTGTGTGACCAGTGCATTAGGTGCTACAGTTGTGTGTGTGTGTGTGACCAGTGCATTAGGTGCTACAAGTGTGTGTGTGTGTGTGTGTGTGCATTAGCTGCTACAGTTGTGTGTGTGTGTGTGTGCATTAGCTGCTACAGTTGTGTGTGTGTGTGTGACCAGTGCATTAGGTGCTACAGTTGTATGTGTGTGTGTGACCAGTGCATTAGGTGCTACAGTTGTATGTGTGTGTGTGACCAGTGCATTAGGTGCTACAGTTGTATGTGTGTGTGTGACCAGTGCATTAGGTGCTACAGTTGTATGTGTGTGTGTGACCAGTGCATTAGGTGCTACAGTTGTATGTGTGTGTGTGACCAGTGCATTAGGTGCTACAGTTGTATGTGTGTGTGTGACCAGTGCATTAGGTGCTACAGTTGTGTGTGTGTGTGTGTGTGACCAGTGCATTAGGTGCTACAGTTGTGTGTGTGTGTGTGTGTGTGACCAGTGCATTAGGTGCTACAGTTGTGTGTGTGTGTGTGTGTGCATTAGCTGTGTGTGTATGTGTGACCAGTGCATTAGCTGCTACAGTTGTGTGTGTGTGTGTGACCAGTGTATTAGGTGCTACAAGTGTGTGTGTGTGTGTGTGTGTGTGCATTAGCTGCTACAGTTGTGTGTGTGTGTGTGTGTGACCAGTGCATTCGCTGCTACAGTTGTGTGTGTGTGTGTGACCAGTGTATTAGGTGCTACAAGTGTGTGTGTGTGTGTGTGCATTAGGTGCTACAGTTGTGTGTGTGACCAGTGCATTTAATTAGGTGCTACAGTTGTGTGTGTGTGTGTGCATTAGCTGCTACAGTTGTGTATGTGTGACCAGTGCATTCGCTGCTACAGTTGTGTGTGTGTGTGTGTGTGTGTGACCAGTGTGTTAGCTGCTGATTTGATTTTCTTGTGCAATTATGTCTTTATATGCTTGCTTATCATATGCCACTACGACACCTTCATCCTCGTGACCATACGTGTCTGAACTAGATGAAGCTGAGATTGTCTCTAGTTAGTGGACTCTTTTTATATATATATACATCCAGCTTGCTTGATTGGGAGGGCTAAAGGAGTATTTTGCCAGCTGCCCATTTCCATAATGAGTCCCCGGGTGTCCCTTGTTATTAAATAACAGCCCTAATAGTAAAAAGTGGAAATCTCATGATTCTTGCATTGGACATATACATACCCTTAAAAAGTCTAATTACGTGCCATGCAAAATATAATTATCAATTTGCTGTGCCCCACAAGCAGAAACTTGTTCTACTGCGAGTGTGTGTGGTGCAACAAATAGAGTATATCATTTTATGTTCTATTACAATCACCTTCTCAATAATCAACTTGAAATTGTATTCTCTTGATGTTTCGACGAGATGCTCTAGCCTCTATCAGGGATAATGATGAAGGCTAGAGCATCTTGTCGAAACATCGAGAGAGTACAATTTCAAGTTGATTATTGAGAAGGTTATTGTAATGTCATTATGTCAAGTGAGAGTTCATTGAGTATTTATGTTATGTTGCTGCACATGGTTTAGAGAACTACATCACTTGCTGTGTTGCCCAAAGAGAGTCCTCTGGTATTGACTTGGCAGGCCAGAACCCAAGAAGGTGAAAAGAGGACCTGGAAGGCCACGGAAAGTGTTGCAATTCTTCCCCTAGCAGCAGCGGCTATAGTAATAGAGTAGAGCTTTGACACCGACGCTGAGCTTCAAGCTTTTCCGTTGATGAAGCAAGCAGGAGTGTGACAAAACGTTGTAGTACATAATCTAGCGTAAGGTACACTATACCCGTCATGAGGATTGTCTTGTTCTGAAGCATTTGTAGCTACTTCACCGATTCAAGAAATCTGTACACTACATGCATCATGCTCGTGATGGCCGCCAACTGTCCAAATGAAAGAGAACACAGGTCGTGCAACAAATATCCATATATATATCTGATCATGAGGTTAGAACGGAAAGGGTTACGAAACGTACATTTTTTATTTTTATAGAAATTATATATAGATGCCATTCAAGACCTTCATTAGAAACTGAGCTTAGAAAGAAATGAATTTTGACGCATAATTAGGACACGACATGTAGGTATATTATAGTTTTATTTAGATGAAGATGAGAGCATCTTGCCGAAACGTCAAGAGAAGACATTTTCAAGTTGATCATTGAGGTTATTGTAATGTTATTATGTTATTGAGAGATATATCAATACAGGGGTGGGGGGAGGGTTGGGGATAATTTTCCTCGATCATGAGAAAAAAGATGGTGAAGTAGGAATGAGAGGCTTGCATGGTGTTCACAGTTGCAAGTAGAGCAGTGGCCATAGCTTCAGTTTTTTAACGGCTCCAGACTTTTCCTCTTGGCAGTTGTGGATCTAGGAGGCAACTAATTGGGAATTGTATAGTGTTATGTGGTTGGTTGCCTTTAGGCTTGCAAGTGCATTTTACAATCTTCCCTGCTAGGGGGCAACAAATTGAATGGCCCTCCAGCATTCGGAGGGTTAAAGTATCTGTATGTGCATGGTAGAAAGAGATTGCAGATTCAGCCCTGTCCTAAGAAAAGTGCACCTAATAATGTTTATCAGTAATAATGTTTATCAGCAGAGGACCATGTACCAAGCAGTTGAAGGAGGACCATCTTTTGCATCAATTTACTTTTTCCCTTCTTCATGAAGATAATTTTGAAACGTAAAAGATTAATGAATTAGGCAAAACAATTAAACAGGAAATGATCTCTTCTACAGGTATCTTCTACAAGTATGTACACCGTAAATCATGAAATTCACGTTACACTAACTTCACGTTACACTAACCTCACCTTACATTAACTTCACGTTACACTAACTTCACGTTACACTAACTTCACATATTCAAAACCTTGAAATGAAATTCATGCTAATTCAAGGGCTCATTGATACAAGTTAATGCTTTTTTTGTCGTGAAAATTTGTAATTATTGTGCATTCGTGGTTTTTGTAGCGGTAGATAACATATTACAATATACTGCAGGGAGTATAGCTTCAAGTGAGACAAGAAATGCAAACACAACTAGTGGAATTGCAAGTGGAATGGTCAAGTTGAGGATGACAAATCAAACATTCTTCCACCAAATGCATTTGATGTTTTATTCGTGCCACCTGCAGCTAATGTATGCACATGCGACAAAACAAAATTTTAAAATTATTATTTGTGCTGATTGCAACCGAGTCACATGATTTAGCCTGATTATGTGCTGGCACAAGTTTCATGATCTACCGTACATGTACACACACTTGCTGATGGACACGATTCTACTCTGCTCTGTTAGTATGTGGGATACATGTATACACACACATATGCTGATGGACATGGTTCTACTCTGCTCTGTTAGTATGTGGGATACATGTATACACACACATATGCTGATGGGCATGGTTCTACTCTGCTCTGTTAGTATGTGCGATACATGTATACACACACATATGCTGATGGGCATGGTTCTACTCTGCTCTGTTAGTATGTGGGATATATGTATACACACACATGCTGATGGACATGATTCTACTCTGCTCTGTTAGTATGTGGGATACACACATATGCTGATGGACATGGTTCTACTCTGCTCTGTTAGTATGTGGGATACATGTATACACACACACATGCTGATGGACATGATTCTACTCTGCTCTGTTAGTATGTGGGATACACACATATGCTGATGGACATGGTTCTACTCTGCTCTGTTAGTATGTGGGATACATGTATACACACACACATGCTGATGGACATGATTCTACTCTGCTCTGTTAGTATGTGGGATACATGTATACACACACATATGCTGATGGACATGATTCTACTCTGCTCTGTTAGTATGTGCGATACATGTATACACACACATATGCTGATGGACACGATTCTACTCTGCTCTGTTAGTATGTGGGATACATGTATACACACACATATGCTGATGGACATGATTCTACTCTGCTCTGTTAGTATGTGGGATACACACATGCTGATGGACATGGTTCTACTCTGCTCTGTTAGTATGTGGGATACACACATGCTGATGGACATGGTTCTACTCTACTCTGTTAGTATGTGGGATACATGTACACACACTTGCTGATGGACACGATTCTACTCTGCTCTGTTAGTATGTGGGATATCTACTCTGCTCTGTTAGTATGTGGGATACATGTATATACACACATATGTTGATGGACATGGTTCTACTCTGCTCTGTTAGTATGTGGGATACATGTATATACACACATATGTTGATGGACATGGTTCTACTCTGCTCTGTTAGTATGTGGGATACATGTATACGCACACATATGCTGATGGACATGATTCTACTCTGCTCTGTTAGTATGTGGGATACATGTATACGCACACATATGCTGATGGACATGGTTCTACTCTGCTCTGTTAGTATGTGGGATACATGTATACACACACATATGCTGATGGACATGATTCTACTCTGCTCTGTTAGTATGTGGGATACTTGTATACACACACATGCTGATGGACATGATTCTACTCTGCTCTGTTAGTATGTGGGATACATGTATATACACACATATGTTGATGGACATGATTCTACTCTGCTCTGTTAGTATGTGGGATACATGTATACACACACATATGCTGATGGACATGATTCTACTCTGCTCTGTTAGTATGTGGGATACATGTATATACACACATATGTTGATGGACATGATTCTACTCTGCTCTGTTAGTATGTGTTAGTATGTCACAATGTGGGGTAAAAATTTGCCCCGCAAGACCGCAAACTCTATTACATAAGAAGCAGGCATGTTGCTTAGTTTAGGTCCGTGAAGATACCCTATTGTGTGTGTGACATGACCACAGTGTTGCTATCTTCATTCTAGCTTCATCACGTATGCCTCCAGCACATTTGACAACATTCTGGAGCCTCTCTACATGCAGCTTACTCACACACCAGAAGACCAGAGAAACCAATCCCTGGTCGACTCCATGCGGAGGAAATTCACAATCTGTGCCAATGTTCTCTCCAGCGTTTTAAACGACCGGCAGTATATCTGCGGGAATAAATTCACAGCTGCGGACTGCATGATTGGCTACAACGTGTGGTGGGCTTCGGTGATCCAAGGGGGCAACTTGCTGGAGGATTATCCTGTTCTTCGCTCGTATCTCGAAAGGCTACGGAAGAGGCCAGCATTTGAAAAGACATTTAAAGGCCACAAGAAACCTAGTGGCGGCAGCCTCTAGTTCCTGTGGGGTGGGAGGGTTAGTTTTTATACAGGTTGTGAATATTTGTGACTCTAGCAATTATTGTTATTATTTTTTATGTGGAGATAAATTGTTGCCAAATCAAGTATATAATACATGTATATATATATATACCTTATCCTTCCCTAAACACCTATTCCCAGGAATTTTTGAAAATCTATTTTGTTCTGATTTTGTGGCGAACATAACTTTGCCACACTTCACTCAATTTTAATATTTGAGGGTTCATTTGAGAGCTCTTTTAGTACTCTGTGATATGACGGTTTCAATTCTTTTTTTATACCTGAAGCATTGCCGAGTTATGGTGATTAGAAGAGGTGGCCGTCACAGATTTTGCGTGGTTGGAAATGAAATGCCTTAGAACTAATGAACACGAGATGTGTTGATAAATATGCCACCATTATATCACAGCTAAATGTCTTGGTAAGCTACAAACCAAATTTGGGCATCTGTGGACCTGGCACTTGGTAATTATCCTTGGCACTTGGTAATTATCCTTGCCACAGTTTGGGGGTGCAATTTTTGGAGTGACCCTTGCCTTTTTGGATGTATCTTCTAAGAAAAGGTGCCTATAGAGATATCACCTTAATGCACACAGAATGAGCAACAAGTTGGTATCAAAAGTATCTTCACAGAAGAAAGGGGGGGGAAAGTTATGAAGGCTACAAATATGCGTTCAAATTTCGGTGGTTTCAGGTGTAGTCCCCTCTTATTTAAGCGTTCTTGGTGGCACTAACCTAGCCAACAGTCTTTAGAACATGATGGGGGGATCCAAGACATCCATATTACTGTGCACTTATAATCATATTCTGTAACATATACTACATGATCTGAAAGAGCAGGAACCTTCCCTTTATGTATAAATCACAACAAAGACCTTTTTTTAACACAATATCTGTATCAATAGTGTACTTAATTAGGGTTGTGTACGGATCAGCTCATTGTCCTTCCAACAAAACCAGTCAGTCATCCAGTTGACATAAACACGCCACGCCTCTGTTGATCCAATGTTGCTCGTCCCGGTCAGAAGGTAGATCTATTTGGAGCACATAATTAGTGGAGTGGCCCGTGGTGGAGAGGGTGCCCCTCCTGGCGCTCGTCTTGTACACTGGACAAGCATACGATGGCTTGTGTTTGAATGTGCTCTTCTCCCCGGGATGCAGCCAAATCTGCAGGCAGATGCAGCATGCATGGTGAGTTGTGAATGATATGTCTACACATGCACTACTGTACACATTCGGTCGTTATTAAGTAAGTGTGATTGGGTGGAGTAAAGAAGAGGTGTGGTTGAACTCGTAGTGGCTCATTTCACAAACCACACCTACAGTATGCCAAACTAAAAAACAAGAACATGTTTTTGCAGAACTCGTCACATGCATTGTGGCTATATATCTGAAGTGGGCATGGCTATGATTGCCACTAATTAGAGCCACTTATTTTATTAATTTTTTATTTTATTAATATTTTATATGTATATATATATTTACACACATTGAGCTGGCCAAACTTCACAGCTATGGTTGCTAAATACTTAAAAATGTCCCCGGTGTCTCGCAGTGGGAAGGTTAATGGAGGCGTGGTAATCGATCCATGAAACATCTATATATGCACATACCGACAGTAACTCGTTATTTTAACCTCTGCAAGCACAGCTTGGCGAGAGGTGAAAACAACAAGCCAACTGAAGAAAGGCGGGGTCT
The DNA here is from genome assembly GCA_028752905.1 of Cladorhizidae sp. MBARI D1340-BT2. Lineage (NCBI taxonomy): Eukaryota > Metazoa > Porifera > Demospongiae > Poecilosclerida > Cladorhizidae > Cladorhizidae sp. MBARI D1340-BT2. The sequence continues at coordinate 13,415,903 of JAQNBH010000013.1, forward strand.
GTCTAACCCCTCCTCCCCCTCCCCTCCCCAAAAGAAGAACCAACTTCATATCATAGCACAAGATGCTCTGCTTGCTGCCTCCCTACAACACCATAAGTACTGGCTTCTATAAAACACACCAGACCTCAGTGCAGTCGGGAAGTTGACACTGACCGACTATAAAAGGAAATGGAGCACCTTTTCTGCAGTATGACTTCCCACTACAAAAGCTGTCTCTGCCACTAATGGCTTCTCATCCTGGTACCACCTAGATAAGGCCGAGTTGTAAACACAGCTTGTTGCGGCCATCGCTTGGGTTTGTGGGCTGCATAATAGGGACGATTGCTTGCACTGTATCAACATCCTGTGTGTATAGCGCAAAGTGAGGCAACCTTGTGTAAAACATGGCCGAGCTTCCCGGACCAAACACAAACATCATTGTGTTAAGGTCGAGTGCACTCGCCGAATTAGATTCATCTTGTAAAGCACATGTTCCAAGCAACTGCTCATAAAGTAGCTGCTAGGGAGTGAAGCAAGCCTTCCTCCCTGGGTGAAGGAGGATGGAAGACTTAGTAGCTGCTAGGGAGCCTTCCTCCCTGGGTGGAAGAGGATGGGAGAAGAGGATGGAAGACTTAGTAGCTGCTAGGGAGTGAAGCAAGCCTCCCTCTCTGGGTGGAGGAGGATGGAAGACTTAGTAGCTGCTAGGGAGCCTTCCTCCCTGGGTGGAAGAGGATGGGAGAAGAGGATGGGAGACTTAGTAGCTGCTAGGGAGCCTTCCTCCCTGGGTGGAAGAGGATGGGAGAAGAGGATGGGAGACTTAGTAGCTGCTAGGGAGTGAAGCAAGCCTTCCTCCCTGGGTAGAGGAGGATGGAAGACTTACATGTAGTAGCTACTAGGGAGTGAAGCAAGCCCTTCCCTGGGTGGAGGAGGATGGAAGACTTAGTAACTGCTAAGGAGTGAAGCAAACTTCCTTCCCTGGGTGGAGGAGAATGGGTAACTGCTAGGGAGTGCTCCCTCTCTGGGAAGAGGAGGATGGGAGACTTAGCAACAGTTAGGGAGTGAAGCAAGCCTCCCTCCCTGAGTAGAGGAGGAAGGGAGACTTAGTACTGCCAGGGAATGAAGTGAGCCTTCTCTCCCCAGCAGGTCTAGACAGGAGCTAAATGGATGCGGCAATGTGGGCATGACTGTCCACCTGATGTCATAACGTCTCCACACATGCCAAGAGGGAAAGGGAAATGAACTGAATTCTTTAGTTTCTACTCAAAATTATACTCAAAATGATGCAGAGCATGTCAGGCTGCACATGCCCGCACACGCCTCAAATATGCACTAATTAATCACCATCACTATCGTCATGGCAGAACAATTTCTTTATACTCGCATTCCCAGACACTCTTTCCTCCCCATAAAGAAGGTAAAGGGAAGTCACGGGACTAGATATATATATATATCAGAAGTCATGGCAGTCAGAGAAAGGAGCGAGAAAGAGACTTCAGAGGTTAGAGAGCAAAGCATGGCAGAAAAGAAGGAAACAGTGACCCCTTGCACTTCTTCATAGTGACAGACGAGGTCCTCCCACTGTTAGGTACAGCGCAAGAGAGAACTGGTCGCATACTCATTAGGAGAGAAAACTCACTGCACAGTCAGTATAGCAGGTATTGTGTGCACAGTCAGTATAGCAGATATTGTGTGCACAGTATAGCAGGTATTGTGTGCAGTCAGTATAGCAGGTATTGTGTGCACAGTCAGTATAGCAGGTATTGTGTGTACAGTATAGCAGGTATTGTGTGCACAGTATAGCAGGTATTGTGTGCACAGTATAGCAGGTATTGTGTGCACAGTATAGCAGGTATTGTGTGCACAGTATAGCAGGATTGTGTGCACAGTATAGCAGGTATTGTATGCACAGTATAGCAGGTATTGTGTGCGCAGTCAGTATAGCAGGTATTGTGTGTACAGTATAGCAGGTATTGTGTGCACAGTATAGCAGGTATTGTGTGCAGTCAGTATAGCAGGTATTGTGTGCAGAGTATAGCAGGTATTGTATGCACAGTATAGCAGGTATTGTGTGCACAGTATAGCAGGTATTGTGTGCGCAGTATAGCAGGTATTGTGTGCACAGTCAGTATAGCAGGTATTGTGTGCACAGTATAGCAGGTATTGTGTGCACAGTATAGCAGGTATTGTGTGCACAGTATAGCAGGTATTGTGTGCAGTCAGTATAGCAGGTATTGTGTGCACAGTATAGCAGGTATTGTGTGCACAGTATAGCAGGTATTGTGTGCACAGTATAGCAGGTATTGTGTGCACAGTATAGCAGCACTGCACTGTTTGCGACATATTGGTGTGCTTTATTTGAGTTTGATGTGCCATATTTTGAGTTTCTGGTACAGAGTGGTGAAGAAAGGATGACACGGGCCAGGAGAGGCTTCCTGCATTGGGAGATGTGTAGCACACTTAGAGGTCCTTGCCCTTGGAACAGTAAACAGAAACAATCATCTTCATATAGAGAGCACTTCAGGAAATGAACACATGTCAACAAGTGATTGTGAACACTTCCAAGTCATGTGATGTGCTGGCTGGCGTCACATTGTGTGGACGTAGCTAGAGCCTTCCTGTGGCATTAGCAGTGCAGCATTGAAGGTCCACTACTCTGATAGCCAACCTGGACCATGTGGTTGGTTTCAAGGTTGGATTGTCCTTGTCATGGTACACCATCCAACCACGGGAGCAAATTGATTCTCCCCAAGGGGACCTCCTTTGGTGTAGCTAGCTATGTGGCTTTAGTAACACCCTAGATAAGAGCATGCCAAACAGAATAGTTCACCCTAGATAAGAGCATGCCAAACAGAATAGTTCACCCTAGATAAGAGCATGCCAAATATTTTAATGAAGCCTTTAGATACAGAAGCACATCAGCTTTAATTAATAGTTGTAATCTTCCTGACCAGCCATGAGTGGTAATTATAAAATTTTATTAAGGGGGTAGTTCACCCAAAACTGGGAAAAAACGTCTGTTGACTTTGAATGCCCATAACTTTTTTAAATAATTGGTTTGTGTAGATAATGTTATGCTCAAATTGTTGCTTGTTCTATGTGCTTTCCAATGATATATAAAATATCTCTAGAGGCATGTTTTGTCAGAAGATGCATGCAGAAATGCATGCATCTTCAGAAACAGGGACCCTCCTTCTCTTGGCAGACCCCCACTACTCATTTTTAAAAATCAAAAGCTGTAAATTGGTTTGTGGCTTGTCAAAGCTAACAGCTGTGATATGGATGATTTTACATTGCAATAACTAAAGTGGTTGTTGAATGGCAACGTGCCGTATTTGATTACGCGCTAAAATTGTATTTTTAGCGTGTAATCAAATACGGCACGTTGCCATTCAACAACCACTTTAGTTATTGCAATGTAAAATCATCCATATCACAGCTGTTAGCTTTGACAAGCCACAAACCAATTTACAGCTTTTGATTTTTAAAAATGAGTAGTGGGGGTCTGCCAAGAGAAGGAGGGTCCCTGTTTCTGAAGATGCATGCATTTCTGCATGCATCTTCTGACAAAACATGCCTCTAGAGATATTTTATATATCATTGGAAAGCACATAGAACAAGCAACAATTTGAGCATAACATTATCTACACAAACCAATTATTTAAAAAAAGTTATGGGCATTCAAAGTCAACAGACGTTTTTTTTTCAGTTTTGGGTGAACTACCCCCTTAAGCCACCTTATTAGGCCACTTCACTGGTCTGTCCTCCCCTTATTAGGCAAGCTCTCATCACACTAGCTTCAGCAATGAATGGACGCAGCCTCTCCCCCAGACCAAAGCTTTCAGTATTCAGAAGCTCAAAACCTCAAACATGCTCGTAACAGCATCACTGTGACCAGATGACACGTAGCGATGCGGCCAATCACTTGAAGGTATAGGGTGTCTGGTGGGGGGTAGATGTGGACTTCCCTGAACTCAATGAACCTGAAGAATGCCAAGATGAACGAAACTCCACTGTTATTAAACACACCCATTCACTAACGTCGCGAGATGATGTATCTAGCACGCACCTTATGTGCCTCCTCCATTAGGACATCTGTGGAGACATTAACTCTTCTCTTGGCGAGTGCCTGGCCTGTGGGCCATGGCTCCTCCTCCACCTTGGCAATCATATATTTTTTTTAAGGAGAGCATTTTGTATTTATTCCCAAGGGTGCTCAGAATGTAGACTACGTAGGCATGTACGCACACAATAACACCATACACCTGTGCACACACACACACACCTCCAGGAGCACACAGATGGTGCAGACTTGATTATGCGTGCCATGTAGGTGTGAAGTAGTGTAAAGTAATCAACCTATATATGTATATATATACTGTTGCACTGCATGTTTGTCCAGTCAAAACAACTGTGAAATCTGCACTGTTTATATATATACCTCTTATTAGGACATCTACCTTGCCACGAAAGACTCCTGACAGGTCATTAGCAGCCACCATGATACCTCACAAGTCAATTAGCTATCTCAATCCAGCATACACTAACATGCAATACACACTAGCACGGGCAGAGGAGAGCCTCAGGCAGGGCAGCATAGAAGTCATTCAGATTAGCAAATAATATATAATACACACTAGCACGGGCAGAGGAGAGCCTCAGGCTGGGCAGCCTAGAAGTCATTCAGATTAGCATATAATATATAATACACACTAGCACGGGCAGAGGAGAGCCTCAGGCAGGGCAGCCTAGAAGTCATTCAGGTCGAGGGATAGCTTTAGCTGTAGCTTAAGTAGATTGTAATGGACTGCTGGCTGCACAATATGTAGCAACGTGTGTCATTAGATCTCACACATTCCAATGCTTCCATAAGCTGTCTAGCAGTGCATACCATTTGAGGGTGTGCTCTAGTTTAGCTTGCAGCCACGCGAGTCAAGATCACAGATCTCCATCAGGTAACAATAGCTTTGTTTGTGCGACTATTCCTTGTCCACCATTCCTTCCAGGTCAGTTTCATAACGCTAAGGCAATCTCTCCATGTCTTTACTGGGCACTTTAGCTTCTCAGAGCTCTACCAGTGGTAGGTGCTGGCTGCTACAGGCTCACACCTGCAGCACTGGATGCTACGGGCACACACCTGCAGCACTGGATGCTACGGGCACACACCTGCAGCACTGGATGCTACGGGCTCACACCTGCAGCACTGGATGCTGCAGGCACACACCTGCAGCACTGGATGCTACGGGCACACATCTGCAGCACTGGATGCTACGGGCACACACCTGCAGCACTGGATGCTACGGGCACACACCGGCAGCACTGGATGCTACGGGAACACACCTGCAGCACTGGATGCTACGGGCAGCACTGGATGCTACGGGCACACACCTGCAGCACTGGATGCTACGGGCACACACCTGCAGCACTGGATGCTACGGGCACACACCTGCAGCACTGGATTATACTGGCACACACCTGCAGCACTGGATTATACTGGCACACACCGCAGCACTGGATGCTATGGGCACAGCGCTTGCCATCCTCTGAGCCATGTCTTCACAGGAATAGAGCATAACACTTGCAACTGACGCTCATTCCGTTGGTCGTGCTCCTCAGATGGATATCCCTTGGCCAGTATGAAATTTTCACTATGAGACACTATTATATTTATATGAATATACATGTGATGCATACTAATGGGTCTGTTTTCTTTGAGCATGCACATTGCAGTGCAGTTTTTATGCATGCATGTAAGGTCTAATCCAGGGTATGCACTATTTCACTTGAGATAGTAAGCGATGCAGAGTCTACTCGAGGTGAGGAAATACGCATGCATATTGCATATGGTGAATAATTCTGCATATGGTGAATAATTCTTGGCATCACACATCATTCAGACAAAGATGCTTCATAAGTTGTGATTACACTCACATGACCTGCGGGATTGAACACAATTTATCCTCATCTATCATCCAGGAGTTTGCACGCTGCTATGTAGATATAATGACCACATACTCTACTTCCTATACAAGGATACAAATAAATTCTATTTATAGATGAAGAGAATATCCCCCCCCCCCCCCCCCCCCCCCCCCCCTGACGCATAACTAGAGTAGTTAAAACTCCATTGTGCTGGTTAGAATTGCTTACAATGGGAAGAGAATCACTGAGAATTTTTGGCAACGACTCTCCCAAGACCATCTTCTCTCGGTCCCAGCGTGCTCCATCTAGAAACAGCCCCTATAAAAATGCACAAGAATTTCTTTTAGTGCATGTAGCATATCCTCTGGAGGATAAGTAGTCTGAAGAAGGCCAACAATGGAAGTATGACTTACTGTACATACATGCAGAAACATGGGAATTACTGAATTGTAAGTCACATGTGCAACAGCGGGTCAAGAACCAGTGATGCAGGTGTGTGCAGGCATGGTCACTAAGAAGAGGCTTTTCCTCACTACTCACTGGCCTAGAAGGACACACTCTCAGGCCTTGAATGTTAGCAGAAAGGTCCACTCAGGATGGCTCTGAGGCACAGCGTTGTGTGAGGTAGGCCCTTTTGTTAGAGTGGCTGGCACGTTCTCTTTGGGGAGACTTTTCTAGCTGATGGCTGTGGCATCTCCGCTGGCAACTAATGTGCTGATGCCGAAGTAGTGGACTCTTGGACAACTAGCTATCTGGTTCAGCAATTAGTGGACTCTTATACACCTAAGCTGTCTGGTTCAGCAATTAGTGGACTCTTAAAGACACCTAAGCTATATAGCTGTCTGGTTCGGTAATTAGTGGACTCTTGGACAACTAGCTATCTGGTTCAGCAATTAGTGGACTCTTAGACACCTAAGCTATATAGCTGTCTGGTTCGGTAATTAGTGGACTCTTTAGACACCTAAGCTATATAGCTGTCTGGTTCGGTAATTAGTGGATGGACTCTTAGACACCTAAGCTATAATTATAGCTATCTGGTTCAGTACTGGTGTGCATGCATTGCCCACCACAGGAAAGACCTTCTTCAAGATGAGCCAGGATGTAGAAATCGTTGTATATGCAGCTAGCCAGAAATAATTTAAGATTAAGTGCTTTTCATTTCCACCACTGTAGTGTTCTAAATATCTTACATTTAGATCACTCTGTGTTCTAAATAGTTTACATTTCCACCACTCTGTGTTCTAAATAGCTTAATTACCAACCACTCTAGGTGCTCTAAATAGCTTAATTGCCACCCTCTAGGTGTTCTAAATAGTTTAATTACCACCCTCTAGGTGCTTAATTACCACCCTCTAGGTGTTCTAAATAGCTTAATTACCACCCTCTAGGTGCTTAATTACCACCCTCTAGGTGTTCTAAATAGCTTAATTACCACCACTCTAGGTGATCTAAATAGCTTAATTACCACCACTCTAGGTGTTCTAAATAGCTTAATTGCCACCCTCCAGGTGCTCTAAATAGCTTAATTACCACCACTCTAGGTGTTTTAAATAGCTTAATTACCACCACTCTAGGTGTTCTTATTAATTTCTACAATGTTATCCTATAGAGAACCAGACAAAGGAGAATACAAAATTGAAAACCTGTTATTAATAAACCCTCCTACAGCTGCACACCTTCACATAGGCACCATTGTCAGGTTTCCTCTTCATGCTGCACTCTTCCTTAAGAAGTTCAAACTGGAAGGCCAGGTGGTCGATGGGGATGGTGTATTTGCGTGAGAAGTTCTGCAGAACTCCAGTGAGGAAGGACTGGGTGAAGTAGAATCCCGACACCCAGAACACATGAGGTGCAGCTCCTCTGTCTATCCAGTCCTGGAAGAACTTGAGTCTATGAAACACAAGCAGGAAAGGTGGTCGATATTTTCTTTAGCGATTTGACAAAATTGACAACGTTAGGCCATAGCAGATAAATTCGTTGTTTCTCATCCACTTCCCTCATACAATTTTATCAAAACTCACTCTCAACCCCCTCCCTCACGCATGATAATTATTCATTTATTAGGCAGGGGCCTCTCCCGGCACCCAACTATTAGGAGTCACAGTTTATGTTCATTGTGTACACAGCAGCTGCATGCAATGTAGTGCCCGCCCACATTGACTTTTAATTACTTCCTGGATGAGAAGCTGGAAATGTATTGATCAGCTGTTGCCTTAGCAACTGTATAGCGGCCACTCCATTCGACGTAACTTTGTTTCGTGTAGGGCACTACTGAGTAAACTCAGAAACCAACCTCACAAGCCAGGGTGCTATATATCGGCACCTAGGTAACATCAATGTCACAAACTCATGCTAACTTACTTGTTTATCCAGCCATTGGCCAAATTATTTAGTCTCAAATTGAGGCAGGTCTCTCTGCACTAGCTTATGGCTTGGGCATGGTGGTCCAGAGAGAACTCAACCCATCTGCTAAGAAGCTACTTAACAGCCATCTTGTCCACACTCAAACTTAAAGGAGGTACCTGCTGTTGAAGGTACATAGTTGTGAAGTTGCAGGTAAAAATAGCATTAACCAGCAGTTATCAATAAGCCAGGAGTTCTAATGCGACCCCTGCAACATGCCTTGTTTCCAAGTCAAACACAGTGCAATGCGGCAGCCAGTGTGGTAGTGTAAAGTGGCACTTTGTCACACCTGACTATGTTGCCTAGGAGATGCTGATGCTAAGCAATGTGCAAAACTTGGAATTGATGGTGAAACAGGAGCACGTGTCTAATAATAATAATTGAACCAGCAGTAGGTCATGGACGCTTGAGGCCCGCACCTAACAGGTGCAGGGTTCAAACATAAGAATTTTTTATATTAATTATCTGCTTAATTTTTTTTTGCAAGTAGTTTGTTCACAAACAAACAAATAATGTGCACGGATGTTGGCTACGCATGTATGTATGTGTGTATGTGTGTATGTATGCATGTATGTTGTATGCATGCATGTGTGTATGTATGCATGTATGTATTCATATGCATGCGTGTATGTATGCATGTATGTGTGTTGTATGCATGTGTGTAAGCATGTGTGTATGCATGTGTGTATGCATGTGTGTATGCATGTATGATGCATGCGTATGTATGTATGTATGTATGTAGGACTTGCATTTGATGTTGTCAGCTAAAACAGTCGTCCAGTTGGAGGATATATAGCCTAATTATTTAGAATGGCATTGCATTCTTCTATATAATGTGTATTTTTAATGAACCTGATATTGGTATAAATTAGTAGTAATGTTAATAAACTTAACACATCCTTGCTTGTGTCCACACATACCTGGAGAGCAGGTCAGTGATGTAGCTCCCCAGTGGTTTGAGAGATGGATACGACTTGTCTGCCCACACTTTCGGCACCTTACCAACTATCATGCTGTCAAACACATCCTCCAGCTCGGAAGACATGACCACAAGCCCCTTCATGGCCTTCTGCACATTCTGGAGTGTGCTACGAACCACAGAAGTCAGCCGGTTGAAGCGCGTCAGTTCTTGCCGCAGAACAATGTTCATGGATTCCTTATACACGACTGGAAACTTCTTGTAGACTTCCTCCAAGTTAAAATCTAATGGAAGTTTTGAAAGGATATCCGATGCCAGTTCATCTATGACTTGTTGGGGTGAATTTCCTCCACCCCCACTCTGACGAGGGAGGGTGAGGAGGATGCTGTCAAAGAGAGTTTGGGTTTCTTGATTATCCTTGGTGATATCGGCATTTTCATGGAGACCAAAGACTTCCGGGTGAGGTACGATGGGCAAGGAGCGCGTGTACTCCACGTAAGATGAGTACTCGCCATGTGCGGGGGCGTAGTATTTGCCACTTGGAGAAAATCTGTTTAAGAATACAAATAGGGTAAGGTAAGGATAGAGACGTGTGCGTCTGTGCGCATGTGTAAGTATGTGTCTCTCTCTCTGTGTGTGTGTGTGTGTGTGCATGCGTGTGTGCCTTGGGGATGAGGATGGGAATGGGGGGGGGGGGGGGAGGTGGGAGGGTGACAAGAGTAAAACGAAATAGTTAAGAGCAAGTGGAGAGGAGTATGAAGAGTTTCTACCAATCCAATATTATTTCTTGTCTCAAGCATCCACCTACAAGAAGATGCTCCTTACATATATCGCCGCAACTAAACAATTATTTGCTATGACAGTAGAAACATGAGGCGCATGCATTATTAGTAGCTACCTGGTGCTGCTGAAGGTCTGTGCTGTTAACTCTTGTCACGGCACTAGACCTCTGAGGAAAACAACTGATCACTCTATGCTATTCAACATGCAACTGCTCACTGACTCAGCTCAGGTAGGCTTGATATTGCACGAGCATGTTTAAAATGCTTTACCAAATTTATGAGTAAAGAAATGGATTAGTGCCAAATTGCAAACCTGATTAGTTTTTGCAATAATTAGGAGTCTTCAGGTAGTAAAATTATGACCAATGGATACATCGTACGCAAGTGATGTGAGGGGAGAAGTAGAAAGATACACTGATGCATAGGGGCGGTGATAAATTAAGAAATAGACTACATACATGTACATGTAGACGTTGCAATGCGTTTGGAGTCTTCAGGTAGTAAGATTACGTTGAACGGACACACTATGCAAATAAATATGTTGGGGGAAAGATAGATAGACACAGGATCCTGAAGCCCAAATCTCTCGGTATTGACAGTATTTTGGGCTCCCCGTTTACTATCTTCGTGAAGGATCCAAGGCACATTCAAAGTATTCTTGGGATCAAAATTGGCTGAAGTCACCATTTCTGATACTGAAGAAGCTGCCAAGGTGGGTTCAGCTGAGATATAAACATTGTTGTTTCTCTCCGGAATATTAAAGTAAGGGTCAGACTGATATATAGAGTGCTACTGCACCCCCGATCAATACAAGATCTTGAGGAAATTTCAGGGTATTTAATTAACTACCTCCATTAAGGATTCAAGGCACACTTGATGTGTTAAAGAAGTTAAGATACTAGAAGAAGCTACCAAAGTGAATTCTAGTCGAGTGTTTCTTTGTCCACCATTTATAAAAAGGGTCAAACCAGTGCTGCCACATCCCTCAATGAATAGGCTGGACTACAACTGCCTATAATTGTAGCAAGCAACCACCTTTTGCAGATCTAGCTACTCAGTGCGGCTTGAGATGTCCGAGTGTCTCTCTGGCATTTTACTGGCTGGAAATCTCCACGAGAACTTAGCAGGTGCCTTGTGGAAATTTCATAATTCTTTTGTTCGGACCAAGATGGCGTGCAGTAAGTATAGGTACAGGAGAACTGGCATGGAAGAATGGCCTCTCCATGAAGATTGTAAATCAACACCACTGCATCTTACTTGTCACACACCTTCCTCCATGTACACTAATATGCTATCTAGAGCTGACCTGTGGCCATCATCGTGTATAATGTCCTCGTTGTAGAAGATGGAGAGAAGAGAGACTAGGAGTCTTCGGTCCCAATCGTCGGTCACCCTACCTCCGTAGTTGCACTGCCCAGTCAAGTACACCAGTGCAGCCAGGGGCACTTCCTCGTAATCATTCAGGAACATCTGCAAGGAGAAACAAAACACACAAACAGACAAACATTGTTTTGTGAGAAGTTTACTTCATAGCGTCTCGCTAGACGGAATCTCTTTCCAATGCCCCTCCCCCAGAACATAGAAAACATCATCTGGTCAAACATTATATTCCTGTCATGTACCAGGATGGTCGAGAGAAAGTGTTTCTTTTTAGTGCCCACTAACATTTCCTGTTAACAGCACCCCTTTCTTTATAACCACACCCACTTCTTTGTTAAGCACACCCTTTTCACAGCGAGGGGGGGAAAAGAGTTTCAAAAGAAGGATTTGAGTGGGTTCCAAAGAAGGGTTCAATTGAATCCTCTAAACACTCCTGGCTACACACCTACAGCTCATGCCAATGTATACATAAACACATGACTTCATTGACTTACACTTTATTGCACTCCATAAATAACATGGCTAATGGAAGCAAAAGATTTGAGACCTTATTTTTTCATGCTGCATGTATGGGAGTCAGCAGTGAGACATATCCACCACAGCTTCTTCTCTACCGTCATCTTAATTTTTTTAATACAAATTTTACATGAAAAAATGTTCTGTCTCTGATAGAACTACATGTTTTTGATGCTAAGAAGCTTTAATATAATGATCTGGCATTTTGTCACAAATTTTGGTAGTTACAATATTTTAATTCTGCATTGTTCAATCTTTGAGGAATTCCTGAGAAAGCACACCTGCTCCATAAAAAATGAGGTGGTCTATTTCCACTGGCAGAATAACACTGCACTGCATAATGAAACAAAATCTAGCAGATACAATATAAGCATAAAATTCCTGAAGGAAACAAAATCTAGCAGATACAATATAAGCATAAAATTCCTGAAGGCTGGCCTAATATCGAGTTATGTACTAAGTTTCCTACCAAATTAAAAAGCCTTTTGAGCAAGAAAAAAATGAAGCAAATTTTTTTATTTTAAATTTATGAAGTCTGGGGTCTGCCAGCGGAGATGGAACATCGCATCTTTACAGTGCATGATGGATAAATGGTGCAAGTATGAACAAGACGGGAAGTATTTCAGTGATGATTAGTCCACGGAACTGGACAGCATGCCTCACATACCTGCTGCTGTTTCATGCTAATCCTGAGGTCAGAATCATTAAACTCATATGGAATGTTCCAGCCGAGAGCTCCAAACTTGCACCTTTCTTGGACGATGGCGTGAAAGAAACACAGCCCATAGAGAAGCTTCCTCCATGCTCGAGGCTTGTTGCAACCTTGGAAGAAATTTGGATCAAAGATGGGATCGTTGAGGTAGGAGCGGAGGATATTAGCACGAAGGCCTTTAGGTGGCTCATTGGTCATCTTAATTCCTGAAACATCCACACAACAGATACGATAATATTCAACACAATACCATAGACAGAGCTACATCCATGCACTCTGATTCCTCATTGTTGAATACCATACACTTGCATACACAGAGCTACATCCATGCACTCTGATTCCTCATTGTTGAATACCATACACTTGCATACACAGAGCTACATCCATGCACTCTGATTCCTCATTGTTGAATACCATACACTTGTATACACAGAGCTACATACATGCACTCTGATTCCTCATTGTTGAATACCATACACTTGTATACACAGAGCTACTTACATGCACTCTGATTCCTCATTGTTGAATACCATACACAGAGCTACATACATGCACTCTGATTCCTCATTGTTGAATACCATACACTTGTATACACAGAGCTACATACATGTACATGCACTCTGATTCCTCATTGTTGAATGCCATACACTTGCATACACAGAGATACATCCATGTACTCTGATTCCTCATTGTTGAATACCATACACTTGTATACACAGAGCTACATCCATGCACTCTGATTCCTCATTGTTGAATACCATACACTTGTATACACAGAGCTACATACATGCACTCTGATTCCTCATTGTTGAATACCATACACTTGTATACACAGAGCTACATACATGCACTCTGATTCCTCATTGTTGAATACCATACACTTGTATACACAGAGCTACATCCATGCACTCTGATTCCTCATTGTTGAATACCATACACTTGTATACACAGAGCTACTTACATGCACTCTGATTCCTCATCTATACAGACCTCTAAGACATATGTACATCTATATGAACATTGCTTGAAGGAAGGCTTTATTATGGAAGTACAGTGTATAAATAAAAGACACTTCCAATGGTGCTTATTCCATGAGAACAGCCTGCCTCAACCCACTGTGATATTAATGATTAGTGGATTCTTGAATCTGATCACCGACAGAATGTGTGCAAATCTGCAACATCCGGTAATTTCGGCTAATAGTCCAACAAACCATTCTGGAGTATGGAGACAGGAAAGTCTTCTGTGGGGTAGCTAGTGAGCCACAATCTGAATTTGTTGTGAGTAGTTTCTGGAGTTATTCCCTCTTCACATATCTTTTCCAATCGGGGCATCCACGAGGTTGCCAAGTGACAGTTCTGCAGCACCACCCACGAGCCTTCCCTGGAGGCCTTGTCTATCATCTTGGCAGCAATAGGACCCTATACAATCCAACATTTATTACTACGAGTAAATACAGTAGCATATACATGTAGTTTATCTCCACACTATGCACCCACCTTGCCTGCTCCATCACACCCCCACTGTCTTCCCCAACACTAGGTATGTTATTCAGACCTTCATCTTCTATCACAAGGAACTCACCCCTCTGAGCCATCCCTCATCCTCTACCACAAGGAACTCACCCTCTGAGCCCTCCCTCATCCTCTACCACAAGGAACTCGCCCCTCTGAGCCCTCCCTGATCCTCTACCACAAGGAACTCACCCTCTGAGCCCTCCCTCATCCTCTACCACAAGGAACTCACCCTCTGAGCCCTCCCTCATCCTCTACCACAAGGAACTCGCCCCTCTGAGCCCTCCCTGATCCTCTACCACAAGGAACTCACCCCTCTGAGCCTTCCCTCATCCTCTACCACAAGGAACTCGCCCTCTGAGCCTTCCTACCACAAGGAACTTGCCACTCTGAGCCTTCCCTGATCCTCTACCACAAGGAACTCACCCCTCTGAGCCTTCCCTCATCCTCTACCACAAGGAACTCGCCACTCTGAGCCCTCCCTCATCCTCTACCACAAGGAACTCACCCTCTGAGCCCTCCCTCATCCTCTACCACAAGGAACTCACCCCTCTGAGCCCTCCCTCATCCTCTACCACAAGGAACTCACCCTCTGAGCCCTCCCTCATCCTCTACCACAAGGAACTCGCCACTCTGAGCCCTCCCTTATCCTCTACCACAAGGAACTCACCCTCTGAGCCTTCCCTCATCCTCTACCACAAGGAACTCACCCTCTGAGCCTTCCCTCATCCTCTACCACAAGGAACTCACCCTCTGAGCCTTCCCTGATCCTCTACCACAAGGAACTCGCCACTCTGAGCCTTCCCTGATCCTCTACCACAAGGAACTCACCCTCTGAGCCTTCCCTCATCCTCTACCACAAGGAACTCACCCTCTGAGCCCTCCCTCATCCTCTACCACAAGGAACTCGCCCTCTGAGCCCTCCCTCATCCTCTACCACAAGGAACTCACCCTCTGAGCCTTCTCATCCTCTACCACAAGGAACTCACCCTCTGAGCCCTCCCTTATCCTCTACCACAAGGAACTCGCCCCTCTGAGCCTTCTCATCCTCTACCACAAGGAACTCGCCACTCTGAGCCCTCCCTTATCCTCTACCACAAGGAACTCACCCTCTGAGCCTTCCCTCATCCTCTCTAGTTTGGGCCAACATATAGCATGGGTCCTGGAAAATTTGGTCTACACAAGCCCCTTCATCCAGCACTAGAATTAGTCCTATAGGCCAGGCACTAATTCTGGATCTATGGTGCAGTTTTAGGCATCTCACTGGAACTTATCGTGGGATAATCTAAGTATATCCTGGGACCTCCTGGAATGAGCTATTAAAGGTTGTGGAAACAATGGACATATGTGTCTCCTTCTCCACCACCATGTACCCATCTCTCCACCACCATGCACCCATCTCTCCACCACCATGCACCCATCTCTCCACCATCTCTCCACCACCATGCACCCATCTCTCTACCACCATGCACCCATCTCTCCACCACCATGCACCCATCTCTCCACCACCATGCACCCATCTCTCCACCACCATGCACCCATCTCTCCACCACCATGCACCCATCTCTTCACCACCATGCACCCATCTCTCCACCTCCATGCACCCATCTCTCCACCACCATGCACCCATCTCTCCACTACCATGCACCCATCTCTCCACCACCATGCACCCATCTCTCCACCACCATTGCACCCATCTCCCCACCACCATGAGTAAAATTGTGCTTGAAATACTGAAGTCCTGTGAGTCATTCAGATATTTTCAATATTAATTTACCTGTCCTTGTCCAAGTGATATAGTCTGGCACTTTCCCGAGCCACTGTCCTCAGCGAACTTGAGAAGGCCAGCCATGGGGTCAGCACCAGCAGACAGCACAAATATGAGAGGAGAGCAGCAGTTAGAGTCAGCAAAGCTTTCTGCGAGATCAAATGTTGGAGGCTCAATATATTGCTGTCCCATCGAGCCCACGATGAAGTTTTGGACTGCAGAAACGATCTTGTCTGGACGGATACAGCGGAGAACAACCATTCTGTTTTAAATAATTAGTCAAGATTTATAGCAGGTTGAGAGAAGAATAGCAACTCTGGAACACAGAGAAGGAACGATCAAATCTAACCAACTGAAACCTCCTCAGTACAGATATGTACATCTTCGGTCATGAACTGAAGTGACATGCTGTGATCTGCTTGGTCTAACTAATGTCTGTGCTTTAGTTTATAAAGTATCTCTTGTTCTGTGAGAGTGATCATTGAGGGAGTGAGTGAGTGAAGGAGGGTGTGTGAGTGACCTGGGTGAGAGTGCATGAGTGAGGAGTGAGTGAGTGAAGGAGGGTGTGTGAGTGACCTGGGTGAGAGTGCATGAGTGAGGAGTGAGTGAGTGAAGGAGGGTGTGTGAGTGACCTGGGTGAGAGTGCATGAGTGAGGAGTGAGGAGTGAAGGAGGGTGTGTGAGTGACCTGGTGAGAGTGCATGAGTGAGGAGTGAGTGAGTGAAGGAGGGTGTGTGAGTGACCTGGGTGAGAGTGCATGAGTGAGAGGAGTGAGTGAGTGAAGGAGGGTGTGTGAGTGACCTGGGTGAGGGTGCATGAGTGAGGAGTGAGGAGTGAAGGAGGGTGTGTGAGTGACCTGGGTGAGTGTGCATGAGTGAGGAGTGAGTGAGTGAAGGAGGGTGTGTGAGTGACCTGGGTGAGAGTGCATGAGTGAGGAGTGAGTGAGTGAAGGAGGGTGTGTGAGTGACCTGGGTGAGAGTGCATGAGTGAGTGAGTGAAGGAGGGTGTGTGAGTGACCTGGGTGAGAGTGCATGAGTGAGGAGTGAGTGAGTGAAGGAGGGTGTGTGAGTGACCTGGGTGAGTGTGCATGAGTGAGGAGTGAAGGAGGGTGTGTGAGTGACCTGGGTGAGAGTGCATGAGTGAGGAGTGAAGGAGGGTGTGTGAGTGACCTGGGTGAGAGTGCATGAGTGAGGAGTGAGTGAGTGAAGGAGGGTGTATGAGTAACGTTTACCTGTCCAATCCCTTCAGATTGTTCCAAGTGCCCGGTAGCTCGGCCTCGTGGGGTGAGACTGAGTCATACACTTGCTTCCATTCAGGGCCAAATGCTACACAGCAGACAACAGAAACAGAGAGAGCTCACATAACTCATCTGTCGTTTAGTTCCCCAGGCATACCTTTGAACCAATCCTTGAGGCGGGGCAGCTCTGATGCTCGTACGATCTCCCCCCATGATTTCTCCCCGAGCCACTGAGGGAAGGGGTTGGGATGAGGGTTATCCAGGGCCACACCTCCTGTTAGGAGGAACCGCCATACCTCCTCTGCCACATCACCTCTGGAGGAAATTAAACAATATGGCCACATTGCGATGCTGTAGTGCTGTAAACTGTAAAGACCATTTGGATTATAGCTTTAGCTGGCATGTCTTACATATCTCAGGCCTGAGGAAGCACCATCATATCTAACCTCATGCACAGTATAATATTACAGTGTAGTGCCAGCTTGATTTTGATCCACGCTTTTCATTGGCCCCGCATTGAAAAAAGGAAGCTAATAAGTGATTAATTACAGGGGTAGATTAAGAAAACACATGGCATAATGCTATTGGGTATAGTTTGACTATTTAAGCTAGCTTCCATTTGGATTCCGATTCTGTGAAAAGTAACTCAACTGAACAGATTCTAGTTAGTGTTGGCTAGTGCCTGTCTCACCTCCCCTCATAGCTAGTGACTCACCTCCCCTCATAGCTAGTGACTCACCTCCCCTTCATAGCTAGTGACTCACCTCCCCTTCATGGCTAGTCACTCACCTCCCCTTCATAGCTAGTGACTCACCTCCCCTTCATAGCTAGTGACTCACCTCCCCTTCATAGCTAGTGACTCACCTCCCCTTCATAGCTAGTGACTCACCTCCCCTTCATAGCTAGTGACTCACCTCCCCTTCATAGCTAGTGACTCACCTCCCCTTCATAGCTAGTGACTCACCTCCCCTTCATGGCTAGTGACTCACCTCCCCTTCATAGCTAGTGACTCACCTCTCCTTCATAGCTAGTGACTCACCTCTCCTTCATAGCTAGTGACTCACCTCCCCTTCATAGCTAGTGACTCACCACCCCTTCATAGCTAGTGACTCACCCCTTCATAGCTAGTGACTCACCTCCCCTTCATAGCTAGTGACTCACCACCCCTTCATAGCTAGTGACTCACCTCCCCTTCATAGCTAGTGACTCACCTCCCCTTCATAGCTAGTGACTCACCTCCCCTTCATAGCTAGTGACTCCCCTCCCCTTCATAGCTAGTGACTCCCCTCCCCTTCATAGCTAGTGACTCATCCCCCCCTTCATAGCTAGTGACTCACCTCCCCTTCATAGCTAGTGACTCACCTCCCCTTCATAGCTAGTGACTCACCCCTTCATAGCTAGTGACTCACCTCACCTTCATGGCTAGTGACTCACCTCCCCTTCATAGCTAGTGACTCACCTCCCCTTCATAGCTAGTGACTCATCTCCCCTTCATAGCTAGTGACTCACCTTCCCTTCATAGCTAGTGACTCACCTCCCCTTCATAGCTAGTGACTCACCTCCCCTTCATAGCTAGTGACTCACCTCCCCTTCATGGCTAGTGACTCACCTCCCCTTCATAGCTAGTGACTCACCTCCCCTTCATAGCTAGTGACTCACCTCCCCTTCATAGCTAGTGACTCACCTCCCCTTCATAGCTAGTGACTCACCCCTTCATGGCTAGTGACTCACCCCTTCATGGCTAGTGACTCACCTCCCCTTCATAGCTAGTGACTCACCTCCCCTTCATAGCTAGTGACTCACCCCTTCATAGCTAGTGACTCACCCCTTCATAGCTAGTGACTCACCTCCCCTTCATAGCTAGAGACTCACCTCCCCTTCATAGCTAGTGACTCACCTCCCCTTCATAGCTAGTGACTCACCTCCCCTTCATAGCTAGTGACTCACCTCCCCTTCATGAGGCCAATGCAGAGTAGGAAGGAGAAGAGTATTTTGTCCTTCTCAAACAGTGACCTGCACACATTGTTGTAAATGCTATTAGTGAAGTGGTCGTTCAGCCAGTATATTCTCTCCTGCAAGACTGTTGAACTGGGGCTGTTGGCGATGGACTGAAGATAGAGATTGATAAACCAGACCAGCGAGTATTGGTACATGGGCTCTATGTTGGCTAGGTCACAGATGCAGAAGAAAAGGGTAGATGCATGGGTTGCCACAGGCTTGTAGCCATTGCGAGTCTGGTCAATCTCTTTCTCTGTGATGGCGGCCACTTCTTGCTTGGACTGGATCTCCTCAGAGAGGACCTTAGAGGAGGATAAGATCTCAATGGCTGTCTCATCCTCCAGGATATTCCCTTCGGAAGAAGATAGAACTTTTAGAATCTTGTCTTCAATTTCTTCAAGTTGCTTCTTGTTATCAGCACTTCCCATGATTAGCTGATTTTTCTTCTCCTCCAGCTCTGGTTTCTCCTTGGCTGCCACGATACCCAGCAGCTGGTCCTCCAGACCCAGTGGAGTGATCATGAAGTTCAGCAGAACAATCTACATACAGCAATATACAAGAGTTGTTTGGCCTGGGAATACAACACATCTACATGTATGTCTACACACAGCAATATACAGCAGTTGTTTGGCCTGGGAATATCACACACAGCAATATACAGCAGTTGCTTGGTCTGGGAATACAACACATCTATGTCTACACACAGCAATATACAAGAGTTGTTTGGCCTGGGAATACAACACATCTGTGTCTACACACAGCAATATACAAGAGTTGTTTGGCCTGGGAATACAACACATCTGTGTCTACACACAGCAATATACAAGAGTTGTTTGGCCTGGGAATACAACACATGTATGTCTACACACAGCAATATACAGCAGTTGTTTGGCCTGGGAATATCACACACAGCAATATACAGCAGTTGTTTGGCCTGGGAATACAACACATCTGTGTCTACACACAGCAATATACAAGAGTTGTTTGGCCTGGGAATACAACACATCTGTGTCTACACACAGCAATATACAGCAGTTGCTTGGTCTGGGAATACAACACATTGTTGTCTTCACACAGCAATATACAACAGTTGTTTGGCCTGGGAATACAACACATCTGTGTCTACACACAGCAATATACAAGAGTTGTTTGGCCTGGGACTACAACACATCTGTGTCTACACACAGCAATATACAGCAGTTGCTTGGTCTGGGAATACAACACATCT
Organism: Cladorhizidae sp. MBARI D1340-BT2; assembly: GCA_028752905.1. NCBI lineage: Eukaryota > Metazoa > Porifera > Demospongiae > Poecilosclerida > Cladorhizidae > Cladorhizidae sp. MBARI D1340-BT2. The sequence goes on from JAQNBH010000013.1 coordinate 13,436,257, forward strand.
GTGTCTACACACAGCAATATACAGCAGTTGCTTGGTCTGGGAATACAACACTTCTGTGTCTACACACAGCAATATACAGCAGTTGTTTGGTCTGGGAATACAACACATCTGTGTCTACACACAGCAATATACAAGAGTTGCTTGGCCTGGGAATACAACACATCTGTGTCTACACACAGCAATATACAAGAGTTGTTTGGCCTGGGAATACAACACATCTGTGTCTACACACAGCAATATACAGCAGTTGTTTGGCCTGGGAATACAACACATCTGTATCTACACACAGCAATATACAGCAGTTGCTTGGCCTGGGAATACAACACATCTGTGTCTACACACAGCAATATACAGCAGTTGCTTGGTCTGGGAATACAACACATCTGTGTCTACACACAGCAATATACAAGAGTTGTTTGGCCTGGGAATACAACACATCTGTGTCTACACACAGCAATATACAAGAGTTGTTTGGCCTGGGAATACAACACATCTGTGTCTACACACAGCAATATACAGCAGTTGTTTGGCCTGGGAATACAACACATCTGTGTCTACACACAGCAATATACAAGAGTTGTTTGGCCTGAGAATACAACACATCTGTGTCTACACACAGCAATATACAAGAGTTGCTTGGCCTGGGAATACAACACATCTGTGTCTACACACAGCAATATACAGCAGTTGTTTGGCCTGGGAATACAACACATCTATGTCTACACACAGCAATATACAGCAGTTGTTTGGCCTGGGAATACAACACATTGTTGTCTACACACAGCAATATACAGCAGTTGTTTGGCCTGGGAATACAACACATCTGTGTCTACACAGCAATATACAAGAGTTGTTTGGCCTGGGAATACAACACATCAATGTATGTCTACACACAGCAATATACTCAGTTGTTTGGCCTGGGAATACAACACATCTGTGTCTACACAGAGCAATATACAGCAGTTGTTTGGTCTGGGAATACAACACATCTGTGTCTACACACAGCAATATACAAGAGTTGTTTGGCCTGGGAATACAACACATGTATGTCTACACACAGCAATATACAAGAGTTGTTTGGCCTGGGAATACAACACATCTGTGTCTACACACAGCAATATACAGCAGTTGCTTGGTCTGGGAATACAACACATCTGTGTCTACACACAGCAATATACAGCAGTTGTTTGGCCTGGGAATACAACACATCTGTGTCTACACACAGCAATATACAGCAGTTGTTTGGCCTGGGAATACAACACATCTGTGTCTACACACAGCAATATACAGCAGTTGTTTGGTCTGGGAATACAACACATCTATGTCTACACACAGCAATATACAGCAGTTGTTTGGCCTGGGAATACAACACATGTACTGTATGTCTATTTACATTCACCTACTTAAATATCACCAACAGACATTTCACTGCATGGTATTCCAGGTACATAGTACATCAACACAAAGGCACAGAAAAGGTTACAGAGATTTTTTTTTTTAAACAGTAAAACTTCAATTTTTCCTCACCTTGACCGAGACCTCTGGTAGGAAGTGTGGATTACGCAGACGAGTGGTGATGTAGAATCTAAAGTCCTGGGAGTACTCGATCAGGTTCTCCCCGAGCCTCATGTAGTCCACCCCACCTGTCTTGAAGGTCTGCTTCAGAAGAAGAGGCTCAAGTAATGGGTCTAGTTCCTCTCCCACGTTCTCTAGCAAGATGGGTGTCCCAAACTGGATGCTGTTCTCCAGAGTGCGGACATAGTTGGGGTCTGAGAGCTTGATGACAGAGAGCTTGTTAGGGCCCTCCATGTTCTTGACCCACTTGTTAGCCTGGCCTGAGAAATTGATAGATAAAATTAATTACCTAACCAACAACAACACCACCACCACCAACAACAACAACAACAACAACAACACCACCACCAACAACAACAACAGCAACACCACCAACAACACCACCACCACCACCAACAACACCACCACCAACAACAACAACACCAACAACAACAACACCAACACCAACAACACCACCACCAACAACACCAACACTACAAACACCACCAACAACAACAACACCAACACCAACAACACCAACAACAATAACACCAACAACAACAACAACACCAACACCAACAACACCAACACCAACAACAACACCAACAACAACACCAACACCAACAACACCAATACCAACACCACTACCACCACCACCACCAACAACAACACCACCACCACCAACAACAACAACATTAAATAAACGAAACAACAACAAGATACAAACAAACAAGTTTCCAATACCGCTGAATGGTGATAATTTCTCAAATACCTTTGCACATGTGACAAGCACGCATGCATATGCTTCCACAGTTTGGGAAATTAGATCTCTAATTATTCTTGCTGGGAATGCTTACTACACTACATTAATTTTTCCCCCATATGATGCTCCCCAATGAAAGATGGCCATTGTATTTATTTTAAATCAAAGCTGAGCTGTGAACAGAACAAAGACAAGGCACATAATTGGTATACGCCATTTCTTGACCTTTTCAGTTATTAATCTATTAATCAACATCGGGAGAGTGATAGCCCATGAGTGAAGTGGTGATAATAGCAGGGCTTTTTAAATTAAGAATATTTTTTGAACTTGAAGTACTTGAAATGAGCCATAGCAACCTCAGACATCAAGTAACTACAGCTCAGAGGGAATAATTGCAGCATTCCAATCATATCCATGCCTTTATTTGGTTATAAATTCTCTTGGATATTTAAGTTGTGGTTATCACTGCCCACTAAAATTATAACCACACCCCAAAATCTACAATTTTTGTGGTTTAAAAAATTCAACTTTAATTTTTTTATCTGGTCATTATAATTACTTCTCTAACAGCAAGTGTGCAAATCAAGTTTGACTTGTCACTGGCTATATAGACTTGTATGTCAACTATCACACTAACCTTGTGGGTCAATCATCAGGGGCCACCTCCTAGAGTTAAACACCATAATCGCGTTGTCCACCGAGAAGGCATCAACCGGTAAACCAGCAATATTCCACGCTCTGATCTTGATTGGCTCTCCAAGGATGGCGTTCATGGAGAAGACTTTGGAACAAGGGATCTCTTTCATGCAGCACATTTTATGCCACCCGTGGATAGCTTCCTGACGAAAATCCACTGTGAATGCTCCCAAGTATGCCACAACCGCTGACGATATGAGGACATCTCCTGTGACGTTGACGTAACTGTCACCCAAATCCTTGGCAGCTTGACTCCATCGATCCTTCTCTCCCCCCAAACCTCCAATAAGTTTCTCGGCTCTCTCGAGCTTCTTGGTGCAGGTTTCGATGTCTTTTTCCAGAAGCTGCTTTTTTGCTGTCATGGCTTCAAAGTCTTTTTTCAAATTATGAAGTTTTCCTAAAGTGGTGATAAAAAAAGCAACCGAGAGAGCCACAGGTAAGTTCGTAATTGGCGACCCAAGTGGGAGGTAAGCGGTGGTATTACAGTGCATGGGCATATGAGGTCACCAATACATGTCTATACAGAATGTAGCATGCCTCACATTGCATGAAAAGACTCGTGTATGCATGCAGATCTCACTCTAGGGCAACTTTAGAGCTAGCTAGGTGGGCAGGTAGGTACTTCAAAGTGTCTTTGTTCCGATGACCAGCATTGGTTAAAAAAAAAATGGTACACCCCTACATCTTCCCCCATTTTGCTTCTCTGGCCTCTTCATGGTCATCCATAATACCTTCACTAACCCACCAACTCTTTACATTTCTCTCGAGGGGAGAGAGAAGGAAGCAACAAGAAAGGATACAAGGTCAAGGTCGATGGGAGTAATTCGAGAAAAAAATACCGTACTGAGAATTATTGAGAGTTGGTTGCGCTTCTCAGTGAGTTTAGCCATCTGGACAGACAACTCTTCTTCGGCTTCTGCCAACTTGGCCTTCTTTGGAGCAACTATCCTTGCCACACGATCGTAGACTTCAATGGCCCTCACCCACTTACACAGGCCTTCACAGGCTGTAGATGCAGACTTAATCACATCTGGGATGAAATCAGGGTTGGTGCAATACCTACATTTACATATGCAATAAGCTTAAACACGATATTTTTGGAGTATTTTTTAATGTACACACAACAGGGCTGCATTTAGAGGAGGGGGAGGGGGGAGGGGGGAACAGGGCGGGGCATTAGCTCCCCCCTTGCTGATCCTTTGCCCCCCACCCCCCCCCCCTCCCCCTGGAGATATCGGGATATTGTATTATTGTCTAGTGTTGTTAAATATGTGCCCCCCTCCCCTCCCTCCCCCTGTTTACAAAATACTACTTTTGCCCCCCTTCAACTTAATCCTAAATGCAGCCCTGCACAGGCATAGTTAGTGTTAAGGAGTTTAGTTAGTCGTACTCCTGTAGAGGGCTTTCATGTGACCTCACCAAACCGGAAGTGAACCACATTGGAAGAACTGCGTTTGAGGTACAGAGGTTAAAATAAACAGTTCCCTTTTGTTCTTGTGATCCAAATATGGTTAATTATTGCTGCACACAGCTGTCATAATAGGCAGTACTTGTAGGCTGCCGAAAATCGTCAGAATTCACAGGAAAGGGAAAAAATTGAGCGAGGAGAAGAGAGCACTGGCTTGCTCTGCTGAACCATAATCTCAAAGGAAAATACTTGGCTAACATCAGGACCTGCTCGGGCACATCTTGTGTCAGGTTACACACAATTAACAACCAGTGACAGCTATGAATTAGAGAGAGACTAATGCAGAGACTGCACCGACCTAGCAAGACTTCGTTCTCAATTCATGCACGTGTTATTATATATTTTTTAATTTTGTTTTGTTGATTTTGTCCTGCAATAAAGACAGCCCAGGAAAGGAAAGGGTTAACTAAAAGGGATCTTTGTAGGTGGAAAAGCTGAAAGAAAAAAAATGAAGTGGGAAATGCCTTACAATTTATCGTTGTACATAAATAAGGCAGCAGAGTTGGCTTCCATCGCTCAACATGGTAGAGATGATCACTTCAGTCACTTACGCTGTTGAAGGCCCACCCCAGCCACACTGTTTAATTTTTGAACAGCACCAAAGTTGTAACCACAAGAGAGTTAATAGGAAAGCTGAGAATCTCTTATCAGATGAACAGCAGGACATTCTTGTGTACAAAGGCTATTATTTACTGTCCTAACCCTAGCCACTGCCCTGGCCCTAAGCCTAGCCATTTCTCTAGTCCTACCCCTGGTCCTAATCCTAGCGTCTATATATTACTATTGGTCTTGGCACTGTGATTGCTGGCCTCATAGATGCAATTGAAGCCCACTTCAGGTAAGGGGATCGAAAAACTTGATTTAAGAGTATGTACAAACCAGATGACACAGGGTAACTATAAGAGGGTTCTGTTCTTTCACAGGATCACAAATTTTTCACACGGTGTACACATGTCTTTGCCTCCCACACCTTGCCGTTAAAAGACCCCTCAACTATTTTCAGAAGCTGCTACTGACTTTGAGGAGTTGATACTGAACATGTCAAATACTTCTCTGGCCAATCTGCTTGGTGTGTCAGGATCAACTGTTTTTCGAATCCCGTTAGATGCAGTCAACGTTAATTTACACCTAGATGGAGCCTTTTGTCGTATGTCCATTTAGGGAAGCCACGGGAAACCATGCCAATGCAGTGCAGAGGAAAGAGAGTTCAGGAATCTTTGAAGTTTGCATCTAGAGGCCTTAAAATTTGAAAGCCAGAGCAGACTCTGAGACATTGTTCATTAATCATCCACACCATGTATTTGGCTAGGAATTAAGTCCCTTATTCATCAATGTCGTGTTATAATGCATTGTCTAGGAAGATTCCAACATCCTTCCCCCAAACAGAAAGTCTGCAGGTACAACAAATTATGCCTTCTTTGATTGTTGCTCTCTGCCAAGAAAGAAAAGGGAAATGATTTCAGTCTTAGAGGGTTTCATTTAGGGGGGGGGGGGGGGGCAGGGACCTTTTAGCCACCCCTTGGAAATTATATTATTCAAATTCATTAGAAACTTTGTCACATCTTTAACCATCATGCCCCCCCCCCCTAATATCCAGATTCCTCCAGTTGCCCCCCCTTGGACAATTTTCTAAATGAAACCCTGACAAGCCATCTTGATGCACTGCGGTGCAAGGCTATACACAATCCATCTTGACTGTGTGATTCTTCACTGCGGTGCATGGCTATACACAATCCATCTTGACTGTGTGATTCTTCACTGCGGTGCATGGCTATACACAATCCATCTTGACTGTGTGATTCTTCACTGCGGTGCATGGCTATACACAATCCATCTTGACTGGGTGATTCTTCACTGCGGTGCAAGGCTATACACAAGCCATCTTGACTGTGAGATTCTTCCTTCTCGAAAGCAAACCATAGGTGGATTAAACAATAGAAAGACATTTTTTTGTGGTTACAACTTTGAGCTCCACAAATTCATACTCCATTTATGAACTTAACTTAATAAGTAGCTCAAAAGACGACCTCTCTGTGTGCTCCCTTTCAGTACTAAAAATGTTGCATAGGCATAACTATACCAAAGATACAGGCAGCTAAGGTTGGGTACCACAAAATCTGAGGGCCTAAAAATTGGCTATTTATATTGGAAAGTGCAGTTGTGAGTTACAGGAAGCTGTATTCTACACAAGGTTCATTGGCAAGGTAGGAGCACTTAGCCTGAAGTGGCCTCATGAATATCATTATTTTCTATGACAACCCTTCAACATTTTTAGTGGTCATGCTTGACTACTTAGCCGCTCATGGAGTCTTGAAGCTGTCCCCATGAGCATGTTGTGAGAGACGTTCAAAACTTGTCCAACTTCCTGACAATGATTTATAAGCTCTTGACAATTCACAAAAATAAGCACTCTCATCCCTCAATTCCGTCTAAATAGCTGGAAAGTGCCCTGTTGTTGGTGTTGGGACAGAATACACAGACCCCCTGAGCCCCATATGGATACCCCAGGGGTCCATGACCCATAGGTTAAGGACCCTAACAGCAACAACCACCACCACAACAACCACAACAACAACAACCACCACAACAACAACAACCACAACGACCACAACAACAACCACAACCACCACAACAACCACAACCACCACCACAACAACAACAACCACCACAACAACTACAACTACAACAACCACCACCACCACCACGACCACCACCACAACAACAACTACAACCACCAGAACAACAACCACAACCACCACCACCACCACAACAACAACCACCACCACCACCAACAACAACAACAACAAGAAACGAAAAGCCTTGTCCAAGTACACAAGAAACTGGCACGGCTCCTTCTCGACGCCAGGAAATGTTCTGGAAAATTACTGTGAATCTTGATATTACGAGTGTCGTAAGGATGCTGATAATTGGTGTACCATGGTGCCAATAATTGAGCAATGCCCATAATTGGCAGCTTACGCGTTAACAGTTAACTTGCCAAAAAACAACAACAAGACTATATCATGCAAATCATAACCACACGTTATCACTTAAGGGGGGGACTATACCTGAAACTGGGGGGGGGGGGGGGGGAAACGTCTGTTGATTTAGACATGCCCATAACTTTTTAAATAATTACTCTGTCCAAATAATATTATGCCCATATTGTTCCTTGATCTATGTGCTTTCCAATGATATAAAAGATTAGTCTATAGGCATATTTTCTCAGAAGATACATGCAGAAATATCAAGACATTCCCCCCAAAATAAACACTTCTGCCCCAACACTTCCCCCTCACCCATACTTACAAACCAAAAGCTGTAAATTGGTCTGTGGTTTGCCTAAGCTAATAGCTATTATATGGGCGAGACAAAAATGGACTAAACTGGGGGGAGTGGATCATCCTGCCGTATTAAGTGAATACGCGATCTTAACGATAAATCTGCAAAGGTCACCTCTTCTAATCACCATAACTTGACAACACATCAAGTAAAAAAAAAATTGTCTCCAACATAATTATAATATTAGGCAAACCACAGACCAATTTACAGCTTTTGGTTTGTAAGTATGGGTGAGGGGGAAGCAGAAGTGTTTAGTTTTTTTGAATGCCTTGATATTTCTGCATGTATCTTCTGAGAAAATATGCCTATAGACTAATCTTTTATATCATTGGAAAGCACATAGATCAAGGAACAATATGGGCATAATATTATTTGGACAGAGTAATTATAAAAAAAGTTATGGGCAGTCTAAATCAACAGACGTTTTCCCCCCAGTTTCAGGTATAGTCCCCCCTTAAACCATTGTACTGTATTTTTAAATGATTGGTTATAAATGGTGAAATGTTTGTTTAATTGGCTACAGTCATGGGTCTTGTTACATTCTTGCTCCTGTTAGAGTTATTTGCTCTCAATTTGTTCCCAAAGGGTGTGGTAAGTGTAGAATGGCAATATTTGCGAGGGTTTAGATGGACAACCACCATTTAAGACATCCTCTGAAATTGGGAGATTGGGGAGAGGGGGTGGGATAGGACTAACCTTTCTCTGATCTTCTTCATGATGGCTGGATTGATATTTTCCTTGTCATAAGCCTTAAGGCCGTCAAGGAACTTGAAATCATTCAGCAGCTTCTGAGAAGGTCCCCAATAATCCTCCACTATCTTCCCAGTTCCCGAGGGATCCGGCTTTCTCTCTGGCCTGACGTTCTTCATGATACAGACGGCCTCCATGACCAGCTTCACCAGCACTGGAGGGTTCTTCAATAAGACAACATAAATTAATCAAAAATACAAAAATTATAATGACAATTGAATGTAAAAACAGCAACGCAAACAGCAACGCAAACAGCAACACAAACAGCAACACAAACAGCAACACAAGCAGCAACACAAGCAGCAGCACAAACAGCAACACAAGCAGCAACACAAACAGCAACACAAACAGCAACACAAACAGCAACACAAGCAGCAACACAAGCAGCAACACAAACAGCAACACAAGCAGCAACACAAACAGCAACACAAACAGCAACACAAGCAGCAACACAAACAGCAACACAAACAAACACAATGCAAACAGCAACACAAACAGCAACACAAGCAGCAACACAAGCATCAACACAAGCAGCAACACAAGCAGCAACACAAACAGCAACACAAACAGCAACACAAACAGAAACACAACCAGCAACACAAACAGCAACACAAGCAGCAACGCAAGCAGCAACACGGCAACACAAACAGCAACACAAGAAGCAACACAAACAGCAACACAAGCAGCAACACAAACAGCAACACAAACAGCAATGCAAACAGCAACACAAGCAGCAACACAAACAGCAACAGAAACAGCAACACAAGCAGCAACACAAACAGCAACACAAGCAGCAACACAGCAACACAAACAGCAACACAAACAGCAACACAAGCAGCAACACAAACAGCAATGCAAACAGCAACACAAACAGCAACACAAGCAGCAACACAAACAGCAACAGAAACAGCAACACAAACAGCAACACAAGCAGCAACACAAGCAGCAACACAAACAGCAACACAAGCAGCAACACAAACAGCAACACAAGCAGCAACACAAACAGCAACACAAACAGCAACGCAAACAGCAACACAAACAGTTCTTTCTATTATCTCTCCTCACCTTCATGGACTTCACAAGTGTGATGTCCTTCTGAGTGAGAGTATTTAGAGCAGCTATGGACGCCTCCAGAGCAGGCAGGGCTTCGGCTAGGTCCTCCTCACACTCATTCTTGATGGCCTGAGCTGCATCGGCTGCCAGGTTTGTCACAGCCTCATCTGCCGACACCACTTCACTCGTGGCTTGAACTTCAATCGTGTCCTTCTCTATCTTCTCCATCAATTCTGCCGTTTCTTTCGAGGTCTCCACCAGTTGCGGCTGAAGGGCTACTAATTTTTTTTGCATGACTGAAACTTGAGAGGCAGCAAACTCTAGCTTCTCCAGACCCATCGTGTAGCGCAGTTTCCTGCTCAGGATCTCTTTCTGCTTACTCCCAAGGAGTTCTTTGAAGGTGAGGATTAGCTCCAGGTAGGAAGTGGGAGTGGTGTAATTCATACGTCGAAGGATAGCGTAGTATTTGTCGGAGAGATGTTGTACACTCTGGTGGAAGTACTGGCACATGGCGACGCATTGGCGCCGCATCTTCTCCTCCATGTGAATCTCTTCCAGGAACTTACTTGCCACCATGTCGAGAGCGTCATTGGGCCAGACTTGAAACCAGTCAATAGTGCAGCAGTTAATGAGGGATGGGAACGTTCTTAACCTGTTTCTAAATGCATCTCCAATAGGACTCATGCACAGTACCAAGTGAAGATTCTCCTTCACACGATCAATGAACAAATTGTACATCGATAAGGGAGTGCAGTCGATCCTCCTTCCAGTGGTTCGTACCACCATCTGCATCTTCTCATTAATCTCTGCCTTTTCGTCAGCAGGAAAGAGGTTAGGAACATCCCCCGTATTCAAAATCATGTTGATGTCCTCCACAAATGACTCGTCCTTAATTTGATTGTCCGAGAACAAGAAGGTGGTGGGTTTCCCCTCGCAGCCTGCCTTGATGAGAAGTCTTTTGATATCGTCTCTCCATTCCGTGGTAGCGTAATTTTTAGTGATTTCTATTTGGAAGAGGTTGTAGTCTGCCATGAAGGTGGCGAGCTTGCAGGCGCTCTGCCTCCCACTTCCACCAACTCCGATAAGGAGGGTGTGGCCGTTGTCTTGTTTCAGGACTCGGCTAATTCTTGAGATGTGCTCAATCGCAAACTTGAACATGACCAGTTTCATTGGTGTCTTTGTCTCCTGGTTATATTCTTCCAAATAGCTGAAATGTTGACAAGTTGATCAACCAATGAACATCCTGTATAACATTATACAACGCACCCTTCAATGACACTAGTGAGCTCCGTCATATCACCGACTTCATCATAGATCCTCGTTTCTGCTCCAGGGACCATGTAATCTCCAAAGAACAGGCCTCTGCCGTAATAAGAGCAGAGTACACGTGTCACCAGTTGGAACAACAACAACTACATTCAACAACAGCAACGCACATTAGGGTTTCATTTAGGGGTGGGGGGTGGGAGGGGGCTGCCCCCCTTGGAACCTTTTTGCCCCCCTCCCTTGGAAATTGTGTTATTAAAATTCTTATTGATGCTGATAAGTGCTTGACATCATGCCCCCCCTTAATATCCAGATTCCTCCAGTTGCCCCCCCTTGGACACTTTTCTAAATGAAACCCTGATACTATATATATATATATATATAATACATATACATACATAACATGGATATACATCCATGGATATATATATATATATACACACCATGGATGTACATTTCTGTTGTTATTGCTCCACCCAATTTCTTCAATGTTTTTAATGCAATGGTAGCACATAAAATGAGCCCCCCCCCCACTAATCTGTATCTTAATTCTATCTCCTATGCATCAGTGTATCTTTCTACTTCTCCCCACACATAACTAGCATACAATATGTCCATTGGTCATAATTTTACTACCAGAAGACTGCAAATTATTGGAGGGCACACTGCAGTTACATTGATTTGACTTCACCACCTTATATTGTCATCCACCAGTGCCCCAGATATGGCCAAGTGTCCTAGTAACTTATCCAAGCTGACTTTAAAGTGCTTTTGCACCATTTCTTTCACAATGTCAAAGAAGTTGAATCTGTCTTCATCGTCGATGAGTCTGTCATAAAATATCCTGTAGACCTCATGCACCCAGAGCCGTATCAACTTGTTCCCCTCCACCAGGTGAGTCTTGGGCACGAGGAGCACACCCTTTATCACACGGGAGAAGTCCCGCAGGTTGAACACGTAGTGAGACTTGGACGGAGTGGGAAGGAAGTTGGCCACCGCAGATTTATACACTCCCATCGTTGCTAGCACCATCACCTGAAATTACATGTGACATTGAGACGTAGGATATGTGCAGCAGAGCTATGCATATTAATTTATCCCCCCACCAAGATTAAAGTGAGGGTTAATGGAACAACTGAAAACATGAACAATCATAAAAACATACAAATATTTGACTTATGAGCACGCTCGCACAATATTTCTATTGGCAGTTGCACTTAATATACCTTCCCCAGCCGAGAGAAAATAGTGTCGAAGCCTTTGCTGAAGTGCCAGTCCACTAGAGATGAGAAGATCTTGGTCATGGTTGAGTCATCGAAGGACTCAATGGAGACAATATTGAGGTGACGTGTGAACCGGCCGGTAATTGTGTTCCTACCCCCTCCAGGGGGGCCCATCGCACTCACCAGTAACTATTATAGATGACGAAAGTCAATTATGTGAAATTTGAGCCTCACAAGAAGTACACACAAAGAAAACTATCTCAGGGAAGGTTCCCACTCACTAATTCCGCTTACTTCCACACACATGAAAATATTATAAATTAAAAAATTTGTGTTAAGTAAACTCCCAACGAACTCTCAGTTGGAAGGTTCCCACTCACTAATTCCGCTTACTTCCACACACATGAAAATATTATAAATTAAAAAATTTGTGTTAAGTAAACTCCCAACGAACTCTCAGTTGGTATAAAGAAATTATAATAACCTTCTCAATAAATCAACTTGAATTTTACTCTCTAATGGTCAACTAGATGCTCCAGCCTTCACCAGGAATGATGAAGGCTAGAGCATCTAGCTGAAACTTGGAGAGTAAATTTCAAGTTGATTATTGAGGTCATTATAAGGGCACACTATTACCAAATTTAACTTACCACGTCCACTACATCGAATTTCATTGTGTCCTTGTTGTACCAGAAGCCATGGTCCATAAAGTGTCTCAGTAGCTCTAGGGGGGGCTGGGCGCCGTACTTCTCCTTGGCTGGCATGTTAAGGTCATCCACAAACACCACACACTTCCTACCCATAGGAGGACCAAACAATCCTCTTTTGCGCCTGTCCAGCTTAGACATGACGATCTCCTGAGTCTGCTTTGCGGTGGTACGGGCAGAAAAATTGATGGTGTTTGGAATGTAGGAGTGTGTGGGTAGCTTGGCCAGGTAGTTGTTGGTGATTGCAGATTTCCCGGTGCCTGTGGGTCCCACAAAGAGGAGAGGTTTATCGTGAGAGACGTAGACATCCAAGAAGAAGCGTTGCCTGATTGTGTCCATGGTAGGAATGATAAGCTCACCCACCTAATATAATATACTTGTGTGACATCCCCCGAAGGTACCGTTACCCATCGCTTATGTACACACCATGTGCCTACTAATACACAAGTACCCATTATCAGTGATGTTGGATGCAATCAAGCACCAAGTACACTGAAATTAGCTTAAACCATGGGTGTGTGGCCAAACAACAAAAACACCCACCCCTAAAAAGTTGTGGTTACAACTTTGGAGCTCCTCAGATTCTTCTCATTTTACCAACAGAACTCAAAAACTAGATCTCTCTGTGTGCACTCTCTTGATACTAAAAAATGTTGCATACATGTAGTACAAGCATGGCAATGTAACTTGCAGCTAAAATGGGGGACCTCATCATCTTGAGTGCCTGAATTGCAGCAAGTGTTAGACAGTGACATCGGTACCTGTGGCTAGAGGAAGCTCTGCTCTACGTGGCAAGTGTTTTCATTCATGAGTATGTGGTAAGGAACACCATTAAATATCAATGTCTTCCATCGCAATAAAATCTATTTTTATCACTCAGCACCCATGCTTGACCACCTACTCATCTCATAAAGTAGGGCTTCCTCATGTAACAGATACCAATGTCAAATGTCTAAAGCACTTTCCTATTAGGAGCCAGCCACGCTTAGTGCAAGTTCAGGCACTCAGGTAACCCACTTAATGGGTGTCTAAATCATTTTTTAAAATTTTCATTAAAATCACCTTCTCAATAATCAACTCAAATTTTATTCGTGAAAATTTGAAGTTGATTATTGAGAAGGTGATTTTAATGTTATTATGTCAACTGAGGGTTCATTGAGAGTTGATTTATTTTTAATCAACTAAAATCTTGCGGTTACGACTTTAGAGCTCCATAGATTCTGCACACTTTATTGTATTAACTATGAACTTGATGTATGCAGTAGCTCAAAAGATGCATCTCTCTGTGTGCTCTCTTTTGGTACTAAAAATGTTACACAGCTATAACTTTGCCAAAGTTAGCTGCAGCCAAAATGTGGTCCTCAAAATCTCGAAGGCCTGAGTTTGCAGCAAGTGTGGCTCCTAATTGGAAAGTGCTAGTTATCTGTGGCTAGAGGAAGCCTTCTCTACCAATGAGTGTTTTCATTAAGCACTAAAATATGAACAAGTGGTCATGCACGTTCGTTGGGAAAAAAATTCGCATCAGAAGGAATTTTTCCCCAACTAACGTGCTGACCACTTACTCACATTTTAGCGATCGATGAAAACACTTGGCCCATAGAGAGCTTCCTCTAGCCACAGATACCAACACCAACTGTCTAGCACGTTCCTATTGGGAGCCACACTTGCTGGAAATTCAGGCCTTCAAGATTTTGAGGTACCCCCTTTTGGCTGCAGTTAATTTTGGCATAGTTATAAGCTGTGCAACATTTTTTAGCATCAAAAGAGAGCACACAGAGTCTTTAGAGCTAAACATCAAGTTCGTATGGTAAAGTGTGAATAATCTATGGAGCTCTAAAGTTGTAAGCACAAGATGTTCCCCTTTAGCTGCTGCAGATATTGTTGTGAATCTATGCAACTTTTTATATCAAAAGAGAGAACACAGGGAGATTGATCTTTTAAGCTATATATTATACCACATTCATACAGTGAAGTGTGCAGAATCTAAGAAGCTCCAAGTCATAACCACAAGTTTGTTAAAGTTGTTTATGTCGAGTCCGCCTCAAATCCCACAAACACCACATTACAGATGCATTACATTACAGATGAATTACATTACAGATGCATTACATTACAGATGCATTAGTGATGAGGACGACCTATTTAAAGACCTGTAGATGTTTGATAACAAGAGACAAACTTCCTGAATTTAGTGAACTTGAAGAGCACTGCAACAGCAGCTGCGTTAGCACACTGCATGCAGTATCCCCGCCTCTATTCTGAGTGCATTAGTTGGAATACTAAGTCATATCTAGTCCTCTGCCCGAGTCAAGCCCCCAATATATATATGTATATATACCCCATTGCACTGATTTTGAAGGTTCAATGCGTATAGCTGCTAAGCATGGAAGCAATGACAGCGGCCAGTTAATCTAACAACAAAGACTGTGAGTTAAGCATTTCCTAACTGAATCTCCATTGCTGCAGTGATCTCTCCTCATTCCTAAATGTTTTGATCTCAAATTGCTGGCACGGGCATTGACTGACGAGCAGCAGAACTCAAGTTGGCTGAGCTCTGGCACTAAAACCATTTGTCTGCACTGCAGTATGCTTGACATCATGGATTACAAGTTGCTGATGTTCGGTATGTGGCCGCCATCTATTCTAACTGCTGATACGTACATGCTACTACATGCATGTACCTACAATAGATACGCTTGATTAGACGATGGATATTGTTTGTTTGACATTGTTAATTACTCTAAAGACGAGATAAATTAGTTCCTGTAGTTTTGCAAGGTGACAACTACAAGTGCACTCCATATTCGTACAAATTAAAACATTTCGAAGCATGTAATTTATTTTAATTTTTTATTTTATTAATGAGGTATTGCAAAAATTCAACACATTCGAATTAAATTTAAAAAATACTGGGAGTCGAGAAACAAAAATTATCCCTTCAAGTACAAAAACCATTCAAGTACAAAAACACATATTTTTAGTAACCTTCTCACTTGAAATTGTATTCTTGGACGTTTCGACTAGATGCTCTATCCTTTATCAGGAATAATGAGATGCTAAAACTCGCGTGAGCCTGCTATATATACTGGTAGCTAGCTATTAACCACATGCTACAAAACCACACCTCAGCACACATGTCCAGCATGTGAACTGGATGCAATAAATAAATAAATAAATAAAATAATAATAATAGTAATAATAATAATAATAATAATAATAATAATAATAATAATAATAATAATAATAATAATAATAATAATAATAATAATAATAACAAATAAAAAATAAATAAACATTATTATTATTATTATTATTATTACTACTACTATTATTAAATATAATTTATGTTCAATAATTTGCACGAGTTAATTAGACCTAATTAGGTGTTAATAGATTCTGATATACTGCCTGTTTATCATGTGAATAATTAATAATAATGATGATGATGATGATGATGATGATAATAATAATAATAATAAAATAATTATAATATTATTGTTAATATTATAATTATTTTATAAACAATAAATAAATAAATAAATTTAAATAATTAAACAAACAAACAAACAAATACATAAGATGAATTAAGAGTAATTATGGTGGTTGTGTCAGGCTCTTGAGAGTGGCTCCCCAGCAGCAAGGAAGTCCATTCCACAATCTCGATTGAACTGCTCACACTTTGATGCTAGGCCGATGTGCAATGCTCCTTCACCAGTTCCTTCTGTCTTCCGCCTGGTCCAAGATGGTGGCTTCCTCCCAGAAAATAGGATGCTCATTATCCCATGCATGTTCAGCAATTGCAGACTTCTCCTTATTGTACTTTCTACGGGAATCTTGATGTTATTTCACTCTGGTCTGCAATCTTCTGATGGTCTCCTCTATGTATAAGGTCCCCTCTATGTATAAACATGGAATCCTTCTTTTTAGACCCCTGATTACCTGTATCGGTGTACTTATCTTCCTTTCTGCATTTAGATGTCTCTACGAACTCTAAGTTGACATAATGAAATTACAATAGCCTTCTTAATAATTAACCTGAAATTGTGCTCAGAGAGAGCAACTTCAAGTTGATCATTGAAAAGGTTATTGCAATTTTTATTCATGTCATGTAAAACTGTCTGTGATTGAAAAGGGTCAATTTCCCGTGAGAAATTTTTCAAGATGTCCTTTATTCCTATATTGCTGATGGTTGTACTTGTGTATAGGTGTGGTCATGGGTTGGGTTTGAATAGGTAAAGTTTGTGAAGATATTATGCAAAACACAACAACAGGTTTGTAGAGTATATGTGTTCCACAAGACAAGAGTTCCAGGTTCATCGCTCGCAAAAGGTTACTCTATAAAATTGGTGTTCCTTAACCCTTTCACTGGCATAAGCGACTTAAGTCGCGAAAACTGATTAGTCGCGACGAAAAAATTCGTAAAAAATTAACCGTTCGCGGTATATACTTCAAAAATTGCACGAATATGCCTAAAGCATGCCTCTAATATACCCCTGAATATCAGGAAAATATGGAATGAGGAAAGGGATGTAAACGTGCCAGCAAACATCACTTCCGGTTCATTCCCGGTCTCGAAGAGACCCACTTTAGTAGAGACGAAGCGTTAAGACTTCCTATTTGAGGATGACTTCGGCCTGTTCGAGATTGACGTTAGTGAAGAAGAGGAAGAAGGTGCCTGTGCTTACCTGGGAAGTGGCGTAGTTGATGGTGATGCTATGGCAGCTATAACAGAAGCTGTTGGCACCGACCACGAAGCAAGTTTTCAAAGTATAGGTCGCCCTGCTCTGCCAAGCGAAGCTTCAGACGATAGTGATGATCATGAAGACTTCCCCCAAGGTAAGAATAGATAAGAGTTGTATAGTAAAGCCTAGTAACTAGCATAATACTTGGAAGGTAGTTTCACTCATGGACCTGGAGGAGGAGGAGGAAGCAGCAGAGGAGAAGACAGGGTTGGAGGAGAGGTTATTATTTATATTTTTTATAATGTAGCATTATGTGTTTGTCTGAGTTATGCTGAACATGCAGACCTTCATACTGCCAACCAAGCATTGCCCTTTTATTTTTTATCTATATTTATTTATAATTATGTTATGCACATACTTTTATTTATTTTTCAGTACTATGGACCCTAGCCCTTACTTCCTCTTTGTTATGCTATTCACATCTTTGTGGTTTGATATAAAAATGTTGTTGACAAATAGTTGTTGTTGACCAAACGTTGACTAGCTGATTTCATGTGTATGAAACCGAGCTGAAATAGCCTTTTTCAACTTATAATGATATTCACATCTTTGTGGTTTGTTATAATCAACCAAAAAATTGTTGTTGACAAACAGTAGTTGTTGTTGACCAAAAGTTGACCGGCTAACATTGCTGGTTTCATGTGTAATATGAAATTGAGATGATATAAACCCGATATAAACCCTTTTATTTTACTTCCTGTCTCTTATAACAATATTCACATTTCTGTGGTTTGTTGCTAAGCAACTAAAATTTACCATAACGTCCCTTCATGCATCAGATATCACCTGATATATAGTTGTTGGGTACTTGTCTTCATGTGGTCCTCTATAAAAAAATAATGTGAAATTGTGTCAATTTTTGTAAAAAGTCCTCCGTAAATCTGCCAGTGAAAGGATTAATTAATAATAGTTCTGCATGCTGTGTGTGTTTATTTACTTTAGCATAATATAAACTAGGCACCCTTATTAAGGGTTTCTTTAGGGGGAGGCTGCCCCCCCCCTTGGAACCTTTTTGCCCCCCCCCCCCTTGGAAATTGTATTATTAAAATTATTATTGATGTTGATAAGTGCTTGACATCATTTACCCCCCCCCCCCCCTCCCCTTAATATCCAGATTCCTCCAGTTGCCCCCCCGCCCCCTTGGTCTAAATGAAACTCTCCAAGGTATACTATAATAACTTCCTGACCTTGGCATCAGATGGAATGCTTGCACTTCTGTCAATCAGGTCCTCCCATGACGCCCAGGGTCCTCCAACGTTCCGGAAGAAATAATCAAACACTCGACCATGCTCAGGGAACAGCATAGTCTTGGAGAGCTTTATTGATTTAGGTCGTCGGTACTCGTGATGTGTCCCCGATATCAGCATTCTGAAGAATACATCAAACTTCAGGCGAGAAGGTCCCATCATGGTACCCCCCAGAGTCCAGACCAGGGAAAAGATGAAGACGCACTGAATCCAGAGCACACTCTAGAGAGGTTAGCATAACACTGCAGTAACTTTCTAAGAATGAATGGAAGTACTGGGAGGAACTGGGAGGAATGGAGGATAAAATATAAAGAAAATGGGATGGGGAGATATTAGGCTCTATTTTGCTACAATTGGGGAAAAACTGTCATTCTTGGCACGCAACAGCCTTTCCCAGGATGTTGCTGTAACTATCCTAGAATTCCTGAGATACTTGGCACTATCCCAGAGTGTCCTTTGAGTGTATGACTGATTGTACAGAATGGATCTTGGATTGCCAATATTAATACCAAGCCCTGGAGTAGCCCCTAGCCTTAGCAATATCCCTAGCCCCAGCCACACAATACTATATCCCTAGAATGTATCCCTGACCCTAGATTACCACTATAGCTCTACAATACTTCTAGCCCTAGGTAGGATACCACTAGCCTAGCCCTAGAATACCACTATACATGTAGCTCTACAATACTTCTAGCCCTAGGATATCACTAGCCTAACCATAGAATACCACTATAGCTCTACAATACTTCTAGCCCTAGGATACCACTATACATGTAGCTCTACAATACTTCTAGCCCTAGGATATCACTAGCCTAACCATAGAATACCACTATAGCTCTACAATACTTCTAGCCCTAGGATATCACTAGCCTAACCATAGAATACCTACAATATTTCTAGCCCTAGGATACCACTAGCCTAGCACTAGAATATTGAATATCTATAGCCCTAGAGTTCACTACTCCTATCCATAGCCCATAACTATAGAAACGCTGGAATACCACTAGCCACAGAATATATACCTCTACTACTATAAAGAATACCCTCAGTACTAACCCTTCTAGGACAGTTAGTCACCTTATAAGGAACAGCTTAGGATATCACAGGTATCCCAGTAAACTCTACCAATAGTTTTCAGCAAGCTGAAAGTGAATTACGGAATGAAATGTTGAGAGAGGAACAGATTGCCGGAGAGGAGCAGAGAGGAGGAGGAGGAGGAGAAAGGGAAAACAAGGAGGTCGAGGAAGAAATAAGGAGAGGATTTGAAGACGTGTGCGAGATTAGCGGCTGATTCCAAGAACACAAACGACAACTCAACAAGAACAACCAGTAAGGCCAAAAGCACGTGAAATGGTCTCCTCTTTCTCTTCCTCACCTGAGTATGGGGTACAGCGTCTCCCTCTACGGTGGAGAGGCAGTCATCCAGAGTGCAAGTGTACAAGTTGAGCAGGGAGTGCACCAGGTGTAGCGGGGAGGTGGTGATGAATAGCTTGCACTCGTGGCAGATAAAGTCGAGACAGGGCTGGACCAGCCAAGAAAACAAGTCCTGCATGAGCTTGCTGTGATCCTCCAACACCATCGCGAATAGGTTCTTGTTGCGCTCTGCCACAGCGTCTGGGACTGATTTTATGTAAGACTCGACCAATGGCTGCCAGCCAAGCTAAAGCCAATGAAAACAAACACAAACAAATACATTGAATGTCAAATTAGATCCAAACTAACCTGCTTACCTGGTGAGGTTCCATGTAGATCATGCCACACCTACTGACAGTAGCAGGAGAGGCCACCTCTAAATCCTCCGGCTCAAAGATGAGATTCATCTTCTGACTCATCTGTATAATCTCTCCACTCATCAGACACAGCTTTTTATTATCATCTAACACAGTATTCATATTCTCAATCCAAATGGCATCAACAGGCCCATCAAAGATGAGCCATTTTCTGTGATCATCTGTTGCCGATGCCTGTTGCCGGAATGTGTTGGCGAGGACTCCATCAGACCATTCGTGAGAAATGGGATCGAAGGAACCGTAGAGTTCTCCCATGGTCATGGACTTTGGATTGATGATGTTGAAGTCCACTTTATACTCTTCCAGGAGCCCGCTGATGCTGAGGTCTGCCAAGCTTGCAGCGAGAACCTTATAGGCAGAAGTTTTTCCTCCCATGGGCTCGCCCACGATCATGAATCCGTGTCGCACTAGCATCATTTCATATATCTGTACAATGAGGCAGATGAACCAAACAATTATATGATGTAGGCAAATGACTAGAGTCCATCGAGTAGAGAACATTTTACTCATTTCAGTTCAATTGATTTGCAATTACCACATGAAGGCAATTCTTACTAGTAATGAAAGCCAGGCATTGAGTGGTGAGCAAAGAAAATGGGGAAAAGCTAGAGCATTTTAAGACCCCCACAAGCCATTATTAAAAATAAAAATAAAATTAAAAAATGGGGGGGAAATGAACGAATGAATAAATTAATGAAAATGAATGAATGAATAAACAAACAAATAAATAAATAAATAAATAAATAAATAAATAAATAAATAAATAAATAAATAAATAAATAAATAAATAAATAAATAAATTGCTGGCACAGGCAGGTAAGAATGGGCTGCATGGCCGACGGGAAAGGATGATGGACATAGTTACTTGGTCCTATAACTTTTTTCAAGACATTGCAAATACAATACGCTGCAGTTTGGGAGCACAGAAGAGGCTCTATTGAGGTAAGTAAACCAACAGATGCTATGTTGCGGTATAATTCAACAACAGCAAAGACATCCATCCAGGGGCATCTTCTTTCAGAGACGCTCCAACTTAGTAGCCATAAGTGCCTGTGCAGCTTTCTTCAGCAGAAGTACTTCATGAGTAATCCTAAGAGATGTGCTCCAAGATGGGAAGTAGAGAGCACTCGCTTCTTTCTTGGCACTAATTCGGCAGTCCATTGGGCAAGTGCAAGTAAACCAATCAAGCATTCAATATATATACATATATTTATGGCTTATTTTATGTGAATGAATTGATGTCTAAAAGGTGTTTTACTTGTGCGCATGTAACTGCTTATCTAAACTTATCTAAACTTATAACCAAGAATTGCTCTCGACTGCTTTGTTTGAACGGCTCCGCACAGAAAATAGGCACTCTGCATTACACAGACACAACACATGTAACACACAATGACTTTAACAATGTGAATTGCATAATGCTTAGCTGGAACAAGGCTTTAGAATGATTGGCAAGCGAAGTAAGTCCTCGGTGGAGAGTCGGGTGGAAAACTTGGTAGTGCCGCGCATTGTATGTTTGCATCTATGTATTCATTGTAGATTCACCCGTAAAAATTATCACCCACCTTAAAAGGGGGTCAATACCATAAACTAGTAGGCGCAAAAAAAACCTTGTTGTGGCTACCATCCATAGATTCTGCACACTTCACTCTATGGACTTAATATATAGCTCAAAAGATAGGTCTCTCGGTGTGCCCTCTTTTGATACTTCATATGTGTACTATACCCAAGTTACTGGAGGTAAAGCGGGGTGCCTCAATAAGTGCCTGATTTTGCAACAAGTCTAACTCCAGTTTGACTAGTGCTAGAGACCTGAAATTAGCACCAGTGGCTAGAGGAAGCCCTACTGTATACAATTAGTGTTTTGATTAAGAGGTAAAACGGTCAAGCATCTTGATTTTCCAACCAGGCGCTTGACCACTTACTCAAGCCCACTCATTGAATGCAGTAGGGCTTCCTCTAGCCACTGGTGCTAATTTCAGATATCTAGCACTTGACAAACTGGAGTTAGACAGCAAAATCAGGCACTCAGGTTTTGAGGCATCCCCACTTTAACTCCAGTAACTTGGGTATAGTTATACCTATGAAAAATGTTTGAGTATCAAAAGAGAGCACTCTGAGAGACTTATTTTTTTGGGCTATATATTATATATCAAGCCCATACCACGAAGCGTGCAGAATCTATGGAGCTATAAAGTGGTAACCACAAGTTTTATTAGTGCCTACTAGTGCTATCGGTCCTACGAGGGCTTATCTAAATTGGGCACGGCCATCACAGTGAAGAGAACGATATCTAGAGAACACTCAGCAATAGATTCGAAGCTAGACTGCCCTGGCTGCATAGCAAGTGAGAATAGGCTGCAAGGTTGATGGCTGGCCTGACCGACCCCTCATACAATAGAGGAACAAGCTAGCCAGAAATAGCCAAAAATAATCTCTGCATTAACTTAGAGATGGATACAGTGTGTGTCTAGAGTATAATAGCCATACAGTATGCCACAAACTGAATTTACTTGAATGATCTTGCCGATGAACCAGGGCACTGGCTGTAGTCCCATCCGTGCAATGTTGTCACATATGGAATCTGTGAGATTTTCATAATCCAGCTTGGGGAGATCGATGCCTGGAAACAAGTCCGAAATAATACCTTCAAACAGTGGGACATCGTGAGCAAGAAATTTCGGCAAGTTGACATCGTTTATGGCCCTCAGGAGTAGCACGCTCTCATTTTGATTAGGATATTTCAACTTCAGGTTCCCTGCAGCTGTGAGCACAGATTTTACGGCCCGCATGCCATAGTCATAATGGTGCTGCGAAGAGAGAAGTTCCGAGCAGAGTCGATATGTGGCCACAATCTTTGCTGAGAGACTGCGTGCATCCACAAATCCCATTGAGTAGAGCATGATCTCTCCGATGAGAGCATAGTCAGGCACCATCATGGCCACTGTCCGGAACAAGACCTACGTCACATGTGAAGCCAAGATTCATGCACGGGCAAATCTGTAATAATCTCTAGTCGGCAACACCCACTTTTCATTCTGGAAGACTACAAATACAGCTTTAGGGAGGCTAAGTGTTTTGACCCTGGTAAGAATACGTTTAATGATCTTTCTCAGCTTCATTTCTGTACCTTTAGATTGTCTGGCAGCTCCTGTCGCCCAGCGTAGCCAGGGTTCATGGTGATGAACACAGTGCAGGATGGATCAAGGGAAATGACTGTTCCTTCAAAGTTGAATGCCTTCACCCCCTGTTTGATGGCCACCTGGATGCTCTGGATCTGCTGGGCTATCACAGAGAGAACCTGAGAAGAAGATTATGTTATTTCCTCTCAACGAACTCTCAGTTGACATAATAAAATGACAATGACCTTCTCAAAAATCAACTTGAAATTTCACTCTCTCGATGTTTCGACTAGATGCTCCTGCCTTCATCAGGAATCATTCCTGATGAAGGCTAAAGCATCTAGTCGAAACGTCGAGAGAGTAAAATTTCAAGTTGATTATTGAGGTCATTGTCACGTATGTTATTATTAATGTAAATCACTGTTTGTGTATGTATGTATCATCATGCAAGTCATTCAAGTGGGCATAACATTTCAGGACTTATATACTGACTAGACCATCGTCACAATACTGAGCGGGTTGAGGCAGGTTGGACTAGGTTGAATCACTTAAAAACAGCTCTAGGGGATACATGGACATGTCTCGATATCATGTGTGTAAACGACTCGCTATACACGTGTGTACCTCAAGTTCAATCCTGTTGAACTCATCAAAGCAGGCCCATGCTCCTGCCTGCGCCAAACCCTTAAAGAACTTCCCCATGGCTTGGTAATCCAGACCATCCGAACAGTTGAACACCACACACTGCTTCGCTACAGCCTTAGCCAGGTCCTTGCAGGTCTCAGTTTTCCCTGTTCCCGCTGGCCCCTCTGGAGAACCCCCCAAGTAGAGTTTGAGTGCACCCATCAATGTACGATAGCACCGATCTGTGAGCGGGGTAATGACAAGCCTTCCTGTGTTCCCCAGGTATTCATAGCCGTAGGGTACATCAGTGGTGATCATTCGTACAACTACGCTGCTTTTCTCAAAGTAATAGCGGAGTTGGCTAATCCATTGGAAGTCAACAGGCGAGTGAACACCATCTTTGGATAATTTTGCAACCACATCTCTGGCTGCATACATAACAGAAGGCAATGTTAGTATTCTCTACAATGTTAGTATTCTCTATGGATAGTATGTATCAGGCTGTCAAAACTGTACCATGAACATCTATGACGATGAGAGCTCCCAATGTAATTCTCGACATCTTGGACAACTTTCCTCGTACTAACACCACAATTTCATCGATCTGCCTGTTGCTTTTGTCCAGGTAATCCTACAATGTATGCATGAACAATGGTACGAACATTGCTGCAGCTATACGATCTATTTCCATATCCTAAAGTTTACAAACTACAGCCTTTGGTTCTGAATTATTAACTGAACACAAAAGACGTGACCAACCAAGTGCATGACGTGCTTTAATGGGAGTGGTTTTCTCTCCTTTACTGAATAAGGTCTAATTAAGTACAGTGAAGATAAACCTTTTCATATAGGATCACACATGCTCATAACCAAAGAATATGCATTCTCTATCTGAATTATTATACTTGCACACAGATTCATGCATGCATATGTATGTATGTGTATATATGTATATATATATATTATATATATATATATATAATACACATGATTTCATTTAGGGGGGGGGGGGGCAGATGCCCCCCTTGGAACCTTTTTGCCCCCCCCCCCCTTTGGAAATTGTATTATTAAAATTCTTATTGATGTTGATAAGTGCTTGACATCATGCCTCCCCTTAATATCCAGATTCCTCCAGTTGCCCCCCCCCCCCCCCCCCCCCTTGGACAATTTTCTAAATGAAACCCTGATATATATATATACAATATATATATGTACCTTGAGTGTTCCATGTATGTATATTTATTACCTTGAGTGTTCCTTGTTCAATGGCTTCAGTGACGTCTGTCGTCCAGTGCACTGTGCTGGCAGCAATCACCACTTGCCCCGGCCATTCTAGCACCCACTTCTCACGTGGCTCCTTCACGTACACTCTCACTGCCTTGCTCATCACATCCATAAGACTAATGATCATCATCTGCTGCACTTGAAGTAGCCACTTTTCAACCATACCCTAGAGCAAGGATGAAGGGGGAGTGTTTGGGGAAGGGGGAGGAAGAGATGGAATGATTTTAGCTCGGCCTCTTGCAGCATTTTTTTTTTACTTCATGATCAAGAAAAATGAATATGTAGTAAACTGATGGTATCCTGAAGAGGTAGTCCACGTCATCATTGTATTTCTACAGTGATTCTAGTATTGTATCAGACTTAACATTTTGCACACCATGCACCTATTCAAAGGCTCCGGTAAGATCACCTGCCTTATATATATATATATAACATATACTTAGTAGGTAGATTGCTGGTTAAGGCTACAAATAGTGCTCAATGCTGTGTTAAAGCAGAGCTATTGATAGAAGAGTATTGGTATGGCTAGTCCTAAGTACTATAGTTTCATGCTAATGCAATCATCAGGGACAATGAGCAACTGAGGTGGCATGTGAGCATATATGAGGTGCAGGCAAGTGGGGTGATGTCAACAAGAGCCAAGCAAGTCATGCAGCTGCCGAAATAAGAAAGATTGCCCGCTGGATGGGTACTGCCTTGCCACATCTATAGTTTATAAAGCCTCCGTCTCCACCGACCATGACGAAAAACACACTACATAGGGCTCACGGATACAATTTTCAAGGCACGCTACACAAACCACTAGTTCTCCTTCAACCATGAAAACAAGAGAAACACTACAGAACTCTCCAAATACATATGGAAACTTAAAGACAGCAAAACCCGACACAACATAACATCGACAGAGCAGCATCATATTCCACCACATTGAAACGTTGCAACTTATGCATTGCTGAAAATTCCACATTATCTACTCCGACAGCCAAACATCAATTCATTGAACAAGCGATCAGAATTCCTTTCAAAGTGTAGGCACAAGAACAAGTTTCTCCTCAAGAGCATTTGAATTATCACATTCATCAACACCCATTCATTAATGCCCATCCATAGACTTGCATCACCCCACTTGCCTGCTCCACCTCATGATATATGCTCACATGCCACCTCAGTTGCTCATTGTCCCTGATGATTGCAACTATAGTAGACTAGCCATCCCAACACTTTTCTATTATTATATTATATATACATGTATAGAATCTTATTAAGCAACTTTGGCTACAGTAAGCACTCACAAGCAGTTTTATGTACAGCTGAGGTTTGCCAACAGCTGTTCTTCCCTTTAATCTCTAAACCACCATGTAAAAAGAGCTAACTAACCATTGCTGGGACTCAGACTAGTAGAGGTAGCCATAGGTACTACTACATAGGAGACTAAACTTCTGGCTGCACACCAAGTGTGCTTCAAAATCACAACTGATCAGACCAGCTTTAGATTGCTAGGAGATTTCTAAAGCCCACGAAACAAGGAAGACATTTGAAAGTTATAATGAAAGTAGTTGGCCTCCCAATCCTCTGGTACCTTCCAGGGACCTTGAGATGGCAAACAAGAACTAAAGTACATCACCGATAACCTAACAAGGAAATGGTGTCTAGGGCATGCTAAACCAGCTTTTCTGGCGCAAAATGAATGTTGCGATGGGAAGGGCTAACGTGACATGGGTGGGTGGAGCATGGGTGGGTGGAGTGTGGGTGGAGCGTGGGTGGAGTGTTGGTGGGTGGAGCGTGGGTGGGTGGAGCGTGGGTGGGTGGAGAGCTTTGCTAGGCTAATTGATATTGGCGTGCAAAGTGTTAAATGCGTCTCGACATAGTGGAGGCCTAATCTCCTAAATCATCCACTTGGATCCTTCTTCTAAACCAAAATCATCCATCTTACCTTTGAATTGGCAGGGATGATTAAACTGGAGAAGGGTACCCTCTCACCCTCACTGCTGATCATTCCCTTCACGAGTTGCTCTTCCGTGAACATCAGCTTCCCGATCCCCTCAAAGCACTTCTTCAGGTGAGGCTGCACTCGAAGTGGATCCTTCGTTTCGGATAAAATCTCCAGCAGCTCATCATTGGAGAGAAAGAAGAACCGAGGGAAATAGAGTCTCTTCTTCTCCAGGTAATCGTTGAGGCCCTTTAAGATTTCCTCCAGAAGGACGTTGGATTCCTGCAGCTGTTCAAGCATGTTGGGTTGTGATGTCACCATGAGGACGTGGCTATCCTTGATCCCCTCTCCCATAATACGTCGCCAGTTGCGGTCCACGATACCAAACTTGCGTCCCTCCTCTGGCATCTGAGCCATGATATCCTCAGACGAGAAGATTGGTTCTGAAGGGATGGAAATGAAATCATATCTCAACACGTCTGAATGTAATTCCATGCAAAGAGCATCTTGCTACAGACACGTGCATATACCTAAATAGAGCCAAGTTGCCTGACACTTTAGCCAGGAATCCAAAATGTCCTGGACAAGAATCAGCTTCTCCTCCCAGGACTTGATTTCCTTCTCAAAAGGCTTGATGAAAGGAGAACCCCTCATTGTCTGTGTCTTAATGATGTGATCATCGAGAAGGACCTGAACATCGTCAACAGAGGAGAGGATGCTGACACCGGTATCCCGATACAGCAAGAAGCTAAATTCCATATCTTCCCACTCGGACTTCATCTTTTTCAATGTTCTCTCGAGGGAGTACTCCTTGCTAGCAGAAGCTCCTATGTCTTCTAGCCTGTGCATGTGCCAGATTACAGTCAATCTTTTCTCTTATCATTCTCTCATGCAATCACTCACTTGCTCACCTACACAGCCTACAGTATATTAGAGTGTATGAAACCAATCCGAAAAATTCACTTTTTTTTTGTTGTTCATGTTTTTTTGTTGTTCATGTAATTTTGTTGTTCATGTAATTTTTGTTTTTGTATTTTTTGTATATGCATTGTTGATGCATTGTTGATGCATTGTTGCTGCATTGTTGTTGTTGTTTGCTTTGTTTGTTGTTGTTGTTGCTTTGTTTTGTTGCTTTGTTGTTGTTGTTGTTGTTGTTTTGCTGCTGTGCTATTATTATCATTGTCATTGTTATTACTTGGTTAGGAATTTGCCGAGGTTGTA
Source organism: Cladorhizidae sp. MBARI D1340-BT2 (assembly GCA_028752905.1). Lineage (NCBI taxonomy): Eukaryota > Metazoa > Porifera > Demospongiae > Poecilosclerida > Cladorhizidae > Cladorhizidae sp. MBARI D1340-BT2. The sequence goes on from JAQNBH010000013.1 coordinate 13,465,039, forward strand.
TTCCATCATGGTAACGAGAGGTGTATCTGGTCCAGGTTTCAACTCGAACCCAATAATCTCACTCATCTTCTCCCAGTGCCTGTCCCTCATTCCAGCATTACAGAAGATCTTCAGCAGAGGCAGTTTCTCCTTGAAGTTGTCAAGGTTCTCTTTGAATTGCTCCGTTGTGCGTTTTGGGTTTGGGAAATTGGCAAATGTCTTGGTGAGCTTGTGCATGGTGCGCCACATATTGCCCACATCCTCCTCCACCTTCTCTGCGTCTAGGGTAATGAAGGGACCATTCATCCACCTGTCTTGGTTCTTGTGATACTCCGCAGCCGTGTTCCAAAGTTTGTCGTACGGTTCTTTGAGACGAATAGCCATCTGAATCTGTGGGAATGGGGTATGCTCCCAGCCCAATAAGTCTTCTTCATTGTTGATGGTCTTTAAGAGGAATATTGTATTAAAAATATATATATAAAAATAATATATATATATATATATGTATATACTTAGAAGGTAGTTTGCTGATGAAGGCTACAAATAGTGCTCAATGCTGTGTTAAGGCAGAGCTATTGAATATAGAAAAGTACAGTACTTTTCTATATATATGTATATATATATATACCATGGCTTCTTCATTGGCTGCCTCCAGAGCATCTGAGACGCTCTTAAGATGCTCAACGAGCTTCTCGATGTCTACAACACGTTGAGGACTTTCCTCTTTCAATTTGTCAATTCCAGCCTGGTATTTATCTAGCTTCTCTTCAAATACTCTCCGCCTGGTAACACAAGACATCAGAAACTGAACCAGTTAAATTATGTCATCACAAATCTTACTTGAGTTTGACTAATTCTTCAGCTTTTTTTTGCTTGTGAGTGAGACGCTGTTGGGCTACATCAAAGATTGGCTCCATTCTTCCAGGCCAGTTGAAAATCAAGTTATTGAGTCGGATATCATCTTCAGGCAGAAGAGTGTAGTCCATGAGGAAGTCCAGTCTTTCCCCAGCTTCAAGCACCTCAGCAAACAATGCATGTACAGATTCCTCCCGTGACTTTAAAACACAGAGAGAGAATACTTCAATTATGAGCATTGAACTAACTTGTAATTCGGCGATACCTTGGCAAGAAACCGCATCATGTCGACCACAGCTTTTGTTGTCTGTGGATCTTCATGCACTTGAGTGGCTATGTTGTCATAGCGATCACACAGACTACAACAAGGGACAACAATCAGTGAATGACATTCAGTGTGCTTCAACAGTTCCCTAACAAGGGAATATAATGATTATTATTTGCATGTACTGTACGGATTTAAGCATAAATGCAGTTTGTTAAGTATACATGTGCCTATAACTAGCTTTTGGGAAAAAATCAAAACTTATGAAATACATATAAGCTCCAGCATTGGAATAGTCTTTGTGTTGACTGATCCAGACCAGCACAACTTGGACCTTCTGGCTGGAAAGTGAATGCGAACCATTTTTGAAACTACATTTTAAATTTAAAGTGAGATATATATAACTTCAAGGTAATGATTACTCTTTTATGAGAAGATGTATGTCCTTACTATCGATGTTGAAGGACCAAGTGCTTATAATGTGTATCACTAATAGTCTTTCCCTACTTCGCTCACTCTTTATTCAGTTCCCGGTTACGGTTTACAAGGTGGGAGATTAGGCGTTCTGATAGTTCAGAGGCATGGAGAGCAAGGAGGAGGTTGAGTGTCGTGCAGTTCAGAGCAATGAAGTTGAGATAAGCAGTCCTTCTCAAAACTTGCAAGTCTGACACTTGGGAACGAAGCTTCTTTACATACTATAGTGATGGATAGGAAGAAAAAAACACAGTACACAGGAAATAACATTCCAAAATGGATTGTATTTTTCCCCCCATTGATTCAAGTAAGCATTCCATAGATGTAGCATATAGCATAGTATATCCAACCTTGCCAAAGCAGCCAAGATCTTGATCTCCTTCTTTGAGGAAATTATCAATATCCACACTTGCTGTGCCATCCAGAAAATGTCCATATTTACTGTAGGTCTCCACAATGTATCTAAATACCATAATATAAGAATGAACTCCTGCGACATTTATCAAAGGCGTACTAAGGAGAAGAATGAGCTAACCCACATTACAAAATGGCAAATGGCAGAACCCCAAAGAACCATCCCCTTCCCCCCCCCCCCCCCCTCCCACAAAGGAGTTCACAGGAAGAGACGAAGTGGACATATTAGAAAGAGCGAAACGCTGAGAAACGATAAGTGGACAGAATGATTATTAGGAAAGATTACCATACTTATTGCCGAGATCATATACTTTTAAAAGGTTAATCTTGTTGACTATCCAATAAACGGTATATATAGAGAGAGATAGAGAGATAGAGAGTGTATAGGAAAGGAATCAAGAGTGTTCCCTCGTAACCACAACTACTAACCAACCATTTAAAGGCATGTAAGAAGTAGGTTGACAATAGCTCTATGAGGACACACACTGGACCAACATCACACTGGGTTGAGGCAGGTTGAAGTAGGTTGACAATAGCTCAATGGGGACACACACTACCAGCATCATGGGTTGAGGCAGGTTGAAGTACGTTGGCAATAGCTCTACACACACTGGGCCAACATTTCAATGGGTTGAGGCAGGTTGAAGTAGTTCACAATAGATCCATGGGAACATGCACTGGACCAACACCACACATGGTTGAGGGAGGTTTAAGTAGTTGACAATAGCTCTATGGGGACACACACTGGACCAATATCTCACTGGGTTGAGGTAGGTTGAAGTAGGTTGACAATAGCTCTATGGGGACACACACTGGACCAATATCCCACTGGGTTGAGGCAGGTTGAAGTAGTTGACAATAGCTCATGGCATAAAAGCTCATGGCATAAATAGTAAATGTGGTCTACATGTGACACTCCTGTTTCCTTCCTTTTTTGACCAGTTAATTATATTTTTGTTTGTTATTGTTGTTTTTATGGAATCCCTCAAGATTGTGGCAAACATTCCTATTCAACACTATCAAACTTACATGTCATCACATACCATCCTATACTAATAGTATACCTCGTTTTGTTTTCAGAGACAGCCAAGGAAGCACACCCTCCAGCAAGGAATTGAACAGGAGAATTCCAGAACTAACCAAGCATCAGATGTCATTCTATATTATGTCTGGATAGTTGCTTGTTTTTGCTTATATGAAGAAGACTATAATAATTATATTACCAGTAAATTATTGGGAATAACGACCTTTACCCAATTCTGACCACGTGAGCCGGCACCCCCCCCCCCCCCCCCCCGAGCCGGCACCCCCCCCCCCCCCCCCCGATATTCGCGTGAGGTTGGCGAGCGTTTCGTTAAATTAACTTACTATAATATTATAGTTCAGTTCATCAGGATAGAGGAGCTACTTGCTTTTGAATATCTGGTACTTTAGCCTATAGCCTATAGTTTGGAGCGGTATTGAGTGTTATTTACTGGCTATAAATTCGAGCTGAATGCCTCACCAGTTGAAGCGGGGGAGATGCGGTGTTGATGCTAAGATTATCATTCCTGGTGAAGCTATAGCATCTTACTAGTCGAAACGTCGAAACGTCGAGAGAATGAAATAATTATTCAAGTTTTGATAATTGGGAAGTCAGTGTTAGAGAAAACGTAGAGCTTATTTTAGCTGGATGATTAGCTAACCTACATATTGTTGGTTGTAGGAAGTTTGTTATGAATTAAAACCTAGCTAACAGTTATGTTGCTGGACATTTTGGTCTTTTTCTAGCTAGGTAGCGATGAAGGTTAGTTAACTTGCATATGAAGTTACATGCTACCAGTTTTTGTTATTCTCTAGCTACACATGCATAGCTGGCAGCATATTTTTAGTAGTAGTTTCATTTCGTATGATTGTCTTAAAAACAAGGCAGTTCAATGTTATTTTGCATTGGTATTTTGTCAGTGATCTTTTTGGGGTGGGGTGCCATCACAGAGTATATATACACCCTCCAAATGGTGTGTCTCTTGCAAACTCTTCTGGGAATTCCCTTTCTGTTTATCCAGAGTCTGGCAATTCACTTTATGGAGAAATATATCGCTGCTGTTTAGTTATTGAGCGATGACCTCAAGGAGCCCATGTGCTACCTCCAAGTTGGATGATGAGTAGCTATCATCAGGTCGTATGAGCATCTACCACAGCCACGTAAAATAACATTTTCACCACTTATTTGATTGGGTGGCATAGCGTGGGTCCAGTAGTTGTCGACTCCTCCCATGTGTTGATTATAAACCTCGACTGTCAGTGATTTTCTGATTATTTCTTACTCCCCTCTCTCCTTCTTAATTAACCAATCTTATCCTTTGCCATGTCAGTTGAGTGTAAAGTTGAGAGTATTTTGATCACTTTCTTGTCCTGCCACTTGGTTCACTATTTTGTTATTATCCTTATCAAGATTAATATCCTGGAATGAACGGGACAACCCCTTTGAGTTGGACCTCAGTCATTTTGTCCATGAGTGGCTGAATTTTATACAACTTGTTACATCATTGCTGGAGCAGTGTTGCTTACTGCTGCCATTGAAGTGCATGTGCTTGAGCAGCAGCTCAAACCTCCTTCAGACATAATTCTGCTGAAATTTGTGGAGGTTATCTTCTATACACCTAAGCAGCACCTGTATAAGTTATTTTGTCACTTCAATGTAGGAAACCCAACAAGACCACATGCAATGATGGGGGTGGCTAATAGAGCTTCAATGCTCTTCTCCATATCCAGTCATGGTTTCTTGGATTTTTTATATATACATGCATCCAGTTGTTATTGTAATTATGTTGTTTTGTGCACTGCAGGAGTAAAAAACATCTTGCAACACTTTTTTCAGCAACATTTACATTTATTCCAGCAGTTCCCCAAAAGAGTTGCTCTGGAGTAAAAAAAAAAGTTCTAGCTCTCAGTTATTTTTCCTACAAGTATAAGTACAATATACATTATTATATTTACTTCTTTATTTTCTACTGAAGAAGGTTTCAGAAATGGAAGTAGGAGGAGGAAGTAACTGAGATAGTGAGGTTGGGGCTGTGAAGGGTGCTGTCCAGCCAATGGCTTCTGCACCAGCTACAGCTAACTTTTCTTTCTCCACAAGTGAGCTAACATGTACTTGGCATAGTTGTGATGATGAGGCTGTGTGTCGCCATCATGGTCCTGGAGACATATCTCTACTATCAAAACCCTTGTCCGAGTCTTCACTAAATAAGTCTGCTGTAGTCCAATAAAAAATTGTGGCCATAGCTATGTCTTCGCTATTTTCTTATTTCATAGCCTAGTAATAAACCTGAACAGATTGGGGGCGGTGGGGGGGGGGGGGGGGGGGGGGGGGGAGAATAACCAATAGAAGATACTTTTTCAGCTAAATGCATTGAAGTGTTACCGTCCAATTCAGTCAAAGCACGTGAATGCATTACTCTCCATGAAAGATTTAAGCATGCCTGTTTACTAGATACTTTGGCATATGATTTGGGATTTATTTTTTGAGTTAACAGAAGCTGATAATGAAAATACCAGTATATAAGAATCTGCCAATGGGAGTTTTAGCAATGAGGTTGGGTTTTTGGTTTTTTTTTTTTTGGCATTGTTTTTTTTTGGGGGGGGGGGGGGGGGGGGGGGAGAAGGGGGGGGGGGGGGGGGGTCACCATCTGCCATTCCAATGAACTATTATGCTTCATGAAATAGGGTAAGTTGAAGAGAATGTGCAAATTTCACAGCTGTGAACTTTTTGCAAAGATTCTACATTTAACATTAAAGGGAAGAGCTACACAAGAAAAGATATTGCCAGTGCATGGTCGGTGAATATTGAAATGATATTTTAAAATTAGCAACTTTACTTTTCAGGCCCAGCAAAATTAACAGTGATATACTTCAGAGCTCTTGCTTTTGCAGATAAAACAACTTCATCATCCACACCCATGGAAGGGATGCACATTTCATAACCTTGAAGGTCTTCGAAGAGCACATGTTCCACTCGAGGGAGTTTCTGGCCACTTTGAACTATGGCGATGATCAGCCTCTCCACTACATCTTCCAGCACAGAGAAAGGAGGATGGATAACTATCTCAGAAGCTTTGGTCACAAGTTCCAAATGAATCACCTGTTTGTGAATATGATATATATCATTACAAAACTATTGAAAAATCTTCTTGAAGCAGTCTTATATATTTTCCCCATCCCCCCTGCAATTATTCATGAAGAGCTAACATCTGCAGGTATGCTTAGATTTTAACAAAGGAATTAGAAGGATGAATTTCCATGCAAAACATAATAAACAGTCGTGGGTGATCATGCGGTGAGGTATTTCAATCAGCTGTGAGTAAAACAGAATGATCCATGCTTGTCGGTGGATGGCTCAATGTTGATCAGAAATATGTGGTAGGCATATAATAATAGTCTTGCTAGATCTGTAGATGTGGAAAGGGTTAAATCAGAGAAAAAAGGAGGAGATTGGAGAGTAATAAAATAAACCAGCTGGAAAGGAGAGAGAGCTGTGGAAGTCTGGCATCATTGTGCATGCATGTAGCCATCACCACCAAGGTTGCGAAGAAAACGCTGCATATTCATATCGTTTGAGTTCGGTAGTTCATCATTCATCAGACTGGAACTGGTTGCTAGGTTTTGTCCAATACCATGTACATGATACCACACCCACCATCATTTATCTGATCTTTCCAATGTAGCAATCAGACATATCATGGACCCCGCTGACCCAATATAACTGTTTTTGACAAGTATCAATTTAACTATATATCTTAAACTCTGGTTAGCCGCTTAACGTTTAGCTCAAAAAGCACCAATTTTATAAACTATAATTATCTTGATGCATAGTGTTGGTCTCGATTAGTTGAAAAAAGTACCAGTTATGCGCATGGCCTATTAGTTTCACTGCATAGGCTACATATTTCAACTAAACATTAAGGTAAGCCAATCTACAATTGTCTAAAATGTACTTCTTGCTGCATAATTGCAGATGACTTTAGCCATTTTCCTAGCCATTTATTAGTCCAGGCAACTCCTCCATGGCCTATGAAGTTCCAATATACTTTCTGATGTATCCAACAGTTGTACTTCTGGCTCATGAAGGATGCTAATAGCAAGCCTGTTGTTCCCTTCATTGGCTAAAAGGACATTTTTGCCATAAACAATGTTCAAATAGTTCTGAGATGGATGTGCCTCGAGGATTACAGTCAAACGCAAAGTATACTTGAGAGACCATCACTAGCTCCTGCCTTGCTCCTTTGTAATCTGCCTCAGTATTCTGTGAATGTGCCTTATTTAGCAACAGTGGTAAGCACCTATTCACAGTTAAGCACCCCTTGTCTTTAAGTGGGGCGCTAAATGACCAGAGTTTATGATAGTTTATTTAATCACATCATCACATGTTAGCATTCATTATAACCGCAAAGAGAAGGCCAATGCTGAAACATCAATAAATAATCATTTATAAGCTGACTTACAAAGGCTAACATGCATTAATAGAAGATGAGTTCATACTTACTGGATTAGATACAAAGATGAGATCAGAAAAACACCCTTCATAGTTATTTCCTTCTCTGTAGAATGAGAAGAAAATGATTAACTCTTCTAGGGAATTCTTGACACTCTCTCTAAGTTGTCTGGCCATGAGGCTACAGGCAGTATTGAAGAAATGTTCAGCTAAGATGGGGGCCGTATCTTGAGTGTTCGGAATAAGATGAGACCAGCATTGCTTGTGAGAGCGAAAGATATCACCACAGTCAGTTACCCATCTACATGTTGATATACAGGTGCAGATGTGTATATAAATACATATAGCAGTTAACATAATGCTAGCTGATTGAGTTGGTATGCTAATAAGTTAATTTACTCATTCTCAAGGATGCTCCTGGCTTCAGTACATTGACCTAGAATAATGTCTTCAAACTTGTTCAGCTGCACAGGGAGCGAAGCTTGATTGAGGGCGGCCTGATTCACAAACCGAACATTGGAATATCTGTGTCGATATGTATGTTGTGAGTAAATCATGAAAAGCTCCATCCAGCAACGAAGTGAATATGACTAATCATGATCAACCAAGTCATTTTCTATTGGATGAACTCACTTGTTCCACCAGAGGAGCTGGATCTGGGCCATAACCGGACTAGTAATAAAGAGCTGTTGCAGCTGTGTCTCACGTGAAGACACAAAAGTCTCATGCCAGGGAATAGGTGCACGAACCACTCGACTAACAGCAACACGAGGAACCGAATAGATTCTAAGACGTCTTCTTTCAGAGGGATCCATGAGGATGTAATTAATGGCAGCTTTCTGCCAATTTAGTTTGTAATCCTTTTTTACCTCTTCCTGGAGTTCTCTTCTCAAGTCCTTCCAGTCAGTGTTGGCTAGAAGCTTTGGTTGGAGGCGAGAGTTAATGTTCTGTAAGACTTGAGATGGTATATTTGGAACATGGCTAGGAGAAATGCCCTCCACCACGTAGTACTGATACCTCTGAATGTGAAAAGAGTATACACAGCACACATGTCTAGATAAGCTATGTACGAGAAACCATTAAAAAAAAAGAAGATAAAGTGGGTGAAAAAACCAAACCATTCGTACACTATTACTGGGTTAGTCAAGTATTACTCCTGTAGAGCTGCAATTCATCACTCTGGATAAATTTTTGCAGTCACACTATATAGGACAGTTAAAAAGGTGTCGTGCCATTAGCTACAGCTTGTGCACACACAGAAAGCACACAGAGCACACTGGAAAATTGTCTCTTCTTAGGATATTTCCAGTTCATGGATGTAAACACAGCTTTGATAATTTTCCTGGTAAGTAACTCAATCATTATAATACTATATAGCAACCTATTTTGATAGGCTTTCTTTAAAATTCTCCAACTTCTCCTTCCAATGATGGTACAGTAGCAATCTCATAGATAACCAGCAATTATTCTTCAGATATCAATCAGATTATTTCACAGCCAGTCATGCAAGAATGTATAAAAAAAAGAACAAATTATTTTACACCTTAATTTTACACCTAAAAAAATAATATATTATAATGGCGGCATAAATATTTTCTGATGGATAATTTTTAAGCATTCCAGATTTGCTCATTCATGCACACACACACACATATATATATATACATGTTTGTATATTATATATATCATTAAAAATAAGTGGGATTTGTTGTTGTAGTAATTATGCATGTGCAGCACGTGATGTCTAATATCATTTCCAATATAATTTCAACACATCATACCCTCAATAATATTATTCAATAACTAGATAAATTTTAGCTGTTTTGGGGTAAGGTTTATCATAAGAATCTTGCCATGAATTTATGAAGAATGGGGAAGCTATCTCCACCTCCAACTGACTAGATCTGTAAAAAGATTATAGCCCTACCTACTTGAAGTATATTTGATTCGTGTGCACAGTGCTGACTCTACACAGATTGAAAAGTTCCGGTCAACAAACATTATTTACTTGGCAGAGCAAGTTATCAGTACAACAGAGTCACAGGCATTCAGATAGATGGCATGCAGTAAAGATAGCCAAATGCAGCACATGTGTGCTTGCATTCTACGAATGTGTCCTTGTTTGTGTAGGCCCACATTGTATTATTAATTTCCTGTCATGTATATATAACATACACACGCTATATACTAACCTCAAGGTCAATTTTAGTCGGCTCCCTTTCTATAACTTCCTGCCATTCCTTGATTTTCTGAAACTGCTCTCCTGGGCTCATGGGTCTGGACTGACAGGGCATCAACTTAGCAAAATAACCCTGCTGTTGTTGACGACGGTAGCCAATGGACGCTGGGAAATGGCGTTGTGTTGAAGAAGTCTTTTTAGATGGCAATGATGAGCTCAATTTTGCTGGAGCTGCAAGAATGATTACATACAAAATGTGATTATACCTTTGTGCCACGTTGGAAGGCAAATGTATATAGTCTCTACTCAAACTTGCCATCGAATATGGCTCAATACAAAGGCATGCAAAAGACAGTACCTTTCAACCTATAGTATGAATGACGCTTCCTAAAAGTTTTCATTTTGAGATCCTTAGCTGTAGGTGTGTAATTGTTAGCAATGGATTCTGATGGGTTACGATGGAACCGCTCCTCCTTGAAAGGTGCAGCCCTCATCCAAGATGTTCGCTTCATGATTGGTGGGTTCTCTAGACTCTTCATCACTAGCTACATAACAAGAAAAGAGTTATCATTGTTGTTTACAGGTTGTTTTATTAGAGCATGTCAAGGGGAGATGGGAATCTGAAAACTGTTACAGTACCTGCCGGGGCTAGCAAGCTAATACACTTGCTACCAGTTTTACCTCATATAACGGGGAAGGTTGTTTATGTGAGGAAGGGATGATGGGGATCTTCGGAAGCTGTGAGCGAGTCACTGCAGCAGGGTTGATTGACTGAGGTGAAGACAGAGGCTGTGCAGCAATAATACAAAATAAGCTAGCCTATGTTTGAACGTCTTTTGTAAAAGACCTACCTGCTCCCTCTTCAGCCCTGCCATACTCGTGCGTAAAAGAGAAGAAGAAGATAATTCAAACTTCAAAAAACCAGCCTTTAGGCGAATGTTTACAAGTCTGGACTACAACATTGTTGTCATGGTAACGAAGCCCGCCCCCCGGATGTTTGGTGCTCATTGCGAGCGTGAGACCTTCCCGTATAAAAGGTGAGTTAACGCATCTTGTCGTTTTGACTTTGGAGTATACCTGTTGCGGAAAGACTCATTTGGACTATAATGCTTGGAAGTCTTACTAATAGAGTATTTTTCTTATTGTTTCTGGGGTTGCTTTTCGGTACCTTTTCAGGTATGGGTATGCTATTGCTACCTAGCATGATTGTACATTACTTATTTGTTACACTGCTGACATTAGATGTTTAGCTAAATTATTTGATGCGCAATGTTCTCCTAAGCTGACTATAGATAGAGAAAACAAGCCGGCATATTTACAATCCCACTCTAGTTTCTAGGAAGTGAGTGCAAAGTACTTGCATGCTTGGAGTGCGTCTCAAATAGTACAGTATCACAAGTCTAATTATATATATATCAGGATAAATAGTGAGGATTGTTGATATCAGTGTTGCGGTCAAAGCACCAGCAATAATTATAGTATCACCTTGTAATCTTAACAAGGTCTAGGACAGATTCCTATATGTGCACACATAATATCATTCATCACCATCATCATCAAAATCATAGATGTTAGAGAAACAAATTGTCATATCCAAGATTGTAATTAAACAGGCATGAACATCAGGTTAATATAACAATACCATTTTAAATGTCTCATCTTGTGTAGAATCTTGCTTGGATGGCACCACTCAACAACTGATATCTGGCAACAGGTACAGAGTTCAAGACCAGTTCTTTGACGCAGATTCCGACACCAGTATTTACTATCCTAAGGAGGCGAGACTGACAGGACACTCATGGTGTTCTTTACAAACATCATCAGAAGCTCCCTGGCTGCAGGTCACCTTTGGAATGGATGTCAATATTTCCATAATCCAAACTGGTGGGATTGATAACAATAATTATGTGACCAGATTTGAAGTCCACATTGGCAATGGCACAGAGGGAAGTCTTCATCCATTGACAATATCTGATGATTCCATGCAACCTATGGTAAGATAGTAATGTTTTATTTTGCTAAGTCAGAACCAGTGATGAGAAATGTTTCTGATGCCACCCACATATGTCACAAGGACGGGGAAGTAATTAATAAATTGTGTATGGTTGTAACCCTCTCTTGTAATTATCAAATTATATATTATATTATATTTAAAAACAACAACAACAACAACAACAAAAAACTCGTCGTCCCTACTTTAATTAACTTTTCTCCATCCTGAGTAATTGCCTAATAATTGCCTAATACTTGAAATAGATGTCTTTTGCAGTCTTCAGGATATTCTCTCCTGTTCAAGTATCCATTCTTAGTGACCTGTATGCCCATTATTAGGTTGTCACCCTCTCTTGTAATGTATCACGTCAATATCACCTTGATAAAAATGCCTCAAAAACTCTAGTATAGATCAGCTGTATGATATCTATGCAGCTAATGAGGTTGTATCTAACCTACCCTTAGCTGGCAACTATGTCGTTTGGTGGTTTTGTTAAATAGCTGCAAGTGGTTTTGAGTATCAAAGAACTCTCAGACATATCTCATTATCTGTCATACATGGGGCCTAATTGATTTAGGTATTACAGAACTAGCTAGCTACTATTGACTGCTAGTCTTTTATCTGAAGGCCAGCGATAAAAATATTTCTTTACTTTTATTGCCAATATACAAGATAAGAGTATCAACAGTTAGAGTCCTCAAGCGCTTGAAGGAGACACCCATGGCTCTTTTGAGTCACATGACAACATAAACAGGTGCATGTGTGCATCACATGATTTAATAATATGTCTTAAAGAGTTAATGCAACACAAAAGAACAACATGTACACATTATTATTCCCGAAGGATAGAGCATCTAGTCGAAATGTCATGAGAATACAATTTCAAGTTGATTATTGAGAAGGTTATTGTAAATATTATTTTTGTTTTAAACAAAGGTGTTTGTGCGTACGAGTAGAAATAATGTTGAGAATACAACACTGCCATCACCAGTGACTGCTCAAGTTCTACGTATAGTGCCAGTGGAGTGGAGACCTTCGGGTGCATCAGCATGTCTGAGACTGGAGGCATTTGGGTGTCCAGCCTCCCCAGGTATGTGGTATTACCGTCATGTGTGCTGTGGTGCTGGAGAAGTACGATATGTAATTCTGTTATAGCTATTACATAGATGCCACACTAGGATGGAATCTAGACATTGTGTGGCGAGCTGAAGCATGCCTAGACGTATATTTTTTCCTTTTTTTATTTATTGCTACATGAAATCCTATCACAGTCAGATCCCATTACTCTAGCCATTTCCCTAGCTACTGCCCAGCCTAGCTAAAGGCCTATTCCAGGAATAATGTCTATATTATGGATTATGTCTTCATGTGCTGCTTGGGTTGTGATATGGGGAAGCATAATAAAATGAAGCCACTAGCTACCAATGAGAGTATCATTGCGGAAAACTCTAGACATCTTGTCAGAGATATAGTTTGTACTCTTCATACTGTTCATGTTTTCAGTGTGTTCTCATTATTGGTGTATCTCTTCTCCACCAACTAGATGCTGGTGTTACCTTCCCCGATACACCTAGGCAGTTCTCTCTTGTAGCTTACACACTTTCTGAGCAAGTGGCAGCCATGAGTGTCAGTGCATGCAGGGAATTATGTTATGTTTTATCTCTCCAAGCTTGATAGCTACACCTTCATGCAAGAGTTATATCAGGAATTGAGATGGTGCTGTCATAAGGCATCATTGCCTTGTCTGCTATTATGTAGGCCACTTGTGCTTTCAGTTCTCTTTCCTTAGTCAAACCTGCAGCTGGTTCTATGTTTTCTCTATACTATTAACCCTCCCAGATAGACCCATTCATAGTTTAACGGGTAGTAGTTTGGTGAATAAGTACATAGATACACACATATATAATTATATATAATTATATATATATATAAGATACTGACAGCACAAACTTTCTCATTGGTCCCCAGTGAGGACTTGCTTCACTTGCCAATCAATATCTAGGGTATTTAAAAAGCTACAAGCAGCTCTTGTAGCTACATGGTTTATATTAACCTCTTAATTTTTTAGGTTATCTCAATTTCTCATCCAAACTATTTAATTTGGTACTCATTTCTTGAGGAGCCAGGAAATAATGTCCAAATATGGTGGATTTCCAGCAGCTCTAGTGAAGGTACTGATTGCTGCCCTTGATCCCAAAGGAAGATGACTTTTGTGCTGGCTAGAGCATGATACCGTAAAAGCCATACACACTTTCCATATAATTCTCAAACCTTGAAAAGCAGTCCCTCAAAATCAAGTGATCTGAGCTTAAACACGAGATGACAACAGAAATCTGCATTCCATTCTTTCTAGTGTGAATCATGGCACAGGAAACTACTGTATACTGAACATTTTCACTGGATCTCGAGTTTGTGTCTTTATGAATGTTCCATAACTTCCTTAGCTGGAGGAAGTAGTGGTAGAGTGATTCTAATGATGTGAGAAGTTGTAAAGATTACTCCAGGAAAAAAAGTTATAGGCTATAAATATAATTGTTTGACCTTTTATATAACAGCTATACCTCTTTTCAGGAATATCTTTTCAACTGTTCATTCCAAACAGAATAAACTTTGTGTACAAGTAGATTGGGTAGGCGAACAGAAGCTACATCACAAGGTCTACAAAACCTACAGTAAGGAAATTAATACAGGAGTGCCTCCTTTCTTATGAGTGGGGGGATTCAGAGGTTCTCAGTCAAAGATGTCTCCGTAGCTTTCCTCAGCAAAACAACTTCCAGAAATAGCACTAAGGTCTTGAAAGAGGCTGCTCATAATGGCAATTGTGGTAAATCAGCCATTTAAATTTGCTTACCTTGTCAAATTAGAAGCAAGTTTTCTGATTACTTTATTTTGATACACTCTACTGGGCATTTGCAGGTAAAAAATCCATTGTTCAGAATGCAGTCTTCATTATATACATTACTGCGGGAATGAGGTCCTAGTTTGCGTCTGAAGCCAAGTGTTGAAACAACTTTGGCAATTGTGCACTTATTTAAAAGAAGGTGGGTGCCATCACAGAACTGCTTAGCTTGGTCGAATCTTTGAACTAACTCAATGTTTGCAAATAATATCTTGAATGGCCATGTTGAGAGATCATTTTTACAACTGAAGATCTCCAAGACTGATGGTGACCTCACTGTAGTGGATTGCCTTCTCCTTATGTTATGTAGCAACAAACCAAAATTCAATTAATGCTTCTTGTGTTGTACGTGTTCCCACCCTGGAGGCTTCCTTCCAGACACTGTCTAATAATAGACTTCCACAAATGTGTACGACAAGAATATAAACTAGATAAGATGTGCTTGTGCCATGACCTGTGAACTCTGCTCTCTAAACATTTGGCATTTTAACATGCTTAGCACAATTGACTTCTTGAAGCAACACATTGAGAACAGGAGATCAGCTAATAATTTAGAAAGTGCTGAGCTGGGAGCATGTATTTTAACTCGATTAAAAAAATCACATGTGTATGGGATGTATGTGAGTTCTTCACCACATCTTTTGTGCTGGGAGAGTGTTGGAGGTGGCTAGCATATATTGAGTTGGCATGTGAAGTCAAAGGCAGGAAGAAGCATAATCACAACGGTGCATAAAGTTCGCTGCACATGTGCCCAATATGCTATTCACTGGTGCGTGTTCTAGCACAGAAGCAGCACAAAACAACTAATTACCAACCAAAAAGGTGAGAAGATTACTGAGACTATAGGGAACAGTCCGCCAGGAGGGGAAATGGCTAATAATTACAATCACAATATTTACATTGAAAAAAGGAAGTGCAGGAAACCCCCTCTAATAGTGACAACAAGCCTGCAGTAAAATGGTAGTGAATACACAGAATCTGCTTGATGTCTGTAAGAGCCATTTTAAAATAACAACATTGTCTAGACAGTGAACACGCCAAATGAAGCTGGAAGCAGTCATGCACTGAGGCATGTTGAGGCAAGGTGAACATACCTGGAGGTATGGTAGCTATAATTATAGCGTATATCCATTGCCCTTGAGCATCATTAACAACATTTGAGATATATAGCCGGAGACAAAAAGTGGACCTGCCAGCACAGCACAAATGCTAAACAACAACATCTAGATAAATGTGCTGCAGTGTCACTTTGTGTCATTAGCCTTAATGCAACAGGTAAATAACTTCCAAAATTTCAAACATCCAAATCTTCTATGCCATGATTCGTCTAGTGACTTAGTTTTGAACTATAATATTAGGCTATTAAAAAAATTAAGTCGTTCATGTAAAATGACATATAATTTTAAGCATAACCATGTTTTTCACTTTTCTCCACCAAGTGTGATCTGTAGAATAGTAAACAGTCGGACAATGACAGCAAAAATATTTTTATTTTACATGCAGGAATGCCTAGGAATTGGTAGGATCAAAGGTCAATTTAAAACCATGGTAACTGAGGCATCCACGCCTAGTGGAATATGGTACCAAATTTTGATTAATACTCTGAAATGGAAATCAATGTCTTGGGACACTATACACATTCTAGATATTGCTGGTCAGCCACACACATATATAGCTAGCTGGCTTTGTCTGGCACGTTTGGCTAGATGTACTCTGGGTAATTAAATGTCTTGCTGGAAATTTGTTGGTCTTTGATATGTACCTTATATGTGCATCAGTATTTGGGTGTTTCTAATTTGTGTGGGGAGTGAACAGGTCTGTGAATAGAGAGTTTTGGCATGTCTATTTGAATTTATTGTACACGATTTAGGAGTGGCAGAACTTTTTGGCTTATTTGCTCTCTATTAATACTAGAGATGAAAACATCCTTCAAGAATTTGTTAACATTTTCTCACGGTTACTCCAGAACTAACCAAACATACAGATACTAATAAATTAGACACACCATGCATGGTAGTTTATCTGGTGTTGATGAAAGCTTATGTTCACAGTGTAAGTCTATTGACCATGTACATCTTTTGCAGCAAACATTTATTGAATTTACCGATAATCTGAATCAAGGAGCAGATTAACCATTGCTAGCCATTGAAACATTTGGAGTTTTCTGTTAGTAAAATTGTTATATACAGGTGGAAAGATGCATTCATGTTATGAGGGTGGAAGAAGAGGGTGGAAGAAAAGTGATACAAGATAAATTGTTCACATTTTCCCCCAGATCTTTGTTTAGGATGCTAAAAAGCTGCCAGAGTAAATTTTAGCTGAGATAAGCATTTTCCTCTCTCTCTCTCTCTCTCTCTCTGTGTGTGTGTGTGTGTGTGTGCATGTGTGTGTGCATGCATTGTGTGAGTACATGCTTTGCGCGTGTGTAATTTATAAATTAGTGTCAAACCAATATATTGGGAATGCTATTGCACTCCCTGATATATGTTGAAGAGCATAATGGTTTCAACTAATCATCCACCTACTTTACCACCACAAAGCCAGTTCCTATTGTAAGTAGCTACTCTGCTGGTAGCTTAATGGGAGAATATGTGATTTTTACAATCATAGAAAAATGTCAAAGAAGCGCAATTAGCTAAAGGCCAAGCTTCAGAGTCTAAAATGAAATTTTTTAAGCCCACCAAATAGTGAGATGTGTGAGAGTTATTCAGCAATTGACTATTAATGATTGCGTACTGTTGCATAAGCATAAATGCAGAATATTTAACCTATGTACTTTAAGATAAAAATTCTCAAAAATCAAAAAATTCTTCACCGTCCGGCTCTAAATGATGTCAAAATTACACGCTATAATATTTGTATCCATACAGAATGAAATTTTTTAAGCCCACCAAATAGTGAGATGTGTGAGAGTTATTCAGCAATTGACTATTAATGATTGCGTACTGTTGCATAAGCATAAATGCAGAATATTTAACCTATGTACTTTAAGATAAAAATTCTCAAAAATCAAAAAATTCTTCACCGTCCGGCTCTAAATGATGTCAAAATTACACGCTATAATATTTGTATCCATACAGAACATATATATAATGCTGAGTGCACCACAATTCATCCAAGTAAGTCCCCCAAAATGTCTGGAGAACAGAGCTTGCATGATATAAAAATATTAAACAAACCATATAGAGCACATTTAAAGTGGATAATTATCTGTGATTTCAATACAGTTAAGTGGTCATATTTATTACAAAAAGTGATCTGCCTTTTTGATTGTACATTTGTAATAGAAATTTGACAATGAGTCTACTACTCACCAATTGTGTGTTGATATAATCATAAATCCATTCTTACAGCTGTGTGTGAAGCTGAAGGATTGCTCACAAATCATCATGAGTTTTTGGATTCCATAATTGGCAGTTCATCGATTCCACCTGATAGTCCTGTCGGTTTTACCATTGATGACCTAGTGACCACAAGGAATGCAGGGTGGTGCACAGCAGGCAATCTGGGTAGCGATCCTTACTTCCAGATGAACTTCACCTCAGAGGTGTCTCTGGCTTACATGGAAGTACGTGGTTCATCAGGCACACCTGGGTCATATGTGAATCAGTTTAGATTGGAAGTGCAGGATGAGTCTGATGACTTTAGTGCCTACGGAATCACAAGTGAACCAACGGTGAGGCCTAACAATATTGCACGCAATATCATGGATGTCTATTCTGTGTCTGTGATTATGTAGCATTACAAAGCCCTCTTCATAGTAGTTGGGTGTGATACAGTGCACATGGTATCAGCTTTTGTAACTATATGTAACTATTCGTGTTTGCTGTTATTGATGTTATTGTCCCCTCTCTGGTTTAGATCTTCACTGTGAGTAGTCCAAGCCTGAAGCTGTTTACTTTTTGGAGGCCTATTCTTGGGAGCACATTTAGATTACATATTCTTAATTTTGTACGAAATCAGAATCGGTTCGTGTGCTGGAATGTCAAACTCTATGGATGCATTACAAATACAAGTTAGTGGAAAAACAACAACATAAATACCTGAAAAACATGTTATTCTCAACAATGTTATAACCCACCCATAGATCCAATTGCCACAAGATCCACTGAAGTAATCACAGGAGTGTCATCCAAACCCACATTGGTGACTCCACCCAACGAAGAGATATCAGAAGCAATGTCCAATACTATGCAGGGAAATTCTCCCTCTGAAGAAATAATGGCATTTTCTACCACACCAGTGTCTCCACCCACTGAAGAAATATCAGAAACATCATCCTATACCACACCCAAAATATATGTAGAATCATCTCCAGGGCCACCTATAGTGCCCATACTGGGTGGAGTAGTGGGAGGAGTTTTGGGCATTGCAATGCTACTCGCGATTGTGGTGGAAGCTATTTTTATTTTCACAAGGAGAAGAAGGTATGTATATTAGGCCATAGAGTCTAATCACTGCATGTGATGCATGTGATGGGGTGTCAGGTTACTAGTGACAAGATGGATGAATAATTCTAGCATGCCATGTAAGATGGAATACTATGTTCCATGTGATCTTGTATGAACACCTTAAAACTTGGCTGGTAGAGAAAATCGATCATAAACTATAGAAACAGGGAAAGATACTATATAGTCAACCACTGGTAGATGGTGCCACACATTTAAACCGATTAACCGCGATAGCCAATTGGCGTCAATAGCAATTTTGGTGCAGACAAGTCCTCTAAAAGAAGAACTACTTCATTTTGAACTTGTTTATTAGACAGTATTTCTCTACTAGAAAATAGGATGCTGATTACAATAATCCATTACTAGAAAGCATAAGCCCTTTAGCTAGTAGCTACATGTTGAAAATTATTTGCGCACAAAATTATAGTTGGCTTTTTCCTACCTTCGTTGCTAATGGTTGGCATCTTCCACCATCTAGGAGCTTCCTTTAAGCTCAGGTAAAGCTTCTACACTCCATCTCTGCATGTTTCTATAGAAGAAGGAGCGTCACAAAATGCGATTGTTAGCTAACATCTGAATATCGAAGATAGCCTTTGAGATCGAGAAGCACTAACTCCAAACGGTCACTAAAGCGTGGCTGACTAGATTGTTTCCCAAATCTGGTGGCCAAGATACCGCTTTGCTTAAGGGCAGATGATGTTAAGTCTTTCAGCTTCTAGTCCAGCATCAGACAGGTTTTTTTCTCTCTCATACTGATTGAGGCGGTTACTTGAAAATGACTCGGCCCCACGCGTTAATTTTTAATGACGCATTAATTGAATGAGTTTGATATGTCATTTTTACTATACAACAGTGTTGTTCAACATACTGTAATATTATATTACATGCAGTGCAAAGGTTAATTGCAAAGAAACTTCAGAGCAGCACAAGTTTAACAATTCCATATATGCAAAGTGAGTTGAGCACACCACATCTAAATTAAAAATACCCTTTTGTTGTGTCATCTAATGATCTATATTTGTAGGGAAATGGCTCCCCCTTCTTCTCTTCATAAAAATACTCCGGAGCACATGTTTGTCAATTCCATATATGGAAAGTAAGTTGAGCACCACTTGACTATAAAATATTCTGGTAACATTTCATTAAAGTGAAAGGTGATGAGATATAATTTACTTCATAGGGAATCAGCTTCACCTATTCCTTCCAACGATGCATCAATCAGTACAAGGTATGCTTATCAATTCACTTGTCCTCCTAGTTCATGGCAAAGTCCCAATAATGTGTTGCTAACAATGCAGATAACATTGTCACTATAACTATGGTGATGGTACCCGACCAATCTAGCAGTTAGCTAGACTTAGGCATTCACATTAGCTAGAACTGAAAGTGTATTGTATACACTAGTCATGGCAAACTTTAGCCATGCATTTTTTTATTTTGGGACTTAAGCATTCACATTAGCTAGAACTGAAAGTGTATTGTATACACTAGTCATGGCAAACTTTAGCCATGCATTTTTTAATTTTGGGGAAAATGGGCCTCTCTGTATTATTAATCCAAGACATTGCCCTGATACATATGTATATGGATGTGCCCTTGTCAAGACCAAAAAAAGTGTCCATAAACTTTCTACTTTTGCTTCCATTACAGTTGGCATGTCCGCTGCAATAGCACCCTGGAAGTGATGTTGCCATTTTACTGTCATCACATGAGCTAAAAAGCGATACAGTATACCGACAGGACATATTAAAATGAGTTCGCTCAAATTTTGTGCAATTACGACCTCACTTACTTCAGGTTTGACAGTTCATGGTCATGCTGAGTCTACACAATCTGAACAGCTACAGTCAACATTATCTTCTTTAAGACTTTATACAAGCTCTCAATGAACTCTCAGTTGGCATAATAACATTACAATAACCTTCTCAACAACTTGAGATAATATTCCTGATGAAGGATAGTGCATCTAGTCGAAACGTCGAGAGAATACAATTTCAAGTATACAGGCTTTTCTCTTCTATGAACATGGTTTGTTTTCCTAAAGGGACCATAACAATAAACCAGTTAAATATTTAATTTTTTTTGTGGTTACCACTCCATAGATTCCGCAAACTTCATGGTAATGGAGTTGATATAATATAGCTCAAAAGATAGGTCTCTCTGTGTGCTCCCTTTTGATACTCTTTCATGGACAGAACTATTCCAAGTTACTGGAGCTAAAGTGGTGGTACCTCAAAACCTGAGTGCCTGATTTCCATTCTCCAGATGCCAAGTGCTAGAGAGCTGAAATGCTAGAGGAAGCCCCTGTATATTTCATTAGACGCTAAAATTAAGTATGTGGTCAAGCATGCGATTGGAAAATGAATTTTAAGGAATTTTAACGAAATTCATTTTCCGACCACGCGCTTGACCATGTACTTAAGTTTTAGTGCCTAATGAGAAAAGGTCGTTGTTTATGCAGGCACTCAGATTTTGAAGTACCTCCCTCTTTAGCTCCAGTAACTTGGGCATAGTTATACCTATGAAAAATGTTTTACAAAAGAGAGCACACAGGGAGAGAACTATATATCAAGTCCATACATGAAGTTTACAGAATCTATGCTATAAAGTGGTAACCACAAGTTTTTAATAACACTTATTAGTTGGTTATGGTCCTCCTAAAAAATGCTTCTAGCTAACTACACATACACATGAGCTTTTAACTATTCGGTGGCTATTTTTAATATGTCACCTTCAAACTACATTGTGAATATACTACTTCAAAACCAACTCCAGCTATATAGCCTAGCTAATCAATCAAGAGGTCTGTGTCTGATAGAACTGTTGTAATAATTTCAGATATTGGAAGTAGTTCTTCTAATAGTGGATATGATTTCATCTTTTCACGAGCAAAAATACTGTAATCCTATCAATCAAAGACCTCCACCTATAAGAGATGTGAAAACAAGTAATTATTGTAGCTCGCTCCTGTCGAGCTCTTCGCTATAAAAATCCAAACATTAACTGTTCACTCAAAAATCCTGAACTCACAACTCCATTTCCATTTTCCAGTTTTTTCCATTGCTTGCTTTTACTGGCAGTCTGTGCAAAAAATTGTCTAAATTGTATAACAATATCTGCAATCCTAAATATATATACCCTCGACAAAGTCTCAGTTAGCATAGCTGATTTCCTATCAGGGGGCGACAGGACCATTTCTTTAAACTTGTGGTTACCACTTCATATATAGCTCCTTAGATTCTGTAAACTTCATGGTATGGACTTGTTATATAGCTCAAAAGATAGGTCTCTCTGTGTGCTCTCTTTTGATACTAAAATAAGGTACAATGATAGCCAAGTTACTGGAGCTAAAGTGGGGGTACCTGAATGCCTGATTTCTCTGCTGCTAACGAGTTAAAATTAAAATTAGCACCCGAGGCTAGACGAAGCCCAACGAGTGTTTTCATTAGGTAAGTAACTCGGTCAAGCGCGCGGGTGGAAAATGAGTTTTATGGATTATTTTTTCCACCCGCGCGCTTGACCACGTCTTACAATTTAGCGCCTAATGAAAGCACTCGTTGCGTAGTAGCCACAGGTGCTAATTTGAACTCTGCAGAGAAAACAGGCGTTCAGGTTTTGAGGTACCCCCACTTTAGCTCCAGTAACTTGGCTATCATTATACCTATGAAAAATATTAAAAGAGAGCACACCTATATATCAAGTTCAACCATGAAGTTTACAGAATCTACGGAGCTATAAAGTGGTAACCAAAAGTAAAAAAATAAATAAAAATGATCCTGTCACCCCTAATTTTCTCTTCAATGTTTCAGCTAGATGCTCTAGCCTTCATCAGGAAGTCCTGGTGAAAACTAAAGCATCTAGCCAAAACTCGTGATGAAGCCAAGAAACATTTTTACGAGTATGTTTAATGTGTTTTACAATATTTTTGTCAAATGCAGTGGAGAAGAGTTCAAGATGGACTATCGCCTAGCCAAGCCAAATTTCTCTTCATCTCTTCCACCAAATATGTACAAGTCATTTGTGCCTTCAGCCGCTGTGCCTTTGAACCATCTCAATGGAACTGTGGTTTCACACAGTGAAATGCATCACGGTCCTGTTTATGCCCAATGCAATGCAGGAGAGCTCGACACAGGGTATCATCATCTAACTAGACATGACATCCCTTCATCACTTTCACCAAATGCCTATGAGGCAGTTATGCCTTCCACCACTGCTGCACCTATACAGCATCTCAATGGAACTGTGGATGCACACAGTGAAATAACGCATTATGATTCCCTTTATGCCAAATGCCATGCAGGAGAGCTCAAGACAGAGTATCATCATCTAACCAGACCAGACGTCCCTTCATCTCTTCCACCAAATGCCTATGAGGAAGCCACCATTGCTGTCCTTATACCACAGCTGGATGGAACTGTGGATGCACACCATAAACAGATGCATTACGACCCTCCTTATACCAGGCGCAATGCAGGAGAGCTCACGACAGGGTATCATCAAATAGCTATACCAAACATTACTTCATCGAATACCTCTGCATCAGTACGTTCCACCACCACTGCAATTTACCATGAGCCTGTATGTCGCAATGGATCTACGTACTCGCATGATGATGAAGAGATGGTTTACAATCCTGTTTATGACAAAAGCTATTCCTAGATATTTAGCAAGGTCACCAAACCTAATAGGGTACAAACACACCATTGTTTGTTGCATACATGTGTGTCTAGACATTCCCCCCTAATTTTTAGTGCAATAATAGTCATTGTGTAGTCATGTGATTTCATATTCAATTATTTATCTTAATTTCAGATTCTGCTTCTGATCATAGGCGCTATAAAGTTTCAACTCAACAATGCAACTTCTTGACCCTCCCCACTTGATGGGTTTTGCAGTGTCAAACTAAGCATACTCAGAATTATGTCTGACAAGAGAAACATCCCAAAAATTGAAATTTGCTAATTTGACCTGCTATCCCTCCAATTATTTTGTGTTTTACCTTCAGTCTGTCTGTTGAGAGCAGGGCTTGCTTCCATAACACAAAGGGAGGAGTAGGCCATTATTTATTAAAATAATTACTTCACATTTCTCAAAGGTTTTGGTCTCAAAAGGTGGCCCATTCTACTGCTTTCCAACGATGTTACAATAGTGGTGTTGCAATAAACTATGGCTGAAATGTGGGCCAATCCACAAAGAAAATTCTTATAAACATGCTTGCATCCCGATCATACGTCTTCAACACTTGTTATTTATGGTGATATCAGAGTACCTACAGATGGATTACCCACCTTAAAATTTCCCCCCCCCCTCCATTATTCCAATTTCATTTTTTGCAGACAGGTGACCACACAGACTGGACTATATGTCATCAGAAAATGGATTGGGAAATTGATAATTCAAAATACAGAGCAATGCAAGAACTTAAAAAAAAATTTACTAAGGAGAAAAATTGACTGAGTTAGACTGCTTTATGTGATGTACATACATGAAAATTACACTTAGGAAAGTACAACATTAAAACCACATAGGTTTTCTCTTATTTTTCCAAAGTGTTAAAAAATGTTGTTACGATTTTAGAGCTCCATAAATACTGCATACTTCAATCTAAGATCTTAATATAAGCTTAAATGATAGATCTCTCTGTGTGCTCTCTTTTGATACTAAAATTGTTGCATAGATACAACCATACCCAAAGTACAGGCAGTCAAAGTTGGGGACCTCAAAATCTGCCCAAGATTTCTGCATTTCTGAGGAAAGTGCAAGACAGTTGAAATTAGCAAGGAAGCCTACTCTAAACAATGAGTGTTTTAATTCGTGGAAAATAATAATTTTCCACCTGCCTGCTTGACCA
Organism: Cladorhizidae sp. MBARI D1340-BT2; assembly: GCA_028752905.1. Lineage (NCBI taxonomy): Eukaryota > Metazoa > Porifera > Demospongiae > Poecilosclerida > Cladorhizidae > Cladorhizidae sp. MBARI D1340-BT2. The sequence continues at coordinate 13,489,872 of JAQNBH010000013.1, forward strand.
CATACTCACGTTTTAGTGCCTAATACTAACACTCGTGTAGAGCTTCCTCTAGCCATTGGTACTAATTTCAACTGTCTTGCACTTTCCAATTAAGAGTTGGAAATGCAGAGATTTTGAGGTCCCCAATTTTGACCGCCTCTACCTTGGGTATGGTGTACCTATGCAACAATATTAAGAGAGCATACAGAGAGATCTATGTATAGAGTGTGAAGTATACAGAATTTATGGAGCTCCAAAGTTGTACCACAGTGATTATCCCCACTCCCACACATTCATTGCTTGAGGCTAAAAAGTATCATAACTCAAGAATGATTGACAATAATGTGATAAAATTTGAAATGCAATTAGTATAATAGTGAAGGTATATATAGAGGAAAACTGAAAAAGAAAAAGATATTAAAAAAATAATCGAGCGATAAAAAAAAAAAAATGAAATGGTCTACTGCCACTAAGCTATTGAAACTGTCCATCTGATAAAGATCGAATGCTGGGATTTTTTTCTTTGACAAGACTTACAGAACCGACAACTTTGCTATTTCAAAACATGTATCAAGAGAATCCTTTTTGATGTCAGCTCGCTTGCCAACATTTAAAATATAAGACAAGCCCATAGCAGAGTATGAACACTGCTCTGAGTTCAATTTGTTGAATTTTGATTGCTACACATCCACAAACTCCTGTCAAAGTTCTACGCACATTACACATTAGCCTAGAACTTTTGCAAAGGGTATTTGAAAATGTAAAAGAGCATCGTTGCAGTGACAGTAAGAAGGTGATACATTCCAAGAAAATCCTCACTTGTTAAAAAAATATTCAATTTAGCTATCTTTATCACTGTTCTCTGTTTAATCAAGGTGTCAGTATATATTTTTACCTACCATTACTGTAATGAATGGAGATGTAAAGGTGAAGATTGTGCTGAGTTTATTGAGTTGCCATGATGTTGCCATGATTTCAAACATTTATCCAAAAATGTGTACTTTCTTAATTTGTCTTCAGTCTTTCATTGTTTTCTTTCATTGTACTTATATAGCAGCTGAATCAAATTGGACTCTACATCATTAACTTTCATAAACTTAGTCCTTGCTTAGAAAGATATCTCAAACTTGAAAAAAACAATTATTTTCAGCTGACATCATCAAATGTTCTTCTCCCTGATGAAGACCAAGGATGTATATATTCAGTCAGGAGGGTAGGGGGGATATTTTATCGATGGTTTAATACTACACTATATATGAATTCACACATAGTTGGTCTTTGTTGTGTCATCCAAACAAGAACATTTCACTATATTCTACACATAGCCTTTGCAATTGACAGCAGAATTTGAATGCTTTGCTGCTGGCAAAACTGCCTACTCTTCTCAGCTAATTATGAGTATAACAAAGTGGGTATCAACTCAGAGAAAGGAACAGCCAGATAAATCTAGTGGTGAATAATATGACGCAAACTGTCATGCAGAAAGGAACCCAAAGCTAGCCATTCAAGACTTGCCTGTCTCTAATAAATTGTCTGCCCAACAGAAGAAGAAACATTGCAAGCAAGAGTTAAGCTACAAGAAAGATTGGGAGAAAGTTTATCCTTGAGTTCAGCGTGAATACCCTACAGTGGCAAGTTTCGTATATAAGAGCAAGGCTACCATCTCCAAGTACAAAAGGTGTGGACAACAATGGGAATTGTTCTCAATGAACTCTCAGTTGACATAATATCACAATAACCTTTTCAATAATAAACTTGAAATTATATTCTCTCAACAGATGCTCTCTAGCTGTTATCAGACGAGGATAGAGCATCTAGTCGAAATGTAAAGAGAATACAATTTCAAGTTCATTGTGAAGGGGAATTGTTGACTGCAACCATCCACGAAACAGCATGGTAGATCTAAATGGCACCAAGACTCGTCAATTACAGCAAGAATGGCCAAGGATGCAGAGTAACAGAATGTCATTGAAGTGAATGTGCAGGTGCTGCTGGACAAGCTGAAGAGCAAAAGAAAAGGAATTGTGAGATTATTCTTAAACTGATGAGATCCATCTGTACTTGGCTTATACCACATACAAGGAGCTAATTGAGTTCAAAGTGCTTTGCTTAAAAGTTGTGAATGGCCATCTATCAAGTGCTAGGGTGTTGATTGAAGCGACACTTGGATTGAAAGAGTAGTCTCCAATAAACTACTTTTACGGCAGCGGCATACCAAACCTATTGTGCATTTTGTGATAAAAGCACCAAAATTGGTACACATGTAGATTAATACCCTATGAACATTTTTCGATATGGAGGCGATCGCAATAGTACCCACACTGGCCATGACAGCTGTTTTCCAAATTGCCACCATGCAAGCTCTAACAATGTGGTCTCAAATTACTATTACACATTTCAATGCTACAAAATGGCCGCATTTCTCTAAACTAAATGTTTATCAAAAACGAATATACAGCAAACAATTATTTTAAGGCAATACTCAAAACGACTACTGTAAAATTGATTATTTTGATATCAGAATATATAGTGCAAAATTGCGATAAATCATTTGTGTGGTACAATACTGATCTTTGTTCAGTTTGTTGGACATTCTCCTTCACACTTGCAGAAATCAGTGCATTGGAGTCCAGCCTTTTTGCACTTGCAGCGGGTACAACACCCCTTCTTGCAGCCGCAAGAGATCAACTTATAGCAGATCTTGGATGCTTCTTGAAGTGTGGTCCAATGTGGTTCGTATAATCCACCATCTGTCTTGATACAACCCCAACTACTTGGAGCAGGGTCTGGAGAAAGTGCTTGCCCCCAGACATGACCACCTTGGAAGGTAGCTTTCTTGTCTTGCTGCTCCAGAGCAGCGTGTGTTGGAGGAATTCTCTGTACAGAGGAGGTCTTTGCAAAGAGCTTCTTACTGGCCTTATTCACATCAGTGCAGGTGCTTGTTCGGTCATAGATAAGTATGATAAACCTCTCAATGACATGCATATTTTGTTCTGGGATGTCACTAGGTGCATGTGCCAGTTCCAGCAGTGCATTAGTAAGCTCTGGGAATGAATTCCATGTAGCCCATGCAGTTTTCTTGCCATGTCCAACAAATGCTGACACAGTATCACAACCAGTTAGTGCATGAAACATAGGAAGGGCAAGTGACTTCTCTGATCCAAGACAAGCTGCTATTTGGTGGGCTGCCTGCCAAGTATCGGAAATTTTTTCCTGTTGCAAATGCTAGCAAAACTTCATCTTCGGCTGGTAGTGTTTCAGCTACCATCACAGCCAACACCACAATGTCAGTGTCAACAGTACATATTAGTATTTGGTGATGGCCATGTTGTGCAGCATGTGCTACATGCAGCATCATACATCATACGACTGTCGGCCTCTTCATGACTGCATGGAGCAAGTAAGTGTACATCCTGTTGTGCTGGCACACAAAGAACCTGATCCCCATCTGTGACAACCAGTTCCTTTTTATCCAGTTTGATTGACTCAACAATTTGAGAGGAAACTGAAGAGTTCTTTCTTGTTGTGGTCCACATGCAAAAAGTTTTGCCAGTTTCCTGGTATGGGTGCAGAATCAACAACACGTCGGCGTACCCCTTTTCCACGTTTTGCCCTGGCTGTTGCTTTGAGAGTGTCGACTACATAGCTGTCCCACACTAGATCTAGATGTGACACATGTTGAAGCTGTTCTGAGATGTAAGGGAGGAAGACCTGATGAGCATATTCCTCAAATGTCTCTGCAGCACCTGCTACAGCATCTGAATGATAGTAGTAGCTCAATCAATGACTACATTGGTGACTTTGGGTGCTTCAGACTGTGCCTCAGAAAGACCCTCCAGACACACTAGCATATTACTCTTGGTACCTAGGTGAAGTCTCCCTGCAGCAGAGAGTGATGGAGGACACGCTTGATTCTCATGTCTGAAAAATTCCTCCAGATTTCCAGCACGTGTCTGACTGCCGATATATAATCGTGAGAAGAATTCAACATCACACTTCAGGGAGTTCAGCTGTTGCTTTCCTTTGGATGCTTTGGATGCCTGGGTGCCAAACAATGGTAGCTTGCTGCGATGGATTGTATCATCTATTGACTTGGTCCTGTCTATTAGACATTCCTTTGTGAAACTGTCAAACTGATCCTGACCAATACACTTGGCACGACGGACTGTCTTTACTACAGGTGGGTCTGCAAGTTCTTTGGTATCAAGAACAAGCAAGTCCTGGCTCTCCTCTTCGAATAGGTTTCCCAACTCTTCAATGACGGTCACCAGAGAGCGAACATCTCTTGCACCTCCATCACCCTTGACACAGGCATTATTTTGTTCATGTGCTTAGTCAATGGGGATGGCCGAAAAAACTCGCTTGGTCTTTTGCACTGTGAAGTGGCCAGTGTAGAACTCTCTGTAAATATCTGGGTGAAGTTCAGCCATATCTCTCAGATGCACTGGTATCCAGCGGGCATAGTTTGTATGATCTAGTGCACAGAACCAGGGAACAAGTTCTGTTAAGGCATCTAATACATGAAGCAGGGAACAAGTTCTGTTAAGGCATCTGATACATGAAGCAGGGAACAAGTTCTGTTAAGGCATCTAATACATGAAGGGAACAAGTTCTGTTAAGGCATCTAATACATGAAGCAGGGAACAAGTTCTGTTAAGGCATCTAATACATGAAGCAGGGAACAAGTGCTGTTAAGGCATCTGATACATGAAGCAGGGAACAAGTTCTGTTAAGGCATCTGATACATGAAGCAGGGAACAAGTGCTGTTAAGGCATCTGATACATGAAGCAGGGAACAAGTTCTGTTAACGCATCTGATACATGAAGCAGGGAACAAGTTCTGTTAAGGCATCTAGATACATGAAACAGGGAACAAGTTCTGTTAAGGCATCTGATACATGAAGCAGGTGTTAAGGCATCTGATACATGGCAAAGTTTGCTTCTCTCAAGGACCGCACCTAAGTGAGAATGCAAGCCTCTAGTTCCATTGTTGTTGCCCAGTAATGAAACTGAGGGCAATTCTGTTTTCTCTGATCACACCAGGCCACAAACTCCACAGGGATTTGATCATCTTTTGAACAGGTAAGACTATAAAGACCAGAGGCATGATGTTGCAGAATATATAAGGCAGCAGCCATAATTTGTTGGGCCTTTCTTGTGCACATAACTTGTGATGCTTTGTGTAGAGAATCAGCCATTCCTACTGTTGCAATTTCAGTTCATTGTTTGATTTGCTTGTTTATTTGTTTCGTTGTATACTATTCAGGCTAAACAAGTGTTTGCATGGTGGCCATTTTGTAAACTGTTGCTATGGCCAGCGTGGGTACAATTGTGAGCGCCTCCATATCTAAAAATGTTCATTAGGTATTAATCTACATGTGTACCAATTTTGGTGCTTTTATAAAAAAATGCACAATAGGTTTGATAAGTTGGACTATGCCGCTGCACTATTTTCCATAATAATTATTAGCTGATGAGTGACGGGATTTTAATACTCTCCATCTGTGGCAGATGGTTAGTTAATGAAGGAGCACTTCTTAATGGTGTACTTCATGTTCATTCTACAGATGCTGATACTATTGCAGAAACCTTTTCACAGCAGAAGAAACTTGATGATTGGCAAAGGATATGGTGCTGCTGCTAAATTTTCTGGGAAGATAATGGAGTTTTGCTGCATGCACACTGTTCTTGTCATGGGTTACATGTTACTTTAATTCAGGCAGTAAAGGATGAAGGATATTTTTTGGAACGATGATAAGTGTTTGTTTTATTATTTACCAAAAAAAGCATAGGCTCTGAAGGGCATCCAGGCTGTTCGTGGCTTTCCCGAGCTGAAGATCATAAAGCTTAGTGACCTAGGTGGCTATTGCACGAGTAGTATGGTCAGGCAATTTGCAAGAAACTTGCTCCCATTATTGAAAACACTTTCAGTTAAATGAGGCTATCTAAACACACACACAAACATACTACATTTTTGTAAGATGAAGCTGCTTTAAATCTCGCCATTCCAGTAACTGCTGTATTTTTTTAGTTGGTGAACAAAGCAAGCCAGCCCTAATACTCTTGTTAACTTAACGGTGGTTTTGGATGATTTTAATCATGAACTATCAGAACAGCTAATGAAAGTGTAGAGAGGACTTGATCGGTGGAGCTGAAAATGAGCACCTCTTGATAAATAGGTGCAGAAAATGGGAATTCAATGATCTGACATCTAAAAAAAGTTTCCTAAACTAGGTGAAAGCCCAGTATGTTAAAAAAAACAAAAAACCTTGTCTCTGATAACCAGTAAAAGGAGATTGTCACAAGTATCCCAACAAGGGTAGGCCTTTGGTACTTGGCAATCTCGATCAGCAAATACAGAAGTATATGAGAATAGCTGCCATGCAATTTATGCTTCCTTGGTAATTACTATGGTTGAGGCCAAGGACATGACTGTGCTGGTAGACATGAGAGGACATGACTGCGCTGGTAGAACACGAGAGGACATGACTGTGCTGCTAGAACACGAGAGGACATGACTGTGCTGCTAGAACACGAGAGGACATGACTGTGCTGGTAGAACACGAAAGGACATGACTGTGCTGGTAGAACACGAGATGACATGACGGTGCTGGTAGAACATGAGAGGACATGACTGCGCTGGTAACATGAGAGGACATGACTCTGCTGGTAGAACATGAGAGGACATGACTGTGCTGGTAGAACACGAGAGGACATGACGGTGCTGGTAGAACATGAGAGGACATGACTGCGCTGGTAACATGAGAGGACATGACTGTGCTGGTAGAGCATGAGAGGACATTACTGTGCTGGTAACATGAGAGGACATGACTGTGCTGGTAGAACACGAGAGGACGTGACTGCACTGGTAGAACACGAGAGGACATGACTGCGCTGGTAACATGAGAGGACATGACTGTGCTGGTAGAACATGAGAGGACATTACTGTGCTGGTAGAACACGAGAGGACAGTCAAGAAGTGGGGTAGTCATAGGAATATTGGTTCTATTCCTCTGTAAGTTTGTCTTCCTGGGTAGAGATTCAGTACCACCAACATGTTCTCCTAGGGTAAGAACTTCATCATAACAAAAATCGAAAATTGTGTCAATATTGTTTCGTGTGTTATTGATATTTTCAATAACTGTGGTGATCATCTTGTAAGCATCATACACATCTTGCTCATGTTTTTGTAACTTTGATGATATGACTTTGACTTTATCAAGGACATTCTTCATTACAATAAACACTGCAATTGTTTGGAATGAAGAGAGTGAAGCTTTCAGCCCTTGTGCCTTCATCTTTGTGTCTCTGTCCCAATTCCAATTTCCATCTTGTGAAGCCAGGTCAGGATATTCATGTGGAGTAACGATAGCATCTAAAAAGTCACAACAGCTTCATAGAAAGACCTCCAAACATGTATGCCTTTCCTCCCACCATGTCTTACAGAGACCAGGAAGTTTGGGTCAGGTTAGTAAAACATTACGTTTTTTTTTAAACAACCTCTGTCTCTTTGGACTATTTGTCAAAAGAGATATGATAATTGACTAGGCCAATCAGATTCCCTACTGCTTGAATTTTGCATGAAGCAGCAATAAATAGATTAAGGCAGTGAGAAAAGCAGCGGTGTACAAAGCTAAAGGAGAAGTGTCCTTGATTTTGGCTTGTACACCTGCCATCTCAGATGACATTACCGCAGCTCCATCGTATGCCTGACCACATATTTTTGTTGGATCCAGAGAGACTGAGAGAGATCTTTTTGGATATAGTAGAAGCATTGGCTCTCTTTAAAAACAGAAAATTAATGAGACATTCCCTGATGTGAGGATTTTTAAAGGAAGTTAACTGAATCCACAAATCTCAAACACACCCGAGATAATTTCTTGGTTAGCATGAGAATCAGTGACCTCATCAGCAATAACAGTGAAGGGCAAGTTCTTATCTCTAGTCTGTTTGGTTAGGTGTTCCCTTGCCTTACAAGCATATATGTGAATTATTTCATTTTGTATTGTTTTGCTGGTATAAAGTGCATTACATCTGGGGAATAAGAGGTGATCCTGAAGAATAGCAATGAAGTTTCCTTTATTGACACTCTCATTAGCAAAATTCACTCTATCCTCCGTATTTCCCTTGAAAGGTAAGCCTTGCTTTGCCAAGAACTCAATGGCAAAAACAATTTGATGCAGAACTTCTTTGTTCTTTTGTTCTTGTTCAGATTGCTGTTTCATAAGCCTATTGTCAATCCTTGCATCCGGGTTAAAAAAAAAAAGATCAGCTTTTTCTGTGGTGCATTGAACTCCTCTCATGAGAAATAAGAAGACCATCCCTACCAAGTGCCTTTGTATATGGCTTTTGATAGGGTGCAAGCACTAAAACACCTTGGATTTGCTCCATGATTGACTACCACCCCTGTTTGGACGTTCAGGAAAAAGAATACAGTAACGACAAAGACCACCTTCTAGCTCATTACTATATGAAAGCCACTGGAATTTCTCAAGCCATTGTTGCTGAAAGGAGGCATTCCAGCATCTGCCTTGTTTGATTACTGGATGAGAATGAAGAGTATCAGTTGAAGCTGGTTTAAAATGGCAGCTTTTTAGCATCTTTCATTTCCCCAGATATATACGTCAGTTGATCGAAGGAGTTATGCGCAGCATGTACAATGGCTCCCAGGTCTATCTGTCCAATTGAAGGACATAATACAGGTACAGACACTAGATTACCAGAAGTTGATTGACTGTCTGATGTCTGATGTGAGCAGATGCCACTACTGTAACATATAGTAGACTCACTTGTTACTTCAAGCTGGCCTACAGAGGATAGCTCCTCTAAAGAAGTTGGTGAAATTTCTGGGATAGGACACTCACAGGACCTCTTTGAAGATTGCGAAAAAAATAATTCTACAATAAGCAAATTAACTTTTAAAGATTGTAGTGAGGTTCATGCACATCCTTTTGAGCTTTGAGGCAGTCTGCAGAAACTGAAACTTGCCAGTACTGGTTATTATGAAGTGTTGACTACTAAATAACCATGTACAAAGGTCAATGAATAACACATCATTTACAAGTTGAAGTGCTTGTAATAATATATGTGTATGTTAATTAACGAGTCTGGCATTCACAGTTATGTAAATGACATTGTAGATCACTCTGGGCATGCAGTATTTTGTTAAAAGGGGGGTTCGAACCCCCTGAACCCCCCCCCTCATGGAACCGCACTGTACCTTCTTTATATGTACATGCAGGATGAAGGTTTGTGGATAACCGTTCTCTATAAAGACTGTATTCAAACGATGTTCCTCCAAAGGTCCTCCTTCTCAGTCACTACTCTCCTGGCATCATACATGCTCTTCACCACTCCTCTTCTGGTATGGATAGGATGATGTGATCTATAATCAAGGTACCAGTTGGTGTGCGTACGTTTTCTGTAAATGGTTGAAGTTAGCCTTCCATCTTTCTTCCTGTGTAGATGGTAATCCATAAAGGGCAACGATCTTTCCACTTGAAGCTCCATGGTAAACTTTATGGATGGCTTGATGTTGTTAGGATGGTCCAACATCCAACAACTCATTCTCACTTCCCTTCTTCACAATGCAGAAGGTACCATCCACATTTCAAAACCTTGGCTTCAGGGGCGCTTGTGAGTGCCAATTCTTCAGAGAATTCCATATAAAGATTGGCTGTCACTGCAGATACTGGAGAGCCCATTGCTGCACCCTCTTTCTGTTCATAGTATTTCTCTTGATACTGAAGTAGGTGGATTTCAGGCACAACTCCAACAGTTCAGAAATCCTGTCATCCCCTAGTGTAGCCCAAGCTCTCATCTTTCGTCAACATTTCAAAAATTACTTCCACAGCCTCATCTATGGGAACATTGGTAAAAAGAGAAGACACATCAAAACTGACAAGACACTCATCCTGTGCCAAACATTCCACTTGATAAAATTCCCAGAATCCTCGACATATGTACTTGTATTTCCAGCTAGAGGTTATCAAATATGCTATGAACTTGGAAAGATTATATGACGGTGCACATATACAAGACACAATAGGCCTAAGGGTAACCGCAGGTTTATGTATCTTAGGAGCCCATAAATCAGTTGTGGTCTACTTCAAGTGGGCCCAATTATATTACAGTTATTATTTCTCCCGTCTTCTCAATATATAATTTACCTTGATTTCCTTTGCCTTGGTAGTATCCTTCTGCTTATGATCCATGTATGAATGTGTAAGGTGAATAAATAAGTATGTGTGTATATTTTAGTAATAAAAATGGTAAAGAATAACTCTATGATGGCTTAAACTGATAAATGATATCTTAGATAGACTCTCGCAAAACTTTCAGTGACATAGTAGCTATAGCTTTCTTGATAATTGACTTAAATTTGCACACTCAATGTTTTGGTTGTCTTATTTAAAAGCAAAAGTATACTGCGATATAGGAGAGATGTGTTAATGATGGAAGCATACTGAAGTATTAGTGGTATCTGCATTGATTTCTTATTCCTGATGAAGGCTAGACCAATCTAGCCAAAACATTGAGAGAGCCCCCAAAGATCTTATTTAAATATAGTAAAAAATAATAATTAAGCTTGGATTTACCAATGAGGATCACAAACATTTATAATACCCTTTACTTATTATTATAATGAAGACGATTATTATGCTTCCTTTTTAAATTTGGTGTTTGGTGTTCAATTTGGTGTTCAATTTGGTGTTCAAATATAAATAAAAGGTCCTATAAATGCTTGTGATCTAAAACTGTTAAATTTCATTTTTTTTAGTCATTCCAATGGGCACCGCAGAAAAATGACTTATGCCAATTACTGGTGCCATCAATAGAGGGGAGACGGAGAGCATGCACTAAATATTGTCAGTGTAAACACAAGTTCCTGTCACCTTCCACATGGCTTGCCTTTAGTACTCCGAGAATCTCTGCAGGAAGCACTTCCTGATGATGTCACCCATAGTGTAGTGTGCTTCTCATTTTCAAGGGAAGCTGCTTTCAAGTATATACGCTATTCTCCTCTCACTCCATTATGTTGCAGGGCATCAGGTTCTTCAAATTTTCTCCAGTTCGAAATCTACAAGGAATATTATAATTCTTGGCCACTTCCCCATATAATATTCCTATATTAGCTATAGCATAAGAACATCGTGATGACATTAATAATGTAGCTACAGATCAATACTATATTAGGCCTTCAGTTACTGGGGGATGCCTATGTTCTCTCTCTCTCTTCCTCAGACAGTCAGACACACATACAACTACGCTCACCACAAGCTATTAGGGGTTCCCGCCAAATGGCACCTCGTATAATTATAGTCCCATATAAATTACGTATAAAACCCACTAGACAACTTCCGCTCGTTGGAGACGTCTTTCTCCCCAGGATTAGTTAGTGGTTTATCCTGAGCTCCGCCGAAGCGCCCGAGGACAACTCGGTGGTTTATCCTGAACTCATCGGTTAGGTTGGCATAAGAACTCTCTGTTGTGTGCTTGGAAGAATGATGAATAAGATAAGTATTCTACTGTGTCTGCCAATACTATTCGGCACCTTTTCAGGTATGGAGATAAATACATTTAGCTAGCTAGCTACATAGCGAGCTCGCTGCATGCCCCAACTTAGAAGCAGGTTAGCTAGCATAGGGCGTTAGCTAGCTAGCTGCTTAGCTACATTTCTTATTGTAGCATTTTCTACCAAGCTTAACATTAATCATGTACGCTACAGAAAAGTTCTATTATTCATTGTCAATAGTCTGCCTGATATATAGTTTGCATAGGTGCCTACCTTCCAAAATACATACCACACCTCATTTTGATTGCTTATTGAGTGTAAAAAAGGAAGAAATAGAATCCCCTCCCCCATTAAAAAAAAGAAGTTTATACAGGTGCACTATCATTTAAAAAATAATACCAATAAATGATTTCCAGTGAGTTATTTTACAGTGTTACCTCACTGACCTCTGGAATTTGACTGAGGTGGCTGTATATTATTCTAAATAGCTGCAGCTGCTATATACAAACAGTTTGTGTGTGTGTGGGGGGGGGGGGGGGGGGATATGAATAACTCTACTGTGTTTATTCTGCTACACTCGGTGTCTAAGTGCTTTCTTGCATGTGTAAACTCTGTACTGAAGAACTTGATAGAATATCATGTTGAAATGCTCTACTGTGCAGTAAAAGGTTGTAAACTTTGAAGCACAAAGCATATGCTGCAGACAATCCTGCTAACCACACTAGTGGAGCTAAGCCAGTCCTGCCTCTGCTGAAGCTAGAGGAAAAACGCTTTTAGGTTAGTGGTTATGATAGGTGTAACTCGATCTAGATAGACCTGAAAGGATCTATTAATGAAATGGTAAAAGATAATCTAACTGGTTGTGGTCTATAGTGTGTGAAAACCAACTTTATTATCCAATACATACACTGCTGTAATGAATCATGACGCCAGAACACAAGGAGTCCTGGTTCTAGGAAGTACCTAGAGAATGGGCTTGGCAAGGGCTTGTGAGACAATAAACAAATAATGACAGCACAATAATAAATAGTAAATATATGTAGAGTTAAAGCAGTTGCATAATGCCATGGGTTAGATCGAAATCCTCTTTCTTGCCTACGCAAGCTCTTGCATCCTCCATACTTCTTTTTGCTTTCAGGCATTTATTGTATGCTCTGCATGCATCAAAGAAAATCTTCGAAGAGAAGACTTTCTCCGCCTCCTAAGTCCATTCTTCCTGATCCTAAGATTGTTGGCGGCTTTTTCGATGCCTCGGGAGCGGTAGATAATAGAGTTCTGGATAAAACAGTACAGTTTTGTTCTGCTTTTTTGATAGGGCAACCCAAATAGCTATATACTTGTTTTTACTTGTTTCAATTTTTTTAAATTTTGTTTCTAGTCGATCAGTATAGGATTCCTTAGTCATGTTCTACAAAGTCTACATCAGAGTTCTATGAAGCCCAGACATTTCTAACTTGTTTCTGCTAATTGTTGATGCATTCCTGTACCATAAGGTCAGCTACAGCCTCCTTCAAGGACTTGGGAACAGTTGTACAGGAGAACTCTACCAACCCAATAGCAGATCTTTTGGTACAGGATCAGCTACAGGTTCTCTTCAACTTCGTAATAGTTGCAGAGGAGTGGCTTCACCAAAGCTTAACAGCAGAACTGAGCACAAGTCATTTTCATTTTCATTTGTTATGCTTATAATCGTCAGCTTGATTGCATCAATGTTCATTGCAAGTTCCTTACCAGGCACTTCATTCTGCAACCAAGGAACAGATTAATTGTGGGAACAGTTTGAGTCTTCAGATACTAAAATTGTTATGAAGAGACTGATTGTACATAGGTGACAGAAAACTGAGTTAGATAACTACAGAGTTCAAGAAAGATTCTTTCAAGTTTTTTTCACCCTATGGTGTTTAAGTACATCAGTTTCCTACCTTAGCGAAAGATTCAAGGTAGCTAAAAGTTTGCCGGGTGAGTTTTACTTGTGATATGAGCTTTTTTGCTTCTTCTTTTCTTTCTTCTTTTCTGTCTACCATTTTAAAGAGTGGATGAAATCCATAGATGGAGTACTAGTGCACCTTGATATAATTATGGACTCTCTGACCCTAATCCACTAGAAGGCCAGTGCAGATTGCATTCTCAAATGTGTGCAGGTCAGTAGTTTTTATTAGCATCTTTTATTAGCATTTATACGTTGCTGGTATGTAATTAGCATCTTCTATTCGTATCTATATACTGCTGGGATTTAATTAGCATCTTCTATTTGCATCTATATGTTGCTGGTATGTAATTAGCATGTACTATTAGTATCTATATACTGCTGGTATGTAATTAGCATCTTCTATTGGCATCTATATGTTGCTGGTATGTAATTAGCATCTTCTATTAGCATCTATATGTTGCTAGTATGTAATTAGCATGTACTATTAGTATCTATATACTGCTGGTATGTAATTAGCATCTTCTATTGGCATCTATATGTTGCTGGTATGTAATTAGCATGTACTATTAGTATCTATATACTGATGGTATGTAATAGCATCTTCTATTGGCATCTATATGTTGCTGGTATCACTATGTAATTAGCATGTACTATTAGTATCTATATACTGCTGGTATGTAATTAGCATCTTCTATTGGCATCTATATGTTGCTGGTATCACTATGTAATTAGCATGTACTATTAGTATCTATATACTGCTGGTATGTAATTAGCATCTTCTATTGGCATGTATATTTTGCTGGTATGTAAGGAAATTGAATCAAGAAAAATGCTTAAATTTTTTTTGAAAGCACAAAAGTTGTCCCGTCCTATCCTAGGGGTTTATATGATTGAACAATTAATGTATTTACCATCATCATTGTGATCACCAATATCTGTGTCATTACAAATGTCAAATTTAACCTCAGAATTATTATTGGACCAGCATGGAACACGTGTTGTACAATTAATAAGATTTATGGTTTAAGAATATCTCATTTTGCGTAGAGTCTTGCTTGGATGGCACCACTCACCGCCTGATATCTGGCAGTAGGTACAGAGTTCAAGATCAGTTCTTTGAAGCAGATTCTATGGATGGTAGATATACTCCTGACCAGGCAAGGATGGAGGGTGAATCATGGTGTTCTAACTTCCAGAGAGCATCATCAGGGCCACCCTGGTTGCAAGTCACTTTTGGGATAAATGTCAATATCACCACAATCCAAATCATCAGAATATTTTCAAATTATTTTGTGACCGGTTTTCAAGTCCTCATTGGTGATGGCATAGAGAGAAGTCTTCACCCAGTAACAGAATCTGATGATTCCACGCAACCTATGGTAAGATAGTCATATTTTAGTAAGTGTGTTTGCCAAGTTAGGACTGGTTGATGAATAAAGTGAACAGGTATGTCACAATGAGAAAGAAGCAATTGATATTAATAATTTGTGTATGCCATAACTTCCATAACAATATATAGCAACAGCAACAACAAGAAGGACAGGCTGTTACTACATATATTATTATATTGTGTTAAAAAAAGGTATTTGTGCTTTCGTGGAGGACAGGCCCTGTTGTGAATGTGACACTACCATCACCAGTCACCACTCAAGTTCTACGTATAGTGCCAGTGAAGTGGACACCTAAGGATGGATCTGCATGTCTGAAACTAGAGGCATTTGGGTGCCCAGTCTCACCAGGTACGTGGCATTTACAGACGAATGCTGTAATACTGTGAGGTATTTTATGTAATGCACAGGCACCACCCATCTTTAGGGTAAGTACCCTATTTTACAGCTCTATCCCCTGTCCTCAAATGGCTTCTGTCTAAAGCAGACTTGGCATGTTGTGGGTACACACTTACCCTGTAGCTGGTTTGCTCCTGTCTGGGTCGAGACCACAGTGTGGTCCAGCGGCACATGTTAATCTGTACTGACAAATTATACATACCTGTATATATCTGCACCATATTAGTGACATAAACTCGATTACTATACTATTAGAAACAGCTATCAGCTGCTCCTTGAAATTCTTGTCTTTTCAACCTGGTGCAATCTGGCAAGAGTGTCATAATAGGCTTGGTCCACAGACTCCTCTATTTGTGAGACTTTGAAGTAGGGTTATTTTGATATATAAGTTAGGGGATGGACTTTGAAGGGATAGGGATTTTTTAATTAAAGATATGCCTACTCTATCATTTACACATGCACTGTTTCGTATAGGTGATATCTATGCAAGGTCCAGTGTGTGCTCATCTCATTAGCAAATAGCTAATGGAGGAAAATATATTGTGCATACTCATGTGAAAGGGAAACAGCATAAGCACCTCACTTCAGTGGACAAACACTTGACAGTACAAATAGTCCTTTTTCTGTTATGATGGATGGATCCAATGGTAAAACAGATAAATCTAGAATTATCCTCGTTCAGACCTTTAATTATTTTGTGGGAGATGTCGGAACAAAATTTCCAGACATGCCAATAGACAACATGAGTTATGGCTGTTAATATGCTTATAAGGAGGATGTAGGCTCCAATAAATGTGTTGCATTGATGTCCGACACAAGTAGTCTTATGATAGTGGCAAGATCTGATGTCCACAAGTTAATAATGTCTCATTTGTATGTTGTTCGAAGCATTTGACTTGGCAAGCCCAACCATCAAAGTTGGCATGGAGACTCTTACAGATTCTTTGTTGATGTTTACTACTTCCTTTTAATAGTAGCAAAAGAAAGCAACAATTTGCTGACAACCGATATTCACTTGTTTCATCTGGACAATTCCATATTCCAAATCACTGCACCACTCATTCCCAGTTTGTGCTTTGAAGATATAATTATTTTCTGTCGTGTGATGGAGCTCAGTCGAGGTAAAAAAATTCCTAGATATTTTATACTCTGATTTATACTTCATCCTTAAATTTAATTGTTTTTCCCCAAAAGTCCAATGAGAATACCACTTGTAAATTATAGCAGGAGATGAGTGGTTTAGTTCGTCAGTGCACTTCCAATATCCTGATCAAAGCAGTGCCTGTAGTTAGTAGTAGAGTTCAATTGGCTATGAGAACTTTGGGAATTGGTGATAATATTTGTGTTTTTATTGCAAAGTTTGAAGAATGATTTGATCTAAAGCCATTTTATACTGCTGTTACACACAAGAAATTGCTCTTTTTTTTGTGTGCCTCTCTCTTGAAAAATTTATACCTTATTAATCCAGAATCCATATTATGGTCATATGGTTTCTTTGGCATAGTTAACCTGTCAAAGATATCCAGATATATATCTGTCAGGTTATAGCTCGCAGGGGAAACTAAGGGGAAAAAATTTATTTAAATTTTGTCACCAGTAAACCACTCCCTGACATATATAAGGTAGCCTAGTGGGAGCTTAACAAGCTGAAAGCTTTTGATGAGGAGGGAAGATTTCCTTCCTTTACTAAACTCATGGCACGTCTTTTTTCCATTCATGTTATCAATGAAAGGCTTTTGAGTCATCAAAGAGGTTCTTACTGACCCAAAGACCAAGTTTAAGCCAGGGAACTTTCATTTTTATAGCGACAATGAAGTTTAACTACACACAATGCTGCTATGCCTTCCACTTTCAATGAAGATCTCTTCAAATGCAAGAAAACTAGCAAAACTGTCAAGATAGGAATAGCTGGGTGATGTACATGATATAGCTGGCCACACACACACATGCACATAAAGATATTCACACACTCACATGCACACACATTTACACACAGAGACACATTCACACCCACACATGCAGACACACCACACAAACACACACACACACACACACTTGTACTCTATCAGGTATACTATGATGGGTATGGTTAGTGGGAGAGTTTAAGAGTTTTGAGGGGCTTGGCCTGTGTCCCCCAAGCTAGACTGAAAAATATGGCACCCATGGTAATGCCACTATTGTTGTTAGATGCCAAATCAATAGGGTAAAATGTTTTCATTCATGTCCTATGCCAAATGTAATTGTTGTAGCTGCACTACAATTTGACAGTGCTCATATTTGCCCAGGAATTGTAGCTTAAAAGCATTACACATTGCCCAGTGCTCACTTAAAAGCATTACATATTCCCCAGTACTAGTATTTAACCAGAAATTGTCAAACTGTTGCCTTGCAATTTCATGCCACCCCATGCCACACAAGGTGGCCAAGAAGGATTTTCGATGAAGGAAGTCTCTATGTCAGTCAGAATAGAGGTCTGTTGATTTACTCCTGTATATTTTTACATCAACCATATTTGAGGCATAGACCAAAGGCATCAATGTGGGGACTGACTCTGAATATTGGAAGAGGAGCTCTGTCTTGTATATTTTGATCGATGTTGTGAGGATCATAGTTTTCATAAGCGTGAAGAAAGTGTTTGGAGTGAGGAGGATGGTTGTAATGCAGCCAGATGAACCAAAACATGTCCATTGAAATCACACTTGTGTTTCAGCATCTTTTATTACATAATTATTATTGTGTTCAGGGTGTAAGTGGTTTGAACAAGTTATTGCAGAGTTATAGCATGGACACAAGCATATATACATGAGGTATAGGTGGAGCTAAGATTGCCTATAACAAAGTGATTAGGCCTAGATTGCGGGAGTGAGAGAACTAATTGGAGATTGTATGCGAGTGATAAATTCAGGTATGGACAGAAAAAAACAGGAAAAAGCCCCAAGCCCACCCTAAATAAATCTCCCTGTTTACATTTCACAAAAATTGAGAAAATCTTCGACCCGTATGGCTGGTTTATGGTATTTTGTTAAGTATTTACTTGCTAGATGGTTCAGCATGATGCATCAATAGTGTCTAAATATTGTATAATAGATAAAAGGAAAGCAAAGAAATGTAAAATAGGTGCAGAAAAAGGCAAGATTGAAAAAGGAAAAAGGATTTGAAACAGGATGCAATGATGTGTGTCTGTTTGCAACGAAAATGAACTGGCCTCATCATAGGGGAAGGTTAGTTATATTGCCTACACTGAAATAAAGTGCTGGAATACTTATTATTCTTGCCCCGTGCTTTTATTACTCCAGTTGGCCCTACCTTTCTGCAAAGTCCACCCCAGATCTGACAATTCATGTCACACCTAAGCTTCTTCTTTGTAAAGGGTCATTTATCTGGTTATGGTCTACATCGGTGTGATCTTGTTTTCTTTCATTTTATAAGTCAATTCCATGTCTATTTTAATAGTAGACTTTTTACTTCTTTGCAAAGAAAATGTGCCAGTAGCTCTAGACTCAATTATTTCACAGGTCACATGAGTGTGATAATTGCACTGATAACCTTTACCATTTTTCATGTTTTACCGAATAGTAGTTATTGGAAGCCATTCTCTTCTGATAATAAAATTATGAATGGACTCAAGCTTTGGGGATGGAAGAAAAGAGATGATAAATACAAGATACTCGAAGTAAAATATTCAAGGCACACATGCTGGAAGAGTTTTTAAAGCATGTTTGAGATGTTTAGAAGCATAAAAAATGTATTGTAGCTGAAATATGAGCTTTTTTGTTGATCTTGGCATCCACCATTTTGAAATAGGGATCAAACCTATACACTGTAACAGGGAGTGTTAGCATACTTCCTAATATCCAGGTGTGTGTATATATATATATATATATATATATATATATATATATATATACAGGGAGAGGGAGAGAGACAAATGCACTGCATTAGTAATTTAAACAGGATACATGTCTCCAAACTCAGCAAGCACCCGCATGTATAAACACTGGTTGTATTAGTACTTTACTAGTTTTACTAAGCAGTGAGTGTCATAGCATAAATTGTTTAAGGTAGCTTTGATAATCATATATCATACATGCTATGCAGGCACTCACTGTGCACAACTTTAATGCAGACTCTGTTTGTGGTTTGTTGTAATAATTTTATTTTTAGCTCTAATAACTTTTTCTTAAGAATAAATTTCTCAAACTCATTAGAATGGAAATACAATAAGGTGTGGTTTGATATAAGAATCAGATCCATTGAAGTAAGCAAGCAAAAGCTACGTCATTAAATGTCTATAATAAAATTACAGCAAAGAAATCCAACCAGGAGCACATTCATGTTTAAAAGCGTAGGCATTCAGAGTGATTCCTGGTAAGCATAGGTGCCTGTGCTGCTTTCCACGTAGAAGAACTTCCAGAAACAGTTGCTAAAACCAGTACGAGAACGTTTACAAAGGCAGTTATGATCATCAGCCTTTATAAAATCTTTTTTAATTTTACTTGCTCGACGCATCCAATCGGAAGTAAAGTTTTATTACTCAATAGAGATGTTTATTGGGCATGTGCATATGGGGAATGGACATGTAATACAAATCCTTTGATTTAATAGAATGTTTCCCTCGCCAACGATTACTTTACAATCTGAAAATACTCCCTAGGAGTACACCAGACAGTGACCTCTGGCTTCTGTTTTGATACTCTACTCCTCCCGACTGCACTTGTATTCAGTTTCTCAAACCACTTCTTCCCTCATTTCCCCAAACCTACCATTTATTTTCTTCCATTCCCATAACTTGAGTTATATAAATCTATTCATGCTAGAAGACTTCACAAAGTTTCTATTGACTATACATCACTAAGTATAGTCACTAAGCTGCTCTTTCTCGATTACGAAGAATGTGGGTAAAGATCATCAGATAAACAAGCTAACAAGCTCATGTGCTGCTTGGTTATGCAGCTATATTTGCTTGCTAGCTAACCAGCGAGCAATGTTTAGTGTGCTGAGCACCATGTTCTTCTAAGAAAAAGAAGAACTATGGCAACAAAACAGCCTGGTCTGTTATTTTATACCATGCTATAGAATGATATTTATTTAGCTGCATTACCATGTGCAACTGTTACTATGTCCTTAGTAATGTCCTTGAAAGAGGCTATAGCTGAACTTTTACCAAGGAACTGGACTTGAGTAACAAAACAATAACACAATATATAATACAACAAAAGAAGACTAGATGGAAAAAAAGAAACCTTAGTTCCTGAAGTCATAGAAACTTGGTCTTAAGACTGATGCTCAGCTGGTGTGGCTCTCAGCATTGCTACAGGTGACAGATACTTTGACTGTATTATATAGAGAAAGAACAAGAGTGAAAAGCCTTCTTTCTCCCAGCACCTCAAACTGTTTCCCTCTACAGGACTTATGCAAGAACAAACTATAACATGCTTTATTAGTGTTAATTCCTTTGTGGCACTCAATCCCTGAGATTGTGTATAGCTCAGTTAGCTTCTTCCCTAGCCTTTAAAAAACAACTAAAAAGTATATATATAGTAGTGTAAAAGTCTCAGTGTAGTGTGTCTCTCCTCACCTGTTACTGTCATTCTTCTTGTCACATGTTCCAGGCCACCTTCCCTCTTGATAGTTTGGTAATGTCCTTGTCATGTTTCCTTTGACATTAAAAGTTAAAAATATAAAAGTAGGACAACACAATGCATGATTTTTCCCTCTTTTCTACAACTTGTTGGGGGGTGACAGTTGCATTTTTAAATAAAAACAAACAAACTTGTGGTTACCACTTTATAGCTCCGTAGATTCTGTATATGGACTTGATATACAGCTCAAAAGATAGGTCTCTCTGTGTGCTCTATATTTTTCATAGGTATAACGATAGCCAAGTTACTGGAGCTAAAGTGGGGGTACCTCAAAACCTGATTTCTCTGCATAAATATCTCCAGATTGCCAAGTGTTAACGTGTTCAAATTAGTACCTGGAAGCTCTACTCTATGCAACGAGTGTTTTTATTATTTTTTTTAAATTTTATTTTTTTATCCTTTTTTTCATAATATAATGTATATACAAGGTGCTAAAATGTAAGTACGTGGCGCGCGGGTGGAAAAAATAATCATTTTCCACTCGTGTGCTTGCCGAGTACTTACATTTTAATGCCTAATGAAAACACTCGTTGCGTAGAGTAGGGCTTCCTCTAGCCGCAGGTGCTAATTTGAACTCATTAACACTTTGCAATCTGGAGATATTATTTTATGCAGACATTCAGTTTTTGAGGTATCCCCACATTAGCTCCAGTAACTTGGCTATCATTGTACCTATTAAAGATGTTTTAGAATTATAAGGGAGCACACAGAGATACCTATCTTTTGAGCTATATATCAAGTCCATACCATGAAGTTTACAGAACCTACAGAGCTATAAAGTGGTAACCACAAGTAAAAAAAAAGAAAAAAAGGACCCGTTGGCTATCAATTGAAGAGTGCGGATGTTTCTGACACTTCCAGGCTCCTCGTCATTCTTGCAGAAAGTGCTGCAACTTAGTGAACTTTGGAGTTATGATTTAAGATCTCAGTAGTATAGTTCCAGTCAATCATTCTTTTCACAGTCCAAGCAACTTTTAGAAGTTTGTGATGACCTACCTTCTTTGGGATATGTGCAGAAATTGATTGGGTGCACTTCTCCCATTCTTTCTTAAAGCTAGTTGAGATAAGATTAAAAAAGCTGTTATTTCTCTGCCTTTGTGAGACTCTTCACTTGAGTGTGCTAGTTGCTTGAGCACGTTCATTATGACTGCTCTTGGAGTTGGTAGGGACCATAAGACCTTCATCAACATCGGGTGATTTCAAAACACACTTTCTTAATTTTTCCCCTTATATCCATCTTGAAAGCTGTACTATTCTTTCTTAGCAAAGCAAATTGACTTAGGATTTGCTGACAGTGTATGTAGTGGCGTCACAACAAACACTTAGTACTGGATGCTTGTACATGACAGGAACTAATTAAGTAGTACACGCGTCCTGCACTGTACTGTGTACATTATAAACTATTTATTATACTACAACTATGTAATTTACACTATATTCTTCTATTACTCAGTTCTGCGGTTGGTTTATTACCTTTTCACCCTGACAGTATTCAATTAAAAAATTGGAAAATAACACAGAACCTCTCTTCCTCCACCCCTTTACCCTATGTTTCTTGAGACAATTAAAACCTCAGAAAAGCATGGGTTGTCTCCCCCTCGTTCTCCTAAAACCAAAAGTCCTGTAAGAAACACTATATACTGATCTTTTACCTACTATAAAATGCACTGTTTCAACCAAATTATAATTTATTTTCTGTTCTGTTTGCTTCCCTTATGCGGAAGGTATGGACACTCCATGGTTTCATTTGTTTAATGGCGTTTAAATATAATTAAGTAGTGTCAATGAGTCAATGATGGAAGCACCACAGTCTAGCAGCTGTTCGTGGTCAATATAAAAAGCTAACCCATCTCCAGTCAAGTAAGTGGCCTGTCAGATGTGGCAATATCATGGGCTATGGCATTTGCATGTTGGTAAGTTAAGGTATTGTCCAGACAACTTTATTTGAGTGTCAGTCAGTTATGGTGATGTGGAGAGCTACTTTGGCCAGTGAGCTATGGTAATGTTGACCAATCAAGCTGTCTGTCAGCTATGGCATTGTTAATAGCTGGTTCAGTTGATCAGTTGGTCAGCAGAGGCAACAATCTATATTTGTTCAGCTGTGGTGATGTTGAGAGCTTCCCATTGTTCTGCAATGATGTCTTCAACTGCTCCAGTTCATTGACGTAAGCTAACTAAAGCTACTCATTACTACATCGCTCTATATCTACAACAGAACTTGCAGCCGAGAAATTCATCCAGGAGCCACTCTTTTCTCAAGAGTAAAGGGATTCAGAGTGATTTCAGGCAGCCATATATACCTATGCAGCTTTTCTTTGAAGAATGGCTTCCGAAAAGAGCATTAAAGGTCAGAAAGAGATTGATCACGATAGAAGTTGTGCTTATTAACCAATTATTTTTGCTTGATCATTCTCTTCAGATAATTGGTTAATAAGCACAGACAGATAGGACTATTTTATATCTCTAAAGCTGACTTTTGGGCATATGCAGGTAAAGAATCCAGTGTTTGGTGTATCAATTCATTTTGTAGTAATTTTTGGTGACGAGTTTGTGCGGCTTATTGCAGTTATTAATTAAAGGTTGTTTTGAAATATGTGACGAGACCTTCACATCGCTTAATGTCGCATCACTTTGGATCACATTGCTTCGTTTCAAACAATAATTAGCTATGCTAAAATATAATTAGGTTGATCGATTTTGCTAAGAAGGAAAAAATGATACTTCCACAGCCACTTGTTTCCTGACATTCCTTCCCTTCAAATCCATGTATATATATTGTGGGAAACACCCCATACACTAGGGAAGTTCCACACCATATCAATTGTTGTTCAATTCTGTCTTGGTGAACCACTTCTTTTTCTGAAATACAAATAAAGCACACCAACATGAGCACACCAATGCATCGCTAACAAAACTAGAATAAAAATTGAGGCTATTCAAGTGAAAACACATGTGGTCCCATAATCACGACATTACAAAAATGATGTGGTCATTGCTAGTGGGAGTGGTATATTGTGAACCAGCACTTTCGCATGTACACTTTAAGTATCCCTTTGCCAGGAATATTAAAATCCCCCAAATATTTCTGGGAGTATGAAAGATGTCAAAGCACGAGATACAACTTCTATATCCATAAAAGCTCTGCTGCATTGTATAGAATGTAGTGAACCAGCAGTGCAAAATAATGTTGCAAGTTCGAAAAAACCCCTTGAAATTAATTTTCAAAAATTTATTTTACCTTCTCCGTTTTCCCACACTCATAACTTGCATAAAATAGATCCTTTCATAAAAAAAATTAGTACCAGAAAAACCAAATATTCCCATGCATTGTAGTGATTTACCTGCTCATCAATTGCAGGAAAGAGGCATGGTGGTTAAGGTATCTCATTGATGCAATCAAGCTAGCTTACATGCTGTCACATAATAGAATTGAATAAACATCACATGTGCTGTATTACTGAATGAATGATCTGTGCTCAATTCTGCTTTATTGTTTGTGGAGTTTTCGCTCCTGGGAAGCTGTTTCCAAGTCCTTCAATGAGGATGTTTTTGAGACTATAATGGATACAGTCAACAATGGCAACAAGATATGGTATATGCTAATTTTTGAATAGTGATGAGCAGCAGCAACAAGACACGCCATGTGTTGATATACATAGTGTGCAAGAAAAATAAAAAAGTTAGAAAAAGTGTTTAAAAACCTCAAGCTAACACCTGGTGTAGTCCTCCACCACTCAACCTAAAATCCCTGGAGACCCTGAAGGTCATACTTTGTGTTATCGAATGTTCAACTATAATATACTAATACAAAAGAACAAACAGTGAACAAATAGCTTGAAACAAGATTAAGACCACAACAAGTTAAATGACCCTTTACCATTTAGATGATCCTACCATTTAATGATGATTATAAATGGTAAAGGATAATCTAATTTTGTTCCAAATGGGCACACTCTTCTTTTCCTACTATAATTATATATATTTTTGGTAATAGAGTTAAAAAAATAAATAAAAATAAACAAAATAAAGGTGACAACAATGCCTAACTTGACAAAAGCATCTAAGTAATAAAAAATGTGTTTTGGAGGACACAGCTCGAATAATCACTAACGAAACAAGTAGAGCACCAGGGTTTATTACAAACAATGATGAATTATTATCTTCTTGGCTGTAACAAGGGGTATCTGATGATGAGTTCACTTACTTGCCATTCATGTCTGATTGCTATACTAAATCTCTTCTTGTGATAATCAGTTGGTATTGTTACTTATAGCTCAGTGCCAAACTGAAACATTACTCACAAATGATGGAGTGCTTTTGGGCTCCATAATCGGCAGCCCGTCCACTCCACCTGGTAAATCTATCAATTATACTATCGATGATCTGGTGACAACGAGCGATACAGCGGCGTGTACAGCTGGAAATCTGGGTAGTGATCCTTACTTCCAGCTGAACTTCACCTCAGAGGTGTCGCTGGCTTACATGGAATGGCAGTGGTTACGAGGTACACCTGCCTCAAATGAGAGTCGGTTCAGATTGGAAGTGCAGGATGAGTCTGGTGACTTTAACGCATATGGAATCACAAGAGAGCCAACAGTGAGAGCCTACACCAATAATGTAGCAAATAATTTAAAAAAAATTTATCCATATGATTTTGAATTTTTAAAATATTGTTCTTCATAGTAGTTGTGAGTGACAGGAATAAAGTCTCTTATAAGAGTATGTAATTATCACCCGTGCATCAAATTTGTTTACTCATCAGATTTTTAATGTTAATGATATTATCTCTTTCGTTGTTTTAGATCTTCAGTGCCTCAGATATCAAGCCGTTTACTTTTTGGAGGCCTGTTCATGGAAACACATTTAGAATATATATTCTAAATTTTACACGAGGTCTTGACCGGTTCATGTGCTGGAATATCAAATTCTACGGATGCATAATGAATACAAGTTAGTGGGGGAAAAACAAAAGAAATACCAACAAAACAACAATTAACTGGTGTGGTTGTTGTCATTAAATAGGTTACCTACCTGTAGACACAATTTCCACAAGATCCAATGAAGAATTCTCAGAAGCATCGTCCAATACCACACAGGAAATGAATACAGGATCTCCTCTGGGTCTACCCATGCTAGGTGGAGTGGTTGGAGGGGTTGTGGGTCTTGTGATTTTACTTGCGATTTTACTTGTGATTGTGGTGGCAGCCATATTTATTTCAAGAAGGAGAAGGTATGTATATATGTAATGTTAAAAGTGTACTTTTTGGTTCATTTTAGTGACTCCGTTGGCTCACATAACCAAATAAAATATTAATTTTAATATTATTTATATATTTTATTTTTATAACAATGCAATGAAAAGATGAATATGCTACAGTTTGTATATGAATCAGCTATTTTGGGTTAAGAAAAGAAAAGTTGCACAGTTCTTATAAAAACAACAAGAAAAATTATCCAGAAGCTCCTCCTTTCTAAAAATGGAATGGATTCAGAGATTCAGAGCAATTCCAGGTAAACAGCTTCTATTATGGGCAGCTATGGAGTTATCATGTGAAAGTTGCTCAGGAGAACTGAAATAGCAGATATTTTTGTAGAGAGCCAGCTACAGCCTCCTTTAACTGGCCATGCCATAAGTAGTAGATATATCTGCAAACTAGACATCAGTCATAATAAATAATTTAAAAAAAGTAACTATTTTTTAACTGCACATGCCCAGTAGATTGCTCTAATGATGTAAAGTAGTCATAAAACTTGACTTCTTGTTTAACATGGCAAATGAGCAAAACATAATTATTTTTAAATGGCTGACAATCACAAACACCACTTTTTCTGGCTTTGACTGATTTTTTAAGCCCTTCTTTGGAAAAAGCTGTACTGCTATCAATACTTAGGTGCTATCTCTCTGAATCCCTTACTTAGAAAGGAGGTGCTGCTGGTGGAATTTCTTTGCAGTAAATTTTGTTACGTAGCAAATGCATAGCTTTTGTTTGCTTATCACACAGTGAAACTGATTCTTATATATATCAAACTGCAGCTATTGTATTTGCATTCTAATGATAAGAACAGTTAGCTCATGAAAAGGTTATAGCTATAAATATAAAAAACCCACAAATTAAAAGTCAGCGGCCAATTGGAGGACTTGGAAATGTTTGCCAGAGCCTTACTCATGATTGTCTTGCCCATTTAACCAGGAAAACTCCACAAGCCAAATAGCAGAACCGAGTAGCCATTGGTTATGTTTAAAATACACATGTGAGCTTATTAGAGTGTGATGAGGGACTTGACTTGCCTGGAAAAACAACCATTTCACCTTTTCTCTGTTGAGAAACAGATTATGCATTGGAAGAATTTGGAATGTGCTAATTGTTATGAATCAGCATGTTTTATGCAAGTTGTGCATTTGAAAGTACAGCCAAACATTGAGGTTTACTAGTATCTGGTTGTTCATAATTTCCATACAAGCTTTACGCTGCTTATTTGCAGCAAGAATTGTTCTCATCACTGGCTAAAAGGAGCTTTTCATCATGAAGGATGTTCAAATAGAGTTATAGCGAACATGCTTGCAAGGAATGATTGAAAGGCCACTAATAGTTCCTTCATGAGAGCCTTCCATTTATAATCTGGTTAGGTATTTCTAAATCTGAGTCGTGAAATTAGCTCCTTCCTGGACTAGTCCTCAGTCCTCCATCTAAAAGATTATGAATGTTTAATTATTCTGTGAATGTATGTTATTTAGCAATAGTGTTTAGTAAACACCTATTCTCAGTTAGGCATTTCTTCACATGGATGAACAATGGTAGTTAGACATGGTAAATTCTTGGAAGACGAGTTTCATTTATTTTTACATTAAATTTTTTTATAGTTTGCTTCAATACACCCAGAAAGGATTCAAGGCATGCTAGAAGTGTCAATGGAGTAGTACAAGTATTAGATGCTAAGAAGCAGGAAATAGGTCAGTATTATATAATTATATATTTTTTAATTTTAAAGTTGAGCAGCAGTTTGTATATATCAAGCATGTCTTTATTTATTTATTTTTATTATTTTATTACTATATTACTATTTATTATTATTAGATGTTGTTGTTGTTGTTAATGATGTTGCTATTACTATTATTGTTGTTACTGTTGTTGTTGTTATTACTTTTGCTATTGTTGTTATTATTGTTGTTGTTATTACCATCATCATCATCATCATCATCATCATCATCATCATCATCATCATCATCATCATCATCATCATCATCATCATCATCATCATCATCATCATCATCATCATCATCATCATCATCATCATCATCATCATCATCATCATCAATCATCATCATCATCATCATCATCATCCTCCTCATCATCATCTCATCATCATCATAATCATCATCATCACCTTCTCTTCACATATGGTTCTCGTGCTGGTGCATGTGCCAGGGTGTGGCTCATATCAGGTAGTGAACTAGCTACCAGTATATAACATGCTCATGCAAGTTAATATCTCTGATGGAAGCAAGAGCATCTAGATGAAACGTCAAGAGAGTAAAGATTCAAGTGATTATAGAGGTTATTTTAAGTTTGTCTGCTTACAATGGCTTTGAAGTGTGATGGTAGCAATCAGAGAATGCACATTAAGCCAATTCTATAGCAAGTAAATTGAGTTAACCCTTATTAAAAATAATTATCACAGTACAAAGGTTGAATACTCAGAGAGTTGCAAAGACACTTCAGAACACAAGTTTAACAATTCCATATATGCAGAGTAAGTCGAGTATAACACTCCTTAAATAAACTGTTTAAAGTATTCTACCTATATACATTGATTTATATTTGCAGGGAAATAGCTCGCCCTTCTTCTCTTCAGGGAGATACTCGGGAGCACACAACTGTCAATTCCATATATGGGAAGTGAGTTGAGCACACCTCACCTTAAAATATTCCGGTGACATTATTACAGAAGGTACAAGGTATGGTGTCATTCACTTGTAAATTCCCAATGATGTATTTCTACCAAAGTGCAATGTATACACTATACAGTGATGGTAGTCAACACCATGGGTTAGCCAGCTAGATTTTATCATTCCCATTAGCAATCACATTAGCTACAACTGAAAGTTAATGTACACAATGAAACTGATACCAGTAACGGCACAAAGTTTAGTAATAAACATGTTGACAATTTTACAATTGGGAAAAGGGATTCTCCCTTCTTAACCTTAGAAAGTGGATATTTTTAATGTTTTGCTACATATTTAGGAGTGTGATATGCACTCCCGAAAATGTAACAAACATACACTGACAACTTCTTAGCAGCTTAAATGGTTATCGGCCAATATTAGCTCAGAAAAGATTCCAAGCATGGCTTGAATACTTCCTAAAGTAACAGACTGGCAGACCTAAACATCGTTGAAAGTGTGAAGAAAGCATCTTCAAGGATCTATGTATCGCCTTTTTACCAATTACATACTTTGCGTAATTCATGGAACTTTTGACTGCAGGAATCCAAATCTTCCAATGCACTTCCACAATCAACTTGTTTCACAAATTGCGGAAAGATGTGAGGGTAAGGCTTTTCGTCAATGATTCAGTCAAGCTAGCTCACCTGTTGATTTATAAATCAGGGTTATCATTCTCTAAAACTTGACTCAAGTTATGCTATACTTGGAGCAGTTGAATTCAAAGCAGTTGATTTAGTGACAAATGATCTGATTCTAACAAGATGCAAGCATCTATATGACATCATATATGCATGTACTTTAGCAATAAAAATGGTTTCAAATAATATCTGCTATGTTTGGTTAGCTCTGGAATTGTGTTTGCCTCTTGCTAAGTCCTTGAAGGATCTGCATTTCTCCTGTGCAACTCTTGCTAAGGCTTTAACTGATTACTGGCTGACAATAGCAAAACAACAAGGTATGATATTTGCGGACTTGTGTAGTATATAATTTGAAAAGTTTACCATTGACATTAAAGTTATAGCTAAAATTACTATTGTCACAAAATACCACAAATATAGTCCAGTTGGTGGCCAATTGGTTAAATTGTGTGCAATCACATCTATTTCTCAATCTTCTAATTATATACTATATATTTTGTTTCATGTGTCTTATAACAATATTTTTTTGCAAATACAGTGGAGAAGAGTTCCAGACAGGCTATTCCTTAGGCAAACCATGTCTCCCTTCATCTCTTCCACCAAATGCGTACGAGTCTGTTGTTCCTTCCACCACTGCTGTGTCTTTACAAAATTCTGTGGTCCCAGACAGTGAAAGTATCCATCATGATCCTGTTTATGCCATATGTAGTGCAGGAGATCTTAATACAGGGTATCATCATCTAAGCAGACCTTCATCTCTTCCACCAAATTCCTATGAGGCAGTTTTGCCTTCCTCCACCACTGCTGTGCCTATACAACATCTCAATGGAAACGTGGGTGCACAGAGTGATAAGATGCATTATGATCCCTCCTATGCCAGATACAATGCAGGACCGACCAAGACAGAGTATCATCATCTAATCAGATCAGACATCCCTGTATCTCTTTCATCGAGCACCTCTGCATCAGTACCTTCCACTACCACTGCAATATACCATGAGCTTGAATGTGTCAGTGGAAATCATCTAACCAGATCAGACATCCCTGCATCTCTTTCATCGAGTACCTCTGCAGCAGTACCTTCCACTACCACTGCAATATACCATGAGCTTGAATGTGTCAGTGGAACTGTGGACCCACATAATGATGAAGAAATGATTATCAACCCTCCTTGTGATAAAAGTAGTTAGATATGTAGCATGGTCTCCAGATCTAATCATATTGCATTGTTTGACTACTTAAATATAGTTTAGTTTTAAAAACGAATAAACATTTGTATATAGTGCCACAGTCAATTGTCTAGTGAAATATGTGCAAGAGAATCACACCCTTCTTGATCAAGGATATAAGAGGGTAAATGAACAAATTAAAAATGCATGCTCTAGTCAGTACTTACAGAAACACAAGGAGTGGAATATAAAATCATAATTATTGGCATCATTTTTGTGTGGAATGGAAGGGGGGGGGGGGGGAAGTGAGCTATTATGAGCCAGGAAATGGAGACTGGTGTACTACAGATAAGAGATGCCACTTCACTGGAGTGCTATATGGTTGAGGGAGGAGAAGGTATATATATCCGTTCTATATCCCCAGAGGGGAGGGCGGGTATTTTTGCTGGTCTAATACATAAATGCGAGTGTGTATGTGATGAGTGTGCCCTACACACTCAGCTACCTTTGGACGAAAGTAAGATATTGGTCCAGTTTTGGGTGTGCCCCCTGGCCATACCATCCCTTCCAAACATTAAAACAGCCCTAACGACCGAACACAAGCCGATACATTGATGATGTGATATGTTATACATCAGGGTTGATTGATGGAGCTGGTTTCCTCAAAATGCTCTCTGAAGCTAACCTGTGGGAGGTGCATCCGATTATCTAATATTGAACAAGTTGCTGAAGGATACATCCACACATTTTATACAGAGTTTAAAACCTCTTAACTCCAAGAAATATTTGGAACAATTTTGGGGGGATTTAGGCCTGTCAATGCAACACCCAAGGATTTATCTTTATTTCATTTTATAGTGTGTTATACAAAAAAATTTATCAGTCCAAGCCCCTGCTAGTATATTATATAACCAATCAGTCCCTAATGTACCTATTATATGTGCATACATTTCTGTACAGGAAGTGTGTTGGGCTATTGGTTTAATATTGTGTGTGTGTGTGTGTATGTGTGGGTGTGGCTTGTGTCGATTAAGTTCAATTAATGTGTTTGAGGATTGATGAGCATTATACGCTTGGGACATTTTAGCTTTCACCACAAGGACTTGCTTTGTATGAGCTTTTTATGCAAAGCTAGTTAGCTACACTGTTACATAGTTGCCACAGGCAATATGTTACATCCCTCAAAGTATAAAATTCAATCCAGCTTTTCTAGCAATTAGCCTTGCTCCTTTATGTTTAATTAATGGTGCATAGCTCCATATAATTCAATTACAGTGTAGACGAAGTTTCCTTCACTAGTGTATTATAAAAACAGAGTATCAAATTCAGGTCAACTTGGTACCATGTAATGGTACACTCTTTCTCAGCTACTTTAAGCTGGCTACAAATAGTTAAGGAAGTGTATCAGAAGCCAGTATCTTCAAATCTCACCAATCATATTGCTACCACTGACTACCAAGGATGTTAAAGAATGTGCTACCATACAAAAATTATGCTGTTATTCAATGTATCTCCATTGGACCAGAGTTAAGGGGGCATATGAGTGCTCACAATGTTATATTGTTACTGACACAGATGTAAGAGTTAAATTGCATCTAGGTATGCAGTCCTAGTGTTACAGCAGCATTTCCTGTGATATCCTAGAATTATCTGATTACCACAGGTGATCCTTGTGAGGGTGACTGATGGATCCTAGAATTAGGGATAGGCTGTTAAGGGAAAATAAGGGGTAAGAGGAATGAGGAGAATGATTAGTAGAAGGGAAAGTGGAGTGGAAGAAGTTAACCATACCATTTTACTCACAGTATATAATATCAAAAGCTGATCTTGACTAGGAGTATTCTAGGGATTGGGATATTCTTGAGTTAAAACTAGAATCCCCTAAGGTTAGGAGTATTTTAGAGCTAAGGCTAAGGAAATTCTAGTGAGCAGAGCTAGGTGTATTCACAGTTTGGAATAGTGTCCAGGGATATAAATATCCCAGTATCATGTTGTGTACAGCTCACTAGGAACACCCCCGGATAATTCCAAGTTTCCCAGGAGAGTTGTGGCAGTACTGAACATTCCTTATCATTACCAGAAATCTGAGGCTAGGAATGGAAAGCCTATAGGAATTGTCTGTCCTGTTGAGCAGTAAAGCAAGCTCCAGAGTAGCTATATAGTTGTCTTTCAACAAGTGCAGGTTGTCCATGTACTTCTCTCACACATTAAAGCTACTACGAGTATTATGGTGCTTGTCATTTGCCTACTATATACTAGGAATGTTAAAAGAAAAAAGGTTTCAAATAAAAAACTCCAATAAGACAAAGTAAAAAATATCAGGTGTCATCCCTCATCTGCACTCCCTCTACCTCCAAAGGAGCAGTAAAAGGTTTGTCTACACTCTCAAAACAAGCCATAAAATCAGGAATAACACTGTTGTTGCCTCTAGAACTACACTCTGTGCTACCTGAGAGAAAGTTCACTTAATGGAGTAAATAGAGCATGCTGAAGATGTATTATAGGAATGTGACAGACTTTCTTACTCATAACCATTTAATTTTTGTGGTTAATGTAAATCCACAAAAATGAAAGGATCAGCCAAGCTTATGTGTGTAGTAGTTTCAGAATAAATAATTGCTCCAATCACCAGAATGGGCAAGAAACTCTTCACACCTGACCTTTAAAATATTCCCCCTCCCCACTTCACACACATACACACTTCCTCCTGCCAATGTTGAGAAGATTACATACTATTCTTGAAGGACTTGGGAGGAAAGGACAAAAAATTTCTGAGATGAAATCAAAAGATGACCGGAGGGATATCCCAATGTACTTAAAAGTACTAATGTTGAAGCTATTTACTGGACTGCTATCGGAAATATAACAGAAATTTTTGAATTATTCATCATTTGATCCAAGTCTAATCTTCTGGTAGTATAGCATTTAGTTAAATTTAAACTCACCTATTTTTTGTACAAACATTATTTTACCACTATGAACTACTGGAACCAAACAGTGCACGAAGCAGATCCACCTGGATTGCTGTGTTGATGTGTAGCCAATTTAAGTCATATTTGCACAAGCAATGACAGGCTGTACAGCCAATGCCCGCACACCTGTCTCAGCTGGGATTTCAAACTCAGGCATCTTTCCAGCAGCAGTGATTGTACCAAGTGTTCTGTAGATTTGCTTCAGTAAGCATCTCCTTGAACTGCTTTAAGATGTTTAGGAGAAGAGAAGTGGAATGTGAAGTCTTGGTTTTTGCTGTCATTATGGGAAGGAAAGAGAATAGCAAATGTCATTATAAAAATTTGCTATCATACAAGAATTATGCTAACTAAGACTTTTTCCATAGCAAAGTTGCTTTGTCTCTTGTACAGTCTTGATAAATTAATTGATCTATTCCGCAGTAGGCATGAGACTTTGTGGTTTCATCATTGGTGCATTCTCTAAGCCTGACTTCCTGATAAACTTAGGAATAGTTGTTCCACTAAGCTCTCTGGATAATCTCTCAACTTCCCATGCTGATCTGTATTACATGGCTATCTTCTTATAGCATAAATAATTGTTATCAGGATATTCTCAACTTCATTGCAGAGCTCTCTGCCAGTAGCAAGGCTTACAAACACAGCACCGAACACTTTGCTTTTATAGTGACATTTGTCAGTCCCTTTCCTTCCCTTTGGATAGCTGGCAGCTTCCAACTTGTTAGGCATATTATGCTGCCATTTTTAGTTGCCTTTGGGTAGTTTTAAAACCATTAAGTTGGCCTTCCACATGGTGATGTTTACTTTGATGTAACTGCTACTTCCAGGTACATGCTCGCATGCAAGATATGTTTTCCAAATTGTTCAATCCTGGCTAGCTTCCCTGATACTTTGGGACTCGGCAGGAGTATTGGTATCGATAAAGATGTTCATGGAAATTATCTTGGAAACTGCTTTACCGCAATGGGAATAGATTGCCTGATATCAGAAGAATGATGCATTGTACTTTACCTAGTACTCTAGAAGAGTTTGTTCAAAACATGAAAATCAGGCAGGTTGGCAAATCGTCTAAATACCATGGCAAATTGAGAAGCATTCATCCCTCATGATTATCCAATATATAGATACTTTGTTTTTGTTGATTTTTTTCCTTTTGTCGACAGGATATAAAAGCAAATGGTTGTATGCTGTCAGACATTGAACTCCTATATGTATGACAAAGATTATTACTCCGTGAACAACCAGGAAGCCTTCAGAGTCGAATACGGGAGTACTGATT
Organism: Cladorhizidae sp. MBARI D1340-BT2; assembly: GCA_028752905.1. NCBI lineage: Eukaryota > Metazoa > Porifera > Demospongiae > Poecilosclerida > Cladorhizidae > Cladorhizidae sp. MBARI D1340-BT2. The sequence continues at coordinate 13,524,728 of JAQNBH010000013.1, forward strand.
GGTTGAACAAATCTGTGCCCGCGCATGGTAAAGAGTAACTATGAGAAACGGAACAGTGGAGTTTTGAGCGAGTGACAGAGATAGCGAGTTTTTGACATATAGCGTAAACTGAGCTAGTTTAGTTTTGAGACATACATATTGGTTTGAGACTAGTGTATGATTATTAGCACTATTTATTTATGTTTATATCATATTTAATTGATAAAGTATTTAAACCTACTACAGTTCTTAATTATACTCTTCGTGAGTGGGAGACAGCAGAAAAGCTGCTTATACAGAGTTTTGTTGTTTAGGCGTCGCAGAATACTAGACTACTTAGAGATAGTAGAAGTATTTGCCTGACAGTGGTGCAGTGGTGGGATTCTCTTAGTGACGGAGAACCTGGACAACAGTTTAGCTAGTCTGTAATAGTACAGGGGAAACAACTCAGGCTAGGCCTAGAGAGTTTATGAAACCAAACCTCTGGTCAGCTAGGCTAATATTGTTTTAATTTTTTGGGGGTAAATTTGATGAAATATTATTTTTAGTGTGTTGAGGTTGTCATGTCAGAGGAACGACAACATAGAGAATCTCGTCATCTTCGGAACACCAATCCAGAGGCTTTTCCCCCTCTAGAGTCTATCTCTGACATAAACAAACCCTTAGATCGGTTTATGGCTCAATGGCTCCAAATGAACCAACGGAGAACAGAGAAGGAGAACAGAGGCGTGAGGAGGATAGACGACAAGCAGCCCAGCAACAAGAGAGGTTGTTTCAACTTCTGGTCGAGTTCCACAGTCCATCAGTGGTTGAGCCACCTCCACCCACTCCTAAACTAAGCTAATATTGTTTTAATTTTTTGGGGGTAAATTTGATGAAATATTATTTTTAGTGTGTTGAGGTTGTCATGTCAGAGGAACGACAACATAGAGAATCTCGTCATCTTCGGAACACCAATCCAGAGGCTTTTCCCCCTCTAGAGTCTATCTCTGACATAAACAAACCCTTAGATCGGTTTATGGCTCAATGGCTCCAAATGAACCAACGGAGAACAGAGAAGGAGAACAGAGGCGTGAGGAGGATAGACGACAAGCAGCCCAGCAACAAGAGAGGTTGTTTCAACTTCTGGTCGAGTTCCACAGACCATCAGTGGTTGAGCCACCTCCACCCACTCCTAAACTAACTCTGCAGAAATTTCAGGAGGGTGTTGTGGATGACATGGGTGCTTTTCTGCAAACGTTTGAAGTCACGGCTCAGGCAGCATGATGGCCAGAAGAACAATGGCATGTATTCCTCTGAAGCTCACTATCTGGATCAGGGATGATGGCTATATCAACCGTAAGCTCAACAGAACAGAATGACTATCAGATCATTAAAAGCACTCTACTAGCAACATATCAAATCTACAGAAACATACAGAAAGAGGTTTTTTTGAGAAGAGTTTTGAATGAAGCAACCCTGATGCCTGGTTAAAGGGGCATCAACAAAATTTCCATTAGTGGATCAACTCATCCGAAAAAGGGGCTGAGACTTTGATGCTGATGGAAGTAACTATGAAAAAAACTACTGCGGTGGCTGGAGATACAAATGAGAAATTTAGATTCTAGCACCTACGAGGAGTTGAGTGGGGCGATTGTGAGGCATCTAGGAAATCAAAGGAGAGAACCAGATGTACCCAGACAATCTGATAGAACGAACAAATTTAGACCAAGAGAGAGCTCAGAGAGTGACACTCCTACTCGCCTACGAGTACCAAATTCAAGACGACTAGAAGTAAACCGATCCCCACCAACAAGTGGAGATTCTATCAGACTCCCTCCCCGAGATCTAAGCCAGATCGAGTGTTTTTGTTGTGGCAAGAAGGGCCACCTAAGAAGGGATTGTAGAGTGAAACTTGAAAAGGTTCACCTCACAAGCACCCCTAATGGAAGTAAGACTTTGCCTAAATGGACGTGTAAGGTGAAGGTCAACGATAGATCTATTCTTGCCTTTCTAGACACAAGCTGCTCAAAATCAATTCTCCACCCCAGATGCATTCGAAAATCGGACTTCCTTGATTGGAAGATACCTTATACTACTGCCAGCTCTAAGAAGACATGGTTTCCACCAGCTAAGATCCAGCTGCAAGTGGAGGAAAAGTGCATTGAGTTAGCAGTATCTCCCCACATCAGAATCGACATGTTAATGGGACGAGATGTTCCTCATTTTCAGAGGTTTCTGAAAGAGGAACTGGACACTGAAGCAGAGTCAACCCCAGTTCAGGAAGAAAGAGAGCAGACAACACTGGCACGTGAGGAAGTAGTGATGATCACAACCAGAGCACAAGCAGAAACTTAGGCAGAAAGAGGAACAGCAACAGAAGATGACAACCCAGTTATCCAACCAGTGGAACTAGAAGATGAGCTAGAAGAAGATGTTGACATGGAAAGTAGTACTACAGCCCTAGACCAGAACTCAGAAGAAGATGAATAAATTATTGAGACGGTATCTCCGGAGAAACTAAGAGTACTACAAAAACAAGATCCTACCCTAAATAAAATCAGAGAAAAAGCTAAAGAGGGAAGCAGTCTTTTCTTTTGGGAGAATTAAAATGAATTACTGATGAGACAGCCCTATCACCAGAATGGGAAAAAGCTCATTATCGTTTCCACTAGAAATGGCCCACAACTCTCCCGTGGCAGGACATTTTGGCCAGGCCAGAACTCTTGAAGCTCTCAGGACCAGGATGGATTGGCCAGGTATTGCTAAAGATGTAGCAATAATGTGTAAATCATGCCCTGTGTGTCAGAGAGCTGGACCAGCAGTAGCAGGTAGAGCCCCATTGCTACCTATAATGGAAGCACCCTTTCAAAGCATTGCCATGGACATATTTGGGCCTCTTAAAAGAACAACCGCTGGGAATAAATATGTCCTTGTTATAATGGATTATATGACCAAGTGGCCAGAGGCTTTTCCTCTACGTAATTTGACAGCAGAAACAGTGGTTAACTGTTTAATTGAATTGACCTCTTGACTTGGGGTACCTCAAGAGATATTAACTGACAATGGCACTAACTTTGTGTCAAAGACCGTTAAACAGTTTTGTGAGATGACAGGAATCCATCAGATCAGGACCTCCCCATACCATCCCCAAACGGATGGTATGGTGGAGAGGTTTAACTCGACAATGAAGAGGCTTCTGAAGAAACTGACCTCCACTCATGGAAAAGAATCGGACAAAGGCCTACCTTTTGTCTTATGGGCGTACAGGGGGACTGTGCACAGCACAACAGGATTCTCTCCATTCCACCTGCTCTTTGGAAGAGAGATGAGCTTACCTTTAGACGAACTTGCCAAATTCTGGAAGAATAAAGAACATAGTAGAGTACATCACAACCCTAAAGGAGAACATACAACTAGCACAGCAAATAGCAAAAGAAAATGAGACAAAGGAAAAAGAGAGTCACAAATATTACCACAACAGGAAAGCAACTCATCGAAAATTCGAAGTTGGAGATTTTGTTCTCATATTCAGACCCAGGAAAGCAGACAAATTGAGTAGCGTGGCAGGGACCCTACATTGTCACAGAAAAGATTACTCCAGTGACCTATAAAGTAGATTTAGCAACTACAAGGAAGAGGTTCCATGTTTTCCACATCAATGGTATGAAGTTATGGGTGTCACCTACTCCAGCTGTGTTTCTCGCATTGGATGACAAATTAGACGATCCCTTCATGGAAGATTCGAAAGTGGAGAACAAAGAAAAAACCCACCTCACATTGGAACAGCTGCAACAACTCACACAGTTAAAGAAGGAGTATCAGGATGTAATCCAGGATGTTCCTGGGAGGATGAGCTTTGTGGAACATTGTATTGTTACGGGAGATGCTGTACCCATCCGACTGCCTCCATACCGACTCACACATAAGTCACAGGATTTTTTGAGAGAAGATATCAAGAACTTGTTGGATCAAGGAATCATCGAACTGCCACGTTGTCCATGGGCTGCTCCCATAGTGCTGGTACCAAAGAAGGAAGGATCGATGAGGATGTGCGTAGATTACCGGAAACTGAATGCTGTCACTCGTGGAGATCCTTACCCGCTACCACATATTGATGATCTGATTGACGGGATAGGAAAGGCAAGGTATATAACCACATTAGATTTAACTAAGAGATACTATCAGGTACCTATGGAAGAGTCTAGTAAAGAAAAAACAGCTTTTGTCACTCCCTGGGGCAAGTATCAATGCCCTTTGGCCTTGTGTCAGCCCCAACGACTTTTCAGAGGTTAATGGACCAAGTGCTTGAAGGTTTATACACTTTTGCAACTGCCTATTTAGACGACATCCTTATACATAGTTTGTCCTGGGACGATCATATGAAACATTTGAGACAAGTCTTTACCAAGATCAGAGAGGCAGGGTTATGCATTAAAGGAAATTTTTTTAATTTTGCTGTCAATGAGTGTGTGTATCTGGGACACATTGTTGGAGAAGGAAGGGTGAAACCAATGGAATGCAAGATTCAAGCAGTGCAAACTTTCCAGAAGCCACAGATCAAGAAGGAAGTGCGATCCTTTTTGGAGGTATTACCGTCGATTCAATCCTAATTTTGCAACCATAGCCACTCCCCTCACTCAGGAAAGAAAATGCCAAACAAAGTAAAATGGACAATACTTTGTGATCAGTCATTCAAAAAATTGAAAGGTGCTTTGATCCAGTGTTGACCACTCCAAATTGGAATGAACAGTTTATTCTGCAGACAGATGCCTCTGCAACAGGCATTGGCTATGTCCTAAGCCAAAAAGATGAACAAAGAAATGAACATCCCATCGCTTTCGGTTCAAGGAAGTTATTACCAAGGGAGCAAAGATATTCTGCTATCCAGCGTGAAGCTCTAGCTATAGTTTGAGGAATTCGTAACTTTCGAGTGTACTTAGATGGAACGAAGTTACTAATCGAACAGATCACGACCTTCTCACCAAAGTCACTAGTATGAAAGATAGTCATGGACGTTTGGGACGATGGGCTTTGGCTTTACAACCCTACAATTTCACAGTAAAACACAAAGCAGGGATAGCCAACAGAAATGTTGATGGGCTTTCTCGAGAACATGGTTACGAGTTAAGGAAAGGGAGATGTCAGACATTGACTCCTATATGTATGACAAAGATTATTACTCCGTGAATGACCAGGAAGCCTTCAGAGTCGAATATGGGAGTAGTGATTGGTTGAACAAGTCCGTGCCCACGCATGGTAAAGAGTAACTATGAGAAACGGAACAGTGGAGTTTTGAGCGAGTGACAGACATATTGGTTTGAGACTAGTGTATGATTATTTAGCACTATTTATATTGTATTTAATTGATAAAGTATTTAAACCTACTACAGTTCTTAATTATACTCTTCGTGAGTGGGAGATGGCAGGAAAGCTGATAGGCTTAGACAGAGTTTTGTTGTTTAGGCATCGCAGGATACTAGACTACTTAGAGATAGTAGAAGTATTTTCCTGACATATGCATTGTGATCTATCTGGAAAACCTTGGATGCGTTCATCACATTTATAGAATCATGTTTATTGTACTCGTGTATGTAGTTCACTATAATATAGTAGGTGATTATTACTGTGTTACGGTTGTCAAAATGGGACCTAATAGTGCCAGGAGAAGAAAACTCTTCACCACCAAGTTCTTTCAAGTCGATTATTGGACCTAGTACTGCCTGTACTAGAAACATTTCTCTCATAATTTTGGGTTAGTTAAATTAGTTTGTTGACAAGACATGTAATATTTATAAGAAAACCTTCTGGATCCTTTTCTTAATTTGCTTTGCTAGTTCAGTTGTAATTTTGTAAACTTGGATAGACTCTCCCTTGAACAAAATCTCACCCATTTTCCCCATGAAGCACCTTTAAAATTGACTAATAGCCATTCCTGAAGGCTAGAAACATGACTGAACATTGTGCATTATCTGCTCATCAAATCTATAGCAAATGTGCTGAACAGATGCACCAGCTTTCTTTATCTTTGGTGGACCCACATTCACTCCCATGCCATGAACTGTTAAGGTGTCCCATATATATATTACATGGGATGTTAGCATCAGGGACTTCAGGGTAGCTTCTTGTGTTAACATGAATCCACTAAAGTTGAGCCTTTTTTTGTCTGGGAGTATATATAAAAAAATAATTCAAATAATTCAAACTGTTCTGGTATATATGTACTTGCTATTTCCAAAGCATAGGAGGCTCTATTTCAAAGTTATGCGACCGAAAAGTTAAGTTTTATTAAAATCACCTTCTAAAAAATCAACTTCAAATTATATTCACTCGACGTATCAACTAGATACTCTCGTCTTCATCAGATCCTGATGAAGACTAGAGTATCTAGTCGTCGTCGAAATGTCGAGTGAATAAAATTTGATGTTTATTATTGAGAAGGTAATTTTAGTATTATGTCAACTGAGAGTTCATTGATAATAATAATAATAATAAAATAAAAAAATAAAATAAAAATTAAAAAATAAATAAAAAATAAAATAATAATAATAATAATAAATAATAATAATAATAATAATAATAATAATAATAATAATAATAATAATAATAATAATAATAATAATAATAATAATAATAACAATAATAATAATAATAATAATATATATTATATTAATAATAAACAGACAATAAAAAAAATAACCAAAAAAATAAAACTATGATAGTAATTAATAATTTTTTTTTAAACATAAAAAAATATGTAATTATGGTGGTTTGGCTTCAAGTTCAGGCTCTTCAGAGTAGCTCCCCAGCAGCCAGGCAAGTCCGTTCCACAGTCTCGATTGAACTGCTCACACTTTGGTGCTATGCCGATGTGCAATTCCTCCTTAACTAGCAGTTCCTTCTGTCTTCTGGCCTGGTCCAAGATAGTGCTTCTTCCCACAAAATAAGATGTCCTGCATGCTTGGGAATTGCAGACTTCTCTTTATGACACTTTCTACAGGCATCTTGATGTTCTTTCACATTGGTCTCCAGTCTTCTGATCGTCTCCCCTATGTTGTATATCCCGCAGCTATATACAAGGGATGCGTTACACAACACACGAGTGCATTTTAGGTGGTAAAACATCCTTCATTCTACTCAGTTGTGTCCTCAGAGTTCTTCCAAATCTGAAGATCACTTTGATGTTGAACTTCCTGCAGACCCTCCTGATGTCTTCACTCATCCCTGCTGCATAAGGAATCACTATCATAGGATAGACCCGTCATTGCTTGCACTGGTGTACTCATCTTCCTTTCTGCGTTCAGATGTTTCTACAGACGAAAGGTTGATGATGGCTTGCGCACAACCATTCCGATGAAGACCTTATTCAAATGATGTTCTTCCTTCCAAAGATTCTCCTTCTCAGTTTTCTTCTGGCTCTATCATATAGGCTCTTCACCACTCCTTTTTGATGTAGATAGGATGATGTGATCTTTAATCACGGTACCGGTTGGTATGCGTTAGTTTTCTGTAGATGGTTGCAGTTAGATTTCCATCTTCCTTCCTGTGAATGTTGCAGTCCAGAAAGAGGAACAATCCAGCCACTTCTAGCTCCATGGTAAACTTTATGGATGGCCTGATGTTGTTCAGATGGTCCAACAACTCCTGCTCACTTTCCTTCTTCACAATGCAGAAGGTATCATCCACATATCTCTTCCAAACCCTTGGTGCAGTTGTGATTGCCAATTCCTCAAAGAATTCCATATAAAGGTTGGCTACCACTGCATATACTGGAGAGCCCATTGCTGCACCCTCTTTCTGCTCTTAGTATTTTTCTTGATACCTGAAGTAGTTGGATTTCAGGCACAACTCCAACAGTTCAGAAATCCTGTCAGCACCTAGTGTAGTGCTCTCACTCAAGCGCTCATCTTTCATCAACATTTAAAAAATTACTTCCACAGCCTCAAATATGGGAACATTGGTAAAAAGAGAAGACACATCAAAACTGACAAGACACTCATCCTGTGGCAAACATTCCACTTGTTAAATTGCCCAGAATCATTGACATATGTACTTGCTAGAGGTGATATCAAATATGCTATGAACTTGGAAAGATTATACGATGGTGCAGTATACAAGACACAATAGGCCTAAGGGTAACCTCAGGTTTATGTATCTTAGGGAGCTGTCATGACAAATTTGGTCCCCCCTTATTTGGTTCCCCCTGGAACTTTTTCTTTAAAAAATATGTTCCCCCTGGAACATTTTACTTGAAAAAAAAGTTCCCTCTTGAAAAATAAAGTTCTAGGGCTAGGGCTAGGGCATGGGCTAGGGCTAGAGCTAGGGCTAGGGCTAGGGTGGGAACAATAAGGGTGGTACAACTTTTGGAGGGGAACAAATTAAACGTTACAGAGCCCATAAATCAGTAGTGGTCTACTTCCAGTGAGCCTAATTCTGCAGTTGTTATTTTTCCCATCTTTTCCATATTCTTTAACACACCATTCACCTTGCTTTCCTGTGCAATGGTAGGATCCTTCATCAGTATTCCGTTTCCAGCATTTCCGTCAGCTTTGAAATGTACCTTACCTTTGATTCATCAGAACTGTTGTCTTCCCTTTGTCTGCTGGTAAGATTATGAGCTCTTCCATCTTCCTCAGTTAGGAGCAGAAGCTAAGAAACAGGATATAGGTGATATAATGAGTTTGCAGTGTTATTAAAAATTATTACATTTTAGTTCAGCAGCAGTTTGGCTATAATTATTCAAGCATGTATTTTTAATTTTTATTGTTTTATTGTTTTATTGTTTTCTTGTTTATTTGTTTGTTTATTAGTTTATTTGTTTTTATTAATTTATTTGTTTGTTTGTTTGTTTGTTTGTTTGCTTATATAGTACATAAATATATATAAAAAGCAAACATAATTTCATTAAGACCTAATTAACACTTGCTAGTTATATAATAATCAATTACAAAAATACCAAAATAATAACAATAAATACTTTAATAAATAACTAAAAACCCTTTCTTTCTTCCTTCCTTCCTCCCTCCCTCCCTCCCTCCCTCCCTCCCTCCCTCCCTCCCTCCCTCCCTCCCTCCCTCCCTCCCTCCCTCCCTCCCTCCCTCCCTCCCTCCCTCCCTCCCTCCCTCCCTCCCTTCCCTTCCTTCCTTCCTTCCTTCCTTCCTTCCTTCCTTCTTTCTTTCTTTCTTTCTTTCTTTCTTTCTTTCTTTCTTTCTTTCTTTCTTTCTTTCTTTCTTTCTTTCTTTCTTTCTTTCTTTCTTTCTTTCTTTCTTTCTTTCTTTCTTTCTTTCTTTCTTTCTTTCTTTCTTTCTTTCTTTCTTTCTTTCTTTCTTTCTTTCTTTCTTTCTGATTTATTTGTTTATTTATTTGTTTGTTTGTTGTTTAATTATTATTAATTAATTAATTAATTTTTACTCTTTTCCTTATTTACTTTTTTTACTATTATTATTATTATTATTATTATTGTTGTTGTTGTTGATATTATTATTATTATTATTGTTGTTGTTATTATTGTTATTATTATTATTATTATTATTATTATTATTATTATTATTATTATTATTATTATTATTATTATTATTATTATTATTATTATTATTATTATTATTATTATTATTATTATTATTATTATTATTATTATTATTATTATTATTATTATTATTATTATTATTATTATTATTATTATTATTATTATTATTATTATTATTATTATTATTATTATTATTATTATTATTATTATTATTATTATTATTATTATTATTATTATTATTATTATTATTATTATTATTATTATTATTATTATTATTATTATTATTATTATTATTATTATTATTATTATTATTATTATTATTATTATTTATTGTTATTATTATTATTGTTGTTGTTGTTGTTGTTGTTGTTGTTGTTGTTATTATTATTATTATTATTATTATTATTATTATTATTATTATTATTATTATTATTATTATTATTATTATTATTATTATTATTATTATTATTATTATTATTATTATTATTATTATTATTATTATTATTATTATTATTATTATTATTATTATTATTATTATTATTATTATTATTATTATTATTATTATTATTATTATTATTATTATTATTATTATTATTATTATTATTATTATTATTATTATTATTATTATTATTATTATTATTATTATTATTATTATTATTATTATTATTATTATTATTATTATTATTATTATTATTATTATTATATTATTATTATTATTATCAACTTGTCAGGAAAGGGAATACTCCTGTCCCTTGGTCTGGTGTTGTCCCAGCCACTCAGACCTCTAGTCTTTCCCTGCGAAGCCTAGCTCTTTAGGGGGAGTGGCCGTGCACCACTATCCACTCACCTAGCTAAACCACTAATCTGTAACTGGTTATCTCTGCCGTATCTAGTGATTATATAGCTCTAGTGATTATATAGCTCTAGTGATTATATAGCTGTACCACTAGCATCTTCATCAAGTATATGATAAAAAGGGTGATTGCTCTTGATTCCCTGACATCTCCCCTTCCTCTAGCAGAGAACAACGTTCTCTTGAGAGACGGTCGGCGTTGCCAGTCTTTCGTCCTGCATGGTAGGCCATGGTATAATGATATGGCTGTAGAGGCAACGCCCGCAACTCGTCTGGGGGTACTTGGTCGGGGAGTACCACCGTCTCCGTCTCGCTTCCCACCTGATGTTCCTTCTCCACACGCTTCTTCTCGAAGAATTCATCCTCAAATTCGTAGGGGAGTTCGTTTCCCTCACGGCTCCCATCTGTCTGGTCGGTCAGCACGACCTCGTCGTTGGTCTGTTGAGCCTGCGACGCCTCCTCTTCATGCACCCGGGTTTGTGCCTGAGCTCTGGTCGAAACTAGGGCCACTTCGGTAGTGCCCTCTCTGGCGAGTCATGTCTCCTCCGAGTTCACTCCTGCCAGCAACTCTTTCAGCTGGGGGACATCCTGTCCCACCAACATATCTATGGGTAGGTAAGGCGAAATACCTACGGTCAAGTGATACGTCCTCCCAGCCAGTTTCAGCACCACCCTGGCTGCTGGGAGCCAAGTTTCTCTGGAAGTGGCTGTGGCATATGGTATGCTCCACCCCAGTCTTGGTATACACCTGGCATGCTTCACTGACCTGGTATACCCTGTATCCAACCACACTTTTACGGTCCTGCCATTGAGATTGGCCCTCCTCGTCCAACGGTTCGAGGTATTCTCCCTGGTTATTTACACCAGCTGCGCCTGCTTTAACTTTACTCGGCAGTCTCTCTTGATATGCCCGAGCCGATTACACCGGAAGCATCTGACTTCCTGATTACTTCTCTGGGATGTGGGTACATTCTCTCCACTCCCTGGACTCCCTCTTTGTATAGGTTTATCCCAGCCAATTCTGCTGGGGGCCTGTGTTTGAAGTCCCGGCTGGAAAGGAGTCTCTGGTTGAGTTCTCTCTCTCTCGGTCGCCCTCCCTGTTGATCTTTGTGGCTCTGGCTCTCTCCTTGTCTGGTTGGCCAAGTGCCTCACAACAGCTTCACTCAACTCCTCGAAGTTCTCCAGGTTGAGGTTCCGCATTTGCACCTCTAACCAGCGGGGCAAATGCTTCAGAGTTATCTCCATAAACATGGTCTCCCGGTCAGCGAGGGGGGATGCTTCCAACCACTGTTGAAAGCTCTGGCGATGTTATGCCAGCCATGTATCCGGCTGAGCCTGATCGAAAGGAGTCTCGAACGTGCGCTTTCGAAATGTCTCGGTGGTTATCCGGTATTCACGAAGTAACACCTCCTTTACAGCCTGATATTCTGTCTGTTGAACTGCAGGCATAGTAGCAACAGCAGTCTACCCCACTCCTGATAATGAGCCACGCAGGAAGGTGGTCCATTGTGGTCGAGGCCACCCTCCAGCAGTCGCTGTTGCCTCAAAAGCATCCAGGAAGGCCCCCATGTCGTCGACACCTTCCTGGAACTTGTGTACTGTGAGTTTTGGGGTGCAGGGGGCCGGGCCTACCACTGGCAACTGTTGCCCTGGTGGTACTCTGGTCTCGGTCAGTAACTGAATCAGCCTTTCCTGCTGTTCAGCCTGGCTCTGCATCAGCCGCTCCTGGATTTCGGCTTGCCTGTCCCGCTCCTCTGCTCTCCTCCGCTCCTCCTTCTCAACCCTCAGCTGGTCCATTTGGAGCCACTGGGACAGGAATTTCTCCATGGAGTCCAGAGAGGCCTCGGAAACTGTGCTTTGGACGCGGCGAGAGTCCCTCAGCGATCTCCTGTCCTCACTGCTCATCCTTCACTCCACCTCCACCAACCAAACAACAACCAAAAAACACCTCAACACTAGCTATCCAGGGTTGGTTCTCAAACCGCATAGGCCATTCCCAGGTTGTAGCCCTGATCTATTCTAACTAGACTTCCAAACATCTACACTACCTAAAGGCTGGTCCGGGATCTTCTATGAGAGAAGAATCCCACCGCTGCCACCAATGTCAGGGAAGGGAATACTCCTGTCCCTTGGTCTGGTGGGGAGCCACTCAGACCTATAGTCTTTCCCTGCGAAGCCTAGCTCTTTAGGGGGAGTGGCAGTGTACCATCCACTCACCTAGCTAGACCACTAATCTGTAACTGGTTATCTCTGCCGTATCTAGTGATTATATAGCTCTAGTGATTATATAGCTCTAGTGATTATATAGCCGTACCACTAGTATCTTCATCAAGTATATGATAAAAAGGGTATAGCCAATAAGCAAATACATCCTAGTCCGGGCTCCCTGTTACTATCTAACAAACTCCTTATATATATTATTTTAGCTAGGCTGTCCAATCAGAGTGTTACATCTGTGTTTAATCCATTCCTCCGTATATGGTATTTGTGCTGTCTCGTGACCTTGTGGTGATGTGTTGAAGGGTTTTCCCCTTGTAGGCTTCAGTCAGGGATGATTGCTCTTGATTCCCTAACGTCTCTCAATAATAAACTTTTTCAAATTTTATTCACTCGACATTTCGACGACGACTAGAGTATCTAGTTGAAACGTCGAGTGAATAAAATTTGAAGTTGATTATTTAGAAGGTGATTTTAATAAAACTTAACTTTTCGGTCACATAACTTTGAAATAGAGCATCCTATGCTTTGGAAATAGAAAGTACATATATACAAACAGTTTGAATTATTTGAATTATTATTTTTTATGTACTCCCAGACAAAAAAAGGCTCAACTTTAGTGGAGTCATGTTAACACAAGAAGCTACCCTGAAGTCCCTGATGCTAACATCCCATGTAATATATATATGGCACACCTTAACAGTTCATGGCATGGGAATGAATGTGGGTCCACCAAAGATCAAGAAAGCTGTTGCATCTGTTCAGCACATTTGCTGATGACCAGATAATGCACATTGTTCATTCAGATAGAGTAGGAATCAGGAATGGCTATATATTAAAGGTGCTTCATGGGGAAAATGGGTGAGATTTTGTTGCAGTGAGAGTCTATCCAAGTTTACAAAAGTACAACTGAACTAGCAAAGCAAATTAAGAAAAGCATCCAGAAGGTTTTCTTATAAATATTACATGTCTTGTCAACAAACTAATTTAACCCAAAATTATGAGAGCAATGTTTCTACTACAGGCAGTACTAGGTCCAATATCGACTTGAAAGAACTTGGTAGTAAAAAACAAGCAGAGTTTCTTCTCCTGGCACTATTAGGTCCCATTTTGACAACCGTAATATATGATATAGAGTAATAATCATCTACTATAGAGTGAACTACATACACGAGTACAATAAACATGATTCTATAAATCTGATGAATGAATCCAAGGTTTTCCAGATAGATCACAATGCATACAACCATTTGCTTTTATATCCTGTCGACAAAAGGAAAAAAATCAACAAAAACAAAGTATCTATATATTGGATAATCGTGAGGGATGAATGCTTCTCAATTTGCCACCACTTTAGAGGATTTGCCAACCTGCCTGATTTTCATGTTTTGAACAAACTCTTCTAGAGTACTAGGTAAAGTCCAATGCATCATTCTTCTTATATCAGGCAATCTATTCCCATTTGGTAAAAAAAGTTTCCAAGATAATTTCCATGAACATCTTTATCGATACCAATACTCCTGCTGAGTCCCAAAGTATCAGGGAAGCTAGCCAGGATTGAAGAATTTGGAAAACATATCTTGCATGCGAGACAATTGGCCATGTGCCTGGAAGTAGCAGTTACATCAAAGTAAACATCACCATGTGGAAGCTCAACTTAATGGTTTTAAAACTACCCAAAGGCAACTAAAAATGGCAGCATAATATGCCTAACAAGTTGGAAGCTGCAGCTATCCAAAGGGAAGGCAAGGGACTGACTAATATCACTATAAAAGCAAAGTGTTTCTGTGTTTGTAAGCCTTGCTACTGGCAGAGAGCTCTGCAATGAAGTGGAGGAGATCCTGATAACAATTATGCTATCATTGAGGACAAGTACACATAATCTCCCATCATTATCTAAGAAATTGAGTATTCTGGCTATAGAATGTTGCCACATCCTTCTACTTCCTAACCTAGGATGATTTCAATCAAGTGATTGTCAAGAATCAAAGGAAACCTGGAGAATTCCCCATGGGCACCATCTACAAAATAACAGAGCAAGAAGATAGCCATGTAATACAGATCAGCATGGGAAGTTGAGAGATTACCCAGAGAGCTTAGTGGAACAACTATTCCTAAGTTTATCAGGAAGTCAGGCTTAGAGAATGCCTAGAGTATACAAGAGGCAAAGGATTTTTTCTAGTGCAATATTACTTTGCTATGGAAAAAGTCTTAGTTAGCATAATTTTTGTATGATTGCAAATTTTTATAATGACATTTGCCATTCTCTTTCCTTCCCTTAATGACAGCAAAAAGCAAGACTTCACACACCACTTCTCTTCTCCTAAACATCCTAAAGCAATTCAAGGAGATGCTTACTGAAGCAAATCTATAGAACACTTGGTACAATCACTGCTGCTGGAAAGATGCCTGAGTTTGAGGAATCCCAGCTGAGACAGGTGTGCGGGCATTGGCTGTACAGCCTGTTATTGCTTGTGCAAATATGACTTAAATTGGCTACACTATAGCACACATCAACACAGCAATCGAGGTGGATCTGCTTCGTGCACTGTTTGGTTCCAGTAGTTCATAGTGGGAAAATGTACAAAAATAGGTGAGTTTAGGGCTAAATTTAACTGCAAATATTACCAGAAGATTTGACTTGGATGAAATGATGAATAATTCTAAAATTAATGTTATATTTCTGATAGCAGTCCAGTAAATAGCTTCAACATTAGTACTTTTAAGTACATTGGGATATCCCTCCGGTCATCTTCTGATTTCATCTCAGAATTTTTTTGTCCTTTCCTCCCAAGTCCTTCAAGAATAGCCAATAAACCATGTAATCTTCTCATCATTGGCAGGAGGAAGTGTGTATGTGTGTGAAGTGGGGAGGGGGAATATTTTAAAGGTCAGGTGTGAAGAGTTTCTTGCCCATTCTGGTGACTGGAGCAATTATTTATTCTGAAACTACTACACACATAAGCTTGACTGATCCTTTAATTTTTGTGGATTTACATTAACCACAAAAATGAAAATGGTTATGAGTAAGGAAGTCTGTCACATTCCTATAATACAAGTCTTCAGCATGCTCTATTTACTCCGTTAAGTGAACTTTCACTCAGGTAGCACAGAGTGTAGTTCCAGAGACAACCACGGTGTTATTCCTGATTGTATGGCTTGTTTTGAAAGTGTAGACAAACGTTTTACTGCTCCTTTGGAGGTAGCAGGTGAGGGGTGACACCTGATATTTTTTACTTTGTCTTATTGGAGTTTCTTATTGGACGCCTTTTTCCCCTTAACATTCCTGGTATATAGTAAGCAGATGACAAGCGCACCATAATACTCCTAGTAGCTTTAATGTGTGAGAGAAGTACATGGACAACCTGCACTTGTTGAAAGAGAACTATATAGCTACTCTGGAGCTTGCTTTACTGCTCAACAGGACAATAGTTTCCATTCCTAGCCTCGGATTTCTTCTTGGAATGGTAATGATAAGCTATGTCCAGTACTGCCACAACTTTCCTGGGAAGCTTGGAATTATCCGGGGGTGTTCCTAGTGAGGCTGTACACAACATGATACTGGGATATTTATATCGTTGGACACTATTCCAAACTGTGAATACACCTAGCTCATGCCCACTAGAATATCCTTAGCCTTAGCTCTAAAATACTCCTAACCTTAGGAGATTCTAGTTTTAACTCAAGAATATCCCAATACCTAGAATACTTCTAGTCAAGATCAGCATTTGATATATATACTGTGAGTAAAATGGTATGGTTAACTTCTTCCACTCCACTTTCCCTTCTACTAATCATTCTCCTCATTCCTCTTACGCCTAGCCCTAATTTTAGGATCCATCAGTCACCCTCACAAGGATCACCTGTGGTAATCAGATAATTCTAGGAAATCACAGGAAATGTTGCTGTAACACTAGGACTGCATACCTAGATGCAATTTAACTCTTACATCTGTGTCAGTAACAATATAACATTGGAGTGAGCACTCATATGCCCCCTTATCTTTGGTCCAATGGAGATACATTGAATAACAGCATAATTTTTGTATGGTAAGCACATTCTTTAACTTCCTTGGTAGTCAGTGGTAGCAATATGATTGGTGATATTTGAAGACACAGGCTTCTGATACACTCCTTAACTATTTGTAGCCAGCTTAAAGTAGCTTAGAAAGAGTGTACCATCACATGGTACCAAGTTAACCTGAATTTGATACTCTGTTTTCTATATTGGTAGAAGATACACTAGTTGAAGAAATCTTGGTCTACACTATAATTGAATTATATGGAGCTATGCACCATTAATTAAACATAAAGGAGCAAGTCTAATTGCTACAAAAGCTGGATTGAATTTTATAGTTTGAGGGATGTAACATATTGTCTCTGGCAATGATACTAGCTAGCTGTGCATAAAAAGCTCATACAAAGCAAGTCCATGTGGTGAAAGCTAAAATGTCCCAAGCATATAATGCTCATCAATCCACAAACATATTAATTGAACTTAAGCGACAGAAGGCACACCCACACACCCACACATACACACACACACACACAATATTAACCCAATAGCCAACAACACACTTCCTGTACAGAAATGTATGCACATAATTATAATAGGCTAGTAGTTCACATTAGGACTGATTGGTATATATATAATACACTAGCAGGGGCTTGGACTGAATTTATTGATCAAAAATTTGTATAACATACTAAAACATTTGTATAACACACTATAAAATTAAATCCTTGTGTGTGTCATTAACAGGCCTAAATCCCCCCGAAATGGTTCCAAAAATTTCTTGGAGTTAAGAGGTTTTAAACTCTGTATAACATGTGTGGATGTATCCAGTTTGGTTACTGATTGCAAAATGGTTAAAGTATGGTTGTATCCTTAAGCAACTTGTTCAATATTAGATAATCGGATGCACCTCACACAGGTTAGCTTCAGAGAGCATTTTGAGGAAACCAGTTCCATCAATCAACCCTGATGTATAACATATCACATCATCAATGTTGAGAATTTATCGGCTTGCGTTCGGTCATTATGGCTGTTTTAATGTTTGGAAGGGATGGCATGGCCAGGGAGCACAGGATAAGGGCCCAAAACTGGATCCAATATCATCCTTGGTGGGTTCGTCCAAAGGTAGCTTAGTGTGTAGGGCACACACATCACATACACACTCGCATTTATGTATTAGACCAGCAAGAATACCCGCCCTCCCCTCTGTGGATATAGAACAGATATTATACCTTTCTCATCCCTCAACCATGAAGTGGAGAATACAACTATATAGCACTCCAGTGAAGTGGCATCTCTTATCAGTAGCCAGTCTCCATTTTCTGGCTTATAATAGCTCACTTCCCCCCGCCCCCTCCATTTCACACAAATGATGCTAATTATGATTTTATATTCCACTCCTTCTGTTTCTGTAAGTACTGACTAGAGCATGTATTTTTAATTGGTTCATTTCCCCTCTTATATCCTTGATCAAGAAGGGTGTGATTCTCTTGCACATATTTCACTAGACAATTGACTATGGCACTACAAATGTTTGTTCGTTTTTAAAAACTAACCTACACTTAATTAAGCAGTCAAACAACGCAATATGATTAGGTCTGGAGACCATGCTACATATCTAACTACTTTTATCACAAGGAGGGTTGTTAATCATTTCTTCATCTTTATGTGGGTCCACAGTTCCACTGACACATTCAAGCTCATAGTATATTGCAGTGGTAGTGTAAGGTACTGATGCAGAGGTACTCGATGAAAGAGATGCAGGCATGTCTGATCTGGTTAGATGATTTCCACTGACACATTCAAGCTCATGGTATATTGCAGTGGTAGTGGAAGGTACTGATGCAGAGGTGCTCGATGAAAGAGATAGAGGGATGTCTGGATGATGATATTCTGTCTTGGTCGGTCCTGCATTGTATCTGGCATAAGAGGGGCCATAATGCATCTTATCACTCTGTGCATCCACGTTTCCATTGAGATGTTGTATAGGCACAGCAGTGGTGGAGGAAGGTACAACTGCCTCATAGGTATTTGGTGGAAGAGATGAAGGTCTGCTTAGATGATGATACCCTGTATTAAGATCTCCTCCACTACATATGGCATAAACAGGATCATGATGGAAACTTTCACTGTCTGGAACCACAGAATGTTGTAAAGGCACAGCAGTGGTGGAAGGAACAACAGACTCGTACGCATTTGGTGGAAGAGATGAAGGGAGACATGGTTTGCCTAAGGAATAGCCTGTCTGGAACTCTTCTCCACTGTATTTGATAAAAAAATATTGTTATAAGACACACGAAACAAAATATAATTTATAATGAGAAGATTGAGCAATAGATGTGATTGCATCTTGGGCACATAATTTAACCAATTGGCCACCAACTGGACTGTATTTGTCAATTTTAGCTATAACTTTAATGTCAATGGTAAACTTTTCAAATTATATACTACACAAGTCCGCAAATACCATACCTTGTTGTTTTGCTATTGTCAGCCAGTAATCAGTTAAAGCCTTAGCAAGAGTTGCACAGGAGAACTGCAGATCCTTCAAGGACTTAGCAAGAGGCAAACACAATTCCAGAGCTAACCAAACATAGCAGATATTATTTGAAACCATGTTTATTGCTAAAGTACATGCATATATGATGTCATAATTATAGATGCTTACATCTTGTTAGAAACAGATCATTTGTCACTAAATCAACTGCTTTGAATTCAACTGCTCCAAGTATAGCATAACTTGAGTCAAATTTTAGAGAATGATAACCCTGATTATAAATCAGCAGGTGAGCTAGCTTGACTGAATCATTGACGAAAAGCCTTACCCTCACATCTTTCCGCAATTTGTGAAACAAGTTGATTGTGGAAGTGCGTTGTAAGATTTGGATTCCTGCAGTTAAAAGTTCCATGAATTACGCAAAATATGTAATTGGTAAAAAGGCGATACATAGATCCTTGAAGATGCTTTCTTCACACTTTCAACGATGTTTAGGTCTGCCAGTCTGTTACTTTAACGAAGCATTCAAGCCATGCGCTTGGAATCTTTTCTGAGCTAATATTGGCCGATAACCATTTAAGCTACTAAGAAGTTGTCAGTGTAAGTTTGTTACATTTTCGGGAGTGCATATCACACTCCTAAATATGTAGAAAATATCCACCTTCTAAGGTTAAGAAGGGAGACGTCCCTTTTCCCAATTGTAAAATTGTTATGAATGATACCATATCTTGTACTTTCTGTAATAATATGTCACCGGAATATTTTAAGGTGAGGTGTGCTCAACTCACTTCCCGTATATGGAATTGACAGTTGTGTACTCCAGAGTATCTCCCTGAAGAGAAGAAGGGCGAGCTATTTCCCTGCAAATATAAATCAATGTATATAGGTAGAATACTTTAAACAGTTTATTTAAGGAGTGTTTGTACTCGACTTACTCTGCATATATGGAATTGTTAAACTTGTGTTCTGAAGTGTCTTTGCAACTCTCTGAGTATTCAACCTTTGTACTGTGATAATTATATAATAAGGGTTAACTCAATCATTACTTGCTATAGAATTGGTTTCATGTGCATTCTCTGATTGCTACCATCAAACTTCAAAGCCATTGTAAGCAGCCAAACTTACAATGACCTTCTCAATAATCACTTGAATCTTTACTCTCTTGACGTTTCAACTAGATGCTCTTGCTTCAGAGATACAACTTGCATGAGCTTGTTATATACTGGTAGCTAGTCACTACCTGATATGAGCCACACCCTGGCTCATCAGCACGAGAACCATAATTATGTGAAGAGAAGGAGGGGAAAATAAAATTATAATATAAAAAATAAATATTAATAATAATAATAATAGTAATTGTAGTAATAGTACTGTAATAATAATAATAATAATAATAATAATAATAATAATAATAATAATAATAATAATAATAATAATAATAATAATAATAATAATAATAATAATAATAATAATAATAATAATAATAATAATAATAATACTACTACTACTACTACTACTATTACTACTACTACTACTACTACTACCACTAATAATAATAATAACAACTAATAACAATGATGCTACTGCTGATGATGATAATGATAATAACAACAACAACAATAATAACAACAATAACAACAGTAACAACAACAGTAATAACAACAACAACAAAATAATCATCAACAACAACATCAACAATAACAACAAAATAATAATACAAAAATAATAATAATAAATAGTAAATAATAAAAATAACAAATAAAGACATGCTTGATATAATTATAGCCAAATTGCTGCTCAACTTTAAAATAAATTATATATATTCTATTTCCTGCTTCTTAGCATCTAAATACTTCCACTACTAACTCCATTAACACTTCTAACATGCCTTGAATCCTTCCTGGGTGTATTGAAGCACTAATTTAAAAAATGTAAAAAATTTGAACTCGTCTTCCAAGAATTAACCATGTCTAACTACCATTGTTTAGTGTACCACTTCTAACTCCCATGTGCAAGAAACGCCTAACTGAGAATAGGTGTTTACTAAACACTATTGCTAAATAACATACATGCACAGAATAATTAAACATTCATAATCTTTTAGATGGAGGACTGAGAACTAGTCCAGGAAGGAGCTAATTTCACGACTCAGATTTAGAAATACCTAACCAGATTATAAATGGAAGGCTCTCATGAAGGAACTATTAGTGGCCTTTCAATCATTCCTTGCAAGCATGTTCGCTACAAAACTATTTGAATATCCTTCATGATGAAAAGCTCCTTTTAGCCAGTGATGAGAACAATTCTTTCTGCAAATAAGCAGCGAAAAGCTTGTGGAAATTATGAACAACTATAGATAGGCTCATGCTAGTAAACCTCAATTTTTGGTTGCAATACGTTGCCTAAACACTCAGCTAATATGCATGTGCATAATCGGTACTAATTTCAATATATCTGCACTTCACAATGTAATTCCACAAGGATTTCTAACAAACACTGTTTGTAACTACAATGAAATGGCCACTCGACAACTTATGTGAGCTAAACTGAGTGACTTAACAACCAGAGCTTCAAGATCTCTGTACTTTGAAATGCACAACTTGCATAAAACATGCCGATTCATAACAATTAGCACTTTCCAAATTCTTTCAATGCATAATCTGTTTCTCAACAGAGAAAAGGTGAAATTGATAAAGTTTTTTTCTTCCAGGCAAGTCAAGTCCCTCATCGAACTCTAATCAGCTCACATGTGTATTTTAAACATAACCAATGGCTACTCGGTTCTGCTATTTGGTTTGTGGAGTTTTCCTGGTTAAATGGGCAAGACAATCATGAGTAAGGCTCTGGCAAACATTTCCAAGTCCTCCAATTGGCCGCTGACTTTTAATTTATGGGTTATTTATATTTATAGCTATAACCTTTTCATGAGTTAACTGTTCTTATCATTAGAATGCAAGTACAATAGCTGCAGTTTGATATATATAAGAATCAGTTTCACTGTGTGATAAGCATATGCATTTGCTACGTAACAAAATTTACTGCAAAGAAATTCCACCAGCAGCACCTCCTTTCTAAGTAAGGCATTCAGAGAGATAGCACCTAAGTATTGATAGCAGTACAGCTTTTTCCAAAGAAGGGTTTAAAACATCAGTCAAAGCCAGAAGTTTGTGATTGTCAGCCATTTAAAAATAATTATGTTTTGCTCATTTGCCGTGTTAAACAAGAAGTCAAGTTTTATGACTACTTTACATCATTAGAGCAATCTACTGGGCATGTGCAGGTAAAAATAGTTATTAAAAATTTTTTATTTATTATGACCGATGTCTCGTTTGCAGATATATCTCAGTTAAAGGAGGCTGTAGCTGGCTCTCTACAAAAATATCTGCTTTTTCAGTTCTCCTGAGCAACTTTCACATGATAACTCCATAGCTGCCCATAATAAGAAGCTGTTTACCTGGAATTGCTCTGAATCTCTGAATCCATTCCATTTTTAGAAAGGAGGAGCTTCTGTATAATTTTTCTTGTTGTTTTTATATAATTATAAGCACTGTGCAACTTTTCTTTTCTTACCCCAAAATAGCTGATTCATAATTATTCACAAACTGTAGAGCATATTCATCTTTTCATTGCATTGTTATAAAAATAAAATATATAAATAATATTTAAATAATTAAATTAATATTTTATTTGGTTATGTGAGTCAACGGAGTCACTAAAATGAACCAAAAAGTACACATTTAACATTACATATTATACATACCTTCTCCTTCTTGAAATAAATATGGCTGCCACCACAATCACAAGTAAAATCGCAAGTAAAATCACAAGACCCACAACCCCTCCAACCACTCCACCTAGCATGGGTAGACCCAGAGGAGATCCTGTATTCATTTCCTGTGTGGTATTGGACGATGCTTCTGAGAATTCTTCATTGGATCTTGTGGAAATTGTGTCTACAGGTAGGTAACCTATTTAATGACAACAACCACACCAGTTAATTGTTGTTTTGTTGGTATTTTTCTTTTCTTCGCCACTAACTTGTATTCATTATGCATCCGTAGAATTTGATATTCCAGCACATGAACTGGTCAAGACCTCGTGTAAAATTTAGAATATATATTCTAAATGTGTTTCCATGAACAGGCCTCCAAAAAGTAAACAGCTTGATATCTGAGGCACTGAAGATCTAAAATAACGAAAGAGATAATATCATTAACATTAAAAATCTGATGAGTAAACACATTTGATGCACGGATGATAATTACATAATCTTATAAGAAACTTTAATCCTGGCACTCACAACTACTATGAAGAAGAATATTTAAAAAATTCAAAATCATATGGATACAAAAATATCATTGATAATTATAAATTATTTGCTCCTATTATACTTAGTAATATACATTATTGGTGTAGACTCTCACTGTTGGCTCTGTTGTAATTCCATATGCGTTAAAGTAACCAGACTCATCCTGCACTTCCAATCTGAACCGACTATCATTTGAGGCAGGTTTACCTCGTAACCACTGCCATTCCATGTAAGCCAGCGACACCTCTGAGGTGAAGTTCAGCTGGAAGTAAGGATCACTACCCAGATTTCCCGCTGCGCACCACCCTGTATCGCTTGTTGTCACCAAGTCATCGATAGTATAATTGATAGATTTACCAGGTGGAGTGGACGGACTGCCGATTATGGATCCCAAAAGCACTCCATCATTTGTGAGTAATCTTTCAGTTTGGCACTGAGCTATAAGTAACAATACCAACTGATTATCACAAGAAAGTATAGCAATGAAGTAATAAGACATGAATGTCTTACAGTCAAGAAGATAATAATTCATCATTGTTTGTAATAAATAGGATCCCTGCACTGAAATCACAGAGAGCTAACCTCTTTACATGTGCTCTACTTGTTTAGTGATTATTTGTTGTCTTGCGAGCTATGTCCTCCAAATCACAATTTTAATTACTTAGATGCTTTTGTCACAGTTAGTATTATGCACATTGTTCTCACCTAAATGTTAACTGTATCACTTTTTTAACTGTATCACAAAAAATATATGTTAGGAAAAGAAGAGTGTGCCCATTTGTAACCAAATTAGACCATTTATAAGCATCATCTAAATGGTAAAGGGTCATTTAACTTGTTGTGGTCTTAATCAATCTCTTTCTTGTTTCAAGCTATTTGTTCACTGTTTGTTCTAGTATATTATAGTTGAACATTCGATAACACAAAGTATGACCTTAGCTCCAGGGCTTTTCTGTATAAATTATTATAGTTGAGTGGTGGAGGACTACACCAGGTGTTAGCTTGAGGGTATCCAGGGTTTTCAAACACTTTTTCTAACTTTTTTCTTTTTCTTGCACACTACATATATCAACACATGGCGTGTCTTGTTGCTGCTGCTCATCACTATTCAAAAATTAGCGCATACCATATCTTGTTGCCATTGTTAACTGTATCCATTATAGTCTCAAAAAAAATCCTCATTGAAGGACTTGGCAACAGCTTCCCAGGAGCGAAAACTCCACAAACAATAAAGTAGAATTGAGCACAGATCATTCATTCAGTAATACAGCACATGTGATGTTTATTCAATTCTATTATGCGATAGTATGTAAGCTAGTGTGATTGCATCAATGAGATACCCTAACCACCATGCCTCTTTCCTGCAATTGATGAGCAGGTGAATCACTACAATGCATGGGAATATTTGGTTTTTCTGGAACTAATTTTTTTTAATGAAAGGACCTATTGTATGCAAGTTATGAGTGTGGGAAAACGGAGAAGGTAAAATAAATTTTTGGAAATTAATTTCAAGGGTTTTTTCCCGAACTTGCTGCAACATTATTTTGCGCTGCATGTTCACTACATTCTAGACAATGCGGCAGAGCTTTTAGAATTATAGTGCTTTGACATCTTTCATACTTACCAGAAACATTTTGGGGATTTTAATATTCCTGGCAAAGGGATACTTAAAGTATACATGCCAAAGTGCTGGTTCACAATATACCACTCCCACTAGCAATGACCACATCATTTTTGTAATGTCGTGAACATTGGGCCACATGTGTTTTCTCTTGAATAGACTCAATTTTTATTCTAGTTTTGTTAGCATGCATTGGTGTGCTCATGTTGGTGTGCTTTATTTGTATTTCAGAAAAAGAAGTGGTTCACCAAGACAGAATTGAACAACAATTGATATGGTGTGAAACTTCCCTAGTGCATGGGGTGTTTCCCACAATATAGATGGATTTGAAGGTAAGGAATGTCACGAAACAAGTGGCTGTGGAAGTATGATTTTTTCCCTTCTTAGCAAAATTGATCAACCTAATTATATATTAGTTATTTATTCAATTTTAATGGTTTGAAACGAAGCAATGTGATCCAAAATGATGCGACATAAAGCGATGTGAAGGTCTCGTCACATATTTCGAACCGACCTTTAATTAATAACTGCAATAAGCCGCACAAACTCGTACATTATTCACCAAAAACAACTACAAAATGAATTGATACACCAAACACTGGATTCTTTACCTGCATATGCCCAAAAGTCAGCTTTAGATATATAAAATAGTCCTATCTGTCTGAAGAGAATGATCAAGCAAAAATAATTGGTTAATTAGCACAACTACTATCATGATCAATCTCTTCCTGAACTTTACAACTATTTTCAGAAGCCATTCTTCAAAGAAAAGCTGCATAGGTATCTATGGCTACCTGAAATCACTCTGAATCCCTTTACTCTTGAGAAAAGAGTTGCTGGATGAATTTCTCTGCTGCAAGTTCTGTTGTAGATATAGAGCGATGTAGCTTATGTCAATGAACTGGAGCAGTTGAAGACATCAAGACAGCTGACGACTGAACAATGGAAAGCTCTCAACATCACCACAGCTGGACAAATATAGGTTGTTGCCTCGGCTGACCAACTGCTCAACTGAACCAGCTATTAACAATGCCATAGCTGATAGACAGCTTGATTGGAGTAGCTGTCAACATTACCATAGCTCACTGGCCAAAGTAGCTCTCCACATCACCATAACTGACTGACACACAAATAGATTGTCTGGACAATACCTTAACTTACCAACATGCAAATGCCATAGCCTATGGTATTGCCACATCTGACAGGCCTCTTACTTGACTGGTGATGGGTTAGCTTTTTATATTGACAAGGACCAGCTGCTAGACTGGGTGCTTCCATCATTGACACTACTTAATTAGATTTAAACGCCATTAAACAAATGAAACCATGGAGTGTCCATACCTCCCGCATAAGCGAAGCAAACAGAACAGAAAAGAAATTATAATTATTATTTGGTTGAAACAGTACCTTTTATAGTAGGTAAAAGATCAGTATAATTATAGTGTTTGTTACAGTACTTTTGGTTTTAGGAGAAGGAGGGGGAGACAACCCGTGCTTTTCTGACATTTTAATTGGCACAAGAAACATGGGGTAAAGGTGGGGGGGGGGGGGGAGGGAGAGAGGTTCTGTGTTATTTTCCAAATTTGAATTTTTGTTGTCAGGTTGTCAGGGTGAAAAGGTGATAAATCAACCACAGAGCTGAGTAATAGCAGAATATAGTGTAAGTTACATAGTTGTAGTATAATAAATAGTTTATAATGTACACAGTACACAATAGAGGATGCGTGTACTACTTAATTAGTTCCTGTCATGTACACACATCCAGTACTAAGTGTTTGTTGTGACATGCCAATGTCAGGCACTACATACACTGTCAGCAAATCCTAGGTCAATTTGCTTTGCTAAGAAAGCATAGTACATCTTTGAAGATGGATATAAGGAAGAAAATAAAAAAATTGATACCCAATCAATTTCTGCACATATCCCAAAGAAGGTAGGCCATCACAAACTTCTAAAAGTTGCTTGGACTATGAAAAGAATGATGGACTGGAACTCTACTACTGAGATCTTAAATCATAATTCCAAAGTTCACTAAGCTGCAGCACTTAAAAAAAAACACATGTGTTACCACTTTATAGCTCCGTAGATTCTGTAAACTTCATGGTTTGGACTTAAGATATAGCTCAAAAGATAAGTCTCTCTGTGTGCTCTCTTTTAATACTAAAACAGTGTTTTCATTAGGCGTTAAAATGTAAGTACTCAGTCAAGCGCACAGGTGGAAAATGAGTTTTATGGATAATTTTTTCCACCCGCGTGCCACGTACCTACATTTTAGCGCCTTGTATAGTATATGAAAAAAAGAATTTTGTTTGATAAAAAATAAAATTTAAAAAAATAATGAAAACACTCATTGCATTGCATAGAGTAGAGCTTCCTCTAGTCGCAGGTGCTAATTTGAACTCGTTAACACTTTGCAATCTGCAGAGAAATCAGGCATTCAGGTTTTGAGGTACCCCCGCTATCGTTATATCTATAAAAAATATATAGAGCACACAGAGAGACCTATCTTTTGAGCTGTATATCAATTCCATACCATGAAGTTTACAGAATCTACGTAACCACAAGTTTGTTTGTTTTTATTAAAAAATGCAACTGTCACCCACCAACAAGTTGTAGAAAAGTGGGAAAAATCATGCACTGTGTTGTCCTACTTTTATATTTTTAACTTTTAATGTCAAAGGAAATATGACAAGGACATTACCAAACTATCCAGAGAGAAGGTGGCCTGGAACATGTGACAAGAAGAGTGACAGTAACAGGTGAGGAGACACAAACTACACTGGACTTTTACACTACTATATATATTCTTTTTAGTTGTTTTTTAAAGGAAGCTAACTGAGCTATACACAATCTCAGGGATTGAGTGCCACAAAGGAATTAACACTAATAAAGTAAGAATGCATGTTATAGTTTGTTCTCTTGCATAAGTCCTGTAGAGGGAAACAGTTTGATGTGCTGGGAGAAAGAAGGCTTTTCACTCTTGTTCTTTCTCTATATAATACAGTCAAAGTATCTGTTACCTCTAGCAATGCTGAGAGCCACACCAGCTGAGCATCAGTCTTAAGACCAAGTTTCTATGACTTCAGGGACTAAGGTTTCTTTTTTCATCTGGTCTTTTCTTGTTGTATTATATATGGTTGTTATTGTTTTGTTACTCAAGTCTGTATATATAGATATTAGGAAGTATGCCTATATAGGTTTGATCCCTATTTCAAAATGGTGGATGCCAAGATCAAAAGCTAAAATACATTTTGTATGCTTCTAAACATATGAAATTTTTTTTTTGGCATCAAAAACTCTTCCAGCATGCATGCCTTGAATCTTTTGCTTCAAGTATCTTGTATTTATCATCTCTTTTCTTCCATTCCCAAAGCTTGAGTCCATTCATAATTTTATTATCAGAAGAGAATGGCTTCCAATAACTACTCTTCGGTTAAACATGAAAAATGGTAAAGGTTATCAGTGCAATTAACACACTCATGTGACCTGTGAAATAATTGCTACTTGCACATTTTCTTTGCAAAGAAATAAACAGGCATCTGTTAAAATAGACATGGAATTGACTTATAAAATGAAAAGAAACAAGATCACACCGATGTAGACCATAAACAGATAAATGATCCTTTACAATCTTAAGAATGAAGAAGAAGCATAGGTGTGACATGAATTGTCAGATCATGGAGGACTTTGCAGAAAGGTAAGGTCAGCTAAATGTAGGCCCAGGACCAACTGGAGTAATAAAAGCACGGTCAAGAATAGTAAGCATTTCAGCTTCAATCACTTTATTTCAGTGTAGGCAATATAACCTATGATGAGGCCAGTTCATTTTCGTTGCAAACCGGCACATATCATTGCATCCTGTTTGAATTCCTTTTTCAATCTTGCCTTTTCCTTGCACCTATTTTACATTTCTTTGCTTTCCTTTTATCTATTTTACAATATTTAGACACTATTGATGCATCATGCGTGAACCACCTAGCAAGTAAATACGTTAACAAAATACCGTAAACCAGCCATATGGGTCGACGATTTTCTCAATTTTTAACAGGGAGATTTATTTACGGTGGGCTTGTTTCAAGTTGGGCTTTTTCCTGATTTTTTTCTGTCCATTCCTGAATTTATCACTCGCATACAATCTCCAATTAGTTATCTCATTCCCGCAATCTAGGCCTAATCACTTTCTTATAGGCAATGTTAGCTCCGCCTATACGTCATGTGTGTCCATGCTGACTCTGCAATAACTTGTCCAAACCACTTACACCCTGAACACAGTACTAATTATGTAATAAAAGATGCTGAAACACAGGTGTGATTTCAATGGACATGTTTTGGTTCATCTGGCCGCATTACAACCATCCTCCTCACTCCAAACACTTTCTTCATGCTTATGAAAACTATGATCCTAACAACATCGATATAAGAAAGAGCTCCTCTTCCAATATTCAGAGTCAGTCCCCATGTTCATCTACAATGATATTGATGCCTTTGGTCTATGCCTCAAATATGGTTGATGTAAAAATATACAGGAGTAAATCAACAGACAGACCTCTATTCTGACTGACATAGAGACTTCCTTCATCACAAATCCACCTTGTGTGGCATGGGGTGGCAAGAAATTGCAAGGCAACAGTTTGACAATTTCTGGTTAAATATTAGTACTGGGGAATATGTAATGCTTTTAAGTGAGTACTGGACAATGTGTAATGCTTTTAAGTGAGCATTGAGCAATGTGTAATGGTTTTAAGTGAGCACTGGGCAATGTGTAATGCTTTTAAGTGAGCACTGAGCAATGTGTAATGCTACAATTCCTGGTCAAATATGAGCACTGTCAAAGTGTAGTGCAGCTACAACAATTGCATTTGGCATAGAACATGAATGAAAACATTTTACCCTATTCATTTGGCATCTAACAACAATAGTGGCATTATAATGGGTGCCATATTTTTCAATCTAGCTTGGGGGACACAGGCCAAGCCCCTCACAACTCTTAAACTCTCCCACTAACCATACCCATCATGGTATAGCTGATAGAGTACAAGTGTGTGTGTGTGTTTGTGTGTGTGTGTCTGCATGTTGGGGTGCGAATGTGTCTCTGTGTGTATATATATGTGTGTGCATGTGAGTGTGTGAATGTGTATGTGTATCTTTATGTGTATGTGTGTGTGTGGCCAGCTATATCATGTACATCATCCAGCTATTCATATCTTGACAGTTTTGCTAGTTTTCTTGCATTTGAAGAGATCTTCATTGAAAATGGAAGGATTGTGTGTAGTTACACTTCATTGTTGCTATAAAAATGAAAGTTCCCTGGCATAAACTTGGCCTAGGGTCAAGAACCTCTTTGATGATTCAAAAGCCTTTCATTGATAACATGAATGGAAAAAGACCAGCCATGAGTTTAGTAAAGGAAGGAAATCTTCCCTCCTCATCAAAAGCTTTCAGCTTGTTAAGCTCCCACTAGGCTAACTTATATATGTCAGGGGGTGGTTTACTGGTGACAATTTAAATCAATTTTCCCCCCTTAGTTTCCCCTGTGAGCTATAACCTCAGATATATGTCTGGATATCTTTGACAGGTTAACTATGCCCAAGAAACCATATGACCATATGGATTCTGGATTAATAAGGTATACATTTTTCAAGAGAGAGGTACCAAAAAAATTGAGCAATTTCTTGTGTGTAACAGCAGTATAAAATGGTTTAGATCAAATCATTCTTTGAACTTTGCAATAAAAACACAAATATTATCACCAATTCCCAAAGTTCTCATCAGCCAATTGAACTCTACTACTAACTACAGGCATATTGGAAGAGCACTGACAAACTAAACCACTTATCTCCTGCTATAATTTACAAGTGGTATTCTCATTGGACTTTTGGCAATTAAATTTAAGGATGAAGAGAAAGTGAAGAATATAATAGGCTTAGTGAGAATATTTTATAAAATATCTAGGACTTTTTTTAACCTCCACTGAGCTCCATCACACGACAGAAAATATGTCTTCAAAGCACAAACTGGGAAAGCTACCATCCAACGAGTGGTGCAGTGTGTTTTGGAATATGGAATTGTCCAGATGAAACAAGTGAATATCGGTTGTCAGCAAATTGTTGCTTTCTTTTTCTACTATTAAGTAGTAAACATCAACAAAGAATCTGTAAGAGTCTCCATGCCAACTTTGATGGTTGGGCTTGCCAAGTCAAATGCTTCGAACAACATACAAATGAGACATTATTAACTTGTGGACATCAGATCTTGCCACTACCATAAGACTACTTGTGTCGGACATCAATGCAACACATTTATTGGAGCCTACATCCTCCTTAAAAGCATTATTAACAGCCATAATTCATGTTGTCTATTGGCAGCTCTGGAGATTTTGTTTGGACATTTCCCACAAAATAATTAAAGGTCTGAACGAGGATAATTCTAGATTTATCTGTTTTACCATTGGATCCATCCATCATAAAAGAAAAAGGACTATTTGTACTGAAGTTTTCAAGTGTTTGTCCACTGAAGTGAGGTGCTAACTGAAGTGAGGTGCTAATGCTTCCTTTATAATGGCTGCATCCAATCTTTTTTCGTCTTCAGAATCTGGAATTATTGCAAAACCATTCACTACCTATAAATTTGCCCTACTACAAATGTAGCTTACAATGACTCTTCAATAACTCTTCTGTAATAACACCCAGTGGAACTCGAGTTCTAATGAAGGTCACTGGATGAAGAATCCATAGCCCTGTCTTTATGCTGTTTCCCTTTCACATGAGTATGCACATTATATTTTCCTCCATTAGCTATTTGCTAATGAGATGAGCACACACTGGACCTTGCATAGATATCACCTATACGAAATAGTGCATGTGTAAATGATAGAGTAGGCATATCTTTTAAAAAAAATACCAAGTCCACCCCCTAATTTATATATCAAAATGACCCTACTTCAAAGGCTCACAAATGGAGGAGTCTGTGGACCAAGCCTACTATGAGACTCTTGCCAGATTGAACCAGGTTGAAAAGACTAGAATTTCAAGAAGCAGCTGTTTCTAATAGTATAGTAATCGAGTTTCTGTCACTAATATGGTGCAGATACAGGTATGTATAATTTATCAGTACAGATTAACATGTGCCGCTGGGTTAATTAACCACACTGTGGTCTCGACCCAAACAGGAGCAAACCAGCTACAGGGTCAATAGTGTGTAACCACAACATGCCAAGTCTGCTTTAGACAGAAGCCATTTGGGGACAGGGGATAGAGCTGTAAAATAGGGTACTTACCCTAAAGATGGGTGGTGCCTGTGCATTACATAATACCTCTCAGTATTACAGCATTCATCTGTAAATGCCACGTACCTGGTGAGACTGGGCACCCAAATGCCTCTAGTTTCAGACATGCAGATCCTTCCATAGGTTCCCACTCCACTGCCACTATACGTAGAACTTGAGTGGTGACTGGTGATGGTAGTGTCACATTCACAACACAGCCAGTCCTCCACGAAAGCACAAATACCTTTTTTTAACACAATATAACAATATATGTAGTAACAGCCTGTCCTTCTTGTTGTTGTTGTTGCTATTGTTATGGAAGTTATGGCATACACAAATTATTAATATCAATTGCTTCTTTCTCATTGTGACATACCTGTTCACTTTATTCATCAACCAGTCCTTAGCAAACACACTTACTAAAATATTACAATCTCACCGTAGGTTGCGTGGAATCATCAGATGCTGTTACTGGGTGAAGACCTCTCTCTATGCCATCACCAATGAGGACTTCAAAACCGGTCACAAAATTATTTCCTGTTACTTTGATGATTTGGATTGTGGTGATATTGACATTTATCCCAAAAGTGACTTGCAGCCAGGGTGGCCCTGATGATGCTCTCCGGGAGTTAGAACACCACGATTCACCCTCCAGCCTTGCCTGGTCAGGAGTATATGTACTATCCACAGAATCTGCTTCAAAGAACTGGTCTTGAACTCTGTACCTACTGCCGGATATCAGGCGGTGAGTGGTGCCATCCAAGCAAGACTCTACGCAAAATGAGATATTCGTAACCCATAAATCTTATTAATTATACAACACAGTGTTCCATGCTGGTCCAATGATAATTCTGAGCTTGATTCTTTCAATTTGACATTTGTAATGACACAGATATTGGTGACACAATGATGATGGTAAATACATTAATTGTTCACTCATATAAACCCCTAGGATAGGACGGGACAAAAAGGATTCTTTTTTGCTTTCAAGAAAATTTAAGCCTTTTTCATGATTCAATTTCCTTACATACCAGCAAAATATACATGCTAATAGAAGATTCTAATTACATACCAGCAACATATAAATGCCAATAGAAGATGCTAATTACATACCAGCAACGTACAAAATAAAAGATGCTAATAAAAACTGCTGACCTGCTTATTAGACACACCTTTGAGAATGCAATCTGCACTGGCCTTCTAGTGGATTAGGGTCAGAGAGTCCATATATCAAGGAGTGCACTAGTACTCCATCTATGGATTTCACCCACTCTTTAAAATGGTAGACAGAAAAGAAGAAGCCAAAAACCTCATATCACAAGTAAAACTCACCTGGCAAATTTTTAGCTGGGTTTCATCTGCTATTATATAAGACTCCCAGCTACCTTGAATCTTTCGCTAAGGTAGGAAACTGATGGACCTAAACACCATAGCTTAGAGTGGGTTAAAAAAACTTGAAAGAATCTTTCTTGAACTCTGTAGTTATTTAACTAAATTTTCTGTCACCTATGTACAATCAGTCTCTTCATAACAATTTTAGTATCTGAAGACTCAAACTGTTCCCACAATTAATCTGTTCCTTTGCTTGCAGAATAAAGTGCCTGGTAAGGAACTTGCAATGAACATTGATGCAATCAAGCTGACGATTATAAGCATAACAAATGAAAATGATTTGTGCTCAGTTCTGCTGTTAAGCTTTTGTGAAGCCACTCCTCTGCAACTATTACAAAGTTGAAGAGAAACTGTAGCTGATCCTGTACCAAAAGATCTGCTATTGGGTCGGTAGAGTTCTCATGTACAACTGTTCCCAAGTCCTTGAAGGAGGCTGTAGCTGACCTTATGATACAGGAATAATGTATGCAATATTATGAGTGCCCAACAAGAAGAAACAAGTTAGAAAATGTCTGGGCTTCATAGTAGACTTTGTAGAACATGACTTGGAGGAATCTTCTACTGTTCGACTAGAAACAAAATTATTTATTTATTTAAAAATTCACTATTTTGGGCTGCCCTGTCAAAAAAGGAGAACAAAACTGTACTGTTTTATCCAGAACTTGATTATCTACCGCTCCCGTGGTATCAAAAAAGCCACTAACAATCTTAGGATCAGGAAGAATGGACATAGGAAGCGGAGAAAGTCTTCTCCGAAGATTTTCTTTGATGCATGCAGAGCATACAATAAATGCCCGAAAACAAAAAGAAGTATGGAGGATGCAAGGAGATTTTTTAGGTAAGAAAGATGATTTCGATCTAATCCATTGCATTATGCAAAGAAAGTCTGCTGCGATGAGATAAATTCCGATCCCTCATTTGAAGCTAAAATAGCCTTCAATCACTTTGAGAATATCTCATCTAAAGATAGCTCATATACATCGCTTCCCACATGGGTTAAAGATGTCATATCCCTACCAGAGGTGGAAGATATGGTTCCCTTTGATCTTTCCCCTATAACACCTGGCTTAGTGGCTAGAATGCTAAAGAAAATGTCATCTAACTCCTCCCCAGGCGATGACGGAGTCATATCATCAAAAGATACCATCAACCCATCACTTCCAAGCAACTTTGTATTCAAAAATCGTACTTGAATACTTCATTGTCCCAGACAACTGGTGCCAAGCAAAGATCAAGCTAATTTTCAAAGGAGGTGACAAGTCTTCTCCTGGCAATTTTCATCCTATTGCACTTACCTCAGCTGTGGGGAAATTGATCAACATGCTTCTAGACTGGAAAGGTATCTAACTAGTAATGCCATTATCAATACCAGCATTAAAATGGCTTTCTTTCCAACATTATTGGGACCATGGAACATATTTTTGCAGTATCTGCAATTATTGAGAATGCTTTCCAACTTGATTTGCCTCTGTCCATGTCATTCCTAGACCTTAAGAATGCATTCGGTTCTATTTCCCATGCCCTAATAAATGATATGCTCTTGCTAATCAAGCTACTAGCGGAAATAAGAGCCTATATCTCGAGCACTTATTCAAAGTTATCTGGGTATATAAACAGTAAGTATTGTCCGACCAGTGAGTTTCGTATAAAGAAGGGGGTGTTCAAGGGGACACACTTTTTCCTCTTATATTGCATTCAATCCTATACTTGAAGCAGTAGTTCAAGCTTTGCTATCATATGGCCTACAACTTACGGTTCTTTCCAACAACTGGCTTGAGCCCCCTAAAGTTAACTCGTACATGTATGTGTGGTGGGACGAAGAGGGGTCAGAGGAAGTTAAAGGATGGTACCCAGCCAAAGTATTGAACGTGCAGTCAGAGAGAGAAATTTCCTTGGAATATCGTAAGAACAAGTCGATTGAATTAACCCATCTTTCTAATATCAAGTGGGTACCTAGCAAAGGAAATGATAAGTGGTACAGGCCTCCATCAAACAAACCCCATAGCTCTCGCCTTACCCTTTCAACACCTCACAAGGTAAAAGCCTTTGCTGATGATCTTACCATCATATCATCCTCTGCCATTGACCACAGGTGTGCAAAGCATTACTATGTTGGGGGGGGGGGGGGGGGGGGGGGGGAGAAACATAGCTACAATTGCATGGTGCATGCAAAATAGCTAGGGATGGTCTGCATTCTACAAGGTATATAGCTATATCACCTCCAGGATTTTTTTTATTTTATGTCATGCAGAATTAACATCAAGGCCATCGATTTATATTATATCTTATATTTTTTGGAATCATAATTGTATTTGTCGAGGTCCCATGGACACAAAGGTGTCAGTAATAGAGTCATAATTTAGCTTAGCAGTGATATCATTTTCAACAAAAAGAATCATTAAGTTCTCAACTCTCTCTTGAGATGTCGTGGATCGAAGCTTGTTTTTAACAATGGTTGAGTTTACTAAAGCTTCTCTCATAGGATGCTGTGGTCACAGGAAGTGTGACAAACAAACGATAAAGTTGGTATAGTTCTCCATACACTCTGTGCAGATCAGTCTGATGCAAAACTTGTAATACATCCAGAACTGTTTTGCAATTTTGAAGAAGGTATCTCCTCAGGGAAAACTCTGTTTTCAGAGCTGATGATTAAACAATGACAATCATTTGTGGGCAACACTAATGACAATAAGTGGGAAAGTAGACAGTTCAGCATCTCCAGTTATTGTCTAAAGTTTGTCCCTTTACACTAAAAATAAAATAATCTGGACTCTAGCTTATATATATTAAAAAAATATATATATATAAAAAAATTAAATTTTTATTTTATTTTAATAACGCGAATAATTAAATGCGCACTGGGTCAGGTGAGAAATCGCTCTTTACTACACTATTCACTAGGTCTCTACGAGTGTACGACACAAGCACATTCACTAGCTGCCAGCTCAAAGCTACAATTTGCAATAGCAAGCAGCACTCGACTCAATCTTATTCTCATGATAGTGGTCATGTGTCAGTGATCTCACAAACGGCATCCAGACTCGGCATCAAATTCCATGTGACTGATTTGTGTGTGAATGATAGAGCTTAGCTTGCTAGCTGGCTGGCAAAGCTGTATTGGTCGGGGGGGGGGGGGGGGGGGGGGCAAAGGGGTCGGCCCCGCCGGTGCCATTGACCATAGTAAAGCTCTGGACAAGGTCTCAGAGTTTTGCACAGACTTAGACCTCAATCTAATCTAAACTCTCCCAAATGCGTGTCCTTGGTCTTCAATGGAAAAAAGTTTGATACAAGAGCCACCTTTACAATCGGGTCAGGTACATCTCGAAATATCTCGTCAGGTCCAACCAAGTTCCTGGGAAACATGGTGGGTGGGTCCAACTCTGAGATCAAGTGGGTATCGGGGGAAGAGGTTCATTAACTCCTTTCAAGCAACATTAACAAGTACCAATTAGAGGAGAGTATAAGCTATGGATTCTGAGGCATTTCCTTATCCCATCGTTCCATTTTTCTATGGCAGTAGATGTAATCCCAATTGGGGCCATCAAGAAAATGGAGGCCCTGACCCACAGAAGATTAAAGCGATGGCTTTCTCTCCCCAGATCCTTCACAACATCAGCTCTTCACCATCCTGATGTGATTGATATCCCATCTCTAACCGATCAAACAATCAAAGCTAAACTCTCCTTGCTGTGTACAATCTCAACCTCACATGACCCTTTGATCAAAGAACTTTCAAACATCTTTTTGGACCATCAAAGCTGTGTCAACCTTGGTATCCCTCAATACTTCTACTCAGGGCAAAGTCCTCACCAGTAAGACGTTAGGACACCAGTGCCGTAAAGTATTGAAGGATAAAGGGCAAGTGCATGCAATGCCAAACTCTCAAAGTTATCGGTACAAAACAAGATCCTTGGCTAGAAGAAAAAAATAGGTTATGGAGACGCATCATGGATAGACTACCAACTGGACAGTTGTCATTTATTCTCAGTGGAGTAGGAACATATAATGGATTGGGGGGTGGGCCCCTGAACCGATTAATGTTGCTGTTGGGGGAATGCATGCAACCAATCATTAACACAGACTATTTTTGAGACCCATATATATATATTTTTTTAATAAGACTAATGAGCAAAGAACAAATGCATATTTTATAGCTAATAGTAAAAATTATTTATAGTTTCAAAAAAAAGTTCTTCCTTCTCTCGCATCTAGAAATAAATTCTCTGGCCACATCAACAAAGTCTAGTTTTTCTGTTATTTCGCGATGCATATGCAGTAGCATACAATGATTTAGCCTCTCTTGTTGGAGTTCCAAAGGTAGTCTTTTATGCATTTTAGAGCAGAAAAGCTGCGTTCAGCAGATGAAGTGGTGACTGGAATGGTAAGATAGATTTTAATGAGTTTGTGGACCTCTGTGATGATTTTCTTGAGACCAGATTGGTGGTTTAGAATGTCACAAATAGTCTGAACTCTGGTCACTTTCTGGATTGTGATACCATCCAAGGGTGTAGTAGCCTTGATTATATCTGGAATCATTTTTAAATGAATTTCCAACTTTTCCATGTTGATATCACTGCCATACAACTCTTTCAGTCTTGCAGAAAGTGAAACACTTTTGCCATATGCACTGTCCACCAACAACGATTCAATAGTCTTCACAAAAAGAAGTTTTCTTGCAGAAATCGTCTCTGTAGTGCACCCTTCACACGGTCAATTGCCTCAAAATACTCCTTTCTATAATAATCCTCAATATATGTGAAGGTATGCTGTGGTGCTCCATGATCTAATCTCCTTGGAAACTGCCTTTGGCGAGGTAGAACAGGAGGATCACAACACACTTTCGAGGCTTTCACTACTACAGAATCATAGAAAGATTTAAAATGATGATCGGTACGAATTCTCTCAAGTGATCGAATCCACAAGTCTACAGCCATAAAACAGTCATCAACATTAGTCTCTTCTGCCTGAAGGGTAATGGACAGCTGTTCATTCATACTAAAGATTAATACCGATAGCTCCAATCCAAAATATGTGCAGAATTTATCCATAAGCGATAGCATACCATTTGCTCGTCTAGAACAGTCATCCATTTCATGAGAAGAAATCTCCATTGTTTCCCTTAGTGTTGTTTCCCTTAGTGCTTCATAGTTGTTGATTATGGCTTGAGTACGGGTAGTCCATTTAGTTGGGCACAATGATTTGATAATATAGACAGTGTATTTGTTAGTCTAGACCTAATAACAACTTACTCTGAGGTTCAGGTGATTCCTTCAAGCAAAAAAATGAAGTAATACATGACTCTGTAGCTTGATTCTTTTAATGGCAATGCTTTGCTGTGCTACCACATGTGTTAATCACAAGACTACACATGTGACATAATAATTTACACCTAAGTGTTGACTGAAGTTTGGTTAACAACCTACTGAGTGCCAAGTTTACATAGATAGTAGAGGTGTAAGCAATGATACACCATTCATATTATTTGGGGGGGGGGGCGGACCCCTAGCTGTTGAATATTGGGGGGGCCACAGCCCCCACGGCCCCCATGGTTCTTACTCCCCTGATTCTGAGAGCAAATACAGACACTTTGCTCAATCTCAAACGCTGGCATATTCGTGTTGATCCTTGCTGTCCCATGTACATGAATCGGTCTCCTACAGTGCACCACATACTATCCAATTGTCTAGAGGCTCTGAAGCAGGCGAGGTACAGATGGAGGCATGACTCTGTCCTGCAAGTTGTGATATCTGGGATTGAGAAGTCCATGGTGCTGAGTGATGCCTGCTTTGCAGATCTTCCTGGCTACAGGGCAAGTGACAACCCCCATGCAACTATCCCTGCAAATATTCTATATAGACACCTCAGCTAGACCAGACATGGTAGTAAGGAGGAACAATGAAATATTCTTGATTGTACTGGCCATTCCATTCAATTCACCGGAGTCCATCTTAAAGGCTAAACAATGAAAGGAGTCAAAAGCGATCTACCAACTGGCCTAAGTGACCTTGAGGCACAAGGATTCCACTCCTCCTCTTATACACAATCGAGATAGGAGCTCTAGTTCACTGGTGCCATCTAGCCGACAAGCCCTGACCACAATTTTTCCCTCTATCGGAAAACCACAAGCATCCAAACTGCTAGATGCTGCTGCAAAAGTGGCAATTTCGGCCTCTAGCTAACTGTGTCGTGCGAGACTGGATATGTCATGGAACTCTTCTCAACCACTGCTTTAACTCTACATGTATTTAACTATTTATTATTGTGCTGTCATTATTTATTGTCTCTCAAGCCCTTGCCAAGCCCCTTCTCTATGTACTTCCTAGAACCTGGACTCTTTGTGTTCTGGGGTCATTACTGCTGTGTATGTATTCATTTTACTTGAATAATAAAGTTGGTTTTCACACACTGTAGACCACAACCAGTTGGATTACCTCATTATAGACACTCGTCCTTTCAGGTCAATCCAGATCGAGTTTTTAGAGAAGAAAAACACCTATCATAACCTAAAAGCGTTTTTCCTCTAGCTTCAGAGGCAGGACTGCCTTAGCTCCACTAGTGTGGTTAGCAGGATTATCTGCAGCATCTGCTTTGTGCTTCAAGTTTTACAACCTTTTGCTGCACAGTAGAATTTCAACATGAAGTTCTTCAGTACACATGCAAGAAAGCACTTAGACACCGAGTGTAGCAGAATAAACACAGTAGAGTTATTCTTCATATCCCCCCCCCCCCCCAACTGTTTGTAGCAGCTGCAACTATTTAGAATAATATACATCCACCTCAGTCAAATTCCAGAGGTCAGTGAGGTAACTCTTTTCCAACTGTAAAATAACTCACTTATTGGTAGTAAATGATAGTGCACCTGTATAAACTTTTTTTAAAGGGGGGAGGGGATCCTATTTCTTTCTTTTTTACACTCAATCAAAATGAGGTGTGGTATATGTATTTTCGAAGCTACTTGGCACCTATGCAAACTATCAGGCAGACTATTGACAATGAATAATACAACTTTTCTGTAGCATATATACATGATTAATGTTAAGCTAGAAAATGCTACAATAAGAGATGTAGCTAAGCAGCTAGCTAGCTAACGCCCTAAGTAAGTGTATGCTAGCTAACCTGATTCTAAGTTGGGGCATGCAGCGAACTCGCTATGTAGAATGTATTTATTTCCATACCTGAAAAGGTGCCGAATAGTATTGGCAGACACAGTAGAATGCTTATCTTATTCATCATTCTTCCAAGCACACAACAGAGAGTTCTTACGCCAACCTAACCGAGTTGTCCTCGGGCGCTTACGGCGGAGCTCAGGATAAACCACTAACTAATCCTGGGGCGCAACCGTCTCCAACGAGCGGAAGTTGTCTAACTCAGATAGTGGGTTTTATACGTAATTTATATTGACTATAATAATTATACGAACGGATGCAAGGCGCTATTTGGCGAGAACCCCTAATCGCTTGGGTGAGCGTAGATGTATGTGTGTCTGAGGGAGAGAGAGAGAACATAGTCATCCCCCCTAGCGTAACTGAAGGCCTAATATAGTATTGATCTGTAGCTACAGTCATCACGATGTTCTTCTGCTATAGCTATAGGAATATGATATGGGGAAGTGGCCAAGAATTATAATTTCAAACTGGAGAAAATTTGAAGAACCTGATGCCCTGCAACATAATGGAGTGAGAGGAGAATATAATATACTTGAAAGCTTGAAAATGGGGAAAGCAAACTACACTATGGGTGACATCATCAGGAAGTGCTTCCTGCAGAGATTCTCGGAGTGTACTAAAGGCAAGCCATGCCGAAGGTGACAGGAACTTGTGTTTACACTTGACAATATTTAGTGCATTCATATGCTCTCCGTCTCTCCTCTATTGATCGCACCAGTTATAGCTATATGCCAACTATGTAAGTTATTTTTCTGCTGTGCCCATTGGAATGACTAGTAAAAAAATGAGTTTTAGACCACAAGCATTTATAGGACCTTTTACTTATATTTGAACACCAAATTTAAAAAGGCAGTATAATAATAGTCTTCAATATAATAATAAGTAAAGGGTATTATAAATGTTTGTGATCCTCATTGGTAAATCTTTGCTTAATTTTTTTAATTTATATACTAAGATTTTTGGCGGCTCTCTCAATGTTTTGGCTAAATTGGTCTAGCCTTCATCAGGAATAAGAAATAGCAGATATATACCACTAATAACTTCAGTATGATACCATCATTAACACATCTCTCCTAATATCGATCAATATACATTTGCTTTTAAATAAGACAGCCAAAACATTGAGTTAGCAAATTTAAGTCAATTATCAAGAAAGCTATAGCTACTATGTCACTGAAAGTTTGGCGAGAGTCTATCTAAGATATCATCAGTATAAGCCATCGTAGAGTTATTCTTTACCATTTTTATTACTAAAGTATACACACATACTTATTTATTCACCCTACACATTCATACATGGATCATAAGCAGAAGGATACTACCAAGGCAAAGGAAATCAAAGTAAATTATATATGGAGAAGACGGGAGAAATAATAACTGCAGTAGAATTAGGCCCACTGGAAGTAGACCACAACTGATTTATTGGCTCCCTAAGATACATAAACCTGAGGTTACCCTTACTTGCACCAGTTGAGTCAGATCATGTCTTAAAGGGCTTCTATCTCAAGAGAACCAACTGTAAAGCGAATGTCCAAGACCATGGATCTACGCTATAGCTAAGTTTATTACCTATAGACAGAGTGATGTAACTTGGCCAGATTAATTTATTATTTACTTTTGTTCTGGAACCTCAGTACCATATCTCTATCCCTAAATGGAGTGGGTGGATGTGCATTGAGTATATTGAGATGTCTAGAAAGTTCCGATGTTTTTATGCTTGGAAAATCTGACTGGTAGTTGAAAGTTACCATACGACACACCACTATAACTTATAAAAGATGTATCCATTAATGGAATTTTGGCAGTACATTACACATGGTAATGCGTGCCCCATTAATCCTCGTTGGAATTCCAAGAATGGTGAAGGGATTGGTGCTCATAAGGTAGCATGTCCAATGGAAAAGGACCATGGGTGCCACCTCAAGAGGTGTGCGCTCTCACACTTTCCCACAGTTTGGTATATCTAGGAGCTCCCGATGAGCTCAATTATATGGAACCTCCATGGGGTCTTCAATTGGTGGTCCTGAAGTGGTCCTTAGTGGACCAACATAAGTAGTATGCATAGTGGCTCAAGGTGAGACAAAATTGCAACTATGCATACTAATACATAGCCCTGAGTGGCTCAGATTCCTACTTTGAGAACTGATACATGACTCAGGATATGCCAGACCACTGCTCTGAATCCACTTACACCAATAAAAATAACATCATGGGATTTAGCATTATTCACAACAGGGGAAAAGTCATTTTATACTTCACTAGGTTAATCAGTTAAACATAAATTTGCTTGAATATTACGTAATGCTAACTCTGTCTATATAATTATATGGTTCGTGGGCACACTGATGCCCTATACTAGCAAAGGGTAGGTGAATGCATTCTTATCACTATTCAGTGGAAAACGCAAATTGAATAATTAATTGTCACACTAGCCATCGCATTTAAATGCATCTTCCACACCTTTGATGGAAAGAATATTATACAGTCAGGTTTTTCATGAATACAATTAATAGAATTTAGAATTAATTGAAGCAAAAGCTTGTTGAGTACTCTTCACCTTCTTCACAGAAAGATTGCATGTGATTAAGATAGTGCCATAACAGCATAATCATTTTTATGCAACACCATAAAGCTTTTGTATTTTAGGTCTAGGAACTACTAAGCAACTAATGTTAGTGTTTTCCTTCATGATTGCTCCTATAATGTGTGCAAATCAAGAAAATGTGTGCAGTGATACAAAGTCTATCCATAAATG
Organism: Cladorhizidae sp. MBARI D1340-BT2; assembly: GCA_028752905.1. Taxonomy (NCBI): domain Eukaryota; kingdom Metazoa; phylum Porifera; class Demospongiae; order Poecilosclerida; family Cladorhizidae; species Cladorhizidae sp. MBARI D1340-BT2. The sequence goes on from JAQNBH010000013.1 coordinate 13,568,300, forward strand.
ATTGCGAATTTATAAATAGTAAGTAAAAGAAAAGGACACAAATAAAATTTATAACAAAGTGTGTGTGACATAATAAGTGTCGCTGAAATTAGGGACAACTTTATGTTGGCTTTCAATGATTACTTACTGGCAATACATGTTCACTGCATCTACTCTCAGTTCTAGCTAATACACTGGTGTAAGAAGTGGTTTGTGTAGGGGCATGGGGAGGCTGGAGCTAAGATAGGATGCCATTGTACCTCACATGCATAATGTTTGTTCAAATTTAAAATCACAAATGTGGCTGTGTAAGTTTTGTAGCATTTCTAAGAGTTAATTATGAAATTAATTATGACACTTTCTAAATTTAGCTCAGAATACAACCTCAGAGCTCCGCAAAGAAAACAATTCCTGTAGAGCATGGACCTAGATCCAGCTAGGCTAGGAAACCAAACCTTACGTCAGCATCCCCCCCCCTCCCACTCCACCTCCAAAAACATCTTCTTATGCCCTTGTAATGTAAGTGCTTATTTTTCAGTAAGCTAACCACTAACACCACATTAACTTCCACTCTACATTATAGATTCCATGAATACAAAAAGTATATCAGATTGTAGCAAATTTTGTGCCTATCATATATGTAAAGTATCTTATACTTGGCAAATCTCAAAAGCTTATAAAACTGCCATGAATAGAAAAAAAAAATTCAGGACTTGCTCTGAAGGAGAAATGTGTGTTCTCCCATTCATCTGTAAAGTTCTTAGGTCAAGTTCTTTCTAAAAATGGGGTATGGCCTGATCCTGACTCAGACACAGTTACCTTAAACATGAAGGAACCCAGGCATGTAAGTGATATTGGATGTTTCCTCAGCATGGCAAATAAAGTTCCTGCCTGATATGACTAACCGAATTAGGAAATTACTCTCAAGGAAGTTTGTTCGGTGCTGCAGCCTTCACAAGTATCAAAGTGGCCTTGATGAGAAGGAGTAGAGCTAACATTTTTGGTGTAAACAGAGAAACTGTTGCCTCTATTGATACCTCACCATATGGACAAGGAGAAGTTTCAACATCCACCAGGAAATGAGTTCCAACCAGTGGCTTTCATTCCAAGGTCAATGCCAACAAAGCAATGTTAAGCAAAAATAGAACTCTCTTGGGCCTAAGAGCATTTTTCAGAGTATTTAGGTGGCCTCAACTTTGTAATCCATACAGACTAAAAATCTTTAGTTCCTGTGCTAAGCTCAGATGAACTTCCACTAGGTTCATATACATGGTCAGGATGAGGCTTATGAGATTAAACATCAACTTCTTCAAAGATCAAACCCTATTGAGTCAGCAGTTGGAGATTATGAGAGGGTATCCACAGTATGCAGGTTTTTACCTGGAACATGAGTTATAGATTATATGTACAGTGCATCATAAAAAAACTTCCAGCTATAAAAGGGAGGCTGGAAGTGTCAAGAACAAGTTGACAACTGCAAAATTACTGCATGCTACGGTGGCCTGGTAGAGAAGCTCACTCTCCGGACCTATGAAGCTCTATATTTCAGTTCAGTGGCATCTCAGCTGTCAGTAGAGAAGGAAATACTGCTGTGGAACAGTCAACTGGTAATTCCTGCAGCTTTGAGGAGTGAAGTCCTTAAAGCTGATTCATATTGGACATCAAGGAATTGTGAAGAATTAAGGAGCCAAATTATTTCTCTTGTGGCTGGCTCTGTCTAAGCCACTAAAAAGATACAGTGGACAGTTGCAGTGAATGTCAGAGCTATTGCACACTGAAGGACATTCTGTCAAGCAACATTTGTTTAGTAGATAATAACAGCACTGACTAAGGACTCACAGCAGTCATTTCCTAATATAAACAGCAATTGTCCGAAGCTCTGATAACTTGTTCTTTGCTTCTACCTTCACATGCACCAGCTTAGCTTCAAGACTGATTTAAATGTTATTCAGTAATTTTATTACATTTAATTTTATTACATTTAACATGCAGGGGTCTTACATCTCTAGACTACCATAATTTCAACAGGTACAGTAGTAGAGACAATTCTCTAGCAAACTCCTTTTAAAATATAATTTGTTCTTCCTCAATAATACAAATTTGGCTCAAACAACTTTGGATGGACTAAGACTGTGTTTACCACTAGGGCACTGAGGGGGATGTTCAGCACTAAAACAACAGTAGGTACTAACAACTTTAGATGGATTAAGATTGTGTTTACCCGCTTAGGGCAACACTGAGGGGAATGTTCAGCACTAAAACAACACAACTTTACCACCAGCAATTTCATACGCTAAGATATTCGTGCGTGTTAACCTAGCCCTAGCCCTAGCCTTAGCCTTAAACACAGACTCCTCACAGAGCTTGCGCACATGTATCACCATCCCAGCTATTGAATGTTGTGAGTCTGAAGTGGAGTCGGTAGTCAACTATTATTGAGGGGAGTAAACCCGTCTGTCGGAAAACAAGAGGCTGAGCTGCTAGTACAGGTGTGACCTGGAAATGGGGACCCCTTTTATTCATCCCCATTTCTCTAGGGATATGGGGATCCCTGGGCCCCATATCACTAGTGTTATAGGGGCCCTATGACACTAGTGATATGGGGATCTCTTAGGGATTTAGGGCCAGTTAGGGGATTGATGGATCATGTAGCCAGAGCAAGGGGGAGGGTGCGGGAGCAACACATTTCAAAACCTCAAAAAATCAAAAAATTAAAATGTGTGTCTCTGAAGCTTTGGACCAAAATACATTTACACCAATACCCAGGTCTGTCTTTGGAGTGCATGGCTGTTCCACCTGGTGCTGCTCATTTAGTACAAGGCCTGGTTGTTCCATGTTGTTGTGATCAGCTTCACATTCCTGACATTCCAACAGGGACGGTCGGTCCTCCTTGTCCTGGTCATTATTCAGAACTGGTATTTTCACCTGTTGCCCCTTCTTTTCCACTGGGGCTGGTTGCTGAATGTGATCCTGTTTCTCTACCTGCTCCTCTCTTGGTTTGAATTCCTTAATTTTGATTTTTTTAAAACAATAACTGTTAAATTATATTAAAATAAATACTGTGTACACACCTTCAACCGTCCTACATTGTATTTTGACTTCAGAATCACTCCACTTGAATTCCTTAATTCATAGATTCCTTTTCCGACACTTCTATTGATAGTCTAGGGACCACTCCATCTCTCACAACAAAGCTTTCCTCCTTTTCATCCTTTGTCTTTGGAGTTCTCTACTAGAATTTGTGTGCCATATTGCAATTAGGAGAACAATTTTCGATGGTTAGGAATGATTATAATAATTTATTACCTGGGCTATCATATATACCTTTGGAGCTTGTCGTTTGTCATAATAATCCTTTTGGTATTCTTGAGCTTTTTTAAATGTTTCTCATTGCGAAAGTCGAATTTCTTCTTGAATTTGTAGAACAGTCTGAAGGTAGTAGTCAATTTTTTCTTCATCTGAAGAAGTATCTTGAACAGGCATGAGTTCCATGTCAATGGAAGTCGAGGTTCACGATGAAACATCATTAAAAAAGAAGAGTAAACCTGTCATACACTGCTTTGCCACACGATAGCCAAAGAGAATAGAATCCAATTTTTCATCCCAATCGGTTTGTTGATCATTGACAACCTTCATCAGAGCACGATTTAATGTTTGGTCGAAGCGTTCTGTCAATCCGTTGGTCTATAATTAATTAAATACATTATTGCAGAAAGTAAAGGAAAGGGAGAGTAGAATTATATATCTTGAACCTATAGATCTATTGACCACTTACTTTAAGTTGTTATGCATATCATTCACAAAATAAACCATGCACATAATGCCAGATATTTTTATCTGTATATGCCCAATCATAGTGGGAAACTGTGTTTCCAGTTCGAGGAAGTGAATGTTTTAACAATGATCATTGTTTACAAGCTCTTTCCAAGCACTATTGCTAGGGAAGGCTGAACATACCTATATGTCTACCAACGAACCATTATCAATTCCTTCCTCTTAGGGAAAGGATAATAATTATTATGGTTTCACATTTTCATGCAAGTTTTATTTGTAGACGTGTTAAAAGTATTAAAAGAATTAAAAGTAGCCTATTCTTCTATTAAACCAAAGATTATTGCATTTGCATCTTATTACCAGAAAATATTGAGTTATCATCCATTCTGGAAATTATGTTGCACTAACTTATATATACAATACTAATACCTGAGGATCACAAGCACTGGTTATTCTATGCTCAGTCTGTCTTCTCGAACAAGTTTGCAGACACTTGATTCACAAATTCCCTGCCTTGATCAGTCAAGACAATCTCAGGGCAGCCAAATCGGCAAATCATCTAATAGAAAAGCATTTGCTATTATAAACAAGAAGGAAATTTTCAATTAACTAAATTTACTGAATATAAAACTTCTGCTACTGAAGTAGCTGTTTGTCCTTTAGAGCTGCAGCTTCAGCCCACTTTGTATAGTAATCTTTAATTGTCATTACATACTTATTTCCACTACTGGTTTCTGGAAGTGGGCCAACAAGGTCCATTCCAATTTGAGACCAAGCCTTATCCTTGACTGGAATTGGATGGAGAGATTCATGTTGCTTATGCAATTTTGCATTATTCTTTTGGCATTTTTCACAAGTCTCCACCTGTAGTATATATGCAATGGCTAAATTATATCATCCAAAACAAAACCAAACAAAATCAACTTACATAAGAAGTAATCATCATTGTATAAGTTAGCCCAGTAGTATTTGGAGCTGACAGTTTTATCTCTACCTTGGTCATGGATACTTCCTATTATTCTCATTTTATCTTCAGAACTGTTTATGACTAATCTACATGCAGGTTTCCCTCCTGCCTTAGATTTTCTACCGAGTTGACCTCGATCGTGGGTAAAAATTTTACTTCGCTTTCTAAGCCCATGCTTATATTGCTTGTCCACACCTGCAGGGTAAGAGATATGAACGAGATATTGGTATATATCTTGGCTTCTTTCTCGTAGTACGCCATCCCCAAGGGGCCCTAGATTTTAGGGACCCCGGGGTCCCTAAAACGCTAGGGATTAAGGGACGGGGGTCCCCAATTCACTGGAATCCACTATCACACCGGACTCGTAGACAGGAAATAACACTCTCAAAAAGCAGTTCATCATTTGCTTCGATTATAAAACCTGGTGTTCCGACTTGAGTTTACTCCATTCGGCTGCTAGAACTCGCCAGAACTCGAAGTATGATTAATAAAGTGTTTTCGCTACTCGGTCTTCCATTGATATTGAGTACTTTTTCAGGTATGAGTACACGATAGCTAGCTAGCATGTACTTGGGCGATAGCTAGAGTGGGTGGGATGATCAAAATCATCTACGCCACTTGATAGATGATATCTAGTGTGACCTTGCTTAGGTGGAAAAGGTGTATGTGACTTCAGAATCTGAAATTCATTGGAAGTTGTAGGTTACAACCCTAATGGTATAGAAGAATCATTGTGTTCATAGTTACAAATGTCACCTCTTAAAACGACCTGTCGGTTCTTCAGTGGAAGTATGTCATGAATAGCTCTCAGTGACTTATTTGTGCCATATTGTCAGTTCATATGGTTTAGCGGTCACTGTTAAGAACCTATAAGTTTCAACACACTTTTGACCACACTGATGCATTTTCTAATCAGGCTTAACATTTAGAATTGAACTAGTGGGGCTAGTTGTAAGTGTTCTCCCTAGCACATGCCCAAGCATGTAGGGTATCTAGATGGGCTAAGTGTCAGTCTTGTTGGGGACACAGCAATACTTTTAACACCTCTTTTATTCTATTAGCAACTTTTAAATTAGGGTAGCATTCGTTAAGGGTTAAAGATTGACTTCAAATATTAATTAAGCAGACTTGCTATACTACAGATGACAGTGTCTGTCACAGTTGTTGGTACACACAATGATGCTGACATTTTATGAGCTGATATGTGTGGTAGGTTCACAGGGTCAGTGGCACTACACGGAACACATGTAAGGCTTGAAATTCAGTGTAGTATTTTTATGCTAAATTTGGGTTATAATTTTATTAATGCAAGACATGTGGTGAGCTGAAGCCCTTGCCAAGCCATATCAAAATAAAATAAATTTTCAATGAACTATCAGTTGACATAACATTACAATAACCTTCGCAATAATCAACTTGAAATTGTATTCTCTTGATGTTTCGACTACATGCTCCATTATTCCTGATGAAGGCTGGAGCATTTAGTAGAAGAATACAATTTCAAGTTGATTACAATTATTTTTATTATTTATAATCCAAATTGTGTAATTTTAAATTGTCCTTAGCTAGCGTAAGCCGCCATTTATCGCCCACATTTCAAACTTAGCAGTGTTAATTAGCTCCAGAGCATCGTAAAAACTTCATCCTTGCACAGGAAGATAATATATTCAACGCTCATTTAGCTATGCTAATTTTATGTAATTATGGGCTATACTTCCTAAATAAAGTGCAGGATGAAGGGTACGTTGCCATATATCGACCAGGTGTACCAATCATAGACCACGCATTGAAATCTCAATATCTATTTTTTTAACTTTGCCATCCAACTTTGTTCTGCAATGGAATGTTGCATAGATCAAAAGGTCATGTTACATTGCAATAATGTTGAATTAAGCACACGTTTTTTTTCATGTAAAAAATTAACATTTTTGGTTTCATAGCTAACTAAATACAGTTGGGACATAACTTTTCTTTGCCATTCTCATCAATGATGCCTCAAGCACACAAGCTAGCATGTACAGCTGCACTGGACCCAGCTATTTCCAGCTCCAATCTCAATGTCTTCATCAAAAGCCTGGTAGCACACATAGCACTGATCAGTGATGATTGTATCATCCAACTTAGGAGTCTTGCAGCTTGGAAAAGCACCAAAACTTCGTAAGTTTGTCCTCCTGGTTGAATCAGCTTCTTCAGTGCTTGGACCAGCTTCATCATACAGGCTTCTCTTACTACCCTGTGCACCCATTCACTCACTGTGCTCTCTCCTCAGATTTCTTCTTTTTTGCTTGTTCCTTCTCCACTTGTTTTTGCTTTCTCATTTGCCCCTTCGCTTTATGTTCCAACATTTTGTGCTTCTCTTTCTCTCTCCGTTGTTTCCTTCTTCCCTAATCCTCTTTCTTTCTTCTTTTTCCTCCTCTTCTTTCTTCTTTTTCTTCTCCTTCTCCTTGAGTACGGCCAAACACTGTGTACTGGTTAAAACCCTGGCTCCTGTCATGGCACGGGATGATGAAGCAGAGGGAAGTTTCCTTTTAGCAGTATGTTTGGGTAGTTCTAAATACTGGACAGACTTTGGTGCCACAGCAGTAGATATAGTATGTGTAATTCCAGGAACAGATGAGTCAGATGCAGCTTGACGAGTGCTAAACATGGACAAGTTAGAACTACCCGACACTGTAAGAGGAGTGCTGGGCTCAGTTCAGGCAGTAGGTAAAGGATCACAATTAAGCGTAGAATTCGACACGTCAACAGGTACTGAAGATTCAGATTGGTTAATGTGGTTTAGAGGGAAGACATGACTATAATAATCAAGTACAGAACTAGGCAGTTTCTGCAGAACCACACCTGGATGATTAAGTTTTAGCCATATTGCTCATCCACATAGACATCATAGCCTTCTTCATATCTCATTTGGAAGAGCTCTACTTATTCATCACTAAACTGGGAAGATAACCAAGTGACAATTGAAGTTCCTGATGTGGGGGCAGAAGTTGAAGATGAAGCAGTTATCATTGATGGGTCCACATTTCTACTACAGGAACCAGAAATGGAACTGGAATCATCAGGTGAAACTATGTCTCTACTGGTATTGTTAGGATGAGTCGAACTGTAAGGAATAAAGTTATCACTGCCCGAATTAAGAATTTGGATCGCATTTCGATTGAATAGGTAAATTCCACACTTACGAAACCCAGATACAATATTAGCAGGTGTAAGGGCTAGCAGCCAAGCCTCAGCAAATAGTTCAGAGAAATTATACATATAATTATGACTCCAGGATGTCTTTGTAAGTAGTCACGGCAAACATTGGACCATTGGCATTTGAGAGGTCCAAACACTTTGCAATCTATAGGCTGAGAATTTTGTGTTGTGTGTTGTGTGTGGAGGCAAACAAAATAGTATGACATCGTTAATCCTGTGCAAATTCTACAGTGGACGTCGCATAGTGTGAGCTGTAGCTATCCATAAGCGACAATAATGGCCTCCCTCGAACAGCATATTTTAGAAAGTGATCCTTGAGCCAATGACTAAATAACTCTTGATCTGTCCACCCTTTGCCACTCATGCCATAGCATGTACTTGGGATTTCCTTTTGGTAATTCAAGTATTTACCCTCAAAAATGACCATTGGTGGTATTGATTGCCCAATAGCATTTTCACATCCCAATATAGTTACCTGTTCCTTCTTCCCAGATACTCTATAATGCAACTTTTTTGGCCTCACTTGGCAATGATATTAGGGGCCTGGGATCAAGTGGCTTCCCACTCTCATCCATGTTGTAGATCTGAGATGGTTGATTAGACAAGTTATGTTTTTGTAGCGTTTCATCCAAAAGATCATAGTAGACAACTATTACTTCTTTATTAGTCGAGTCCATACGTACATGGGCAGTAGCATCTCCATGTCACAAAGATAACTGTGGCTGTCTCTCTAGAAACCTGCACCACTAGCCATCTGTTACATGATCTTTTCATAACAGATTCTTCTCCATAGCAACCTTTTCAACAATGCCATTCACTTCTCTTCTCATCTTTCCATAACCAATTTTTGCAACCTCAACCAAATGTTGGGCAAGGGCCCTCATTCAAGAACCTCTGCTGTCCAGGCTTGATGCCATGAACAACTCTTCCGCTCAAATGATCCTTGAGGGTTGTACATGACACACCATGGATCTTTGCAGCCTTGTTGATGGATGTGGTTCCTTTCTTCACTGCTTCTATTGCAGCCTCCATGGACTCATTGCTCCATTGCAGCCTCTTTGCTGGTGGTCTAGGGGAAGTCTTCCTTAACTTTGGCTTCTTTTTCTTATTAATTTGAGGCATTTCTTGAGTTGACTGCCAACTGCCAACTGCAATAAAATGTGACAAGCTAATTCCAAGTTTGATTTTTGTTTACAAAGTAGACAACTAGCAATAAATAGACAAAACTAAGGTTTCTATGAAGTTTTAAACTTACACTTTAGCTCCTCACTAAAATAATCGTGGCTTGAAAATAACTACACACGACTTCTCCTTCACTAGCGCGAGCTAGCTTGTTTTGCGATTCCGCGCTCATGCATAAATTATTGAGGTTAGTCTGGGATATTATGCTGCTCTGAATACCGTGGCCGATAAACGGCTGGTCGATAATAGGCGGCTTACGCTAGCACCCCAGGAACATAATTAGATGAAGACTTAATCCAGTAATGATCTGTACATTATGGATTATGTCATCTTGGTGATATAATGCTTGGACTCTGTGAAGCAGCATCTTCTTAAACTCACCAAGTGTGAGGACATCAGGAAGTTCTTACTGGCTCTTCAGAATTATCAGTGTACTGAAAAAAGACCATGCCAAAGACCTCCAGACATCTAGACTTGATTCCTTTCATGTGTTCAATGTGCTCTCACCATAAATATCTAGTCTGTAGAGCAAGGTATATTAACCTCTCCTCTACTGACTAGATAGATGCTGGTTATCTTTCCTGTATATGCCATAGCCAGTTCTCTCTTCTACCTGCAGCCCAAACGGAAGTGCATTCAAGAACTTTTCTATTTACTTTTCCAAGCTAAATAATTATATTTTCTATAACCTCATGGCAAATGGAATGTTGAGGAATTGAGCAGCTTTGTCATGTGGAAACTATGGATGCTTGCCCTGACAACTGTGTAACCTGTTCTCGCTTGCAGCTGTAGTTCTTTCCTCGATGTTGGAATCTTGGAATGATAGTTAACATGATTAATTGAAGCCATTTTGGATGATCTTATTTTGCGAGTGAACCTATGATGCATAGGTATGTGGATGTAAAGCATACATATTTTTCCATCCATATCACAAGTGAGGACTACCTTTACCTATCCTGTTAAACATTTTTGTGAATGTTTGGGGCCAGCTTCTATCTCCTAGCATGTTAGTCTTTGTTTCTCTCTTGGAATGCTCACTCTCATATTTTGCTCTACCATTATCCGGAATATGTTAATGTCTTGATTACACCATGCCTCTTTCCTCTCGCTGGGCTGTGCTTTCTGTTTCTCACACGTCTTCATCAGGTATTTCAGCTGTTTTATGTTGATTCCTGCACATTAAAACTAGCTTCTCCTTTGCAATTTTAGGTCATACTAATGTCCAGCTGACAATGATTATGGCATGTGGGTGTACAGGAAAAGGTAATCCTGAACTGTTTGTATGGAAGACATTAATTGTGAATGATTATGGATACATACCTAGATACCTACCTCAATTTACAATTCTAACAGAATACCTCAGCACCTCAGGTGATCTGGACTGTAATTAAATTGGTATGAGAAAATATATTGGACAATATAATATGATAATACTATTAAATAATTGTCTCAATTTATTTAGAATCATGCTTGGATGGCACCACTGAACGCCTGATATCTGGTAGTAGATACCGAGTTCCTGACCAGTTATTTACAGCAAACTCATTTGTCAATGGCTATTATCCTCAGCAGGCAAGGCTGGATGGATATTCATGGTGCTCTTTACAGTCAGGTTCAGCACGCGCCTGGCTGCAGGTCACCTTTGGAATTGATGTCAATATTTCCATAATCCAAACTGGCGCATTGAATAACGATTTTCATGTGAACAGTTTTCAAGTCTACATTGGTGATACAGAGGGAAGTCTTCATCCATTGATATCTGATGATTCTATGGAGCCTATTGTAAGATGGTATAGTATAACCTCAATTATCCAGTCCTCAGTTATCCAGAAACTCAGATATCCACATGGCTAATTGTATGCACATGCACAGGTGTAGGCAAAGGTCTACCTAACAATACACATACTGCTCGACTTCCATATGGATGCTGTACTTCTAGCTACTAAGAGTAGCTCTTGGCCAAGCAAAAGTTACTGCTATAGTTTTACAACCACCGAATGAGACCACAGATGAAAACTTACCAATTAGCAACTATTGTGTAGAGCATCCTCTAGAGCAAACTGAAGTTCGATCATTATAGTCTTCATTTGTTCTTGTTCTTGTGTGGGTATCCAGCACAAGAGCTAGGTATGTCTGGATTCACCATTCTTGTTTCACTAAATAGTTGACTAGATTACAGCAAGCCTAGATAATTAAGCTTCATAGGACATTGCAGATTTTCGCCTCACAGCATTGTAGATTTTGGTTGGGTATCTATAAGAATGATATCAACTCTGAGTGGGCTATTTTCAGCCCCAAAGCATCAATGGCCTAGCTTATGGATATAATGAACATCAGTTATCCATAAATTCAAGGTAGTTTGTTCCTAGCCTTCTGGATAACTGAGGTTCTACTGTAATATTTTTTGCTGAGTCAAACCTGACGATCTTAGCTTCATATATCATGTATGTTATAGGGACAGGGAAGCAATTGTCTAGTCTTCAATCCAAGTATTTCTTAAATTTATTGTTGCTAGGCAAGCTAGCATTACGTCTTCTGTGATAAAATCTTCTTCAGTGACGAAGACACCCACATCACTTCTGGTTCATGTATGTTACATTGCCCTGTATAAACTCTAGTTATCAAGCCTCTTGATAGTTAAGCAATTTATTTGGACCATTGCCTTTATTTGTGCTTTTATATTAAAATCATGGTTTTTTAATGAGATTTTCAAACTGTTTCTATCTTTAAAATACATATGCAATAAGCTGTAGGTTGGATAAGAATCAGGTAAGTTATGCATTGCTATGTCCACTCTCTGTGTATAATGAAACATACAACAAGGAAATCCATAGAGAAACACCCTCTTTCTCTAGACTATAGGAATTGATGGTGATTAGGTATGCATTGATGCCTGGTGCAACTCTTCTCCAGGAGGATCAGTCAATGCTTGAAAGGAACTGTTCATGAAGGCACTTGTGATTGTCAGACTAAATTGGTGGTGTGTTATAAATTTCTTATTCGTTTTACTTACTCACCCCTTCAAACTAGAAGAACATTTTATGACTGTTATTTAATTTATTTTGATTTAGAATTCTACTGAGCATATGCAGGTGAAGAAGCCCATGTTTAGCACATTAGGATTCATTTAAAAAACACACACATTTTTGTGAATGATGTCTGGGATTGCACTTGTAGAGGATAGTTAAGCACTCCTCAAATTGTCTTCACAAATTGGCATTCTTATGATATCTCTGTGAGAAGCATTGATCTTGCCTGTAGTTGACAGAGCATCTGTTATGTGCATGTGTATTAGCTTCATGTTCAGGGCAACATATTTAACAAAAAATTACCATACCTATTATTAGCTACAGTTGTCTTAATTGCGACAAGTTTCTTGATGCTCATTTGCAGGGTCTAAACTTTTGTCCAGTCTTCTAGGAGCCATTACTTGTTGCTGGAGAAGCCACCACTAAGTCTTCCTCAAGAGATTTGCTCCTTCATGGTTTGAGAGACTGGGTCTTTCTTAGTCTGGCTTGCATGATTACCTCCTTTTTTGACAGGCTTGCTCTGCTATTCTCCATCAATTGAGTCTAAAAACATAATATTAAAATAAAAATGTATACGTTAGAAAAAACAATAATAAAAACACCAAACCAATCAAATATACAAGAAATAAACAAGCACACATTTTTTTACTGAAAATTAATTAATTAATTTTGATAGAAGAATCAATCTCAGTATGTTATTTGAAGTAGCATTTAATTTTTGAATTAGCACCAGTATTGTTGCAGTTGGGGATTAGAAGCAGGGCCCAAAACAATCAGAGTTACGGTAATACAATTCCATTATTACAGCAACAACAACAATTATATACAGTGGCAATAACAGAACAAAGACAATCGGTTGACATATTGTTTTATTGTTGTATTAAAAAGGTATTTTTGCGTAAGCAGAACTTTGATGTTGAGAATACAACACTACCATCACCAGTCACTACTCAAGTCCTGTGCATAGTGCCATTCAAGTGGACGCCTATGAATAATGCATCATGTCTGAGACTAGAGGCACTTGGGTGCCCCATCTCCCCAGGTATCTAGCATTTACATAATAATCTGTCTTGTGTGCTATAAAATACATTATGAATTATTATGCAATGCTTTTATATGTATATATTATATATTATGCTATATCAGCAGAGCAATAATGGAATATCTTAATTAGTATAGACAAAAATTCTTTTAGCTTTATATTTAACTTTACAAGTTTCCTAGTGATGTTAACTATATCTGATCTTCACCAAAATTTCTGGTTACCCACAATGTCCAACAAGGTAGACATTAGCTACTCCAGTAGGATGTTTTGTATCTCTAGTGAGGCTAATGGTCAGTTTCATGGCAGACTTCATTCTGGAAGAATGATACCTTGATGGCTATTATATACTCAAAAAGACAATTAAAAGCACATGGGCTTCATTGAAAGCTCAGGGTTTTAGATAAGATTGTTTGTTGGTGTTGGTTGTATTCACTTTCTTGGCATCTGCATGTAAAACAGGTGGAAAGATAAGAAATGAGTGATGCTCCCTTTGGAAATAGTTACTCTAATATATTTGTCAGGTTAAAGGGAGGAGGAAGGGTATTCTATTATGAAGGTACATCCCCTTAACTTTCTCATCCTTCCTGTATGATAAACTGAGGCTCACCCAATCTTTGAATGTTGAGTTTCAGATATCTTGGTGAAGTGACATGTTCTTGAGAGCTATGCTTCTACTGAATAACAGACCTTTGGCTCTATCCGGGGAGGCATGGTTACTCCATGCCAGAGTTTACGGCATAGTAGTAATTATTTTGTTTTTCCTAATTGGGGTTATTAGCAGACTTTGGGGTTAAGGGGGGAATAACCTCAAATTGCTAATTTTTCACTTTTTTAACAAATTTTTCAAACTATTTTAAATGGTGTATTTGCTCATATTGAAGTCATATTCCAAGTTTCAGAACATTTGAAGATTCTATGATGCAGTTACGACAGCTTTTGCGCTCACTATTTCCATCATAAACCCAGCAAGAAATGTCGCGTCGCGTTGCGTTAGATTAGAAGAATTTCCACATATTTCCACTAATTTCTCCCTAATTTCTCACCCCAACTCCATAATTTATATATCACCAGAATGCTTATTGTGTGCTCTTTAACCTAAAGTAACTGTTATGAGAATGTGTTGGGTATAGACCAGCATATCTGCATGTGGTTTGTATGGGATTTCCCCCCCCCCCCCCCCCTCCTGTGTTGCATTATCATACTGATTCAAATAGTTTAGGTGAAACTACTACATGTCCTCTTACCATAAACCGTCTAACAGCCACTTAGCATTATTAATGGTTTTTAATTCAAGGACAGGGCAAAAGTTGGATTGCCTGGCTGACACTTTGGCATAAAAATATCTAGTTAAATACATCATTAAAAATAGCTTATTTTCTAAGCTACATTTTTGTACAAAAATTATGTTAATAGAGGATAGTGGGTGGAAGTTATGATTGGTATTGTCAAGGTGTATTTTTTAAAACATTATTCCCCCCTTAATGTACCAAAATGTAGCTATCTTCTTCCTATCTCACTCTTAAACTCAATAAGAATGGCCACATTTTGTTCACTTATTATTCGTGGGTGCATACTATTCTGTGGCAATCTCTATTATTTGAGCATGACTACCAGGATAGTGCACAATAGTTGCAAGAGATCTTGAACAGGTAAGAATTATAGTGTTGAACTCGAGCTATCATCCTCTATTCTAGTTTTGTCTATATACTTAGCCAGTTTGTCGCTTGTAAAGAAATTGTTATTGTCAGGACTCTTTTCTGTGGAGTTTGGCCATTTCGCTGGTGATATTCCTGGAAGCACTTTCTGCTACTTGTTCAGGCTTAAAAATGCCGCAATTATTGAAGGATTTAAAAAATAATAACTTTGCTTTCTCCACCCACTCCAGAGAGAGCATTTTTTCTGGGGATGTTATATAGGAGAGTTAGCAACACTAAGCCTAAAAGCACACCCAGGATTGTTGCTGTTGATGTGTCTGTCACATGAAGTCAGCTGTGAGTTTACATCATTTAACTATAACTCCTTAAGTGTTACCGTAAGCTCTGGTAAGCCTTCAATGATCAGCACCAAAGATGCTCTTAATTGATTGACTATTAACTGTATTTGTGGTTTTTATAATAATAATTCAACTAAAATATTAATATCCTTTTAAAGTAACCTGAGAGATCTATATTTTATTTTGATACTTGAAGCTATTTATTACAACTGAAAATGATCAAGACCGAGTTAATGATTATGGATTGGACAATCTTCTGCACATAAACCTCCCCTCCCACTCCATACCTACACACCCTCTCCCATCAATATTGATATGACATCTAACACACAACAAACACTTTTCAATGTATTGCTTAAGTATACTGACAACATCATTGTCTGCATTAATTATAGACTTGGATCTAGGGAATATTTTTCTTATAGTTATGTGCTTTTGATTGGGTATAATTTGAGTTTGGTCAATGATTACAGTTGTTATTACCGAAACTCAGGTTGTCTTACAGCAAATAGAAAAATTAACAGTTGCCTAGGCATTCTAACCCTTTTGGGCTGTTGTTTCTATGCACCTGCTAATACTATAATTAATGAAGGTAATGATGTCACTAATACACATTCAAAAGTGTTTGCTTAACCGTCTCACCGCCGTATCGGCCATATGGCGGAGTTGTAAATGACCGCAACAAAAACAAATATATAAAATCGTTCGTTTTAGCTACGCATGTGCCTGGGCATGTCCCTTGCTTAGCTAGAGCTGGAATTAAAATAGCTGAGGTATAGTGCCTAGGTAACCAAGGTATTCGTGACGTCAAACTCAGCTGATCGTTAAAAAAATGGCTTCTAGACTAAATGTGGACGATGTTTTGGCAATGCTGGATGACGACGAATTCGGTCTGTCTGAGGTTGAAAGCAGTGATGAGGAAGGAGAAGGGATATTTGCCTACCACGGAGAACAGACTAGAGATCCTGAAGAGCTAGCAACTCTGAATGACATCGTAGATTCAGAACCTGTTTTTTGCCAGTCCAGAGATAGTAGCGCTGATTTGCGTAGGTATCCAGGTCTTGAGACTGACGATGGTAAAGAACAGGAACAAGATGTCCCAGGAAAATAAATAGCCATACATGTAAGATCCTTTAGCATTACTGCTTTTTTTCTGACTTGTATAAAAAATAGCATTTACCTGGGTACTTCGCGGGTACTAGCTATCCATCTATATAGCTATAATAATATAAAGCTAGTAGGTAGTTAGTTAGCTATGGTTTCTAATTATCTGCCCTAGTAAAATATGACACTGTCATTTTATTATATTTACATCATGATGTAATCTCCAGTTATCTGTCCATATTCTGCCTAAAAATACAAATCAAAACAAACAATCAAATGTTATAATGATATTCATCGTATGTGGTCAGTTGCTAGGCAACCTACAGTTGACCACCATGTTTGTCAACACCAATGCTATAACATCAACCATGGTTGCTAGGGACATTTGTGCACTCCTGGTTGAATATAAAATATTATGTAAAATAACGTCACTATTTTTAAAAAGTGCTGTGTAAATCCAGCGGTGGAAGGGTTAAGTGACCTCTTCCTGACCTTACCATTACTTATTAGGCTGTGTAAATCCAGCGGTGGAAGGGTTAAGTGACCTCTTCCTGACCTTACCATTACTTATTAGTACATGTCTGCTTTGTGATTGTGGGTGATTGAAGGGACTCTGTTGACTTTTCACTATACTTGCTGCATAATTGCTTACTTGCTTCTGCTACTTGATCACCATGAGCTTCATTCCATCTAAGCACTAACAGAAAGCTGCACTCAACTCCCACCAGCAAGCTCCATGACACTCCACCACAAAAAAACTAAGCATTGTTTGGTCATTTCGACACAAAAGCAGCAAGATTCTTGGATGACTTCTTCATCATTTGAGAGCTCTACAGGTTAGCCCTGCTGATACACCATCTTGTTAGTGATAGTAAAAAAATTAACAGTGCACTTGAGGAACTTTTTTGTTTCTTTAGATTGCAGTCACTTTAGCTTTTAGTTACTAGTTTCTTAATAGACTGAGCTCAATATTGTATGTAATGAAGTTTGTCCGAGTTCTTCCATTTTATATTCTGCTTTCAGCCATGGTTATATTATAGCTAATATTAACTCACTCTTTTAATTTTCTATTTTTTTGGGTCAAAGCCACCAACAATGGAGAAGAACTTGCCAATTAGCAACTAATAATGTTGAATGTGACATGCTAGCAAATGACTTGCATAAAATTTACCCTGGAGAGCAATGGTTATTCTTGTATTAGGATATGTTGTCAAAAGAGCTACTAAAGGAGAAGCTAGCCTATTTCCCCCTCCCAAGCAGCATAGCTAGGAATAGGAGAGGAATAGGAGATACTTAATTTCAGTGCATGTCAAACTTTGGCATTATTCCTGATGAAGGCTAGTGCATCTAGTCCAAATGTCAAGAGAGTAAAATTATTGAGAAGGTCATTGTAATCTTGTTATGTCTTGGTTATGACTTTCTCAATAAAAATGTTAGTTTCTCAGGGAAATAAAAATTTAAGTTGATTATTGAGAGAGTTATTATATTCTATAATAATAATATTATGTCAACTTAACGTTTGCTTATGTAAACAAAATTTTACTACTAAAATAACTAAAATCACAGAAAACAAACATGAAATAGTGAAGGATTATCACATGTTGTGGTATAGATGAGTGTGGTGTCAGGAGGCACTGTCCCGGCAGCAGGCAGAGAGGTTGCAGAGCTCACCGACAATGACACAACTTCTGTGAACACACCGCGCATAAAGGAAAAATCACAGAAAACAAACATGAAATAGCATCAGCTGTTGTGGTATGGATGAGTGTGGTGTCAGGGAGCACTGTCCCTGCAGCAGGCAGAGAGGTTGCAGAGCTCCCTGACAGTGACACAACTTCTTTGAACACACCACGCATAAAGGAGGATGGAAGATGTGTGGTGACAGCCAAGGTGGACACAGACTTTGAACAATGTCAGTGTGCTGTGTAATTACAGACATCTGACTGGTTATGGCTATACGATCTGATTGGTTATGTAACACACAGTAGTTGACCTTATTTGATGATATTTGTAAGTGGGACCTGGAAGCCCTTATATAGGTACCAGGGAACCCAACCCATTCATCCTGGTGCTAGGTCATTATTGTGAATGTTATAAAAGGTATGCAGTCATAATTAGACATTAAACCAAATCAGATGAGGCAGGCAGTGGACAGATGGAATCAGATGGTATGCACAGGGCAGGTGAAGGGTTTGTCAGCAGTAGTGCGGCCAATTGTTTACATGTGGTCATTATTATTTCTGTTGTATTTTGACAGGTCAATCCAATAATTATAGTGTTCTTGTTTCAAGTTGTTTGTTGTTTCTATACCTCATAGTAAAGAATCACACTATTTTTAGCTGTTTCCTGGGACTCCAGCACTTTTAACACTATTTCTGACTTGTTTATTCTTGTTGTACACTGCACAGATCAGTGCAAGCCATATCTTGTTGCTATTGTTCACTGTGTCCATGTAGACAGTATTGTACACTGCATAAATCATCACATATACCAACTTGTTGCAGATGTTGATTGTACCCATGGATACTGTAAGTAAGAATAAAGCGAGCAGTATCTAATATCCGATTTTGTAGGTCAGGCTGCTTTATTGTTCTAAGTTTTTATTTTTAGAAGAACAAAATAACCAGCGACTGCTCACTGTAGCTGTAGAATATTGCAGCTACTATTAAATTAACCAACCAAAGCAGTGAAAAAGTGCTGGATCAGCTCAGCTGCTAGGTTCAATCTTGCACACACCAAGCATATTTATTGCATGCATGGGATAATGGACATCCTATTTTGTGGGAGGAAGCCACCATCTTGGATCAGGGCAGAAGACAAAAGGAACTGCTAGTGAAGGAGGCATTGCACATCTGCCTAGCAAAATTTAATTGGTTAAATTGCGACTGTGGAGTGGACTTGACTGGCTTCTGGGCAGGATCACGAACTTGAAGCCATGACCGCTATAATTTGTTTTTTAAAACATTTATTTATTTATTTATTTGTTTGTTTATTTGTTTGCTTGCTTGCCTGATCGTTTGCTTGCTTCCTTGCTTATTTGTTTATTTACTTTTTATACATATATTATTATTTTTATTTATTATTATTATTATTTTATTTTTGATTATTTATTAATTAATTAATCACTTGAATTTGGACTCTGATGACATTTTCTTTTAATTACAGTATTATTATAATAATAATAATCATTAAATAATAATAATAATAATAATAAAAATTATTTATTTATTATTTGTTTATTATTTTTTAATTTTTTTATTTTTTAATTATTATAATAATATTATAATAATATTAATATAATAATAATAATAATAATCATAATCATAATAACAACAAGAACAACAATATTAATAATAATAATAATAACAATAATAATAACAATAATAATAATATAAAAATAATAATAATAATAATAATATTATTATTATTATTATTATTATTATTATTATTATTATTATTATTATTATTATTATTATTATTATTATTATTATTATTATTATTATTATTATTATTATTATTATTATTATTATTATTATTATTATTATTATTATTATTATTATTATTATTATTATTATTATTATTATTATTATTATTATTATTAATACTAATATATTGTTATTAATTATTATTATTATTTTTATTTTTATTGTTATTATTATTATTATTATTATTATTATTATTATTATTATTATTATTATTATTATTATTATTATTATTATTATTATTATTATTATTATTATTATTATTATTATTATTATTATTATTATTATTATTATTATTATTATTATTATTATTATTATTAATATATTGTTATTAATTATTATTATTATATTTATTATTATTAATAAGAATAATATTATTATTAATTATTATTATTATTATTATTATTATTATTATCATTATTATTATTATTATTATTATTATTATTATTATTATTATTATTATTATTATTATTATTATTATTATTATTATTATTATTATTATTATTATTATTATTATTATTATTATTATTATTATTATTATTATTATTATTATTATTATTATTATTATTATTATTATTATTATTATTATTATTATTATTAATTTTTTAATTTTTTTAAATTTTATTATTATTATTATTATTATTATTATTATTATTATTATTATTATTATTATTATTATTATTATTATTATTATTATTATTATTATTATTATTATTATTATTATTATTATTATTATTATTATTATTATTATTATTATTATTATTATTATTATTATTATTATTATTATTATTATTATTATTATTATTATTATTATTATTATTATTATTATTATTATTATTATTATTATTATTATTATTATTATTATTATTATTATTATTATTATTATTATTATTATTATTATTATTATTATTATTATTATTATAATACTGTAATTAAAAGAAAATGTCATCAGAGTCCAAATTCAAGTGATATGTGGTCCCTGCAACCGAAACTGCATTACCTCTCTGCACCACAACAGAAAGCCTCTGCAGGAGGTGGTGAAGGGAGTTCTTCTCTCCAGTCACTTGAAAGAGACGCTGCCCCAAATCCATTAGAAAATTATTATTATTATTATTATTATTATTATTATTATTATTATTATTATTATTATTATTATTATTATTATTATTATTATTATTATTATTATTATTATTATTAATATTATTATTATTATTATTATTATTATTATTATTATTATTATTATTATTATTATTATTATTATTATTATTATTATTATTATTATTATTATTATTATTATTATTATTATTATTATTATTATTATTATTATTATTATTATTATTATTATTATTATTATTATTATTATTATTATTATTATTATTATTATTATTATTATTATTATTATTATTATTATTATTATTATTATTATTATTATTATTATTATTATTATTATTATTATTATTATTATTATTATTATTATTATTATTATTATTATTATTATTATTATTATTATTATTATTATTATTATTATTATTATTATTATTATTATTATTATTATTATTATTATTATTATTATTATTAATTATTATTATTATTATTACAATATTATTATTATTATTATTATTATTATTATTATTATTATTATTATTATTATTATTATTATTATTATTATTATTATTATTATTATTATTATTATTATTATTATTATTATTATTATTATTATTATTATTATTATTATTATTATTATTATTATTATTATTATTATTATTATTATTATTATTATTATTATTATTATTATTATTATTATTATTATTATTATTATTATTATTATTATTATTATTATTATTATTATTATTATTATTATTATTATTATTATTATTATTATTATTATTATTATTATTATTATTATTATTATTATTATTATTATTATTATTATTATTATTATTATTATTATTATTATTATTATTATTATTATTATTATTATTATTATTATATTATTGTTATTATGGTCCAGTCTACAAAAGTCCATCAACCATGGGGTGTCGGGTTAACAACCGACCGACCCACAATGTTGCATTCCCCCTCCAGAGGCAGATGGATAGCCTCTGAAAGAGGTGTGTGATGCAGTCTTCTGGGAGGGTGCCCAATCTCTGGCCTTGCAGTCGGCCAATTGATTTGATGGCTGACACAGCCTCATCACTCCATACTCCGAGGGACTCCATGACTAGGGGAATGAAAGAGATACCAGCAGCATGACTAGGGGAATGAAAGAGATACCAGCAGCATGACTGGCTTGGCTGTGAGTTGCACGTTTCCGATCTTCTCCTATGGACAGAGCGTAGCCCTGGACTGCCGCAGCACCAATGCCCGTAAGCTGTTGAAGGGTTGAAATAACTGTGATGTCTAGGGTTGCTGGCTTGCCCTGCTTCCATCGCAGGAGGTAGAGGTCGGCTGGGTGACTCTTCGAGCCAGGAATTAGGGACAGAACTTCTCTCCTTGGAGCTAGGTCTGCAGACTGGGCAGCAATGAAAAGAACATCTCTCAGGGAATCATGTCTCTGAATCATATAGCGATTCCCCTACAGCCGACTTGATGGTCTACTAAGGGATCAGAGACTCCCTGGCAAATCGCGCAGGATGACCCTTCCTCTGTCATCTGAAGCCCAAGCCAGTATTGTAGACAGCCAGATGAAAATCCCTGTCCTGCAAGTGCAGGCCAAGGGCCTTCGAAGGAATTACATTTAGCCAATCCTCTGCATGGCAGTTGGCAGAAGAGCGGGCCAGGGCTCTGGAGTGGGTGTCAGGAGCCTCGGAGACGAGAGTATTAAATGAGGCTAGATTGATAGCCCTGGAGAGATCTTGCTGACGTAAGGGGACATCGACTTCTTCAAGACTAGTCCAATCCGCTCTTCCTGCTGCCACACCCAAATCTTAAGGGCTGGACCAAGATGACAAGTGGAGACTGGTGCCTGACCCAAAATCCTAGCCACAAGCTTCCTTGACTGGACGGAAGATGCAATGAAGTCTGCAGGAGCATGTAATGAAGCACGGAGAATGCACAAACCACCCATTGAAGAGTGGAGGGAGGCTTTCAGCCATGCCCAGTCCGACAGAGGACCGCCAGCCAGATCAGAGACAGCATCAATCTCATGGAACGATAAAAGGCGGAGGTAGCCCCACTGATGTAGCTGGGAGGCTGAGAACGTAAGGCAAAGGACATTTTGGGGAAGGCCAAACATGACCTGACTGAGGAGGGCAGTCTCTATCTGAGAATCCTGCAGATCTGGAAGATGGTCCAAAATGTCCTGCAACTTCTGCACTCTTTTGAGAACGGAGGAATTGCAAAAGGAAACAGAGCCTATTGGAGAGCCGAGCAGATCGAAACTCTCTCTGGCTATAGGGATATATAATGGGAGCAGATTGTGACTGAATACTGGGGATAAACAGGAGGGACTTGACTCTTTTCAGATGGAGCCCCCTGCCAGGACCTTCCTCTTCAATGATCTCAAGGGCAGCACACAAATCACTGGCCGAGCCACACAGAATACCGTCATACAGATACCACCCATTCATGCGGAGACCAGGAACTTCGCTTTGGATCTTCAACAGAAGCGGTTGGAGGGCGAGAGCAAAGCCAAGAGGACCTAGGGTGTCACTCTGCTGAACTCCACAGCAGCTATGAATGGAGTGGTCACCAAGTCACAGAATGAGTTGGGTCCCGTAGCAGCATTCAATCCAAGCTGACAGAGAGGGAATCTTAGCGCAAACCTCTTCAAACAATTTCCCACGATCAATTCTGTTGAACGCATTGGAAAAGTCTAGTTGGGGAGATCATTTATCGTCTGGATGGATGTTGTGGTCCTCCTGCACTTTGCGCATAGCATGTATTTTTACCTCACATCCCAAGGGGATACCAACCCCTACCTGTAGAGGTGTCAAAACATTGATAGCCTCAGATTGAACCACCCTGGATAGGCACTTAGAAGTCAGCCTGTGAAGAACTTCTCCTACAGCAATGGGGCGCAGGCCACCCCCCTTTTTTTACAAGCGTACAGAGAGGCACCACATAAAAGAGGAGCAACATCTGGGGGAACCTTGCCGGAACTAAGTAAATTGACAATACTTGTCAGAGAGTTAAGGATGTAGTTTACTCGGTTAGGGGAAGGACAGAACACCGCCTCCTTGAGGTGATTTGCCGTTAAATTGGAAGGACCGGGCACGGTTCCAGCTGTAAAGGATCTCAAAGCCTTGATGACCACGCCTCCGAGATCCTGCTACAAGGGGGTACGGGGAGGGAAGGTGTCTGGGGAGGTGGGGCCTGGGGATGTTTCAGCAACATCTCAGCTCGTAGGGACTCTGTTGCTTGAGCCAGGCATTAGATGCCAATGCCTGGATGGCTTTTTGATATTGGCCATCCTCGATAGCCCGACATGCACGACGGACATTATCCTCCTGCAGAGAATCCTGGGAGACCTTCTGTTTCCTCCTGCGCTTGAGCCTGACTTCCTCCTCCAAAACTTCGGCCCACAGACCCAATAGATCTACCTCTGTCCTTCTTCTGATCCTACGATTGACAATATTCTGGGTATCACGCCAAGAGATACGGTTTCCCTTCGGAG
Source organism: Cladorhizidae sp. MBARI D1340-BT2 (assembly GCA_028752905.1). NCBI lineage: Eukaryota > Metazoa > Porifera > Demospongiae > Poecilosclerida > Cladorhizidae > Cladorhizidae sp. MBARI D1340-BT2. The sequence goes on from JAQNBH010000013.1 coordinate 13,592,668, forward strand.
GATTGAAGATGATGCATTTTGAAACCATAAAACACCTGCTCCAAGGGGCAATGTCGAAGGGGTGAGAAGAAATGGATACAAATATACTACGCGGCAGGCATGCCTAGCACCTTTAGGGACATGTTGGAGAGTTGCAACCTTGACACCCAAGATGGAGGCCATGGGAGGGGGGAATTAGGAAGGCCTGGGTGTGATATAGGCAGCTGGCAGGATGACAACACTGGAGTAAGTGGTTAAGTAGATGAGGCGGTAGGTGAGAGGTGAACGAGAGAATGGCTGGGAATACTTGAAGAGCTGAGGACAGGGTGCTGAGTGAAGGTATCTGCGCTCTTGTGGCTCAACTGGTTAAAAAATTCCCAAGTCTCCCAGGAAAGCAGCCAGGATCACATCTATTGCCTTTATACAAGGTACCAGTATGACAACAACTGCAACAGGGCATCACGAATCAAGCAAAATCAAGCAAAATGCTGGACGAATTTCCATACAGAGCCCACTATACAACTAGTAACCTAAACCCGACAACTTTCAGCTGCTATTCGGGCACTAGTAACCTAAAGGATGAAGATACTGTGCTATTCCTGGCAAACCTGCTAGCTAGCTATGAATAGACCAAAGGACTAACTCAAAATTGCACCATTTGGTGTTTGGTAAAGGGTTGATTATTATTATTATCATATTTATTATCATATTTAAATTTATTTTATAGCTTATAGCTTATAATTTTTTGTTTATTTATTATTTTATTTATTATCATTATTGTGATTATTATTGTTGTTGTTGTTGTTGTTGGTGGTGGTGTTGTTGTTGCTGCTGCTTCTGCTGTTGTTGTTATTATTATTATTATTGTTGTTGTTATTATCATTATTATTATCATTATTATTATTATTAAAAAAATAAATTATTAGTGCTAGGCATGTGTGTTGGTTCACGTGTTGGATGTGTGTGGGATGTGTGTGATAGATATAATATAGTTAGCTAGCAGTAAATAGCAGCCTCACAAGTCTTAGCATCTGCTGAAGGAAAGAGCATCTAGTTGAAATGCCGAGATAATACAATTTCTAGTTGATTATTGAGAAGGTTATTGTTATGTGAACTGAGAGTTAATTGAGAGTTATTTAAGGGAAACCTATGGGAGCAAAACCCAGAAATTAGTACTACGATAAGATTTTACTCTGAAGGGCTCAGTTGAAGATCACCATATATGTTCCGCATTAGATGCTGTGATGAAGAAATTCTACCAGCAAGTTTAAGGATGAAGCCTCCCATTAAAACCAGGGGGTACAGGATAGCGGAGATAGCCAGCAAAGCATTCCTATCAGAAAGAATTCGCCAGTCATACAGAAGAGGCATTGCCTTAACAGCTGAATGTGAAGAACTAGAAGCAAACCGGGGACCAGTTCTGGGAAGTGATTATCAAGGATTCAGACTCTTTGTAGGGGAGCAGCAGAGAAGACCCACAGCAAATCCAAGCAGAACCATCAAAAGAAGCTGGAGACACTTTTGGAGTGAATGAGATCTATAGAAGTGAAGTTTCAACCCCAAGACTTAAACAGATGGGTGGTAAACCTGACAGAGAAGAACCTTTCTCCAACTCAGGAAGAAGTGCTTGTTTTGGGTCTTAACTTTGTCCCTGCTCAAAAGATTCGACCTTTGATGGATACTATAGCTGCAGTGGAAGTAATGGCTGGTAAGCTGGATGATAACAAGGCACATGAGCTTCGAGGAAGAATATGTGGAATGTTGAGAAGAGCAAGAAAACCAAAGGACAACCTGACAAAGGAATAGAGAAGATGGAAGATCTCGTAATCTTACCAGCAGACAAGGGGAAGACCACAGTTCTGATGACGAAAGACAGTTATATTTCAAAGCTAACAGGAATGCTGGAAACTAAAACATATGGAATACTGAAACAATTCTACCAAGGCACAGGAAAGCTGGGTGAATTGTGTGTTAAAGAATTTGGAGATGATTGAAGAAATAACAACTGCATTATAAAATAGAATTAGGCCTATTGGATGTAAACCACTGATTTATGCGCTCCCTAAGATACAGAAACCTGTGTTTCCACTTAGGCCAATTGTGTCGGGTATACGCCAAATTTTCATAGCATATTTGATATCACCTCTAGCTGGAAATATTATAAGTACATATGTCAAGGATTCTGGGAAATTTGTCAAGCATATTCAAGGTGAATGTTACCAGGATGAGTATATTGTCAGTTTTGATGTTTCCTCTATTTTTACCATTGATGAGGCCGCAGAAATAAATTTTGGAATTTTGACGAAAGATGAAAGCTTGCATGAGAAGACTACATTAGATGGTGACAGGATTTCTGACCTGTTGGAATTGTCCCTAAAATCGATCTACTTCAGGCATCAAAAAAATGCTACTAGCAGAAAGGGGGTGCAGCAATGGGCTCTCCAGTATCCGCAGTGGTAGCCAACCTTTATATGGAATTCTTTGAGAATTTGGCACTCACAACTGCCCCATTGAGAAATTGTGGATGATACCTTCTGCATTGTGAAGAAGGGAAGTAAGCAGAAGTTGTTGGACCATCTGAATAACATCAGGCCATCCATAAAGTTCACCATGGAGATTGAAGTAGAAAGATTGTTGGCCTTTCTGGATTACTACCTGCACAGAAAGAAAGGCTAACTGCAACTTTTGACAGAAAATCCCCACACATCAACTGGTACCTTGATTATAGATCACATCATCCTATCCATGACAGAAGAGGAGCGGTGAAGAGCTTGTATGATAGCCAGAAGAATAGGGACTGAGAATGAGAACTTTGGATGAAGACACAACATCATTTGAATAAGGTCTTTCGGTTATCTGCAAACCTTCATCAACATTTTGTCTGCAGACATATCTAAACACAGAAAGGATAAGTACACCAATACTGGCAATGACGTGTCCTGTTACCCCACAATCAATCTCTTTTAGGTTGACTAAAACGCATATTAATATAAGTGTAGTTAGCCCCATGACAGTAGCAGACCATATGTTTTCGATGACGAGCTTATAGTCCATCCAGGATCACCTCCGTTCTCAAGTTGAAGAGATTCAAGATAATTCATCAGTTGGCGTAAGTCCCTTTGTAATCTTTGCTAGCAAAATATATTCTAGAAACAGCAGAATTGGCCTGGAGATGTAGTCCAAGATGGCAGTTGTGATCACCTACCATGAATAAAAAGAATCCTGCATACCCACATATCCTGTGGGATTTTTGATCATTTTTAATGACTTAACCGTCTGGGTATGAAAGAAAACTATTTTAGTACATATGATTCATTGTGTAAATTTGTTTTGCAGATGACATTCAAATTTTGCCAATCTATTGGTTTATAGGCATACAAGTCAAGCATGGAGGACAAGTGTTTCTGAAATATATAACTCGACCAACATTAATCGTAGCTATGAGCTATCAGATTACTTGGAAGAAAGCTTATGAAAGTATACATTTCTAAAGGGAAGAAAACAATTTTATGAGCTGAGTCACGACTGTTGATACAATGGGTGTAATATCTTGCATCACAAAAAACTACTGCATTTAAACATGTATAGTAGCTATCGATCTAATGGGACTCAAAGTAGAGGTTAATATGAAGATCCTTTTGCAGGCTCTTCTCGAGCTCTTGTTCGGCTGACATTAAATGAATGTAAGGCATTGTGTGCCAGCCAATTGGAAGTAACTTCCCAAGCTTTTTTGTCTCATGTAATTTTTTCCAATCTGTGTGTGGTCTTGGTATATGCGGGCAACTCTATTGTTTTACCAACATAATAAGATCAAATTAGTAAACCTGTCATGAACATGCACACATGAACCTGTTAATATTAAAAGAACAGGTGGCTTGTTCATATCAAGAAAATTGAATTTTTAATATTTAATCTACTCACATGGCCATGTGTGGCAATATTCTCCAGGCTCTATCATACAGACACATCATAATCTTACATTGTTTAATTTGCCAACTATGCTAGACAGAGAAAGATTAAGATTCACAATGAGTGTTTCACTCACTGTTCATGTGTTATTATCATATTCATATAAAATAAGTCATGATCCAGGTGATTATATTATTTCACAGTGTGTGTAGCTCAACAATTGCTCACAAATGATGAGGAACTTTTGGACTCCATAGTTGGCAGCTCATCTATTCCATCTGGTATATAGTCTTATCAACAATCTGGTGTCCACTAGGTGGTGCACAAGGAGAAATCTGGGTGATGATCCTTACTTTCAGCTGAACTTCACCTCAACAGTATCTCTCACATATTTGCAAGCCCGTGGCATATTCAATGGATATGTACAGAAATTTAGTTTGGAAGTGCAGGACGGGTCCGGTAACTTTAGCGTCTATCGAAGCACAAGCGAGCCCACAGTGAGACATAATATATTGAAGTACTGTAGTTTATTTCATGTATAATTGTCTATTGTACCATGCCTAATACAAACCCTTCTTGTCTGTATTGTACATATGTACATGCATAACTTATACAGAGTTCTTACCAGAATACAAAATATATCAAATCAATGTTACTGTTTATCTATAAACGTGTATTTTATTATGTATTAGATTTTCACCGCATCTGGTTCAGCTCTGGAGACATTTACCTTTTGGAAGCCAATTCAAGGGAACACATTCAGATTACATATTCTTAAATTTAGACGAGATAATAATGGATTTGTGTGCTGGAATACCAACCTCTATGGATGCATAACAAACACAGGTTAGTGCAACAAACTCTGGAACACCAACTACTTGCTAATACTACTTACTACTATCAAATAAGGAGTAACTGCCCTACATGTAGCAAGCATCCACTATTCCGAGTTTAGTGATGTACATATGTGTATGATATCGGGGCGATGGATATGAATGAAGATTCATTGACAGGCAATGATTTGGAACTTTGATGATCAAGAAAAAACAATAGCGGAGATTGGTTGGATGTTAAAGAATTAGCAAATCCTCAATTAGAGCATGGTCAAACTTATTATATGAGTCTCCATGGGCTCATGAGTACAATTTGATAATCTACTACTACTACTATGACTACTACTACTACTACTACAACTATGGTTGCAGATCCATTCTGTGATAGCTTACATTCCATTTCAGTTTCTTTGCCTCTGTATAAAGTAATGTGTAATCCGTCTTAATTAATGTCTCATCTTGGGGTGCAACTTGTGCCAGCTTGTTTTGCCCATTGTGCCAATTGGGGTCTGGTTCTTTCTTCATCATTTGTTAATCCCTTTTCAAATTCTTGTATCTCACCACTGTATTGCCTAAAACTAATGTAACCACCACCACCATCACCACCACCACCACCACCACCACCACCACCACCACCACCACCACCACCACCACCACCACCACCACCACCACCACCACCACCACCACCAACACCACCACCAACACCACCTACACCAACACCACCATCAACAACAATATAAGAAGTTACTAAGATACTGGTGTTATATTATTCTCAAATTGTCAACAGGTACAGCTCCTCCTACAGTTCCCATAACAACCACTGAAGCAACACCTACAGTTCCCATAACAACCACTGAACCAAGTACAGAGGCACCATCCTTGACTCCTCAGGGGCAATCTAGAGCAGTCATATTGGGTGGAGTAGTGGGAGGGATTTTGGGACTCCTATTGTTACTACTTGTCATAGTGGTGGCAGTCATCTTGATTTTAACAAGAAGGAAAAGGTATGTAGCTAAAAATCAGGAGTTTGTTTTTACAGTCGGATAATACATGCAGCTCATTGTGGTGTCCCAATGCAGCCAGATCCTTTGCAGATTATTGTTTGTAAAGCGGCAACAGTCTATGCAAGGCTAGTCTAAAGATGGTGCTGCCTGAAATGACTTATTTGTCATAGGTAGAATAGTTCTGCCTAATCTTGTGTGAACTTACCAATCAGAGTATTATTCAAACATAAGGTGTTCTCTTTGCTATTCGATCATGATGAACGATTCCAAACTATGGTGCTTGCTGTGGACCATAAGCTTCTAGACAGTATTGAGCATTCATGATGACCTATAGAAATATGGACTGTCTACAAGTTTATTAGTGAGACTAGAGTTCGTAAATTAACCCAAAAACTAAGACTCAGGGACAGAGAAGTGAGTTATATAACAATTATTTACTCTCTACAGCATTGCTTGCCTGTTAAAACCAAATATATTATTACACTCTTTTTTTCTTCCTTTTCTTTCCCAACAACAGTACCTCTAGTTATGTGTAGAGGTGCCAAACTAATGTGTTGATTGGTAATGAAACTTAAACTACTAATTCAATTTCTTAATGTTCTCCCAATCCTATAGAAATATGCGCTGGACAGATAAAATTTCACCAGTCTGCCTAAACCAATTCTCTCTTTTTGTGCCAAGTATACTATGGTCAGAAATAGATAACATCTAGCTACTTGTAGTGCACTATATAGCACTCCTTGTATTGGTTTGATCTACATTTTAAAGTGGTGACTAATAACCTCCCCCTCCCCCTCCCCCCACCCCCAAAGCCCTAAAGAAAAAAAGTAAAATAACAATAACAACACAAACATATCTTGGCTGAAATTTAGATTGGCAACTTCTTGGCTGCACGAATGTTTGGCCATTATTAATTCCCAAATGACTTAGTGTACATTGAATCTTTCTTTAAGCTAGCTAACTAGCATACTTATCAAGATCTACGTACATATCTCACATTACTTCCACTCAGTCTGTTTAGTTTTAGATCAAATTTTCCAATGTGCTAATTCCTTTCTTGATTTCACAAAATATTCAATCCAATGGTATCAACGATGCTAACCCACATACTCTGGGAATGAATGACATGCTCGGTTCTGCTTTTTGGTTTGTGGTGTTCTTGCTCATGGGCAACTGTTACCAAGTTTAGAGTGCTCCAACTGATGCTGTAGCAAACCATCTACTGTTTGGTTCTTCTGTGCAAATCTTACCATATGCTTGAAGGAGGCTGTAGTTGACCCTTCGTGGTTATAGATAGTGACATGAACAAGACGTAAGCACAGGTGATGTGGTAGCATTTCCTATATTGGTTTAGCCCCCGGTTCAAAGTGGTGGATTGCAAAAACAAAAGCATATATAATTCACACTGGCAGCTTCTTAATCTCCTAATTTTTTTTGCTTCAGCCAATATTAGCTCCAAAAGGTTCCCAGCATGCCTTAAATAATTAGTAAATCGACAGTGAAAAAATACCATGGAAAGTGTAAAAAAAATCATGTTCAATAAACTATGTTTCTATGTACTGTGCATTTCTCTCTTTGCATAACTTTAGTCCACTCTTAATAATATTACTGCAAGAACACTTGAAATGTTCTAATGCTCTGTTTATCGATTGCTATAAAATGTATGGGTAGAAGTGTTTGTCAAAAGATGTGATCAAGGTAGCACACATGCTGTTTTATAATCAGCAAATGAGAGTTCTTAGGTTTGATTTGTGCAGTTCTTGATCTTAGCAAACTGTCAACAGATCCAAAGGAGGCCATAGCTACTTGTTTGACTACCAAAACACCAACTCTTTGGTTGGTGGAGTTCTCCTAGTGTTAGCAAATCCTTGAAGGAGGCTGTGGCTGTTCCTATATGGGTACAGTCAACAATAACAAGAACATATTATATGTGCTGACTTTTGGGTAGTCCATATGGTGGTGTACAGTCAAGAATTCCATCAAGACATGGCACTTGATGAATCTTCAGTAATAATAAGTAAGAAAAAGTGTTTAAAATCCCAGGAATTGCTGATAAAGTTGAATGGTGTAGTCTTTCCATCATTCAACTACAATATACACGAACAACAAAACAACTTGAAACTAGAACAGGATTGATTTAAAAAAGCACCAAAATACCCTACTACTATATTGCGTTAAAAGAAAAGAATCAAAACCATATTTATGTAGGCCTCTCTCAAGTAATACGTGCACTCTCAAATAGTATGCGCATCTAGGCAGCTCGTGAAACTATAGAACACATATTGTAAGCGAGTAAATAGAGTGCAGGAGAATTGGACCAATCAATTTCGCCCCCTTACCCCACCCCCAGCAATCAAATTAAGAAGCATCATCACTGACTTCTGCCAGATGCACACTTTTGATAATGGGAAATGGTTAGTGGAAAGAGTTATTTTTGAACCTGATCATGCACTGGCTGGTTTATGTTGACAATCTATGGCATCAGTAGCAAATCATGCTGAGCAATTTCTTTGCAAACATTTGCAAGGAATACAACTACACAATTAGACCTCCAGATTAGGTTATACCAGTCATGGAACTGGCAAGATACTAAACATGATCATGCTCAATGATATTCAGCTTGATAGCAAGATACTTGCCCCATCAAAGAGTATTTCTCAATGGAGATGCACAAGAGCATCATGACAATCTACCTGATCCAGAGCTATTGTGATATCCACAAATACATTGCTGGTTGCATCTTTTCTTCTGAGGATGCAAGACAAATATCGGTTAACCACGCAGATAAAGTCACTATGTATCACCTGATGGAGGCTTACCATGAAACCATGCAGAAAAATACAGCTGCAGTACCTCTGTGAGATCTCTCGATATGCCTTATGGTAACTTGTTACAAATGAGCTGTACATATTGAAAGGAGATTGCTAAATATATTTTCCTCAGCTCAGCATAGATTGGATATTAGGTGGAGCTCTGTATTTCTTGCAAATCAACTCTCTAAGTGAATGGGATGCTCTTGTGCACCAGTTTGTTGCCAATCATTGAGTTTGAAACAGAGGCTTGTGGCATTCAAAGGGAGCTTATTGCATTTTGGACTCAAAGCCAAACTGCAAGGTGTAAATTTCAAAAGCAGCGGCCCTAAAAGGATGCCATCAAGGAGCACTTCACACCTGACACAGTGCGTAACCTGATATGTGATTGAGTAGGTGTTCTGGGCCATATTACGAATGCTTCTAGTGCAATTACTAAAAAAAATGTCAGGCAATGCCAATGAACAGATAAGAACCCTTGTTGACACCCCTGTAGCATGGAAGGCACTGTCCAGGCACAGATGCAAGCATGGCAAGAGTTATCAGCACAGGCCCACATATTTCCTAGAAATCTAGTTGCTAGTTTCAGATGAGATTTTCACCCCTATTATATTTTAACCCATGGGTGAAGATATTGTTAAGATCCTCTCATTCCCTACAAAATTCTCACCCATTTTATTAGAAGTATCAGTGCATAGATTTTTTTAAATATATGAATAATGTTTTGACAACTCTAAAGATACAATTGTTTTTCTAAATAAAAACAAACATTACATTGAATTGACCTAACCAAAAAGGAAGGAAACAGGAGTGTACCTATCCACCTTTCATTAAAAATCATAATTGTTTGAAACTGGTGTAATGTTCTGGTCTATGGCAAAGAGCCATCTAGGTTTTCTTTGGTGATTTTTTTTTAAAGCGGTCAAAGCACGACAAATAATATTGTCTGCCTACAAGCATGTGAAATGTGTTGATGATTTTTACCATTTTTGGGTTGTGCTGAATTGAGAAACAGGTTAGTTGTGGCATTGCATTGACCTATTTGGAGTTTTCTGTTAATTTAATAATATGCAAGTTATATGTGGTGGCTGCATAAACAGACAAAAACAACAAGACACAGGAACAAACACAATTAAGGACCTGACAGGTATATATTGGATTGACGTATTATAAAGGAAAGGAAACAAGAGTGTACCTAAGTGGACCACAATGACCTTTTACAAACATTATACAATGGTAAAGGTCATCTAACTGGTTGTGTTCTTTCTGGATACAGTCTTGTTTCCTTTCTTTTTTAATGGGTGAATACAATTAATTTAAAAACATTTTTGTTCTTATAGAAATTTAATCTACTCTTTAGCTTACATACTGAAATAGTCAGAGTTTTATGGGATAAGGGAGTTTACTTCCTGTTGGATGGTCGATGTGCAGGGCAATGCCACCACCATCTTTCAGATTTCAGAATATGCATGGATTTTGCGTATTGCCAAATAACATATGTAGCGGTTTATAATCTATAGTGAAGCCACTCGTCTAGCAATGTACCATGTATATACATAGACCGCAATTGTGGTCTCTAAGCTACATTTTACATTATGTATTGTATGCATTCAGTATACACAATATTGGAGCATTGCCATAAACTATATGAATGTATTTATATTACACAGTCAACAAGTGCAACTCTCAGAGAGTTTTGAAAATTCTGCAGAGCACAATTTTGATAATTCCATATATGGACAGTGAGTTGAGTAAATCAGACCTTAGTTTTAGTGCCTGTATTTGTATCATTTAAGTCATAGGTGCCATATGGCACAAACTCGGATATCATCAGGAAAAATATTGATGAATTTGAACAACATACACAATCCTTGTATGCACATGTCTAATTGGCTGTTCTGTTAACGTAAAATACTTTATTTTTGATTGGACGATGCAAGAGAGCAAAATTAAATAATGGCTGACAATCAAAGCTGCCTCTGTGAACGGTTTCTTCCTAGCTTTTGCTAATGTTTCTGGGTTGTTCTTCAGTGGAAAGCTGCACAAGCACCTATGTTGCCAGGAAACACTCTGAGTTCCTTTGCTCTTGTGAACATGGAGGCACTCCTGGTTGGATTTCATTCCTATAAGTTTTGTTGTACAGAGTGATGTATATAGCACTGCATAGCACTTGTTTGCTTACTTCAACAGAACTGATTCTTACACCGAACTGCAGCTTATTTTCCAATGATATGAATAATTTGAGAAATATAATTGTTTCAACAAACCATAAATGAAGTTGACATTCAGTCTGTGAAGGAATTTTTTTATAGGGTAGCAGTTTTGTCTTCCCTCTACAAAGATACTTCAGAGATTTTGATGATTGCATATATTTATGGAGAGAGAGTTGAAAATACATGTTCTCAACATTAAAATATTCTTCCTGAAATTAATTCCATAGGGAACCTGCTTTGTCTCATCTTTATGATGCTGTACCGGGCAGTACAAGGTATGTTGTTTCCTAAAGCTATTCACTGCCACAGTATCCACAAGATTATTAGGATCCTTCATTGTAGCTTAGGGTGATTTAATTTGATCACTCTGGCTCTAGCAGTTACATTAGATATTACTCAAAGTTTAAAGCTGCAATGTAGCCTACAGTAACAGTGAGTAAACATTGAGTCTCCTGTAAACTGATGCTTGAATTTATTCTCTAATAGAGTTTTCTATTAAGTTAACTTATACAATTTGTGCTTACTTGCTATCAGTTAAGATATTACGAATATACATATATTTTACTTAACCCTAAAATTATTTTTGGTTAAACTTTGGGGTTCAGTATTTGATTGGATTTGTGAAAACCGGTCTAAATATGGTGCAACAGTTACTTAGATGTAGGAACTTTTATTATTTTTTAGGCGTATGATGAATTTATCAATGGCCTTCATGTACCTATGGTGAGGATGAGTCCAGGTGGTAGTTCTGGAATAACTCTTTACGGTGACTTAGGTTGAAATTTTTACTTTTCATGAACAGAGCATTATGCTAGGTTTGACCGTGCTCATTAGGTCACTTTGTTGAGCTTCTAAGCTTTCTGCTCCACTTCAAACCTTGATTTATAAATGTGACTTGTGTAGCTAGCTAGTGCTCTCAATAGTCCAGAAATGGCGTCAAAACAGTGAGAGACTCCAAAAGTCATATACCCGAGCAAAGTTAGAAGTATACCTCTTCAACTCAGAAGTATGTGGCTTCACTTAACAATATGTGTTCCATAATGCTAAGATGACATTAATTTACCCCATGCAATTTTTCTGGAAATAAAGTAAAGAATACATTTGAGATGCAATTACTCCTATAATAATTTTTATGTTCTTGCTGGAGCATAACTTTTTATGTTATAGCTTTAAGGCAACACACTCAAGCAGTTCCAAACTCCCAGGACATGATTTTTGAGCATCATGCATATATTAAATCTCATTTTTGGAGAAAAAAATCCAAGGTGTTTAGACTGGTTTTCCCCCCTCCAAATCCGGTATCCGGTCACAAATGTTTCACTACATGCACTTGCAATAATTATCATGTACTTGCTGACAATCAGGTACCTTATCAGTTACTATACATTGCTCTCAGTTGCTATACATTATGGAGAATTGTCATGAGAGTATGTTCCATAATGCTAAGATGACATTAATTTACTCCATGCAATTTTTCTGGGAAGAAAGTGAAGAATACTTCAAGCTCTTGCTCTAAGTCTAGATTATAAGTTCTAAAGTTTTTTCGGCAGCTCCTTGGTTAGCTCACATGATGTTTTATCACCAAAATGGGTAAAGATAATTGAATAATAAATCTTAGATTGCTTGTCTCATTTTAAGCACTCTAAGATGTCTGATTCAATCAAGATATTTTTACAATGAATTAAACTGAGCATTAAGTTTATTTATATATACTGAAGAATCCTCAAAGTTAAGCAAAAGCAAGCAGTTATATATGTCACAATAATCTTCTCAATAATCAACTTGAAATTGTATTCTCATGACATTTTGACTAGATACTCTAGCCTTAACACATCATAGAATCACATTGGCTAGTTCTGGTGTTCAAGACCATGAAAGATTCTGAGTTGATACTTGGCTGCAGGTAGGATATGTATGCTATACTTATTTTCCATTACAACAATGGGAAATAAGTTAGGTAAAGTGTTAAAGGAGTACTTCATTTTTGTATAGGTTTTCTTTGGAGTTCTGCCCTGCCACAGGGTTGAAAGATTCTAACAGAAGCATAAAAACAAACAATCAAAAAATAATGAACTTTTTAATTTAAACAAAAATAAGAGTGAACCCATGCAGACCATAACAAGTCCTATGATTGTTTCTCATTTAAACTCATATATATATTTATACCACATAATAATGATTGTTGTATATAATTTTAAATGGTTGTGGTCGACCAGTCCATCCATTCGTTTAAAAAATTTAAATCAATTGTTCTTGTACATATAATTATGCATATGTGTATAAAGGGATGTAGCCACTAGATTTGAAATGGTCAGCTGATTTTACTGTAGCAGGAAATATTTAATAAATGCAGTAATATGCACCTTCATTGTATGTAGCCAGCATTCATGGGTATTTTACTTTTCACACTCAAAGTGAGATGGGTGGTACTTGTATATTAAGTGGGCACTTGCTTCACAAAACTTGCCCTATTTATTTATGGCTTGCACACCCACATCACATTATCTTGGTTGTGTGCTTATTTGCTATGATACTAGACACCTCTGGACTTCCTGGTGTCCTGTATGGATTTTCTCCAGAGTCTCGTCTCTGGAGTGCTGTGGGGATCATAATTCGTTTTCCACATAGAAGGAGGTTGTCTCCACCAATGGTCAGATCACCCCGGAATTTCCAGTAGGGATATAGCGCTGTCTCTATGTTGTGTTTGTCTGGCCAAACCTTTTTGCAGTGTCACTGATGAACATACAGGATCTTCTTCTTGGCTCTTTTGATACTGGCTGAGCCTTTTTTCTCCAGCTGGCAGGTAGGCGATGTGTACTTTCATAAAAGCTTATGCTTTGTCTTGTCATTAGCGTCGAATGATGAAGGAGCCCTTGAACAGAGTATCAGCTGTGAATAGGAGTTTTCCTGGCACATGCGTAATGGGGTAATCATATCTGCATAGTCGAAATCGCAGTACTTTTGGTGGTAGGGAGTCAAGGTGATTCGTTTCTAATAGAGGAACCAATGGTTTGTGGTTGGTTTCTATGACAAAGTGCATACCCAAAATGTATGTGGTAAATTTCTCACATGCCCATGTTATTGCCAGTACCTTTTTTCGATTTGGGCATATCGGCTTTCCGTCTCGGTCATTGACCTGGATGTAAATGCAGTGGGTTTCCAAGTAGAAGACTCATTTTTCTGCATCAAGACCACTCCTAGCTCATAGGAGTAGGCATCTGCAGAGACTTTTGTTGGTGCTTCTGGATTGTAAAGGGATAGAACAGAGGTTTAAATAGATGTTGGTGAAGGCTAAAGTTGGGTTCGGCCCCACAGCTAATTTTTTCTGAGTGGATGGCGAAGGGATTGTGTGAGGTTTGCCAAGCTGTTACAGAACTTCTCCAGTTGATTAGTCATCCCTATGAATCACCTGAGCTCTGATACGTTCCTTGGTTATTCCATGTCTCTGATGGCGGACGTCTTGTCAGGGTCCGCTCAGATTCCTTCTGCATCAATAAGGGACCAAGAAATTTCAATTTATATTAGCTAAACTAACATTTATCTGGGTTGAGTGTGCCTCGTGCTGCTGTGGTTTTTCGGAGGACTGCAGTCAGTTGTGTGTCGTGTTCTTGATTGTCTTTTCCAAAGATGATGATGTCGTCTGAGGCATAATACTCCATTGAGGCCGGTGGGGATGTTTGTCATTCTTTTTTGAAAGTTTTCTTGTGCACTTGAGATGCCAAAGGCCATTTTGTTGAAGCAGTAGTGCCCAAAGGGTGTGAGAAATGTAGTGAGGGGGAGGAGCTTTTGATCAGTGGTATTTGCCAGCATGTGCTATTCACGTCCAATTTACTGAAGACTTGCTCTCAATAGCTGTGTAAGTGTTTCGTCGACTTTTGGAAGGGGGTGCACTTCTCGTATGACTTTTGATTCAGTGGATTCAGGTCCACACATATGCGAAGTGTTCTTTCCTTCTTTGGCACCACTACCATTCTGGCACACCATGGGGTAGGTTCGTCAGATTACCCCTAAAGATTCCATTTGGTTGAGTAATTCAAAGTCATGTACCCGAGCAAAGTTAGTAGTGTGCCTCTTCACCTCAGAAATATATGGCTTCACTTCACATAGACCTTAGCAATACATTTGAGATGGAATTACTCCAATAATAATTTTTATGTTCTTGATGGAGCATAACATTTTTTTAATGTTATATCTCAAGAAGTTCCAAACTCCCAAGACATGATTTTTGGGCATCATAGTTGCCTGTATTTATTCTCTTTTTGAAACAAACAAACACACACAGTGTTTAGACTGTTCCCCCCCTCCAAATCAAGTTGTAAATATTTCAATATATGCGCTTACATTTTATTCATAATTATCATGTACTTGCTGAAAATCAGGCACCTCTCAGTTCCTATACAATTGAGAAAAATTGTCATGAGAGTGTGTCACATAATACTAAGATGACAGTAATTCACTCGATGCAATTTTTCTGGGAAGAAAGTGAAGAATACTTCAAGCTCTTCTCCCAAGTCTAGATTGTAAGTAGTAGTGTTAAAAACTTGTGTTTACCACTTTATAGCTCCATAGATTATATAAACTGCATTGTATGGACTTGATATGTAGCTTAAAAGATAGGTCTTCCTATGTGCTCTCTGTTGATAATAAAAGATGTTTTTATAGATATAACTATACCCAAATTACTGGAGGTAAAGTGGTTGTACCTAAAAAACCTGAGTGCTGGTTGGAAAATGAATTTCATCAAAATTCAATGCACGCTTGACCATGTAATTAAGTTTTAACGCCTAATAGGAAAAAGTCATTGTATGGCTTCCTCTAGCCACTGGTGCTAATTTCAGCTCTCTAGTGAGACCTATCTTATATCAAGTCCATGTGTGTTATGTAGAATCTATGGAGCTGTAAAGTGGTACCCACAATTTGTTTTAACACTTACTACTACTTTGTGGTTTTGTCCCCATTTTAAAATTATTTTAGATATTTTTATTTCAAAGTTGTACCATTGGTGAGCAGAAGACAACACCATGTTGAACTTCCTGCACACCCTCCTGAAATCTTTCCATTGGTCTCTCCTTCTTCATCACTATTATCCTGGCTCCATCATACAGGGACCGGATGCCTCCTTTGCTGATGGAGTTAATTCTAGCAGTTCTGGACTAGTCTGGACAACGAGTGTGTTTAATACCATTGAGGATCTAGACCACCCTGGCTACCAGAAAGGGATAGACAATAGGGATTCTGGACATCCCTATGCCAGCAAAATCCCTTTGTGTTTATACTACTAATAGTCTAGTGTGGTTAAGAACCCCATACTGCGTATAGGGATCTAAACTAACACATAGTCAGACATAATCCAACCTGGGGTCACCCAATAGTAGACCCATCCTTTCACTGACCTAGATATTCCCGTGAAGATTGCATTGGTATTGTCACACATGGGTAGAGGGTCTGTGCATGCATGTGGCGGTACCCACCCAAGCTGGAGCACCAAATAGGCAGCAAGCCATCCCGACATACGACAAACAAAAACAACAGAAGTAACTGGCTCATTGCATCCTACATAAGATTTAGGTGAGTGAGTGGATACCATCCACAACTACATATGTATGAATAAGGTATTAGAGTCTCTAGCCCTATAATACTTTGCTTATAGAGCATCCATATTTTGCTGATGGTATCCATGTCTTAAAGGCATAACTATCTATTACCGCAACTCCAAAAGTGTTATCACATGGGGTTGGGTGGGACTTCTGTTGTTTTTTGGTACATTGGGCTATGGCAGAGCAGTGGGAGGTGGATCCCTGTAGAGGCTTATTGGGGAGAGGGGGGCAGTAGAGGATGGGGGGGGGGGGAACAATGCACTCCTCTGTCACACTCATAGTGCTTGCTGCCTGTTGTTGTAAAAGGCAATCTCTTCCACTGATATCCAGATACAGTAGCTATATGTTACCTCAGAGTCATTGATGACACATGTACTTACTCTGAATTAAAGGATGTGCATCATCATTTGTTGTGATGTACAGCTACCTAGTCGGTCAGGATGTCCACTTACCTCATATTCAAACGTGGTAGAATAAATAGCTCTCCATCATGATTGGAGAGACTGCAGCTTCACCCCACTCTTGCATGATCATATGGAAGTTGATGTCCAGTGTACGAGATACCCTGTTGTAATTAATATCAGTTGGTATTTTTACCTGCTTCTCATTTTTCTCATGTTGTTGCCTGCATCCTTCAGTTGTCGCTTAGTTAGAGGCATGAGCATTATCAGCTGCATGCATGTTGGTTTGGTTATGTTAGTGTAAACATATACTTAGGAGCTGATTATTGCAGTGATAAACTAATTGAAATCCCTTACTGATTTGCTGAAGATAAACCTCTCTATAACATGGTGGGAAGACATGGTTTGTCATATCAATTTGGCCTGGGACCATTGGAACAGTAGGTGTGGCCACAATTTGCAACCACTCTAAACAGATCGACATCATGCTGGCAGTATATGCCGAAATGGAAGTGCTCAATGTGCTCCAACCTGAACCAACATGTCAACCCCTTGTAAGTGTTCTTCCAGTGTTCCACAAAAGTGGACCCATTTCATATAGTGCCACATGAAGTTATTTTCTTGAGCCTCTTTCAAACCACACAAGGCACATCTTGCCATTTCATATCTGTTTCCAGGTGCCAAGATCGTTATGTTTTTTCAGTCTTTTAGATATTTTTATATTCCAGTTGAAGCTTTAGTAGGCTCTTGACATGCTGGTCTTGTAGCATTCTGTAGTCCTGCAGTCTCAATATTACTGCTGACCACAACCAGGTGGCTGTTGCTGTTGCACCAAACCCATGAGATCTATCCAGAGAGAAAAGCTCTTGCACAAGAATCAGCAAGTGCAATCACTTATTCATTTTTTTTGCCAATCTTGATTAAATGTAAGAAAAACAGGATTGCAGAAGTGTACCTACATGTCAACATGAAACATTGAGCTCAGAATTGGCAGATTCTGTGGAAGACTGGTTGTGTGCTGTGCAGTGTTTGTGAGAGGGCATCAAAGCTGAGATTTTCTTTTCCTGAATATGCCAAATGTCACATGTGAATTCAGCAATGAACAGATTCCTGGTCTATCAAAGTGTCAACCTGTCCAAAATCTTAAAGAGGGCAGATCGGCAGTTCATTATACCCACACAAATTTCCTGACGTTCAAAAATAGTGGTGAAAATGCCAAATAAACTGATAAATCAACAGCAGCTCTGTCAAAGATGGATTAGTAAATCCCATGTCATTAAGCTTCGCAAGAAGAAAAGAAATTTTGTCCACTGTTCATTTAAGATCTGCTCCAGAATGGCTCCAACAGTGATGTTAGAAACATACACCATTACCGAAGTTGAGTTAGGATAAGAAAGCATTGTAAGGCTCTTCAGTTTGCTTACTTCCTGATGTGGATTGGCTCTAACAGTCACATGTCAATGGTTTGCTCTTACCCTTGAGTGGTTAGATGTAGAATGTTTGTGCAGTTGAGAAAGGAATGCTTTTAGAACCTATATTCTTGAAGTGCAATCTTATCCTTGGGTGGTAAAAAATTGGGAACACCTTCAATACAATCCTCCAATGGAGCTATACATATGCATGCAGCATTGATGTATAATTCAGGTGAGGTTGATGACCTAGCCATATTGAACAAGTGTGTTAATAGGGTCCAAAGGTATTGCTCATGCTCCTCGGATATTTAGCTGGGTATGAAAATATCAGTGAAGTAGACAAAGATGACATAATGCCATGACAGAGAAGATCCAAGAAATGTTGGAATATGTGGGCCACATTGTGAAGTCAGTAGGGCAACCACATATAAAGGTCTGAAGTGTGCTGTTTTAGGAATGTGGTCATGGCTGATATCTGATTGAAGAACATTACAAAGTCAAACAGTGGCACCTTGTAATGACATTTCAAAATCTTGGGTGTGAGGAATAGGAGAGCAACTGGTATTGTGATATAGTTTAAGGATGATGGACACAGGGATGGATGCCTTTTACAGGACTACTTGGGAACCACCTGCAAGTGAGAAGTCAATTGCTTGATGATAGTTGGATGTTGCTGAGAGTGATTAATGGTCAAACTCCTTCTTGCAGCAGTCGGCTTCTCTGGTCAGATATCTATGCTTGAGCAATATGACCCTACCGTTTGTATGCTTGGGTTCACAATCTGTAAAAGGAGAAGTGAGCCGAAGGAACTATTGAAGAGTAACTGGGAACCTAACGAGACAGTTCTGACATGGAGTTTTGAATATGGAAAGTTAGGTGGTAATATTGCAAAGGTTTTCGACATTTAAGGAACATTGGTGGTGATTTGTACGCAGTACGTTTTGCATGGAAGAAATCAACACCAATGATGGGATGACTGACATCGGCTAGATAAAATTTCCAGTTGAAGTGCTTACTGAGGTCCAAGTTGAAAGAACCTGTGTTCTATCTGAAGTAGAGGTGGAGATGAGTGTGCCATTGGTGACCCTCAGAAGGAGTTTGTATGGCAGTCAGATGTTGTGGCAGGCAGCATACTGACCTCAACCCCTGAATCGACTCAGTTTCATGGAGCAGAGGTGAAATAATTGACAAAAGAACCCAGATGTTACCAGGAGCAGTTCAAAGGAAGATAAAAGAAGCACTAGCTGGCTTCATCTGTTTGTGTAGCTGCCATATTGAGATATCCACCTTAGACTGGATGAAAGCAATATTGTCAGCTAAGGCAGAAACCTGGCTAAATGTCAGTGGAGAATTAGAATGTGGACTGAGAGTGCGGCCATGGAATTTAATTCCTGAATGGTAATCTCAGAATGGAATTTCAGGATTAGTTCCACTGCTAAGGTATGAAAAGACAGAAAGACCTGTTGGAGCATCAAATGATCATCATAGATATTGTCATCCAGCTGCTCGATTTGTCATGAGATGAGAGGGTCTTAGGTCAGCCAATGTTTCCAGGGACAGTAATTTCTGCATTTATTGGGATTGATTGAGGGAGATACAAGAGATAAGACAATCCTTGAAGCTGTCATAGGATGATACTCGGGTCTGGGTAATATTCCTGGTGGCAAACTGGCCTACACCTAAAGTAATGAAACTACAGAGTGTGGTTTTCAGTACATAAATGGGGTAGCTTAAAAGGGATGGCATTGACAGCTGGCATTGGTACCACATAAAGTGTAGCAACAAGCGGTCTTTTCCAATATTTTCAAGATGATGTGAAAAGAATAAATATGTGTACATGATGTTCTCGGTTTTCAGTGAAGAGTTAATAACTTGACAAAGACCTCTTACCAAGAATCTCGTAATCTTCATGAATTCAGGTGATTACACATAATAAGTTACATGGACCATGTCAGAGGTCAGCACAACCTTGTTGAACCACTACAAGAAACTGATATTGTGTCTAGTCAATGACGAAATAAATACGCTGAAAATGTGATTACATGTATAGTAGCACTGAGTCCTGAAAGAAGTCAATGCAGGATCTCCACCAAGATTTTTGACAATTTTTTAAGTGTCTCTTTCCTCTCTTCTTTGTGTCACATCCCCATGGCAGTGACTTCACCTGCTGTTTTCTTCTTTTTTTTAGCTCCTGGGTAATTTTTCCAAACTAACCATCAACCTCAATAACCTGTTGCCTGTATAATTTATTTCATGAATGTTATGCTTCAAGCCGTTGCTGCTAATGACATGGGCATACTTATACTGCAATATCCGTCCATTCATAAGTAGAAGGTGATTGCTCTCATATTGCCTGGCAGTATGGAAGTTGTTTGGATGATTTGGTTGTGCTTGCAAGGCTTAAAACAATCCACCAGCTACAGCCATACTCTCTATAGCTGCTTCTCCAAGACCACTGACAGCAGTTATGATGAGGGTAATCCCCCCCACTATTGGGAGTGCATTGCATTCGAGATGATTGTAACAGTTTTGATGCCAGAGATTGCGCTATTATAAAGGTTCTGACATGCATCGTGCTTCTGCCATGATTCTGTTTCGATCTGAGCCTCATCTTGATTTGAGCCTTGTTCTCGACCTGAATGATCTGAGAAATGTAGGAGTCTTGCACTTAATGCATACTTGATTGCACCATATCATCTTCCTAATCATTGGAGATGGTAATATTGAAGAAGGGGATAGAAAAAAGCTGTAAGTGTTCTTTCAATGGCCATGGTTTTCATATTTAGATAGATATATATACGAAATGGACAATGAGAATGAGTCTGTGACTTCTTTGGACGTTTTAATGGATGTGATCCATTGATGAGAGCACTTGGCTCCATTAAAGTTAAGGTATATCATTTTTGGAGCATGTCATGTGAGCATGTCATAAATGTCACAGGAACTGCCTTCAGAAGGAAACCATCTTGATGCCTTTACTATGAACTACATATTAACTGAAAATATAGCCAGGATTGATGATTTTGGAACATAAATTTTGAAGGATTTGAATTCTAGAACCTAGTGGTTAGCAAGTGTTTACATTTAAGCCACACCATGCAGTGTGCTACTGAGGAGGCAAGGGCCAAACTAGGCCGACTCTGGCTGTGGCACAATGTTTTGCTGTAGCTGAGCTAATCCCGTGGAACAATGGGGGACTGGCATATATTACTACAAGAATGCTGATGACACTTATATTTAATTAAAAATGAGATGTTTCCGAATCACATCTAATTAGGAGTTTGCAAGCAATGAGAGTTTTGAGTACAAGAAGTAACCAATTGGCTACTATTTAAAACCCGAAAAAACCCACTGAATAGAAAATCAGTTTAATAAAACAAGGTTATTGCTGTATAGTTGTTGAATTTTTTCCCTAGAGGATAAGTAAATCGATTGACCATTTCCTCCCTGCTGCTCATTGTAATAATGCAACATGTCAGGTAACAAGAATGATCAAATCTTTGCAAGAATTTTGTTCTTAAACAAACAACTACTTATAACTGGATTGACCTATTAAAAACAAGACCATACCAATGTAGGCCACTCTTTACCATAAATTTTAAATCATATACACCAAGCATTATTTTGACATTGTTTTACAAGCTTTAGATGGTAATGGGTCATCTCATTAGTTATGGTCTACACGGTACATTCTTCTTTCTTTTTAAAGATCAATCTAAAATAAGTAGTTGTTTGTATTTAATTAAAAGCATTCTTGTTCTTGTTTCAATCTTTTTGGTTTGCTGTGTATTTTGTTGGTTCTATTTATTATTGTGGAGTGTTGGAGGACTCTACCAAGTCAGAGTTCTACAATTTCCAACAGAGATATTCTTGTGCCCCAGTGATATTAAACACTTATTCTACCTTGTGTATTTTTGTTGTTTTATCATGTCTGTTTGCTATATTGAATGTATCCATTGTGTTGTTCACTTAAATGAAACAGTGCAAACTATATTTTTGTTATTTTGTGACTGTACTTTTGTCTAGTATGCTACACCTTTCTTTGGACTTGGTAGCAGACATTTTAGTAGAAGATTAGCCACAGATATACAAACTATTGAGTTCAATGTAGAGAACATGGGCAATGCATCATTGAATAATATGGCACATGGATTAGCATTATAATGAACTTACTGGCTGACTCTTACCAAACACTTTATTCTGCTATCAAGAAACTGTTTGTGGGGCAGCTAGGAATTTTCTATCATTATTGATGTAGCAACAAATCTGAGCCAAAAGAGCAGTGTGTATAAGATGCATGGATAAGATCTAGGTATTAATGAAGATCAAAATAAGTTTATTCATGTTCCAAATACAGACTCAGATTCCTCAACTAGTGTTGTAAAAAATTGGCTCATAATTTAGTTTAGCAGTGCTGTAACCAAGTATGTGATAGAGCCAGTAACACAGTGACATGAGAGTTAAAGGATTAGCTGCACAGTTAAAGAAGGACCTTTTCATTGTGCTGTTTCTTCATTGCTTAGTTCACTGAATGCATTTGTGTTTTACTGTCTAAATGATGTCAATGGACCCGAATTACCATGCACTAGACCTAGTCATGGGGGTTTTCTAGTTAATATGCTACTGTCCCAAATGGGAAGATTTAGAGTCCTGTGGTATTAAACGTTCTATGTAGGGACATTATAATACAAAGGTTTTGCAAGCGTAGAAAGAGGAATTTCAATGTTTTTTCACATTTCTTCTGTGTTTTGGTCTGCCAGTTTACAAACTTAGTGAAGGATTCAAAGCATATTGGAATCCATTTGGGAACTATTGGTGGATAAAACTATTATTTAGGCAGCTAAGAAGTTGCCAATGGGAATTTTAGTTGACATTTGAAGGGTTTGCTGACCACCATTCTAAAAAAGTGGATCAAACCAATATAAGGAGTACTAGTCTATTCACTGATATAATATATATTAGATTGCACTTTTGGTGCCCGCCGTTTGGTGTAATGTGGGTCAAACCAATATAGAGAATGCGGTATACCACACACTCTGACACAATAATTTCATGAAATTAGAGAGTGATGATACTTTTCTAAACCCATGTACACCCATTTTCATGTATCAACCAATTTACATGTATGTATCAACTCCTAATATGTACCTCTATCCACCTTACTTTATATTCATGAATTGTGCACTGTTTTAAATGAACACAAGTTGGAAAAGGTTATAAGTAAACTTGTATTGAGATCGAGATTGGCATGATGCTCTAATGAAATGCCTGGATATAAACAAGCTTTAAAATGTTGGCTAGTCATGAACAATGTGCCACCTAGCATTTGATCAGACTCTAATTTACCTTATACAAAGAAACATATGAGAGTCAGGCTAGAAAGAGTTGGTTTTATATAGAAACTATCACAGAGAGGTACTATTTAGAAGTAGCAATGTATATAGAAATAGTGTTAACCTCTGATGAACAAAAGAAGTCAGTATAGAAAAGTGGGGACAGACTGATTCAAATATCTACTATAAAAACTGTTTTGAAGTAGGGTTGAAGTTAGAAGAAAGTGCAATGGTTTTGCTGTGCTAAGTTTGGTTTTAGCAAAGCAATAGTACGCAAGAAGCAAGCTGCACTTATTTCAGCAGCTTAGTGAGGAAAGGGCGAACTGCCTATTTTTAGTATGTAATAATTATAGTGAATATATGTGGCAGTGTGTCCTTTATTTTGTGCATGACATGGACTATGTTGAGAGGATTATTCAATAATGATTCCATATTGCTGAAGGTACTTAAAGATTTTGCTTCACATTCAGTTATCATTCTTTGTGACAAAACAATGTTTATTTTTTATGTGTCCACCTTTACCATTACTGGGACATGTTGGAAGCACTTACAAGATAGTGCTCAACCAAAACACTCTGTGTTTTTTCCCCTGTTCTCTTCTGTTGTATACATCCATGTGTGTATACTAGAGATGATACATTCTATCAATAGTGTGCTTGGAATGGTTGAAGATGATTCTCACACTGGCATATAAAATCTCATGCTGTGTTATTTGCTCAAACATATTTTCCAGTTATTCTTATATTTTACCTATCGAAATGTGTCTACAAAAACTTAATAACCTGTGCATTTGTAGATATAGAATGTCTTCATTATAGGCATGTGTACAGTTAACTTATTTTTGCTTTCTCTTTATATGCCATGCTCCTTTCATTCGCTGGATTTGGCTCAGCTGCTAACTGCTTGCAGCCTGCTTCTTAAACTTAGCATTGCTGAAACCAAGTTGGCAAACCAACAGCTTCAAACCTTTCTGCTGTACAGCTTTGGCCATAGTTCAAAGCAATTTCTTCAAAATCGTGTTGAAAATAACATAATTGGTTAGGTCCTACTTTACTCAGGTTGATCTAACTTTCCAACCTACCTTTTCTTCAGCAGGTGGTCTCGTGTTACTTGAAGAAGCTAAGTCCATTCTGCATATACATTTCAGCTGCTGTAGTGGTTCTCTGTGCTTCTTATTATGTAGTATTAGATTTGTATATAATTAACTATCACTATCCTGAACAGGATGTAGTCAAAATCTGCATGTATATATATTTAAAAATATAATATATATGACTAGTGAAGAAAAGAAATGAAACAAAGAAATTACCAGTAGACAACCAAAATTTGATGACACCCTATATACCAATGTAGACAACCAACATTTAGATGACACTTTACCAATGTAGACACCAACATTTAGATTACACTTTACCAACGTAGACAACCAGTATTTAGATGACTCTTTACCAATGTAGACAACCAACATTTAGATGACACTTTACCAATGCAGACAACCAACATTTAGATGACACTTTACCAATGTAGACAACCAATATTTAGATGACACCTTACCAATGCAGACAACCAATATTTGGATGACACTTTATCAATGTAGACAACCAACATTTAGATGCCACTTTACCAATGTACCATTTACCAATGTAGACAACCAACATTTAGATGACACTTTGCCAATGTAGACAACCAACATTTAGATGACACTTTGCCAATGTAGACAACCAACATTTAGATGACACTTTATCAATGCAGACAACCAACATTTAGATGACACTTTACCAATGTAGACAAGCAACATTTAGATGACATTTTACCAATGTAGACAAGCAAAATTTAGTAGATCCTATAATCTCATAGATAAAGAATCCTCATAATATTTGCCATCTACAAACGAGAGAGAGGGAGGAGCTGGCTCTGCCTACCTCTATGTTGTTCCATACTCCAAATCGTATATCCTTACTACTTTCAGCGACTTCCTTCACTCTTAGCAGCGTATCCTATTAGTGTTGCCATGTAGAAACATGTTTGTAAGCAACAGCAACAACACAAGCAACAACAACATTGGTGGTTTCATTTCTTTTTTTGACTAGCACATCCAATTTGAAAAGTTACTATCATATAGACAAGAAGTGATGTCCTCTATATGTATGTCTATAATACCAGAACTAAACGGTCATGAATATTATTATTTACCATGGACACACATACCTATGTATTCATGTATATATGTGTGCTTCATAATGTAGTTACCTGGTTTTATGGGAAATTCTGTGCTGTTAGCCACTTAAGCATGTTTATGATATTGAAAACCTTTTACATGTTTCATAAACAAATTAGTTATGAATGGAATGGCATTGGACAATTTGTAATCTTTGGTATATTTTATGCAAGTTATGTGATGAGAAAATATAGATGGCTATACAGCTAGACACATAGATCCTGAAGATGAATTATCATTTTTAACTTTTTGGGGAGCTCCCCATTTACTACTTAAGTTAGCTGAAGACACTCCTTATATTGGTTTGAAACCATTGTTTCCAAACACAGCGGGAAAAAAAAGTTTATAACTTTTACAAAACTCCCTATAGGACTCTTCAACATGGCCATCTACAGATTTGTTGCCTATGTGCGGATGGGATAGAACACCGATTGAGCAAGCAATCTACAAATTAATTTGCAATTTCAAATTCATGCATATGTAGATCTGGCAAACAGAGAACAAAGGTGCAGATAATGAAAGATGATGGAGGAAGTCCTTTTAGCCAAAATTCTCTTAATTGACAAAGCGAAATATTAAATGTATAGCAGAGTGCTGTCATTATTAAAGAATATAGAAGCCAAGGATATTAAAGTAAAAGTTATCACCAGAAGTAAAATATCAATTATCAGTATGCATGGTTTAGAGTTCATTTTAAGTGCCCGTCAATGATTCGTGATCCTCTTACTCCTTCTAACATCAGTATCTTACATCATGATCTCCATAATAATCTTCAATATAATCTATTGCTGCTCCACAGAACTATTTCTGAGTCTAAGAAAGTACAAGATAAAGCTGACAGAACTCAGCCGAACTGCACTTTATGGTCGACATTATGCACTTCAAATATTCTGTGGACCAGAGATTCTCTGTATCATTAGAGTTTATTTACAGATTATTTGCCAAAAGTTTACAGTTTGGGACTGTTCCATCTGCAGACTGGCACCCAATATTCCCATCTTGATAAAACAATTCAACCTGCAGATGAGTCTGACAACAGAGAGGTTTGGTCAAACTTCACTTGCTTTTTATGTATTTACTGCAGTGTGGTCTCAGAAAAAGGAAGTGGGTGTGTGGACTCGGTGGACCCTACCATGACATATACCACCGATACAGAGCGGAACACGAAAAGCATTGACAACAAAGTTGTCAACACAGGAACCAGATCTATCGAAATAGTTGGAAATGAGTGCTATGGCATTCATTCTTCTCTGAACAAGCAGAATGAAAGCCTTGCGATCTCTGATAACAAAGGAAGTGGGTGTGGAGATTCTGTGAACTCGAGGAGTACATATACCACCAATGTCAAGCAGAACACAAAAACCATAGACAAGGTTGACAACCCCGGAGCCAGCTGTATCGATATAGTTGGAAATGAGTGCTACGGTATTTGTTCTTCTCAGATCAAGCAGAATGAAAGCCTTGTCCGCAACCCTGCAGCCAGCTGTATTGATGTAGTTGGAAATGAGTGCTATGGCATTTGTTCCTCTCAGAACAAGCAGAATGAAAGCCTTGCCCGCAACCCTGCAACCAGCTGTATTGAAATAGTTGGAAATGAATGCTACGGCATTTGTTCTTCTCAGAACAAGCAGGATGAAAGCCGTGTTGTTCTTGACAACAAAGGAAGTGGGTTTGAAGATATGGGGGATGTGCTTCCTATGACATAACAGACTGGCTGATGTGAAGCTAAGCCTCTGTGAAAGTAATCAGGAGCCTTCTCTGGACTATTAAGAAATAAAATAATCTCTGAATATTGTATGCCTGTATATACTATATTTTGTGTTTGTGCATGTAGATATTATTATTTAGGATTTTTTTGGCGTATATTTATCTTCCACATTATGTGACAAATCTTGTTATATCAAGTCTGTATTTAAGAATATTTTGAGCAACTCTTTTGTTGCATGCAGATTATAAACACAAGGAATCCAGCATTAAGGCTTGCTGATTGGAGGCAAAGAATCAGCTACATCATGCTAATTGTGAGCTGTAAGGGGTTGACAAGCTGGTGGTGGGATGGAGGGTCATCATAATATGCTAATTAAGTGATCAGTGATAATAGCAGTGGTGGAGCCAGTTAAAGCATGGTAATATAGCCGTGACAGGTTAGTCATTGAATATAAGCTCGGGGGGCTTGGCTGAGTGGGTTTGGGTGGATGGGTTGGAGTCTAGGCATGTTAATCGTGGGGGCAGGGTGCCTATTATT
This sequence comes from Cladorhizidae sp. MBARI D1340-BT2, assembly GCA_028752905.1. Taxonomy (NCBI): domain Eukaryota; kingdom Metazoa; phylum Porifera; class Demospongiae; order Poecilosclerida; family Cladorhizidae; species Cladorhizidae sp. MBARI D1340-BT2. The sequence continues at coordinate 13,620,622 of JAQNBH010000013.1, forward strand.
ATGATATGCATTTTGGTGGGCTCTGGGGGACTTTGTAGTATGCAAGTTATAGTGTCTGCCTTTTTACTTGTCAATGGCAAGAGGTAAGTAAATCCAACTTCTCACCACTTTATGCGGCATTATGAAAGAGCAATTTTCAAAAATAAGTAAAAAATTTACTACTAGGCTATTGATAGTGCACCTCATCCATCAGTGTTTGCCAATCAATGTATGAGTGATGTCGTTGCATGCTTTAAGAACATCAATCCTGGAGGTCCTCATCTAACAGAAAAAGCTAAAGAAAGGCTGAAGTTAAATCATCGGTTGTCAAGTAAATCTGCATATCCTCCTGTTCGTGGATATTGTTGGCTGTCACCCACAGAAGTTTTAGAAACAAAATTTGTAATATAAAAGTTTGGTTTTTACCAGCATTTACCACCTTGAAACTCCAAGCTCTGTTTCTGGGTACTATCCAAAATTTCAAAGTCCACTACCACCATTTGCTCTGTTCTGTCAAGATAGATGAGTGCGAAACAGCTCAGTGTAGTGACATTCTCGTAGCAATAAAGTGGGTGGTAATGGCATGGTTACTGGTTAGGACAGACACTATCTCCAAATGCTTTTGGAAGGCTTTAACAGTCAATGATTGCTTAGGTGTAGTGTCTTGTCCACTGGAAAAAGCTGGTGGTGGGACATGGACAGTCTGTTAAGGTTCTTTCTGGTGTTTAGCCTATATCTGGCCTCTTTGCAATGTTAGGACACACAAGATTGGTAAAAGATAGCTTACACACCAAACTCTACTCTAATACAGAACAGTAGGTGCAGTAACTCGAGAAGAACAGAACACACTGGAACTGAGGCAGTGGAGAGCCTAAGTAGGCACTCCACTGCTGACATAGCAAATGCAAATTGGACCAATCACACACAGCTAAATATGACAGTCGAAATGATCCTGACACATATTTAAATCATCAATACCTGTGAAGTATTAACCAAAGATATCTGTTCAAAATTTCCTTTTAGCCCAGTGCCGGTTGCTATGCTGTTGTCAGGGAGTTGTCCCTGACACTCCCTCCTTCCCGTTCAGTCACTGGCCATTGTTCCCAGTTTTGCCTGGAGAGAGCATCAGCATTGGCATTTGCGGTCCAAGGACTGTAGGTAACATCGAAATCAAATGGCTGCAAATTAAGAGCCCATTTCATGAGCCGTCCATTGGTGTTGTTCATAGAGTTGATGAAGTGTTAAGGCCTGATGATCTGTCTGGATTGTAAACTTTCATCCGACCAAGTAGACCTCAAAGTGTCTAAGTGAGTCAACCACAGCCAGCCCCTTCTCCACAGTTGAGTACCTGTCTCCCTTGGTAGAAGTTTACAGCTGAAGAATACCATGGGATGGACTGCTCCACTGTAGTCTATCTGGCTGAGAACTGCATTGATCCCCTGTTCTGAAGAATCAGTCTGCAGGTAGTATTTCGTGTTAGGATCTGGATACTTCAACACAGGTTGTCTGAGTGGCTTATTTAAGGCAATCACCAGTTTATCTGTCCATTGGATGAGATTGGGTGCGAACTTCCTTCTCAGATCCGACAAGCCTGCAGACTTATGAGCAAAATTTGGCACAAAATGACGGTAGTAACCTACTAAACCTAAGAATCCTTTCTTGGTGTGGGAAGAATGCAGTCTCTGACATGTATTAGCTTGCACACATCCGGTGTCACCTTTCCTCTGCCTACTTCATGTCCCAGACAGCAGCAGGTAGACATGCCCAGCTGGCATTTCTGAATCTTGTTAGTCAGTCCCTGTTCTCTCAGCCGTTGTAGTACTTGTCTCAGATTAATAATGTGGTCGTCCCAGTTGTCACTAAAGTTGGCTATGTCATATAAGTAGGCGACACAGTATTCCCTCATTCGATCTAACATATTGTCCATCAATCTTTGGAATGTGGCAGGTTCCCACTTCAACTGAAATGGCATGGTCATGAACTGGAATTTTACGAATGCTGTGGTGAAGGTTGTCTTATCCCGGTCCTCAACTCTGACCGGCACCTGGTAATATCCTTTGGTGAGGTTGAGAGTAGAGATATAGTGAGCCCTTCTCAGCATCTTCACCAAGTTATATCAGCCCGTGGTATGGATCTGACACAGTCAAGGCATTCAGCCTCCTGTAATCTACACATACTCGGACCAACCTGTCCTTCTTTGACACAGCAATAATAGGTGATGCCCAGGGACTCTTATGGTTGAGCTCTAACATTGATTTAATTTCAGATCGAACCTGTTCTTCCCTGGCCTTGCGAATTCTGTAAGGCTGAAGCCTGATTAGTTGTATGTCACCCGTTTTGATCTCATGTTGAGCTGCAGATGTCAGTTTCATCTCGTCTATCAGGTCGGTCAGATTCTGCTTTTGCCTTCTGTTGAGATCATCTTCCATGGTAGGTCGACTGGGGTTGCTTGCTTCGAATGTGATGATTTGACCATTGTCATTTACATCTGGCACTGACACTGCCAGAACTGCTGCTGTAGGGGGAAAATAAGGCTTTAACATATTTACATGAAATTGCCTACACCGCTTCTTTTTATTGTCGATTTGATGAGAGACTTGATGAGAGACCAGTGAGACGTGATGAGTGATGGAGTATGGCCTTTGCCATTGTGCTGAGAGTTTGTCATAGCCTACTGGCATCACTACCAACGCTTAATCCCCCTCAGAGAATGTCCTCTCTTGAGCCATCTAGTTAAACCATGTCTTTTTCTTTGTGTTGGCAGCCTCCTCTTTCTCAGTGGCCAAATCTTTCATGTCCGCCAGTCTCTGTCTCACATGTTGAACAAAACTTACAATTGATTGGTCAGCCTCCTTGTCTGCAGTTCACGTCTCTCTGAGAATGTCGAAAGGTTTCCTCATGTCGCACCAGTATACCATTTCAAAGGGTGAAAAGCCTGTGACAGACTGAGGTGCTGCAAAAAGAAGGTGTCCTTCAGGTCTCTGACATTCTTCTTTAGCATTGACTTCAGAGTGCCGTAAAGCATTCAAGCATTCCATCTGTTTCTGGATGGTATGGTGATGTTCTCAGGTGCTTTATGCCTAGCCTTTTCATCAACCCTTTCATCAGGTCTGACATGAAGTTTGATCTTATGTTGGAGAGTATTTCTTCTGATATGTCCATTCTAGCAAAGATATCAAGAAGTGCATCTGCAACCATCTTAATATCAATGCATCTCAGTGGCACTGCATCTGGGAAATGGGAAGCAAAAATCATTAGTGTCAAGACAAGTGTTTTACCCTTGTGAGAACGTCTCAGTGGTCTGACAATGTCCATTGCCATGTGTCTAATTGGCACAGCATATCTGGAAAAGCATTTAGTGGAGCTTTCCATTTTGTCGTGGGAGCAGCACGCCGATATTCTCTGCATGAACGACAGGCCCTTGCAACATCAGTTTGGTCTCCAGGCCAGAAGAATCGAGACTGAAGACGATCTGTCATTTTCTTCTTACCAAGGTGGCCTGCAAGTGGATTGCAGTGGGCTATTCTGATGGCCTCTGCTCTCCTTGACTAAGGGAGCATGAGTTTGCTTCCATCTCTGGCCTTGTTGACATGATAGAGCCAGGTCTGGTCACTGTCAGTCTCAGCCACTTTTTCCCATGCTTTGCAGAGCATTGGTTTGACTTTCTGCTTTCTGGCTAGGTCCTCTGCTTCGATCAGTCGTAGTTGATCAGCAGCTTGCTCTTTCTGCTGAGCAGTCTCTCTTCTGGCAAGCCTTTTTTCCCACCGGCTTAGCTTTAGTTTCACTTTAGTCTGTGAGAACAAAGAAGAGGAGTCAAAATCATATATATATTTCAGACTGGTCAGGCTAGCTTCAGATATTGCCATGGCCTACCAAAAACTTAGATGGATTAATTTAGAAATCTGATTAATAAGATATTTACTCAAAGAAGCTATCCCATCAGTTTCCAATATACTACATGAAGTTCTGTAATGGTAATCAAATCCCACAAACTCTAGACCCAATCGGCGACTGTCATTATTTCATAATGTGTATTGTACAGATAATTCTATATCCGATAGGAAAATATATTGTTGTTCTCACCATTCACATTTAGCCCCTAAACATTCCATATGCATTATATATGACAGTACCGGAAATCTAACAACAATGTTACTATATTTTTTGTGTTGATGGAATATATGGTTGAAGAATAATGGAGAGTGGAAGTCAAAGTGGTGTTAGTGGTTAACTTACTGAGAAATATGCACCTAACATTACAAGGGCATAAGAAGATGTTTTTGGAGGGGGGGGGGGCGCTAATGTAAGGTTTGGGTTAGCTGTATCTAGGTGCATGTTCCCTAGGAAATTTTTCTTTGCAGAGCTCTAAGAATGTATTCTGAACTAAACTTAGGAAGTGTCATAATTAACTAAGCATAATTCATAATTAACTCTTAGAAATGCTACAAAACTGCACAATCTGAGAAGCCATGTTGTGATTTTAAATTTGAACAAGCATTATGCTTGTGAGCTACAATGGCATCCTATCTTAGCTCCAGCCTCCCCATGCCCCTACCCGACCTGCTTCCTATATATAACAGTGTATTAGCTAGAACTGAAAGTAGATGCAGTGAACATAATTATAATGTCAGTAAGTTATCATTGAAAGCCTTATAATTTTTATTTGTGTCATTTTACTTTGTGGCTAGCACATTGTTTTTGCACTGAAAGATGAAGTTACCTGTCTGCATGCTTTGACTGGTAGTGTCACCGGATGTTAAATAGCTTGGCCGAGACCAATTACAACCAATGTGGTCATGTTGTAAGTGTTAAACATGAGAAGTTTGTGTATATGTTAGCTATTACATTCAAGACAAGCTGACTGGCACTGTTCAGTTGGGGAGGGTATGTCTCCACAATCGTCCGAGGGCCTGACTTTGGGAAACAAAGATTTAGAATACCCATGCTGGCTATTATTAGTTTACATCACTGGCAGAAGAAGCAGTTTTCATTAGAGAGAAATTCCTAATACTTCATTGCCTGATATTTTAAAAAAAGAGTTAATTCTATTAATTGTAGTCATGAGGAACTGAACTGTATAATATTCTTTCCACCTCAAAGGTATGGAAGATGTTTTTAAATGTGATGGTATTACTAGTGTGATAATTAATATGAAATTTGGTTTTCCGCTGAATAGTGATAGAACGCATTCAACTACCCCTTGCTTATGTAGGGCATAAGTGTGACCACAAACCATATAGAGTTAGCATTACTTATAATTCAAGCATTTTTTTTTTAATGATTAGCCTAGTGATGTATAAAATTACTTTTTCAGCTGTTGTGAACACTGTTAAATTCTATGATGTTAAAAAAAAATTTTTTTTATTGGGGCAAGTGGTACTCAGAGTATATAGTGGTTCTGGCATATCCAGAGCCATGTAACAAGTAACCACAGTGGGGATCTGAGATATCCAGGGCTATGTATTAGGATATGTCACCTTGAGCCACTATGCATACTACTTATGTTGGTCCACTAGAGATCCCCACAGGACCACCAGTTGAACACCCCATAGAGCCATATAATTGTGTTCATTGGGAGCTCCTGGGTAATCCAACTGGAAGAATTTGTGAAAGTGCAGACCTCTTGAGGTGGCTCCCATGGTCATTTTCCATTGGGTATGCCACCTTATGAACACCAATCCCTTCACCATTCTAGGAATTCCACCGGCAAGCATTAACAGTAAGTTATCATGTATAATGTAGGGTCATAGACTGCCAAAATTTCATTAATGGATACGTATTTTATAAGTTATAGTGGTGTGTCGTATGGTATCTTTCAACTACCAGTCAGATTTTCCAAGCATAAAAACATCGGAACTTTCTAGACATCTAAATATACTCAAAGCAGGTGTACCCCATCCACCTACTCCATTAAGGATAGAGATATTCTTGTTATAGTGGTGATTATTAAAGTTTGTGATCGGTACAAGTCCAATTTCCACAATTATATCAGGTATCCCAGCAAACTCTAGGCAGGATCATCCCATCTGACTCCCAATTTAGAGACACGGATTTCTCTTTGTGATGAGAACCTCAGCAAACTATGTAAGCAAGGTGCTATAGTGTCTGTCACAGGCCTTAGGGCACCTTGCCCACACCAAACCCATGCACCAGTCACCCACTGAGCCTGTACCAACCCCTTGAAAGAGGAGGCTGCTGTCTCAGTGGAGTGGAGATGGAGTCATACATAAAAGAGTTCTTGGAGGAGGTTAAGCTAAAGTACCCCTACCTCCTTTTAGCTTCTCTGAGAGGTGGGCTTTAGCCTTTAGCTATCACCTCAGACTTAAAAATTACTGTCTCAGTAGCAACCACTCTTCCAAAATCCATGTGCATTTCTTAATGGAGCCTGCCATCAACGATAAGTTGCTGGAGAGCTCATAGCCTATAGAGGTATTAAGTTTCAACTCGCTATGAAAGTGTAACTCTTTAAAGATTGGTCCAGAAGTGAGCAGCAGTTCACATACCCCAGTCCTCCACACGAAGCAAATCATGCCTGAGGCAAAGAACCATATGACTTTCAGTGAGTTACAACCATTAATTCTTGAGATATTCAAGAAGTTCACAAGACAAAGGTCAGGATAAGTGGTCAGAGTTATCTTGAAGCTGTGTGGGAGTTCCTACCTGCCTGTATCACAACAGACAGGAGCAAGAAGGCCATCATCACATCAATAACACCAGCAATAATTTCCTGCAATGGTCTATTGTGCCACACTGTTTCCAGAAACAATGCCTAAAGTCCTCTAAATTCCCAGCTAACAACAGCCTGGACTTGATAAGGTCAGCAACTGCACCCTTGTGCCAATTGGGAAAATAAAAAGTACTGGGGAAGAATAAAAAGCTCCATCCCACAAACAGTTTAGGTATATAACTTACTATAGGATGAGGACTGTTCACTTTCCTTGCAAACAACATTATTATGGCATACCTCATTGCATTCAGTTTCATTTTTCTCTCACCTCTTTTATATTTCTTTGCTTACCTTTCATCAATTTTACATACTTTAGATGCAGATTTCAGAATCTTAGAATCAATTGACGCACATGCATGAGCAACCTAGCAGAGTTTACTACATAACAAAATTAACACTTCATTTCAGAGAAATGAAACAGGTTCACAGTGAGCTTGTTTTGAGTTGGAATTTTTGAAGCGCTCAAGCATTAAACCTATCTCATAAGTGGGCTGGCATTTAACGAGCTTAGGGTTTCAGTAACAGCTAGTGTAGCTAATTATTTTTTGGCTTGGTCTAAGCACTGGACCATTATTTTAGGCACCAGCCCATCAGTTAACCCATCTGGGGATACCTGTATTGTTGGAATACCAAAAATCAACCCTTGCCTCAAAGAAACATCACCATAATTGGATCAAGGACATTAACTAGTTCCTCAAAACAAACTCCTTTGTTTAAAGCGGGCCAAGAAAGCCTGGACATGATGACTTATGATGCACTTATCCAATCTGTCAAAGTCTGTTGGATATCTGGCAGCAATGATGTCTCAGTAATAGCTTCAATGTTACTTTAGCCATGGCCTGACTTAAAATTAGCCCCATTTTTTTGGCAATGTGGTAAATTCCCTTATTTTAATAGTTCTGTGACTTACTCAGGTCCCAAACATTAAAGCCTCATAATTAGAAGCTTTATTAAAACTATATACACATCTGCCTTCCTAAAGACCACCTCCATCTCCTCTCTATAGACAACGCAGCTGGCAGTTAGTTTATTAAAAGGGGTTGTTTATCTATAAAGCATGACAAAAGTAATTTAATCAGGAATTTAGGTGCTAGCTTGCTTAAAGTTTTTGGTCAAGTGGAGTCTGTCTTGTATTCAACCAGACTGGTTTCACAAAAGGCCACAGCTGAACTACCAAGTGAAAGACAAAATGTTTTGATAGCTCTTATGTATGGAAGTGTGAGGGTAGTAGGGAATTCTTACAGTTAGCTGTACTAATTTAGAACGCATTGATAGAGAAAAATGTGGTGGTTTCCAACTCACAAGAGTGAGGTAACTGTACTATTGTCAAATACAATGATCAAGTATCTAGCTTTATTCCTCTGTTTGGATGGTGGTACATAACTGTGGGCAGGATTCTAATTTCATCAGCTAATGCTGTTACCTGCTAATGATGATCCAGCTATTTTAGATATCAAGAAGCAAAACACTTTAAATTATACATGATCATATCCAGAGTGAGTTCTTACAGATTTGATCTTTGCAGCACTTGCATACAATTGTCAGTGAAATCAGTTATTCAGTGTTTTTGCACTGTAATCGAATGAGGTTAATTATTCTTCAAATAAAGAACAAGTAAACATTAATTTGAGGCAGGCAGACTCACGGTTGGAATCACTCGAAGATTCAATTGTTCTTCACTATATATATTTGTTGGTGGCACACTGTTGTGTACATACTAAAGGATACTGTGTTCTGCATGAACTATAGCATGTCTGTGTGTCATGCACACTGTGGTTGCAGAGCTGAATCAAGCGTTAAAAACAGTTGTAGTGATCAAGTGTGTAAAACCACATATTTTTATTTACATTGTTATGGACATAGTCTAGATCTCAGTGTTGCTGACACATTTATTCATGTCAGATGTTGTGGATCATATGTACTGGAAATTTGCAACTTGTAAAAATTCTCACCTCACAGGAATGCTATTTTTCATAAGCTAAAGGGGGAGATATCACCATAGGTTCCAAGATTATTCTAATACTGTGGACCACAGTGCTTCATCCCTGGAAAGTTTCAGGCATAAATATGAAACACTGGAAGTATCATGGGAAGAAGTAACAATTGTAGTCGGGTGAAAGTAAGGACTAATGGAGTTGCAGCCATAATGAAAAACTTTGATTTCTTTTTTGGTCTGATGCCAGCTGAGAATTCTTAAACCTACAGATAGTGTCAGTTAGACTCCCTAAGCATCCATCATCAATGTCTGCTTTTGAAGACTGCTCTATTGTGCATTGTTGTTTTTGAGAAGATCATGCAGGACTGACATTTGCTTCGGGCAGAAGCTAAAGAATGGTCTAATGCATATGACAAAGGCTTATGCACAGCATATTTCAGAGCCCTACTACTCCGATGAAGTTCCAATAGTGTACTATAGACAGATGGACAATAGATGTTGCTGTGATAAAATCATATTTGTCTTCAATCAGGTGGACTATTACATGTATGCAAAACTGGAACAGGTTATAATTCTGGCTGCAATGAATGTCTGCTACCACGATAGGCTTCAAGAAGTGGTGAACTTTTATGGAGATGATTTTAGGATGTCAAAACTAGCTTGAGCTGTTCAGTGAAATGGAAGTTGAACATGCTGGTAACTTTCCCACCTTCTGGGATGTGCACAAAAACCTCCATCCGCTACTCAACTTAAATGAATTGTGTAACTTTAAACATCCTCCCACCCGCTATCCCCCCAAAAAATATATGAGATGTTACTGAAATGTGCCCAAGGTTTTCTGTGCCTGTTTTAACTAATACTCATTAGCTACTGAGATTGATTTTGTCAGTTAACTTCTAGTGCACATGTAAATGATTCAACCTCTCTCATGACATAGTTTGACCTTAGGTATGGCTTCATTTGGTGCATTACAGTGAAGGTCCCTTTACTACAAACATATGTTGCTGGCATAATGAGAACTAATTTCATCACTTTCACCACCTCACTTAGTAGTATCAGGTCAGAGTAGCCTTTCCGATATCATTACAATCTTTTTAATATTAGTATGGGAGTGTCTGTAGTAGTATGGGAGTGTCTGCAGTTATATTCTTATTCTCATCAAAATCTGATCTTTCACATTCCACAACTGTCTTTAGCTTATCCATGACACCGTTGTTCTTTGCAGATTTGCTCACTAAAGACAGTCCATCCTAAACTGGCTGGTTAAATCTGCCCTTGTATTAACAAGTGATTTGGCAGTACAGTGTCACATTGCCATGAGCTAGTGCTTGCCCATCTTCATATCATTTTTGATTGTAGGTTCATCCATACTTTGCTCTTCTGTATCATTTTCTTGATCTTCTTTCAGAATACCTCCAAACTTTCATCATTTCTCAAGAATGTCATTTACTAACTTTCTTCTTTGACTGAAAATGATTACCTTCACAGGGACTGCCTGTGCAACCCTGTAACTTATACTGTCTTGATTAGTAATGCTGCCACCAGGTAGTTGTCTATCTTACCCTGAACTGATAACTTGTTGTAAGGCAACTTATTAGTAACAAGGACAACAACTGACAAACACTTGCAACTGAGCTTGAAATTTTTATTCTGTTCAAGGCAGTTGTAAGCCTTTCGGATTTGTCAGTACAAGAATATCATTCATAAGGCAGACTACATTTTCAAGGTCATTCTGGATCTCTGACATTCTTTGTTGAATTCAGGTGATGATGTAAACCTAAGTGGAACTTTGTTGAAACTGCACCTTCCAAATCGGGTAATAATGGTTGTGAGTAGTGATGACCTCTTTTATAACACAAACTGCCATAAGCCTGAGTTGGCATCTAGTTTTGAGAACGCTGTGACACCTGCTAATTGAGCTAGAGTTTGCTCTTCTGCGGGAAGAATGTAACATTTGTAGCAGGTTTTTCATTGAGTTTTGTAAGCACAATGCAAATTCTCTCTCTGTTATTTGGCTCGAGTACTACCACCATGCCTGCAAACCAATCAGTAACTTTATGGACCTGTGTGGTGAACCCTAATTTGACATGCAGCTTTACACGCTGTATGAGAGGAATAAGAACTCAGCGGGACATTTTGAGGGCAAAAGGCTCACCTCCTACTTTAAGCTTAATGGTGTGTTTGTATTGTATTTTCTCCAAGCCAGAAAACTATTCAGGAAAAATATCCTTCACTATAGCCATCACACTTGCTAATAACTTCTATGGCAGGTCTGCCCAACAGGGGCCTATGATGATCTTTAACAACAGAGGGGTGGAGAATACCTGCAGCTGAAGTACAGCATAATAAGGTGATGTGGTCTCTAGTACTAGGAACTTAATTAACCGTACATATTTCTTACTCATTTGAGGGTCACAGCCTTTTCCCTCGTGTAGTCCAGAGGTAAAAATGACCCATCACAATTATAGATCGCTTATGGCTTACTTTTAAGGTGATGTTCTTCTCGTGACTTTTCCAAAACTTAAAAGAATTCATCAACAATCTCTTGGCTAAAACCCTCTGCTCTGCTATGGTAAAGAGAGTTGGTTTTCCTCAGAGTCTGTTTGGGATGATACTTCTTAAAATTTGTCCACCGGTGATCACTAGGTCCATGTTCAGGTTTATTCCCAAGCGAAATCATCATGGTCCATGTCAGTGGTAATCTTCACTGAGCCATGTAAATGAGGATGAAACATGATCATCTTCTGTCTGATTTGGTAAGAAAATTTTAACACCAGGTTTGCTTCAATGTTCGACTTTACCCTTAGCTTTGTCTTCAAGTATCTTACAGGGCACACTAAACTGGATTAATGCTCCTCTCACTGACATTCCTCCTTTGACACATTTTATTGCTTTAAGCACATATCCATCATCTCACAATTTTGTTTCTTGGAAGCATCCTATAAAGGAACATGAAAAGGGCTAGCTAATTAATAGCAAACGTTATCAGACAATCTTGTGTCGCACAGATAGCTTGAGCATGACCCTTCTGCGTAATTGTCACAGGGCCAACTGAGACATGGCTGGTTTTCTAGCTTGGGAAAATACAATACGAACACACCATTAAGCTTAAAGTGGGAGCCGGGCCTTTTTCCCTCTAAATGCCACGCTGAGCTCCTATTCCTCTATGCAGCCTGTAAAGCTTGCATAGTCAAATTAGGAGGCACCATGCAGGTCCATAAAGTTACTGATTGGTGTGCAGGCTGGTGGTAGTACTCAAGGAGAAACATGTGTTCTCTCAGTGATCAGTCAAGTTCTTGGGTCTAAAAATGGGGTTACCGCCTGATCCCGACTGGGTCACAGTTATCTTAAACATGAAGGACTCAGGGACGTAAGTGATATCAGATGTTTCCTCAGCATTGCAAATAAAGTTGACTCCTGATTTAACCAACTTGACTAACTCAATTAGGGAGTTACTGTCCAAGGAAGTTGAGTGGTGCTAGAGCCTAGCCCTAGCCCTAGCCAGTACAAACAAATCCTTTACCATCATCAAAGTGTCCTTGAGGCGAAGGCCAGTGCTAGCACTTTTGGTGTAAACTGCTGATGCCTCACCATATGGACTAGAGGCAGTGCTTCTTCTACATCCACAAGGAAATGAGTTCCCAAAAGTGACTTTCATTCCAAGGTCAATGATGCCAACAGAGCAATATTAAAGCAGAAATAGATAAAGATGGAACTGCCTTGGGTATATGAGTGGTCCTCAGAATACTTAAATGGCCTCATCTTTGTAATCCACAAACCGTTAGTTCCTTGCTAAGCTCAAAACATCTAGATGAACTTCCACTAGGTACGTATACAATGGTTCAGGATGAGGCTTACGAGATTAAAGATCCACTTCTTCCTCTAAACCATGATCAGACCCTATTGAGCCAGCAGGTGAGAGGATCTGCAGTATGCAGTTCTTTACCTGGAACATGAGTTATAGAGTATGTGTAGTGCATCATACAAAACTTCCAGCTATGAAAGGGAAGCTGGAATAACTCCTGTCAAGAACAAATTTGACACCTGCAAAAGTAATGCATGCCTGGTAGAAGCTCACTCTCCGGACTCTATATTTCAGTGGCATCTGACCTATCAGTAGAGAAGGAAATACTGATGTGAAACAGTCAACTGGTAATTCCTGCAGCTTTGAGGAGTGAACTCCTTAAGTTGATTCATGTTGGACATCAAGGAATTGTGAAGAATAAAGAAGGATACAAATTATTTGTCTAGTTGCTGGCTCTGTCTAAGCAACTAAAAAAGACACGGGGACAGTTACAGTGAATGTCGGAGCTATTGCACACTGAAGGACATTCTGTCATGCAATACATTCGTTTAGTAGATAATAACAAGGACTCGCATCAGTCATTTCCCAATATATACAGCAATTGTCCGAAGCTCTGATAAATTGTTCTTTGCTTCTTCTTCAGATGCATCAGCTAAGCTTCAAGACTGATTTAAATGTTATTCAGTAATTTTATTACATTTAATTTTATTACATTTAACATGCAGGGTCCTACATCTCTAGACTACCATAATTTCAACAGGTGCCAGTAGTATAGACAATTCTCTAGCACGTCACACAACTCCTTTTACAATATAATTTGTTCTTCCTCAATAATACAAATGTGGCACAAACAACTTTAGATCGACTAAGACTGTGGATACCGCTAGGACACTGAGGGGGATGTTCAGCCACTAAAACAACAGTAGGCACTAACAACTTTAGATGGATTAAGATTGTATTTACCCCTAGGACACTGAGCACTAAAACAACAGTAGGCAATAACCACTTTACCACCAGCAATTTCACACGCTAAGATATTAAAAAAACTGGTTTGTCCTCTCAAAGCTTGCGCGTGCGTATCAAAATCCAGCAATGTTGACCGGAAGTTGAGTCTGAAGTGGAGTCGGAAGTTAACTCTTTTGAGGGGAGTAAATTCGTCTGTCGAGCCGAGCTGCTAGTACCTAGCGTAGGCAGAAAATAGTACTTTCACTAAACGCCAAAAGGCAGTTCATCATTTGCTTTCGATTATAAAACCTGGTGTTCCGACTTGAGTTTACTCCATTCGCTGCTAGAACTCGCCTGAACTCGAAGAATGATTAATAGAGTGTGTTCGCTACTCTGTCTTCCATTGATATTCAGTACTTTTTCAGGTATGAGTACACGATAGTTAGCCACATGTACTTGGGCGATAGCCTAAGGGCAAAATGGGGTGGGTGTGGCATGTCTACACCCCTTGATAGATGATATCTAGTGTTGACCTTGCTTAAAGTGGAAATTCTGTATGTGACTTCAGAATCTAAATCCACCGAAATTCATTGGAGGTTGTAGGTTACAACCCCAATGGTATAGTAGAATCATTGTGTTCATAGTTACAAATATCACCTTCAATAGTTGCTTAAAATGACCTGTCATTGTTGATTGTGCAGTATGTCATGAATAGACTTGTTTGTGCCATATTGTCAGTTCATATGATTTAGCGGTTACTGTTGGCACAAACATCTGTCACAATAATATGATGTTTAGATGTGCAATTTGTGGCAAGAACCCACAAGTTTCAACACTTTGTGACCACACTGGTGCATTTTATAATCGGGCTTAACATTTAGAATTGAACTAGTGGGGCTAGTTGTGAATATCAATAAGGGATTCTCCCTAGCACATGCCCCTAAGCATGTGGAGTAGATGGGCTAAGTGTCAGTCTTGTTGGGACAAGGCAATCCAGCAATACTTTTAACACCATCTTTTATTCTATTACCAACTTTTAAATTAGGGTAGCGTTCATTTAGGGTTAAATATTGACTTCAAATATTAATTAAGCAGACTTGCTATACTACAGATGACAGTGTCTGTCACTGTTGTTAGTACACACAATGATGCTGACATTTTATGAGCTGATTATGTGTGTGGTAGGTAGGCTCACAGGGTCAGTGGCACTATACGGAACACATGTAAGGCTTCCTAAATTCAGTGTATATAGTAATTTTATGCTAAATTTGGGGATCTTTTTTAAAATAATTTTATTATTGCAAGACATGTGGTGAGCTGAAGCCCTTGCCAAGCCATATCAAAATAAAAGAAATAAATTATTTTTCAATGAACTATCAGTTGATATAACATTACAATAACCTTCTCAATAATCAACTTGAAATTGTATTCTCTTGATGTTTCGACTACATGCTCCATTATTCCTGGTGAAGGCTGGAGCATTTAGTAGAAACATGGAGAGAATACAATTTCAAGTTGATTAAAATATTTATAAACCAAATTGTGAACCAAATTGTGTTTAAATTGTCTAGCTATTGCCTTAGCTACCACCCCAGGAACCTAACCCTAGATGAAGAGTTAATCCAGTAATAATCTGTACATTATGGATTATGTCATCTTGGTGATATAATACTTGGACTGTGGGAAGCAGGATCTTCTGAAGCTCACCAAGTGTGAGGACAACAGGAAGTTCTTACTGGCTCTTCAGAATTATCAAAAGAAGACAATGCCAAAGAGCTCCGGACATCTCATTAAAGAGAGTGTATTGATACCTTTCATGTGTTCAATGTGCTCTCACCATTAATATCTAGTCTGTAGAGCAGAGGTAGAGCAGAGGTATATTGACCTCTCCTCTACTGACTAGAAGATGCTGGTTATCTTTCCCGTATATACCATAGCCAGTTCTCTCTTGTACTCCGCAGCCAAAATGGAAGTCCATGCAGGAACTTTTGTGTTTACTTTTCCAAACTAAATAGTTATAATTTGTATAACCTCATGGCAAATGAAATGCTGAGGAACTGAGCAGCTCTCTCATATAGAACCTATGTGGATGCTTGCCCTGACAACTGTGTAACCTGTTCTCACATGCAGCTGTAGTTCGTTCCTCGTTATTGGAATCTTGGAATGATAGTTAACATGATTACTCAAAGCCATTTTGGATGACCTTATTTTGCGAGTGAGCCTATGATGCATAGGTATGTAGATGTAAAGCTTTCCATCCATATCAGAAGTAAGGGCCACTTTTACCTATCCTGTTAGACATTTTTGTCAATGTTTGAGGCTTGCTTCTATCTCCTAGCATGTTAGTCTTTGTCTCAGCCTCTGGACAAACAGTATTGCTGCTCAGTACTTTCCTGCTCTCTCTTGGAATGTTCACTCTCATCTATTGCTCTACCGTTATCCAGAATATGTTGATTATACTGGTCATGCCTCTTTCCTCTTGCTGGGCTGTGCTTTCTCACTGTCTGTTTCTCACATTTCGCAGCTTTATGTTGATTCCTGCACGTTAAAACTAGCTTCTCCTTTGCAATTTTAGGTCATACTTCTCTATCTAAATGTCCAGCCGACAATGATTGTGGCATGTGGGTGTGCAGTAGAAGGTGATCCTGTTTGTGCATGGACGAAATTAATTGTGATTATGGATACATATATAGATACGTACCTAAATTGAAATTTCTAAGATAAACTTCAGCACCTCAGGTGACTGGACTTTAATTAAATTTGTATGAGAAATATATTGGACAGTATAATATGATAACACAATTAAATAAATGTCTCATTTTATATAGAATCATGCTTGGATGGCACTGCTGAACGCCTGATATCTGGTAGTAGATACCGAGTTCCTGACCAGTTATTTACAGCCAGCTCATCTGACAATGGCTATTTTCCTCGGCAGGCAAGGCTCGAGGGAATTTCATGGTGTTCTTTTCGGTCAGGTTCAGCACGCCCCTGGCTGCAGGTCACCTTTGGAATTGATGTCAATATTTCCATAATCCAAACTGGTGGGTTCAGTAATGATTTTCATGTGAACAGTTTTCAAGTCTACATTGGTGATACAGAGGGAAGTCTTCATCCATTGATATCTGATGATTCCATGGAGCCTATTGTAAGATGGTATAGTATAACCTCAATTATCCAGACCTCAGTTATCCAGAAACTCGGATTATCCACATGGCTGCACATGCGCAAGTGTAGGCGAAGGTCTACGCAACAATATACATACTGCTGAACTTCCGTATGGAGGCCGTACTTGTAGCTACTAAGAGTAGATCTTGTCTAAGCAGCAGGTATTGATATATGTTTTACAACCACAGAATAAGACAACAGATGAAAACTTACCAATTAGCAACTGGCTTTGTGTGGAGCATCCTCCAGAGCAAACCGAAGTTATCATTACAGGCTTTTTTGTTCTTGTTCTAGTGTGCACAAGTGCTAGGTATGTCTCGACTCACCATAGCTTCTAATTCTTGTTTCACTAAAATAGTTGGCTAGGTAACAGTAGGACTAGATAACTAAGCTTCGTAGGACATCTCAGACTTTTGCCTCGCATCAGTGTAGATTTTGATTGGATATCTAAAGAATGATATTAACTCTGAGTGGGCTACTTTCAGCCCAAAAGAGTCATGGCCTAGCTTATGGATATAATGAACATCAGTTATCTGTAAATTCAAGGTAGTTTGTCCCTAGCCTTCTAGATAACTGAGGTTCTACTGTAATATTTTTTGCTGAGTCAAACCTGATGATCTTTTATATCATGTAGTCATAGGGACAGGGAAGCAATTAATATAGGCATATCATTTTATATGCCTTAATTATAGTCCTCAATCCAAGTACTTTTTAAATTTATTGTTTGCTAGGCAAGCTAGCATAATCCCATATAGTCTTCAGTAAATCTTCATTGATGAAGACACCCACATGAATTCTGGTTCATGTGTGTTAGATTGTTTAATATTATGTCCTATATAAACTCTAGTTGTCAAGCCTCTTTATAGTTAGCTCACAACAAGCTATTAATTGATGGACCATCAACTTTATTTGTGCTTTTATTAAAATCATGGTTTTTTTTAATGAGGATTTCGAACTCTTTAAAATACATATACAATAAGCTGTAGGTTGGATAAGAATCAGGTAAACTATGCATTGCTATATCACTCTCCATCTATAATGAAACATACAACAAGGAAATCCATAGAGAAACACCCTCTTTCTCAAGACTATAGGAATTGAGGGTGATTAGGTATGCATTGATGCCTGTGCAACTTTTCTCCATGGAAGGACTTACGGAAGCATCAGTCGAGGCTTGAAAGGATCTGTTGATGATGGCACTTGTGATGTTAAACTCAATTGGCAGTGTGTTATAAATTTCTTATTTGTTTTACTCGCTCACGCCTTCAAAGTAGAAGACAGTTTTATGACTGTTAGTTAATTTATTTTGATTTAGAATTCTACTGGGCATATGCAGTTGAAGAAGCCCGTGTTTAGCACATAGGATTCATTATAATTTTTGTTGTTGTGTGAATGATGTCCGAGTGTGCACTTGTAGACGATTAGTTAAGCACTCCTCGAATTGTCTTCACACAAGGCTTTCTTATGATATCTCTGAGAAGCATTGATCTTGCTGTAGTTGACTGTTATGTGCATGTTTATTAGCTTCATGTTAAGAGCCACATATTTCACAAAATATGACCATACCTACAATTATGCTTATTTGCTGATAAGTTTCTTGCTGCTCATTTCAGGACCAGTCTTCTAGAGGAGCGATTACTTAGCAGGTAACTCCTTGTGTATACAGGAGAAGCAATCACTAGATCCTCCTCAAGATATGTGCTCCTTCATGGTTTGAGAGACTGGGTCTTTCTTAGTCTGGCTTGCATGATTACCTCCTTTTTGACAGGTTTGCAAGAGTTGCTCTGCTATTCTCCATCACTTGAGTCTAAAAACATAACATTAAAATAAAAAAGTAAAATATGGAAAAAACAATAATAATAACACCAATAATAACACCAACGCCAATAAAATAAACAACAAATAAAAAAGCACACAATTATTTAAAATTAATTTTGGTAGAAGAATCATTGACAGTGTATTTGTGCAGTAGTATTTAGTTTTTGAATTTTAGCACCAGTATTTTTGCAGTTGGGGATTAGAAGCAGGGCCCTAAACAATCAGAGTTACGGTAATACAATTCCATTGCTACAGCAACAACGACAATTATATACAGTGGCGTTATCAGAAAAAGACAATCTGTTGACATTGTTTTATTGTTGTATTAAAAAGGTATTTTTGCGTAAGAGGACCTTTGGTGTTGAGAATACAACACTACCATCACCAGTCACTACTCAAGTCCTGCACATAGTGCCATTCAAGTGGAAACCTATGAGTGGTTCAGCATGTCTGAGACTAGAGGCACTTGGGTGCCCCATCTCCCAAGGTACCTGGCTATTACATAATAATCTGTCTTGTGTGCTGTAAAATACATTATGAGTTATGTGCTATATCAGCAGAGCAATAATGGAATCTCTTTAATTGAAATTCTTTTAGCTTTATATTTAACTTTACACATTTCCTAGTTGTGTTAACTATATCTTGTCTTCACCGCAATTTCTGGTTAATTTTTGCCCACAATGACTAACAAGGTAGACATTAGCTACTCCAGAAGGATGTCTCTAGTGAGGTTAATAGTGACATTGTTTGGTGGCAGACTTAATTCTGGCTGAAGAATGATAGCTTCATGGCCATTATATACTCAAGTTAAAAACAATTAAAAAAATGGGCATCATTGAAAGCTCAGGGTTTTAGTTTGTTGGTGGTTGTGTCTGTGGGGAGGGGAGGGGATGTTTGTTGTGCCCCAAATACTTATTAATCCCTTAGTCCACTCACTTTCTTTTATAAAGGCGTCTACATGTAAACAGGTAAAGATAAGAAATGAGTGATGCTCCTTTTGGAAATAGTTATGCTAAAAAATATTTTGTCAGGTTAAAGGGAGGAGGAAGGTTTTTCTGTTATAAAGGGAAGTCCCTTAACCCTCTCATCCTTCCTGTATGATACACTGAGGCTCACCCAATCTTTGAATGTTGAGTTTCAGATATCTTGCTGAAGTGACTGACATGTTCTTGAGAGCTATGCTTCTACTGAATAACAGACCTTTGGCACTATCAGAGGAGGCATGGTTACTCCATGCCAGAGTTTACGGCATTTATAGTAGTGTCTTTCCTAATTGAGGTAATTAGCAGGCTTTGGGGTAAATATACCAAAATGTAGCTATCCTATTTCTATTTCTACGGACAAATTATTCAACTCAATAAAAATGCCCACATTCCTTTTTCATGAGCTGCCAGGTACACTAACGGGTGCATACTATTCTGGGGCATGCTCTATTGTTTGAGCACGACTGCCAGGAATGTGACAATAGTTGCAAGAGATCTCGAACAGGTATATATATAACAATTATTAATAATAGTGTTGAACTCGATCTATCATCCTCTATTCTAGTTTTGTCTATATACCTAGCCAGTTTGTCACTTGTAAAGAAATTGTTATTGTCAGGCTCATCCACCTCTTTTATGTGGAGTTTGACCATCTGGTACTTGTTCAGGTTTAAAAAGTGAATGCTGTCATCATTGTGTGACCCATCTCTTTTAACTGAAATGCCGCAATTATTGAAGGATTTGTTAATTCAGCAGAACATTTTCTTCTGGAGATGTCATATTTCCTGCCGGTGCATGATATAATTGAGAGGACATACTGTTTCATTTCTAGTAGCAAATGGTATGCGGTATAATCGAGGAGGGCACATTTAAATCCAGGAAATACGGTAATTAGCTACTGTTAAGCAACCACCTGCCTGTACATATTTATTACTTACTATACTGTTGTAATATGCACAATAATGAGAAATTTTTATGCCTATTGATAATCGTAATGTGATTACATTACTCAATTTTTTTTTGATACGGCAAACCCACTTGGGGACCTAAACATCAAATGTATGGGCCATGCAGTCCATCTTGCTCTATATCAGAAGCAGTGATGAGCATTGTTTCATACATCATGTAAGTCACATGGAAAAGACGAGTACCTAATATGGCTGTTATCACCTAGAGGTCCATAGCAGATACATCCATGCATACTCAAAACAAAAATGTTCCAGGTCTTTGGTTTACTTTCATAGTTACTAGGACAGTTAGCAACACCTAAAAGCACACCCATGATTCTTGCTGTAGATGTGTCTGTCACGTGATGTCAGCTGTGTACAATATTTGTGGATTTAATTCAAATAATATTTTAATATCCCTAACCTGAGAGATCTATATTTTATTTTGATACTCAAAGCTGTTTATTACAACTGAAAATGATGATCAAGACTGAGTTAATGATTATGGATTGGACAACCTCTGCTTATAACCCCCCCCCCCCCCCCCCCCCCCCCCCCCCCCTCCTCCACACCCACCCACCCTCCCCCGGTTAATCATAGGACTACTTTCATCAATATTTACATGACATCTAACACATAAATTAGGCAGGTAACCTTTAATTGTGTTTGCTATAGACACTCGGTACACTGTTTATATAAACAGAAAACCAATACTTAATTAGTACTCTTGATGTTGTGGGTGTTGCCAATACAATGGAGGCTTCCTTCCAGACAGTGTCTGGTGACATACTTGCTTATTCCACGGGTGTACACAAACTTGAACTACAAACATAACTAGACCTGACGAGCTGGCCTTGCAGAATACAAAGTTGTAGATTTCTCCCATGGTAATATGGTATGTGTGTGAGTGCATGCCTGTGTGTATGTGTGTGTGTGTGTGTGTGAGTGAGAGTGAGTGAGTGTGTGTGTGTGGGTGAGAGAGAGTGCGTGAGTATGTGTGAGAGAGAGTGAGTGAGTGAGTGTGTGTGTGTGCGAGAGGAGTGAGTGAGTGTGTGCGTGTGAGAGAGAGAGAGAGTGAGCGAGTGTGTGTGAGAGAGAGTGAGTGTGTGTGTGTGTGGGTGAGAGAGAGTGCGTGAGTGTGTGTGTGAGAGAGAGTGAGTGAGTGTGTGTGTGAGAGAGGGAGAGCAAGTGCACTCTTAACTATTGAGAAACAAATCCAACAACAAGAACCAAATAACCACCTCAAAGCCAACAAAAACTGATTTGGCAATACTATAGCAATATATCAGCTTTTCAAAAGTTTATTCGAGTTAGTTTGACTAAGTTAAATTACATTAAACATCCCCTTAGTGTACAGGCTGTACCTGACTACAGTGGTAGAGAACTAGTACTGATTTCCTTCCTCCCTCCCTGCTTGTCCCCCTGAGCTATCACTGATCATAATCTTAGTTATAATAGTTCAGGTACAACAGTATCTGTCTTGTTCATCCCATAAATTGAGGACACTCTGTGAAGATCAATGTACATGCACCATTGTGTGATACATCATGGAGACCTCGACCCACATACAAAGCATGAACTTGCTTCAAGAATGTATCACATAGGAGCCCAGTATCTACATGAAGTGCTGCAATGAAATTCATAAAGTTATGGTCCCACAAAATCTAGACCCAATGTAAATGACAGTCGTATGCCAGCAAAACTTGTCGTTTGCTTAGTTGTTGGGGTGGAGTGTCATGGAGCTTGCTGGTGGGAGTTGAGTGCAGCTTTCTGTTGTTGCTGAGATGGAATGAAGCTCATGGTAATCAAGTAGCAGAAGCAAGTAGCCAATTAGACAGCCAGTATAGTGAGAAGTCAACAGAATCCCTACAATCACCCACAACCACGTAGCGGACATGCACTAATAAGTAATGGCAAGGTCAGGAAGAGGTCACTTAAGCAAACAATTTTGAATGTATGGCTTAAGTATAGTGACAACATCATTATCTGCATTAATTATAATATTAACAGGTGTATAAAAACAACAGCACATAGTTAGACTTGGGTC
This sequence comes from Cladorhizidae sp. MBARI D1340-BT2, assembly GCA_028752905.1. Classification (NCBI taxonomy): domain Eukaryota; kingdom Metazoa; phylum Porifera; class Demospongiae; order Poecilosclerida; family Cladorhizidae; species Cladorhizidae sp. MBARI D1340-BT2. Next base: position 13,642,977 of record JAQNBH010000013.1, read on the forward strand.
TAGGCAATATATTTTTGATATAGTTATATACTTTTGATTGGGTATAGTTTGATTTGGTCAATTATTACAGCTGTTACTGCAGAAACTCAGCTTGTCTTGTAGCAAATAGAAAAATTAATAGCTGCCTAGGCATTCTAACCCTTTTTGGCTGTTGTTTCTATACACCTGCTAATACTAAAGGTAGTGATGTTCAGTATACTTCAGCCATACACTGAAAGGTTTGCAAGTGACCTGTTCCTGACCTTGCCATTACATATTAGTGCATGTTCTCTGTGATTGTGGGTGATTTTAGGGATTCTGTTGACTTCTCACTATACTTGCTGTATAATTGTTAACTTGCTTCTGATACTACTTGATCACCATGAGATTCATTCCATCTCAGCACCAACAGAAAGCTGCCCACTAAACTCCCACCAGCAAGCTCCATGACACTTCACCACAAAAACTAAGTATTGTTTAGTCATTTAGACACAAAAGCAGCAGGGTTCTTGGATAACTTCTTCATCATTTGATACACAATCTTGTCTAGTGATAGTAAAAAAAATTAACAGTGCACTTGAGGAACTTTTTTGTTTCTTTAGATTGCAGTGGGCACTTTAGCTTTTAGTTAACTAGTTCCTTGATAGACTGAGCTCAATATTATATGTAATGAAGTTTGTCCGAGTTCTTCCATTTTATATTCTGCTTTCAGCCATGGTTATATTATAGCTAATATTAACTCACTCTTTTAATTTTCTATTTTTTTGGGTCAAAGCCACCAACAATGGAGAAGAACTTGCCAATTAGCAACTAATAATGTTGAATGTGACATGCTAGCAAATGACTTGCATAAAATTTACCCTGGAGAGCAATGGTTATTCATGTATTAGGATATGTTGTCAAAAGAGCTACTAAAGGAGAAGCTAGCCTATTTCCCCCTCCCAAGCAGCATAGCTAGGAATAGGAGAGGAATAGGAGATACTTAATTTCAGTGCATGTCAAACTTTGGCATTATTCCTGATGAAGGCTAGTGCATCTAGTCCAAATGTCAAGAGAGTAAAATTATTGAGAAGGTCATTGTAATCTTGTTATGTCAACTGAGAGTTTGTTGAGAGTTTGGCATTGTTATTTTGGTTATGACTTTCTCAATAAAAATGTTAGTTTCTCAGGGAAATAAAAATTTAAGTTGATTATTGAGAGAGTTATTATATTCTATAATAATAATATTATGTCAACTTAACGTTTGCTTATGTAAACAAAATTTTACTACTAAAATAACTAAAATCACAGAAAACAAACATGAAATAGTGAAGGATTATCACATGTTGTGGTATAGATGAGTGTGGTGTCAGGAGGCACTGTCCCGGCAGCAGGCAGAGAGGTTGCAGAGCTCACCGACAATGACACAACTTCTGTGAACACACCGCGCATAAAGGAAAAATCACAGAAAACAAACATGAAATAGCATCAGCTGTTGTGGTATGGATGAGTGTGGTGTCAGGGAGCACTGTCCCTGCAGCAGGCAGAGAGGTTGCAGAGCTCCCTGACAGTGACACAACTTCTTTGAACACACCACGCATAAAGGAGGATGGAAGATGTGTGGTGACAGCCAAGGTGGACACAGACTTTGAACAATGTCAGTGTGCTGTGTAATTACAGACATCTGACTGGTTATGGCTATACGATCTGATTGGTTATGTAACACACAGTAGTTGACCTTATTTGATGATATTTGTAAGTGGGACCTGGAAGCCCTTATATAGGTACCAGGGAACCCAACCCATTCATCCTGGTGCTAGGTCATTATTGTGAATGTTATAAAAGGTATGCAGTCATAATTAGACATTAAACCAAATCAGATGAGGCAGGCAGTGGACAGATGGAATCAGATGGTATGCACAGGGCAGGTGAAGGGTTTGTCAGCAGTAGTGCGGCCAATTGTTTACATGTGGTCATTATTATTTCTGTTGTATTTTGACAGGTCAATCCAATAATTATAGTGTTCTTGTTTCAAGTTGTTTGTTGTTTCTATACCTCATAGTAAAGAATCACACTATTTTTAGCTGTTTCCTGGGACTCCAGCACTTTTAACACTATTTCTGACTTGTTTATTCTTGTTGTACACTGCACAGATCAGTGCAAGCCATATCTTGTTGCTATTGTTCACTGTGTCCATGTAGACAGTATTGTACACTGCATAAATCATCACATATACCAACTTGTTGCAGATGTTGATTGTACCCATGGATACTGTAAGTAAGAATAAAGCGAGCAGTATCTAATATCCGATTTTGTAGGTCAGGCTGCTTTATTGTTCTAAGTTTTTATTTTTAGAAGAACAAAATAACCAGCGACTGCTCACTGTAGCTGTAGAATATTGCAGCTACTATTAAATTAACCAACCAAAGCAGTGAAAAAGTGCTGGATCAGCTCAGCTGCTAGGTTCAATCTTGCACACACCAAGCATATTTATTGCATGCATGGGATAATGGACATCCTATTTTGTGGGAGGAAGCCACCATCTTGGATCAGGGCAGAAGACAAAAGGAACTGCTAGTGAAGGAGGCATTGCACATCTGCCTAGCAAAATTTAATTGGTTAAATTGCGACTGTGGAGTGGACTTGACTGGCTTCTGGGCAGGATCACGAACTTGAAGCCATGACCGCTATAATTTGTTTTTTAAAACATTTATTTATTTATTTATTTGTTTGTTTATTTGTTTGCTTGCTTGCCTGATCGTTTGCTTGCTTCCTTGCTTATTTGTTTATTTACTTTTTATACATATATTATTATTTTTATTTATTATTATTATTATTTTATTTTTGATTATTTATTAATTAATTAATCACTTGAATTTGGACTCTGATGACATTTTCTTTTAATTACAGTATTATAATAATAATAATAATCATTAAATAATAATAATAATAATAATAAAAATTATTTATTTATTATTTGTTTATTATTTGTTTATTTTTTAATTTTTTAATTATTATAATATTATTATAATAATATTAATATAATAATAATAATAATAATCATAATCATAATAACAACAAGAACAACAATATTAATAATAATAATAATAACAATAATAATAACAATAATAATAATAAAAATAATAATAATAATAATAATATTATTATTATTATTATTATTATTATTATTATTATTATTATTATTATTATTATTATTATTATTATTATTATTATTATTATTATTATTATTATTATTATTATTATTATTATTATTATTATTATTATTAATACTAATATATTGTTATTAATTATTATTATTATTTTTATTTTTATTGTTATTATTATTATTATTATTATTATTATTATTATTATTATTATTATTATTATTATTATTATTATTATTATTATTATTATTATTATTATTATTATTATTATTATTATTAATAATATATTGTTATTAATTATTATTATTATTTTTATTATTATTAATAAGAATAATATTATTATTAATTATTATTATTATTATTATTATTATTATTATTATTATTATTATTATTATTATTATTATTATTATTATTATTATTATTATTATTATTATTATTAATTTTTTAATTTTTTTAAATTTTATTATTATTATTATTATTATTATTATTATTATTATTATTATTATTATTATTATTATTATTATTATTATTATTATTATTATTATTATTATTATTATTATTATTATTATTATTATTATTATTATTATTATTATTATTATTATTATTATTATTATTATTATTATTATTATTATTATTATTATTATTATTATTATTATTATTATTATTATTATACTGTAATTAAAAGAAAATGTCATCAGAGTCCAAATTCAAGTGATATGTGGTCCCTGCAACCGAAACTGCATTACCTCTCTGCACCACAACAGAAAGCCTCTGCAGGAGGTGGTGAAGGGAGTTCTTCTCTCCAGTCACTTGAAAGAGACGCTGCCCCAAATCCATTAGAAAATTATTATTATTATTATTATTATTATTATTATTATTATTATTATTATTATTATTATTATTATTATTATTAATATTATTATTATTAATATTATTATTATTATTATTATTATTATTATTATTATTATTATTATTATTATTATTATTATTATTATTATTATTATTATTATTATTATTATTATTATTATTATTATTATTATTATTATTATTATTATTATTATTATTATTATTATTATTATTATTATTATTATTATTATTATTATTATTATTATTATTATTATTATTATTATTATTATTATTATTATTATTATTATTATTATTATTATTATTATTATTATTATTATTATTATTATTATTATTATTATTATTATTAATTATTATTATTATTATTACAATATTATTATTATTATTATTATTATTATTATTATTATTATTATTATTATTATTATTATTATTATTATTATTATTATTATTATTATTATTATTATTATTATTATTATTATTATTATTATTATTATTATTATTATTATTATTATTATTATTATTATTATTATTATATTATTGTTATTATGGTCCTTGTTATTATGGTCCAGTCTACAAAAGTCCATCAACCATGGGGTGTCGGGTTAACAACCGACCGACCCACAATGTTGCATTCCCCCTCCAGAGGCAGATGGATAGCCTCTGAAAGAGGTGTGTGATGCAGTCTTCTGGGAGGGTGCCCAATCTCTGGCCTTGCAGTCGGCCAATTGATTTGATGGCTGACACAGCCTCATCACTCCATACTCCGAGGGACTCCATGACTAGGGGAATGAAAGAGATACCAGCAGCATGACTAGGGGAATGAAAGAGATACCAGCAGCATGACTGGCTTGGCTGTGAGTTGCACGTTTCCGATCTTCTCCTATGGACAGAGCGTAGCCCTGGACTGCCGCAGCACCAATGCCCGTAAGCTGTTGAAGGGTTGAAATAACTGTGATGTCTAGGGTTGCTGGCTTGCCCTGCTTCCATCGCAGGAGGTAGAGGTCGGCTGGGTGACTCTTCGAGCCAGGAATTAGGGACAGAACTTCTCTCCTTGGAGCTAGGTCTGCAGACTGGGCAGCAATGAAAAGAACATCTCTCAGGGAATCATGTCTCTGAATCATATAGCGATTCCCCTACAGCCGACTTGATGGTCTACTAAGGAATCAGAGACTCTCTGGCAAATCGCGCAGGATGACCCTTCCTCTGTCATCTGAAGCCCAAGCCAGTATTGTAGACAGCCAGATGAAAATCCCTGTCCTGCAAGTGCAGGCCAAGGGCCTTCGAAGGAATTACATTTAGCCAATCCTCTGCATGGCAGTTGGCAGAAGAGCGGGCCAGGGCTCTGGAGTGGGTGTCAGGAGCCTCGGAGACGAGAGTATTAAATGAGGCTAGATTGATAGCCCTGGAGAGATCTTGCTGACGTAAGGGGACATCGACTTCTTCAAGACTAGTCCAATCCGCTCTTCCTGCTGCCACACCCAAATCTTAAGGGCTGGACCAAGATGACAAGTGGAGACTGGTGCCTGACCCAAAATCCTAGCCACAAGCTTCCTTGACTGGACGGAAGATGCAATGAAGTCTGCAGGAGCATGTAATGAAGCACGGAGAATGCACAAACCACCCATTGAAGAGGGGAGGGAGGCTTTCAGCCATGCCCAGTCCGACAGAGGACCGCCAGCCAGATCAGAGACAGCATCAATCTCATGGAACGATAAAAGGCGGAGGTAGCCCCACTGATGTAGCTGGGAGGCTGAGAACGTAAGGCAAAGGACATTTTGGGGAAGGCCAAACATGACCTGACTGAGGAGGGCAGTCTCTATCTGAGAATCCTGCAGATCTGGAAGATGGTCCAAAATGTCCTGCAACTTCTGCACTCTTTTGAGAACGGAGGAATTGCAAAAGGAAACAGAGCCTATTGGAGAGCCGAGCAGATCGAAACTCTCTCTGGCTATAGGGATATATAATGGGAGCAGATTGTGACTGAATACTGGGGATAAACAGGAGGGACTTGACTCTTTTCAGATGGAGCCCTCTGCCAGGACCTTCCTCTTCAATGATCTCAAGGGCAGCACACAAATCACTGGCCGAGCCACACAGAATACCGTCATACAGATACCACCCATTCATGCGGAGACCAGGAACTTCGCTTTGGATCTTCAACAGAAGCGGTTGGAGGGCGAGAGCAAAGCCAATAGGACCTAGGGTGTCACTCTGCTGAACTCCACAGCAGCTATGAATGGAGTGGTCACCAAGTCGCAGAATGAGTTGGGTCCCGTAGCAGCATTCAATCCAAGCTGACAGAGAGGGAATCTTAGCGCAAACCTCTTCAAACAATTTCCCACGATCAATTCTGTTGAACGCATTGGAAAAGTCTAGTTGGGGAGATCATTTATCGTCTGGATGGATGTTGTGGTCCTCCTGCACTTTGCGCATAGCATGTATTTTTGCCTCACATCCCAAGGGGATACCAACCCCTACCTGTAGAGGTGTCAAAACATTGATAGCCTCAGATTGAACCACCCTGGATAGGCACTTAGAAGTCAGCCTGTGAAGAACTTCTCCTACAGCAATGGGGCGCAGGCCACCCCCTTTTTTTTACAAGCGTACAGAGAGGCACCACATAAAAGAGGAGCGACATCTGGGGGAACCTTGCCGGAACTAAGTAAATTGACAATACTTGTCAGAGAGTTAAGGATGTAGTTTACTCGGTTAGGGGAAGGACAGAACACCGTCTCCTTGAGGTGATTTGCCGTTAAATTGGAAGGACCGGGCACGGTTCCAGCTGTAAAGGATCTCAAAGCCTTGATGACCACGCCTCCGAGATCCTGCTACAAGGGGGTACGGGGAGGGAAGGTGTCTGGGGAGGTGGGGCCTGGGGATGTTTCAGCAACATCTCAGCTCGTAGGGACTCTGTTGCTTGAGCCAGGCATTAGATGCCAATGCCTGGATGGCTTTTTGATATTGGCCATCCTCGATAGCCCGACATGCACGACGGACATTATCCTCCTGCAGAGAATCCTGGGAGACCTTCTGTTTCCTCCTGCGCTTGAGCCTGACCTCCTCCTCCAAAGCTTCGGCCCACAGACCCAATAGATCTACCTCTGTCCTTCTTCTGATCCTACGATTGACAATATTCTGGGTATCACGCCAAGAGATACTGTTTCCCTTCGGAGGATTGAAGATGATGCATTTTGAAACCATAAAACACCTGCTCCAAGGGGCAATGTCGAAGGGGTGAGAAGAAATGGATACAAATATACTACGCGGCAGGCATGCCTAGCACCTTTAGGGACATGTTGGAGAGTTGCAACCTTGACACCCAAGATGGAGGCCATGGGAGGGGGGAATTAGGAAGGCCTGGGTGTGATATAGGCAGCTGGCAGGATGACAACACTGGAGTAAGTGGTTAAGTAGATGAGGCGGTAGGTGAGAGGTGAACGAGAGAATGGCTGGGAATACTTGAAGAGCTGAGGACAGGGTGCTGAGTGAAGGTATCTGCGCTCTTGTGGCTCAACTGGTTAAAAAATTCCCAAGTCTCCCAGGAAAGCAGCCAGGATCACATCTATTGCCTTTATACAAGGTACCAGTATGACAACAACTGCAACAGGGCATCACGAATCAAGCAAAATCAAGCAAAATGCTGGACGAATTTCCATACAGAGCCCACTATACAACTAGTAACCTAAACCCGACAACTTTCAGCTGCTATTCGGGCACTAGTAACCTAAAGGATGAAGATACTGTGCTATTCCTGGCAAACCTGCTAGCTAGCTATGAATAGACCAAAGGACTAACTCAACATTGCACCATTTGGTATTTGGTAAAGGGTTGATTATTATTATTATCATATTTATTATCATATTTAAATTTATTTTATAGCTTATAGCTTATAATTTTTTGTTTATTTATTATTTTATTTATTATCATTATTGTGATTATTATTGTTGTTGTTGTTGTTGGTGGTGGTGGTGTTGTTGTTGCTGCTGCTTCTGCTGTTGTTGTTATTATTATTATTATTGTTGTTGTTATTATCATTATTATTATCATTATTATTATTATAAAAAAAAAAAAATTATTAGTGCTAGGCATGTGTGCTGGTTCACGTGTTGGATGTGTGTGGGATGTGTGTGATAGATATAATATAGTTAGCTAGCAGTAAATAGCAGCCTCACAAGTCTTAGCATCTGCTGAAGGAAAGAGCATCTAGTTGAAATGCCGAGATAATACAATTTCTAGTTGATTATTGAGAAGGTTATTGTTATGTGAACTGAGAGTTAATTGAGAGTTATTTAAGGGAAACCTATGGGAGCAAAACCCAGAAATTAGTACTACGATAAGATTTTACTCTGAAGGGCTCAGTTGAAGATCACCATATATGTTCCGCATTAGATGCTGTGATGAAGAAATTCTACCAGCAAGTTTAAGGATGAAGCCTCCCATTAAAACCAGGGGGTACAGGATAGCGGAGATAGCCAGCAAAGCATTCCTATCAGAAAGAATTCGCCAGTCATACAGAAGAGGCATTGCCTTAACAGCTGAATGTGAAGAACTAGAAGCAAACCAGGGACCAGTTCTGGGAAGTGATTATCAAGGATTCAGACTCTTTGTAGGGGAGCAGCAGAGAAGACCCACAGCAAATACAAGCAGAACCATCAAAAGAAGCTGGAGACACTTTTGGAGTGAATGAGATCTATAGAAGTGAAGTTTCAACCCCAAGACTTAAACAGATGGGTGGTAAACCTGACAGAGAAGAACCTTTCTCCAACTCAGGAAGAAGTGCTTGTTTTGGGTCTTAACTTTGTCCCTGCTCAAAAGATTCGACCTTTGATGGATACTATAGCTGCAGTGGAAGTAATGGCTGGTAAGCTGGATGATAACAAGGCACATGAGCTTCGAGGAAGAATATGTGGAATGTTGAGAAGAGCAAGAAAACCAAAGGACAACCTGACAAAGGAATAGAGAAGATGAAAGATCTCGTAATCTTACCAGCAGACAAGGGGAAGACCACAGTTCTGATGACGAAAGACAGTTATATTTCAAAGCTAACAGGAATGCTGGAAACTAAAACATATGGAATACTGAAACAATTCTACCAAGGCACAGGAAAGCTGGGTGAATTGTGTGTTAAAGAATTTGGAGATGATTGAAGAAATAACAACTGCATTATAAAATAGAATTAGGCCTATTGGATGTAAACCACTGATTTATGCGCTCCCTAAGATACAGAAACCTGTGTTTCCACTTAGGCCAATTGTGTCGGGTATACGCCAAATTTTCATAGCATATTTGATATCACCTCTAGCTGGAAATATTATAAGTACATATGTCAAGGATTCTGGGAAATTTGTCAAGCATATTCAAGGTGAATGTTACCAGGATGAGTATATTGTCAGTTTTGATGTTTCCTCTATTTTTACCATTGATGAGGCCGCAGAAATAAATTTTGGAATTTTGACGAAAGATGAAAGCTTGCATGAGAAGACTACATTAGATGGTGACAGGATTTCTGACCTGTTGGAATTGTCCCTAAAATCGATCTACTTCAGGCATCAAAAAAATGCTACTAGCAGAAAGGGGGTGCAGCAATGGGCTCTCCAGTATCCGCAGTGGTAGCCAACCTTTATATGGAATTCTTTGAGAATTTGGCACTCACAACTGCCCCATTGAGAAATTGTGGATGATACCTTCTGCATTGTGAAGAAGGGAAGTAAGCAGAAGTTGTTGGACCATCTGAATAACATCAGGCCATCCATAAAGTTCACCATGGAGATTGAAGTAGAAAGATTGTTGGCCTTTCTGGATTACTACCTGCACAGAAAGAAAGGCTAACTGCAACTTTTGACAGAAAATCCCCACACATCAACTGGTACCTTGATTATAGATCACATCATCCTATCCATGACAGAAGAGGAGCGGTGAAGAGCTTGTATGATAGCCAGAAGAATAGTGACTGAGAATGAGAACTTTGGATGAAGACACAACATCATTTGAATAAGGTCTTTCGGTTATCTGCAAACCTTCATCAACATTTTGTCTGCAGACATATCTAAACACAGAAAGGATAAGTACACCAATACTGGCAATGACATGTCCTGTTACCCCACAATAAATCTCTTTTAGGTTGACTAAAATGCATATTAATATAAGTGTAGTTAGCCCCATGACAGTAGCAGACCATATGTTTTCGATGACGAGCTTATAGTCCATCCAGGATCACCTCCGTTCTCAAGTTGAAGAGATTCAAGATAATTCATCAGTTGGCGTAAGTCCCTTTGTAATCTTTGCTAGCAAAATATATTCTAGAAACAGCAGAATTGGCTTGGAGATGTAGTCCAAGATGGCAGTTTGATCACCTACCATGAATAAAAAGAATCCTGCATACCCACATATCCTGTGGGATTTTTGATCATTTTTAATGACTTAACCGTCTGGGTATGAAAGAAAACTATTTTAGTACATATGATTCATTGAGTAAATTTGTTTTGCAGATGACATTCAAATTTTGCCAATCTATTGGTTTATAGGCATACAAGTCAAGCATGGAGGACAAGTGTTTCTGAAATATATAACTCGACCAACATTAATCGTAGCTATGAGCTATCAGATTACTTGGAAGAAAGCTTATGAAAGTATACACTTCTAAAGGGAAGAAAACAATTTTATGAGCTGAGTCACGACTGTTGATACAATGGGTGTAATATCTTGCATCACAAAAAACCCACTGTATTTAAACATGTATAGTAGCTATCGATCTAATGGGACTCAAAGTAGAGGTTAATATGAAGATCCTTTTGCAGGCTCTTCTCGAGCTCTTGTTCGGCTGACATTAAATGAATGTAAGGCATTGTGTGCCAGCCAATTGGAAGTAACTTCCCAAGCTTTTTTGTCTCATGTAATTTTTTCCAATCTGTGTGTGGTCTTGGTATATGCGGGCAACTCTATTGTTTTACCAACATAATAAGATCAAATTAGTAAACCTGTCATGAACATGCACACATGAACCTGTTAATATTAAAAGAACAGGTGGCTTGTTCATATCAAGAAAATTGACTTTTTAATATTTAATCTACTCACATGGCCATGTGTGGCAATATACTCCAGGCTCTATCATACAGACACATCATAATCTCACATTGTTTAATTTGCCAACTATGCTAGACAGAGAAAGATTAAGATTCACAATGAGTGTTTCACTCACTGTTCATGTGTTATTATCATATTCATATAAAATAAGTCATGATCCAGGTGATTATATTATTTCACAGTGTGTGTAGCTCAACAATTGCTCACAAATGATGAGGAACTTTTGGACTCCATAGTTGGCAGCTCATCTATTCCATCTGGTAGTCTTATCAACAATCTGGTGTCCACTACTAGGTGGTGCACAAGGAGAAATCTGGGTGATGATCCTTACTTTCAGCTGAACTTCACCTCAACAGTATCTCTCACATATTTGCAAGCCCGTGGCACATTCAATGGATATGTACAGAAATTTAGTTTGGAAGTGCAGGACGGGTCCGGTAACTTTAGCGTCTATCGAAGCACAAGCGAGCCCACAGTGAGACATAATATATTGAAGTACTGTAGTTTATTTCATGTATAATTGTCTATTGTACCATGCCTAATACAAACCATTCTTGTCTGTATTGTACATATGTACATGCATAACTTATACAGAGTTCTTACCAGAATACAAAATATATCAAATCAATGTTACTGTTTATCTATAAACGTGTATTTTATTATGTATTAGATTTTCACCGCATCTGGTTCAGCTCTGGAGACATTTACCTTTTGGAAGCCAATTCAAGGGAACACATTCAGATTACATATTCTTAAATTTAGACGAGATAATAATGGATTTGTGTGCTGGAATACCAACCTCTATGGATGCATAACAAACACAGGTTAGTGCAACAAACTCTGGAATACCAACTACTTGCTAATACTACTTACTACTATCAAGTAAGGAGTAACTGCCCTACATGTAGCAAGCATCCACTATTCCGAGTTTAGTGATGTACATATGTGTATGATATCGGGGCGAAGGATATGAATGAAGATTCATTGACAGGCAATGATTTGGAACTTTGATGATCAAGAAAAAACAATAGCGGAGATTGGTTGGATGTTAAAGAATTAGCAAATCCTCAATTAGAGCATGGTCAAACTTATTATATGAGTCTCCATGGGCTCATGAGTACAATTTGATAATCTACTACTACTACTACGACTACTACTACTACTACTACTACTATGGTTGCAGATCCATTCTGTGATAGCTTACATTCCATTTCAGTTTCTTTGCCTCTGTATAAAGTAATGTGTAATCCGTCTTAATTAATGTCTCATCTTGGGGTGCAACTTGTGCCAGCTTGTTTTGCCCATTGTGCCAATTGGGGTCTGGTTCTTTCTTCATCATTTGTAATCCCTTTTCAAATTCTTGTATCTCACCACTGTATTGCCTAAAACTAATGTAACCACCACCACCATCACCACAACCACCACCACCACCACCACCACCACCACCACCACCACCACCAACACCACCACCAACACCACCTACACCAACACCACCATCAACAACAATATAGGAAGTTACTAAGATACTGGTGTTATATTATTCTCAAATTGTCCACAGGTACAGCTCCTCCTACAGTTTCCATAACAACCACTGAAGCAACACCTACAGTTCCCATAACAACCACTGAACCAAGCACAGAGGCACCATCCTTGACTCCTCAGGGGCAATCTAGAGCAGTCATATTGGGTGGAGTAGTGGGAGGGATTTTGGGACTCCTATTGTTACTACTTGTCATAGTGGTGGCAGTCATCTTGATTTTAACAAGAAGGAAAAGGTATGTAGCTAAAAATCAGGAGTTTGTTTTTACAGTCGGATAATACATGCAGCTCATTGTGGTGTCCCAATGCAGCCAGATCCTTTGCAGATTATTGTTTGTAAAGCGGCAACAGTCTATGCAAGGCTAGTCTAAAGATGGTGCTGCCTGAAATGACTTATTTGTCATAGGTAGAATAGTTCTGCCTAATCTTGTGTGAACTTACCAATCAGAGTATTATTCAAACATAAGGTGTTCTCTTTGCTATTCGATCATGATGAACGATTCCAAACTATGGTGCTTGCTATGGACCATAAGCTTCTAGACAGTATTGAGCATTCATGATGACCTATAGAAATATGGACTGTCTACAAGTTTATTAGTGAGACTAGAGTTCGTAAATTAACCCAAAAACTAAGACTCAGGGACAGAGAAGTGAGTTATATAACAATTATTTACTCTCTATAGCATTGCTTGCCTGTTAAAACCAAATATATTATTACACTCTTTTTTTCTTCCTTTTCTTTCCCAACAACAGTACCTCTAGTTATGTGTAGAGGTGCCAAACTAATGTGTTGATTGGTAATGAAACTTAAACTACTAATTCAATTTCTTAATGTTCTCCCAATCCTATAGAAATATGCGCTGGACAGATAAAATTTCACCAGTCTGCCTAAACCAATTCTCTCTTTTTGTGCCAAGTATACTATGGTCAGAAATAGATAACATCTAGCTACTTGTAGTGCACTATATAGCACTCCTTGTATTGGTTTGATCTACATTTTAAAGTGGTGACTAATAACCTCCCCCTCCCCCACCCCCACCCCCAAAGCCCTAAAGAAAAAAAGTAAAATAACAATAACAACACAAACATATCTTGGCTGAAATTTAGATTGGCAACTTCTTGGCTGCACGAATGTTTGGCCATTATTAATTCCCAAATGACTTAGTGTACACTGAATCTTTCTTTAAGCTAGCTAACTAGCATACTTATCAAGATCTACGTACATATCTCACATTACTTCCACTCAGTCTGTTTAGTTTTAGATCAAATTTTCCAATGTGCTAATTCCTTTCTTGATTTCACAAAATATTCAATCCAATGGTATCAACGATGCTAACCCACATACTCTGGGAATGAATGACATGCTCGGTTCTGCTTTTTGGTTTGTGGTGTTCTTGCTCATGGGCAACTGTTACCAAGTTTAGAGTGCTCCAACTGATGCTGTAGCAAACCATCTACTGTTTGGTTCTTCTGTGCAAATCTTACCATATGCTTGAAGGAGGCTGTAGCTGACCCTTCGTGGTTATAGATAGTGACATGAACAAGACGTAAGCACAGGTGATGTGGTAGCATTTCCTATATTGGTTTAGCCCCCGGTTCAAAGTGGTGGATTGCAAAAACAAAAGCATATATAATTCACACTGGCAGCTTCTTAATCTCCTAATTTTTTTTGCTTCAGCCAATATTAGCTCCAAAAGGTTCCCAGCATGCCTTAAATAATTAGTAAATCGACAGTGAAAAAATACCATGGAAAGTGTAAAAAAAATCATGTTCAATAAACTATGTTTCTATGTACTGTGCATTTCTCTCTTTGCATAACTTTAGTCCACTCTTAATAATATTACTGCAAGAACACTTGAAATGTTCTAATGCTCTGTTTATCGATTGCTATAAAATGTATGGGTAGAAGTGTTTGTCAAAAGATGTGATCAAGGTAGCACACATGCTGTTTTATAATCAGCAAATGAGAGTTCTTAGGTTTGATTTGTGCAGTTCTTGATCTTAGCAAACTGTCAACAGATCCAAAGGAGGCCATAGCTACTTGTTTGACTACCAAAACACCAACTCTTTGGTTGGTGGAGTTCTCCTAGTGTTAGCAAATCCTTGAAGGAGGCTGTGGCTGTTCCTATATGGGTACAGTCAACAATAACAAGAACATATTATATGTGCTGACTTTTGGGTAGTCCATATGGTGGTGTACAGTCAAGAATTCCATCAAGACATGGCACTTGATGAATCTTCAGTAATAATAAGTAAGAAAAAGTGTTTAAAATCCCAGGAATTGCTGATAAAGTTGAATGGTATAGTCTTTCCATCATTCAACTACAATATACACGAACAACAAAACAACTTGAAACTAGAACAGGATTGATTTAAAAAAAGCACCAAAATACCCTACTACTATATTGCGTTAAAAGAAAAGAATCAAAACCATATTTATGTAGGCCTCTCTCAAGTAATACGTGCACTCTCAAATAGTATGCGCATCTAGGCAGCTCGTGAAACTATAGAACACATATTGTAAGCGAGTAAATAGAGTGCAGGAGAATTGGACCAATCAATTTCGCCCCCTTACCCCACCCCCAGCAATCAAATTAAGAAGCATCATCACTGACTTCTGCCAGATGCACACTTTTGATAATGGGAAATGGTTAGTGGAAAGAGTTATTTTTGAACCTGATCATGCACTGGCTGGTTTATGTTGACAATCTATGGCATCAGTAGCAAATCATGCTGAGCAATTTCTTTGCAAACATTTGCAAGGAATACAACTACACAATTAGACCTCCAGATTAGGTTATACCAGTCATGGAACTGGCAAGATACTAAACATGATCATGCTCAATGATATTCAGCTTGATAGCAAGATACTTGCCCCATCAAAGAGTATTTCTCAATGGAGATGCACAAGAGCATCATGACAATCTACCTGATCCAGAGCTATTGTGATATCCACAAATACATTGCTGGTTGCATCTTTTCTTCTGAGGATGCAAGACAAATATCGGTTAACCACGCAGATAAAGTCACTATGTATCACCTGATGGAGGCTTACCATGAAACCATGCAGAAAAATACAGCTGCAGTACCTCTGTGAGATCTCTCGATATGCCTTATGGTAACTTGTTACAAATGAGCTGTACATATTGAAAGGAGATTGCTAAATATATTTTCCTCAGCTCAGCATAGATTGGATATTAGGTGGAGCTCTGTATTTCTTGCAAATCAACTCTCTAAGTGAATGGGATGCTC
Organism: Cladorhizidae sp. MBARI D1340-BT2; assembly: GCA_028752905.1. Taxonomy (NCBI): domain Eukaryota; kingdom Metazoa; phylum Porifera; class Demospongiae; order Poecilosclerida; family Cladorhizidae; species Cladorhizidae sp. MBARI D1340-BT2. The sequence continues at coordinate 13,658,837 of JAQNBH010000013.1, forward strand.
TTGTGCACCAGTTTGTTGCCAATCATTGAGTTTGAAACAGAGGCTTGTGGCATTCAAAGGGAGCTTATTGCATTTTGGACTCAAAGCCAAACTGCAAGGTGTAAATTTCAAAAGCAGCGGCCCTAAAAGGATGCCATCAAGGAGCACTTCACACCTGACACAGTGCGTAACCTGATATGTGATTGAGTAGGTGTTCTGGGCCATATTACGAATGCTTCTAGTGCAATTACTAAAAAAAATGTCAGGCAATGCCAATGAACAGATAAGAACCCTTGTTGACACCCCTGTAGCATGGAAGGCACTGTCCAGGCACAGATGCAAGCATGGCAAGAGTTATCAGCACAGGCCCACATATTTCCTAGAAATCTAGTTGCTAGTTTCAGATGAGATTTTCACCCCTATTATATTTTAACCCATGGGTGAAGATATTGTTAAGATCCTCTCATTCCCTACAAAATTCTCACCCATTTTATTAGAAGTATCAGTGCATAGATTTTTTTAAATATATGAATAATGTTTTGACAACTCTAAAGATACAATTGTTTTTCTAAATAAAAACAAACATTACATTGAATTGACCTAACCAAAAAGGAAGGAAACAGGAGTGTACCTATCCACCTTTCATTAAAAATCATAATTGTTTGAAACTGGTGTAATGTTCTGGTCTATGGCAAAGAGCCATCTAGGTTTTCTTTGGTGATTTTTTTTTAAAGCGATCAAAGCACGACAAATAATATTGTCTGCCTACAAGCATGTGAAATGTGTTGATGATTTTTACCATTTTTGGGTTGTGCTGAATTGAGAAACAGGTTAGTTGTGGCATTGCATTGACCTATTTGGAGTTTTCTGTTAATTTAATAATATGCAAGTTATATGTGGTGGCTGCATAAACAGACAAAAACAACAAGACACAGGAACAAACACAATTAAGGACCTGACAGGTATATATTGGATTGACGTATTATAAAGGAAAGGAAACAAGAGTGTACCTAAGTGGACCACAATGACCTTTTACAAACATTATACAATGGTAAAGGTCATCTAACTGGTTGTGTTCTTTCTGGATACAGTCTTGTTTCCTTTCTTTTTTAATGGGTGAATACAATTAATTTAAAAACATTTTTGTTCTTATAGAAATTTAATCTACTCTTTAGCTTACATACTGAGATAGTCAGAGTTTTATGGGATAAGGGAGTTTACTTCCTGTTGGATGGTCGATGTGCAGGGCAATGCCACCACCATCTTTCAGATTTCAGAATATGCATGGATTTTGCGTATTGCCAAATAACATATGTAGCGGTTTATAATCTATAGTGAAGCCACTCGTCTAGCAATGTACCATGTATATACATAGACCGCAATTGTGGTCTCTAAGCTACATTTTACATTATGTATTGTATGCATTCAGTATACACAATATTGGAGCATTGCCATAAACTATATGAATGTATTTATATTACACAGTCAACAAGTGCAACTCTCAGAGAGTTTTGAAAATTCTGCAGAGCACAATTTTGATAATTCCATATATGGACAGTGAGTTGAGTAAATCAGACCTTAGTTTTAGTGCCTGTATTTGTATCATTTAAGTCATAGGTGCCATATGGCACAAACTCGGATATCATCAGGAAAAATATTGATGAATTTGAACAACATACACAATCCTTGTATGCACATGTCTAATTGGCTGTTCTGTTAACGTAAAATACTTTATTTTTGATTGGACGATGCAAGAGAGCAAAATTAAATAATGGCTGACAATCAAAGCTGCCTCTGTGAACGGTTTCTTCCTAGCTTTTGCTAATGTTTCTGGGTTGTTCTTCAGTGGAAAGCTGCACAAGCACCTATGTTGCCAGGAAACACTCTGAGTTCCTTTGCTCTTGTGAACATGGAGGCACTCCTGGTTGGATTTCATTCCTATAAGTTTTGTTGTACAGAGTGATGTATATAGCACTGCATAGCACTTGTTTGCTTACTTCAACAGAACTGATTCTTACACCGAACTGCAGCTTATTTTCCAATGATATGAATAATTTGAGAAATATAATTGTTTCAACAAACCATAAATGAAGTTGACATTCAGTCTGTGAAGGAATTTTTTTATAGGGTAGCAGTTTTGTCTTCCCTCTACAAAGATACTTCAGAGATTTTGATGATTGCATATATTTATGGAGAGAGAGTTGAAAATACATGTTCTCAACATTAAAATATTCTTCCTGAAATTAATTCCATAGGGAACCTGCTTTGTCTCATCTTTATGATGCTGTACCGGGCAGTACAAGGTATGTTGTTTCCTAAAGCTATTCACTGCCACAGTATCCACAAGATTATTAGGATCCTTCATTGTAGCTTAGGGTGATTTAATTTGATCACTCTGGCTCTAGCAGTTACATTAGATATTACTCAAAGTTTAAAGCTGCAATGTAGCCTACAGTAACAGTGAGTAAACATTGAGTCTCCTGTAAACTGATGCTTGAATTTATTCTCTAATAGAGTTTTCTATTAAGTTAACTTATACAATTTGTGCTTACTTGCTATCAGTTAAGATATTACGAATATACATATATTTTACTTAACCCTAAAATTATTTTTGGTTAAACTTTGGGGTTCAGTATTTGATTGGATGTGTGAAAACCGGTCTAAATATGGTGCAACAGTTACTTAGATGTAGGAACTTTTATTATTTTTTAGGCGTATGATGAATTTATCAATGGCCTTCATGTACCTATGGTGAGGATGAGTCCAGGTGGTAGTTCTGGAATAACTCTTTACGGTGACTTAGGTTGAAATTTTTACTTTTCATGAACAGAGCATTATGCTAGGTTTGACCGTGCTCATTAGGTCACTTTGTTGAGCTTCTAAGCTTTCTGCTCCACTTCAAGCCTTGATTTATAAATGTGACTTGTGTAGCTAGCTAGTGCTCTCAATAGATCCAGAAATGGCGTCAAAACAGTGAGAGACTCCAAAAGTCATATACCCGAGCAAAGTTAGAAGTGTACCTCTTCAACTCAGAAGTATGTGGCTTCAATTAACAATATGTGTTCCATAATGCTAAGATGACATTAATTTACCCCATGCAATTTTTCTGGAAATAAAGTAAAGAATACATTTGAGATGCAATTACTCCTATAATAATTTTTATGTTCTTGCTGGAGCATAACTTTTGTTATAGCTTTAAGGCAACACACTCAAGCAGTTGCAAACTCCCAGGACATGATTTTTGAGCATCATGCATATATTAAATCTCATTTTTGGAGAAAAAAATCCAAGGTGTTTAGACTGGTTTTCCCCCCTCCGGTATCCGGTCACAAATGTTTCACTACATGCACTTGCAATAATTATCATGTACTTGCTGACAATCAGGTACCTTATCAGTTACTATACATTGCTCTCAGTTGCTATACATTATGGAGAATTGTCATGAGAGTATGTTCCATAATGCTAAGATGACATTAATTTACTCCATGCAATTTTTCTGGGAAGAAAGTGAAGAATACTTCAAGCTCTTGCTCTAAGTCTAGATTATAAGTTCTAAAGTTTTTTCGGCAGCTCCTTGGTTAGCTCACGTGATGTTTTATCACCAAAATGGGTAAAGATAATTGAATAATAAATCTTAGATTGCTTGTGGTGTGAAAGGCTATATATTTCCAGTCTCATTTTAAGCACTCTAAGATGTCTGATTCAATCAAGATATTTTTACAATGAATTAAACTGAGCATTAAGTTTATTTATTTATACTGAAGAATCCTCAAAGTTAAGCAAAAGCAAGCAGTTATATATGTCACAATAATCTTCTCAATAATCAACTTGAAATTGTATTCTCATGACATTTTGACTAGATACTCTAGCCTTAACACATCATAGAATCACATTGGCTAGTTCTGGTGTTCAAGACCATGAAAGATTCTGAGTTGATACTTGGCTGCAGGTAGGATATGTATGCTATACTTATTTTCCATTACAACAATGGGAAATAAGTTAGGTAAAGTGTTAAAAGGAGTACGTCATTTTTGTATAGGTTTTCTTTGGAGTTCTGCCCTGCCACAGGGTTGAAAGATTCTAACAGAAGCATAAAAACAAACAATCAAAAAATAATGAACTTTTTAATTTAAACAAAAATAAGAGTGAACCCATGCAGACCATAACAAGTCCTATGATTGTTTCTCATTTAAACTCATATATATATTTATACCACATAATAATGATTGTTGTATATAATTTTAAATGGTTGTGGTCGACCAGTCCATCCATTCGTTTTTAAAATTTAAATCAATTGTTCTTGTACATATAATTATGCATATCTGTATAAAGGGATGTAGCCACTAGATTTGAAATGGTCAGCTGATTTTACTGTAGCAGGAAATATTTAATAAATGCAGTAATATGCACCTTCATTGTATGTAGCCAGCATTCATGGGTATTTTACTTTTCACACTCAAAGTGAGATGGGTGGTACTTGTATATTAAGTGGGCACTTGCTTCACAAAACTTGCCCTATTTATTTATGGCTTGCACACCCACATCACATTATCTTGGTTGTGTGCTTATTTGCTATGATACTAGACACCTCTGGACTTCCTGGTGTCCTGTATGGATTTTCTCCAGAGTCTCGTCTCTGGAGTGCTGTGGGGATCATAATTCGTTTTCCACATAGAAGGAGGTTGTCTCCACCAATGGTCAGATCACCCCGGAATTTCCAGTAGGGATATAGCGCTGTCTCTATGTTGTGTTTGTCTGGCCAAACCTTTTTGCAGTGTCACTGATGAACATACAGGATCTTCTTCTTGGCTCTTTTGATACTGGCTGAGCCTTTTTTCTCCAGCTGGCAGGTAGGCGATGTGTACTTTCATAAAAGCTTATGCTTTGTCTTGTCATTAGCGTCGAATGATGAAGGAGCCCTTGAACAGAGTATCAGCTGTGAATAGGAGTTTTCCTGGCACATGCGTAATGGGGTAATCATATCTGCATAGTCGAAATCGCAGTACTTTTGGTGGTAGGGAGTCAAGGTGATTCGTTTCTAATAGAGGAACCAATGGTTTGTGGTTGGTTTCTATGACAAAGTGCATACCCAAAATGTATGTGGTAAATTTCTCACATGCCCATGTTATTGCCAGTACCTTTTTTCGATTTGGGCATATCGGCTTTCCGTCTCGGTCATTGACCTGGATGTAAATGCAGTGGGTTTCCAAGTAGAAGACTCATTTTTCTGCATCAAGACCACTCCTAGCTCATAGGAGTAGGCATCTGCAGAGACTTTTGTTGGTGCTTCTGGATTGTAAAGGGATAGAACAGAGGTTTAAATAGATGTTGGTGAAGGCTAAAGTTGGGTTCGGCCCCACAGCTAATTTTTTCTGAGTGGATGGCGAAGGGATTGTGTGAGGTTTGCCAAGCTGTTACAGAACTTCTCCAGTTGATTAGTCATCCCTATGAATCACCTGAGCTCTGATACGTTCCTTGGTTATTCCATGTCTCTGATGGCGGACGTCTTGTCAGGGTCCGCTCAGATTCCTTCTGCATCAATAAGGGACCAAGAAATTTCAATTTATATTAGCTAAACTAACATTTATCTGGGTTGAGTGTGCCTCGTGCTGCTGTGGTTTTTCGGAGGACTGCAGTCAGTTGTGTGTCGTGTTCTTGATTGTCTTTTCCAAAGATGATGATGTCGTCTGAGGCATAATACTCCATTGAGGCCAGTGGGGATGTTTGTCATTCTTTTTTGAAAGTGTTCTTGTGCACTTGAGATGCCAAAGGCCATTTTGTTGAAGCAGTAGCGCCCAAAGGGTGTGAGAAATGTAGTGAGGGGGAGGAGCTTTTGATCAGTGGTATTTGCCAGCATGTGCTATTCACGTCCAATTTACTGAAGACTTGCTCTCAATAGCTGTGCAAGTGTTTCGTCGACTTTTGGAAGGGGGTGCACTTCTCGTATGACTTTTGATTCAGTGGATTCAGGTCCACACATACGCGAAGTGTTCTTTCCTTCTTTGGCACCACTACCATTCTGGCACACCACGGGGTAGGTTCGTCAGATTACCCCTAAAGATTCCATTTGGTTGAGTAATTTTTGGACTCTGTAGCGTAACCGAGGTACATGTTGTGGTGTAAATAGTGAATATGGCCTCGCATCTTGCTTGATATATATCTCAAATTCATCCCCTAAGTTACCCAGTCCATGGAATAGAGATGGAAACTGATCCTGGACTTTGGCTAGATTACTGGTATTCAGACAGCTAGTTATAGTGCCATAAACAGGTAACCCTAGGAGGTTATGCTTTAGCCCATTTATTACATATGTTGGTTGGCTCACTGTTTACTTTTTGTAGGAGAAGGTTCCAATGAACTGTCTGAGTACCTTGAGTGGTTGGCTGGAGGGTCCATAGAGTATTTTCTTTCCCCTGGTTAGTGGGGGTCTGTCCAGATGGTTGTAAGTTTCCTTCGAAATTGCTGTCACTTCAGCTCCCATGTCAAGCTTGAAGGTATTCCTTTTCCCATTGAGGCAAGTTCTGAGACCATGTAGAGGAAGGATTGCCTGAGATGGAATCCAGAAATACCGTTGCAAGATAATTTTGTTCTTCTACTTCTGACAATGTTCACTTAGAAAACCATTGGCTGCCTTTTCTCTGACATTTGTAACATACTGTTTGTTTTGCTGGACATTTTCCCCAAGGGTTGCGTTTGTTTCCACAGCGAGAGCACTGGCTCTTGTGATTTCTCTCTTTTGTGGGGAATCGTCGCTGTCTTTCGACTTCTTCTAGTTCTGAATTTCCAGTGTTTTCTACTTTGAGTATGTGTTGTTGTTCTTTGACTGCTTCCCTCTGGCACATTTTTTCCTTAGCCTTCTCGAGTGTGAGGTTTGCATCCACCTGTAGTTGTGTGAGAGTGTGCTATCTTGTATGCCAACTACTAAACGGTCTCTGATGATCTCATCTGTCATTCCCATAGTCACAATTCTCTGCTAGGGTATATAGTTGCATGACATATCGCTTCGGCTGTTTCCCCTGGTGTTTGACTGCACTGTTGAATTGTGCCCGTTCGAAGATAATATTCTTGCTTATCTTGAAAAATTCATCATGGTATAGGCTTTCCACTCATTTTCTGAGATGTTGGTGGAAGACAGAATTGTCTCTGCTTCTTGCTCCATGCAGTAGAGGAGTGTATTCACCTGTTTGAGTGAATCATCTGCTGCTAGTCCTGATGCGATGTGGAATTGCTGCATTTCTTTCATCTCGGCGAGTCATCAGGGTTCCTGAAGTTGAAGAGTTCGGGTGGTTTTAGTTGTAGTTGAGCCACCACTGCCACCATGTAACATTTAGTGATTCTCTTATTCCACCATCAGACAATAATGAAACAATCATTACATCAGCCTAGTATAGTCAGTCCCTTGAGCTAACAATAGAACCCTATATATAGAATGCAAGTTACGTTTAATCAATATGCAGAGGTGTCTATTAGCTAATTATACTACAGTAATTATTAGGTCAGAAGGTCAGAAGGTACAATGTCATGATAGTTATTCCACACTCTATAAAAGAGAAATTCTATGAACTTGTCCTTTTGTCTATTTGCTTTGGTACTCAAGATTCCTGATTCATTCACAGGTGAAATCATTCTTCACTTTCCAAAGAAAACCCTTATATTTCTCTCCCCGTCCCCCTATCCCATCCATCCTATTCACGCGGTACACAAGGTTCCCACTTCGAACCTAGGTAGAATAACTCATAAAATTTTTTATTTATTTTTTAATAAATGAAATTCCTTTCCCCCCCTTTTTCTTCTTTACCAGCATCGGAATCTTCTGTGGGATAGCTTTTACAAAAAACATCAGTAGCTATAATGAATAGTCTATAGGGAGAGATTATATATGTGCGTATTTAGGGACACTGAATGCCACGCCATTGAAGGCATTCCTAAATGAAGTGGGTAACTCAACTCACTATATAACAGGGAAATTCTGTGGGTTTGTTCTTTTGTTTGTTCCTTTGTTCACTTTGGTACTCTGAGTCGCTAATTCGATTGCAGGAGTTATTTCCCAGCCCCCCCTTTTTTCTTTCTCTCCTCCCCCCCTATTTAGTTGGTACTCATGGTTCCCACTTCAAAATCGAATCCCTCCCTTACATTTTTCCTCCCATACAACATCATGACTGCTTGAAGAACAAAAACAAAAACCAGTATAGCCATAACACATCTTCATATAGTATACAGACAGATCATGTGTGTATATAGAGGCAATTGGATGCCAGACCAGTTTGAAAGCACTCCTGCAACAGAGTGTAGGTATCTCAGCTAATATACAACAATTTACAAATGTCGATCACAAACATTAAGAGCCTTAAAATAATGTACACAATATTTTTAAAATCTGCATTATAATTTGGTGTAGATTAATTTATAATGTGAGGCATCCATTAAATGTTGGTACACTCTATGTTTGTAGATACTTGTTTCCTTTCCCAATATATTTAAATATTGTCTGTATATATGATTGTCAATCTCCACTTTTTATCTCTATTACGGCATGGCATATCTACAAAGATACATCTTTATTGAACTTGGTTATCCCATAATAACATAATTGCTGGAAGTCATTATGCTCTCTTAATCCAGCAGTTCAGATCAATAAATATTTGTAGCATATTTACTCTCGTCAGTATATTTGTAAACTCAGCTGAGATGATGTATGGTTATATGTATTAGAATTAGAAAATTTCTAAATACATAAAAGGTCTTTGGGAAGAAGTGAATCTGAACTTAGCTGCTTGAAATTTCCAAATAATCACTTGCTAATCATTGTTGCTAATGGTTAGAAGTAAAAAACAAAGGAAAAAGTGAGGGGGGAAATTCCCAAAGTAAAGCCTAATAAGTGTGTTTACTTAACAATGTTTTCATCAAATGCAGTGGAGAGACCAACAGAGAGAGGGACTCAGCCAGACCAGAGATTGCTTCTACTTCAAATGTATATGAGACAATACCTACTACCACATCAGGATTCCATTTGACAAAGGATCTCAATGGTGGTACTATGGATCGTGAAGCATATGACAATCCTATTTATGCAGAAAACATTTCCTAGATCTGTAGCAAGGACAATTTTTTTAAATCATGTGTGTTTAATTGTGTTTGCATCCTTATATTTCTAATGCAATAGTCAATTGTGTAGGCTACTGTACTACTATAATTAATAACAACAAAAATAATAATAACAAGAAAAACAATAATAATAACAAGAACAATAATAATAATATAAATAACAAACACTAGCCAGAGACTCCATGGCCCTCACAATTAATGTGTCTGAAGCCATTAAATGACTATATACACACATTGATAACCTATAATCTACATGTCAAATAATATACCTAAAATAGGATTTAATGATAAATTACATTAAGAGTGAAGGTTTTTCAATGTGCTCTCTTTGATGCAGGGCAGAGCGCACTTTTCCTCTTACATTACTGCTGGCATAGTGTAGACACATTGGTCCAAGGAGGAAGTTTGCATTGCTAGGACTTTCACTTGTACTTCTTGTCACTAGCCACTGCCCATATCTGCTCAGCTCTCTCTGGATGTTTCTTTCCACATGTGCTAATGCTTTTCTTGCTAGTCGCTGTCTTTATCTGTTCTGTTCTTTCCAGATTTTTTCCCTATTAATACTCTTACATTTTCATCTAAATCATCCCTTCTCCATGTCTGTCTCTCTGCTGCAGTAGCTCTATCTTGTACATGCATCATTATGCAAGAGGGGGGACTAATCTATTTCTGGGACATTTTTTTAAATTCGTTCATAACTTTTTTATTCTATATACTATGATGTTGAAATTAGTACCATAATGCTGCTCATTCAGAGAGCTTTCCAAAGGTATATTTAGTTTTGACCTAGCGCCATTCTGGTCAGAGTTGTGGACAGTTGTGGATACCAACGTGATTTCACATTATTTCACTTTACTCAACACCTGTGTGACATAACCACATACAATTTTGACAGCACTTAGAGAACCCACAGACATGCATTTTGAATGGATGAAAACATCATAACTTGTAAAATGGATTTTAAAGAAAGGTCAGTGTTTTTCTCATGATTAGCAACATTCCAGGGCTAATATCTCCCCCATAGATTTTTTTAGTGGATTCTTTCTATTCAAATGAAAGGGTATGAAAAGAGCTTTCAAATGATATATTAAAAGTTGATATAGGACAAAGCATGGCCCAATTATGTGCACACAAACTTGAAATAATTCATTTTGAGATACGGCTCTTGAAAAAAGTACATTATTATGTCATCTATCTTCCTTTCAGGTTCGTAACTTCGAATTTATGTAGTCAATAGAATGGACAAAAGTGTGTATAACTTTGCAGTGAAGCCTTCAAATGCTCTGAAACTTGAAATAGAAATACTACATGAACTATACTATAGAATGAATAAATATCTTAAATTTTTTTTTGGGGGGGAACAAATGGATTGGTCCCGCCTTGCTACATGTTGCACTGCACATGAAGTGAGTTCCCCCCCTCCCCAAATCGATCTGATCTTCAACATTTCACTTCAGTGCCAACCACGTATCTGCTCTAATTTTACCATTATGGCTCTTTGAGGTACTACTTATTACTAATTATAATTTTTTTATATCTTCAATCTGCATTAGTACACTTGGTTTTGCACTTATTTAAAATGGTTACTACGAGTGAAAACTAACTTTGACAGCTTCTTTATATCATAAATGGTGTCATCAGCTGTTTTTGAGCTATACCAGCTCTGTCAAGCACTCCATTGTACTGGTTCAGCACAGTGTGCACAGAGGCCTGCTTGTTATTTTGGGAAGGATTACATGTGATATTTCATTTTTACACAATCTAAAATCTAAGTACATGACCACTTCTGTAAAGATTTCAAATAACTATTTTCAGATATCAGTATATACGCAGGTATATTTTCTTACCTGTGGCTTCCAGAAGAAACCCACTGCAATTGATCAATGTAGGCTTCTTTATAAGCATGGTTCTGTTTTCTGCATAAGCAGTGGCATTCTCACTTGCTCATGTGACCAGTTCTTCCTCCAGCCAAGTTTTTTCTCATTCCATTGCCGAATTAATAAGCCCGCATTATTTAAGACAGATGTCCCATTCTTATTTTTATGGGTGAATGCATACATAGATAGATAGATACATCATACATGGCAATGTCAAGTTTTCTGTTCAATTCCCTTGTAAGGGTTCGTTTTGTTCGAACTAGAAATAAATGCAAGGTATTGTTTGGCGAGTGAAAGTGCAATTAAAAAGTCAGTTTGAAATCCTTAGCTGCTGCCCTAACACTGTACACAGACCTGTAAATTATTGATGTCGCCAGTAATATTGAGAAGTAGCTGAGAGTAGTATATTTGTTATATTTTTTAAGGAGTACCACCTCAATATTGACCACAACAATTATTTCCATTTTAGACCTTTGTCTGTGATGATCATTTCCATTTTAGCAAACTGAATAGCTAGA